>OX463225.1:0-600000 GCA_949820135.1 Sylvilagus floridanus | reverse complement strand
CACCCAAGCCCTCACCCCAGGCTCTGCTTGGCGAGCAGCAAATGAGGACCCCACCCCCGGCGTGGTTGTGGCTTTGCTGCCCACCACGCCCCGGCCCCCTCACCCCTCTCCTGTGGCCTCAGGGACTGACAGGGTGAGGAAGCCACCAGTGCCCAAAGGCCATCCCTGGGGGGTGAGACGCAAGACCCCAGCGGCCTCTGCCCCGTGCTGAGCCGGCTCCTGGGGCTGCAGACGGGGATCCCCTCGGCCCTCACTGTGGCCCGCCCCCCCCCCCCCCCCGGAAGAGAGCCGGCCATCAAAGTGCCCAACCTCCGCCCCCTCCCCGGCCCTGTAAGCACATGGGCAGAAGAGCAGCCTGCAGGCTGCCGGCCACGGCGGCTGCTGTGGAGTCGGCAAAGGCACTGCCCGGGTGGGCCTGGCCGCGGTGCCCAGGGCGGCACAAAGGCTGGCTTTAAATAGCTGTACAAAGGAGGGCGGGAGGCGGTGCGGCGCAGGGCGGGGCGGGGTCCCGGCGGCAGAGGGGCTCGGCCTGCTGGCCCGCAGCAGCTCTGCAAAGCTTGAACCCACCCACCCCCAAAGCCCAGGGAGTGCTGACCCTGGGTCACCGGGGAGAGGACGCGGCGGGCAGCAGGGGGCCGCCGGGCTGCCGTGTGCGCCATCTGGGCTGGCGGCTCTGCGAGTTGCCACAGTGGGAAGAGGGACAGCAGGGGACGTCAATGCCCTGTGTCCCGCCCTGGCCAGGCCCCGCCTGCCTCCCCGCGTCGGGAGGAGCCCGCAGCCACTGACCCAGATCCGTCTCTGCTGGGAGGCCGCCTGCTCTCTGCTGCCTGCAAGGCCCGTTCCCTTCCATTTGCAGCTCCCGGTCACTGTAGCCCAGTCCGCCCCAGCCCGGACAGCCCCGTCCTTTAGGGCAGGGACCACCACCACCGGAGGGAGGGTCCTTGGCAGGGGAGGGGCCCTGATCGGAAGCAGACAGTGGGCGCTGGCCTGTGGCCCTTCTGAGCTTTGAGAAGGACCCTGGTGCTCCAGCTCTGGCCTCCGGCCGGGCCTGCACCACACCCAGCCACGACGGCCGCTCAGCACGCTGCCCCGCGCCTCTTCTGCAGAGTGACCAGCAGGAGCTGCTCCTCAGAGGCTGCAGCCATCACCGAGCTGCTGGGAGAATCTGTCCGGTGTCGCTGGGGCCTCTGAGCTCCTGTCACCACTGCCCCGGTACCCTGGCGCTGGGGACCACGAGGCCAAGGGGGCAGTGCCTCCTCGAGCCCTCCAGGCCTCCAGCCCGGCCCCAAGCCCTGGGGTCTCAGGCCATCTCAGAAGCACGCAGCTCTGGCCTCCGCCAGCCCTGGGCTCCCTCCCCTCCGCTGTGCCCACCTGAGAGCAGAAGCCCCACCCCGCGCACCCGCAGCTGTCACAAACGCCAGCTGCTCCTCTTCCCCAAGACCCCCAGCCAGGTCAGCCGCTGCCTGGGCCCGAGACCCCTGCGAGCCTGGGCAGGGTCCGAGGGCCTGCAGAGACGGCCCCACGCAGGAGCATCCGCTGAGCCCCGGGCTGGAAGGAGGCAGGTGGGGGGTGGTCCAGGCGCCAGAAGACACAGTGCAGTCGGAGCAGAGCCAGCCCCCGGCCAGGGCTTTATTCCATGCTGGGACAGTGGCCTCCCACGGCTTCCACCGCCACTCCACCTCCATCCGCAAACGCCCCCACAGAGCGAGGCCTGGCAGCCGGGGCGGCCGCTCCGCCGAGAGCCGCAGGCCAGCTTTGGGGGAAGCTGCGGTGGGAGCCAGGGAGGCCCAGGGGTCCTCGTTTGCCGGGGCCGGTGGGAAACAGGCAAGCGGGGTCTTCCTGGCGGGAGGGGCACGTGCCGCCTCACATGGTGTAGGCCGCCCAGTACACGACGTTGACGGCTGCGAAGGCCGCGGGGAAGACGGCGCGGGCGTAGATGTCGATGGTGTCGGCGCCGATGGGCTTGAACCGGGCGCGGAGGCCCCCCAGGCCCCCCGGGCGGGCCAGCCCCTCCTCCTTGGTCTCCCCCGTCTCCACCTCCACTGACCGGTAGGAGCCCAGCAGGTGCCCAGGGACACGGCATGGCCGGCGAGAGACGGCCAGCTCCTGGGTGACGCCGGCGGCCGAGAGGGAGAAGAGGACGATCGCGTTCCTCACGTCCATCTGCCCAGGCAGGGGCTGGGGTCACGGCGCTGCGACCACGGCGGCCGAGGCGAGGTGCCCAGAGCTGCCCCGTCTCAAGAGGGGCCTGCACGGGGGCCTGGGGAACGCACTCTGGCCTCACCTCTGCCCTTGGCTTTGTGACCTTGACCTTGGCCTTCCGCTTCCTCCTGTAGTCGGCATTGAAGTGTGCGAAGGCGTACTCCACCAGGGCGGCAAACACGAACACATAGCAGATCCAGAAGTACACGTCCAGCGCCTTGATGGCCGAGGCCCGCGGCAGCGAGGAGCGGGCGCTGACCATGAGCGTGGTCATGGTCAGCACCGTGGTGATGCCTGCGGGGGTCACGCGGGCAGTGCCGTGTGGGAGCCCGGCCTCGGCGGGCCTGGGTCCCAGACAGCGAGGGTCCACCAGCCTCCCCTCCCCCCCGTGCAGGTCAGAGTTCGCAGAGCAGGCTGGCCCGGCTGGCTGCTGCCCCAGGACAGCCAGCATGAGGCGCCGAGCTCATGGCGGGTGTGGGGGGGTCCTGCTCCCCGGCACTGCCCTCCAGCCAGCCCCCTGGGAGGCTCCTTTACCTAGAGACACCCTGGCGGGCACCGCGGCCTGGCTGATCCAAAAGGAGACCCAGGACATGGCCACCAGGAGCACGGAGGGCATGTAGGACTGGATGATGTAGACACCACGGTTCCTCCGCAGGCGGAAGTGCAGGCTGAGCCGGGGGAACTGGCCGGCTGGGGGCAGGCACGGCCCACGGTCAGACCTGGGCCACCGCCCCATGGGGCTCGGGGCCGGAGGGGCTGTGTTGGGCCCGCTGCAAGGCTGAAGGGCGGCCCTGGCCCCTGCCCTCCCCAGCTCCCACACCGGCTGACGGGCCAGGCCTGGCCACAGGATCGCCCAGAGGAAGCACGGGGGAGGCCCAGTGCTGTCAGTGCCTCGGCTTCCCCCGGGGCAGGAGGCGAGGGCTCCCCGGCTCTGCCAGCCGCCCACCACACAGTGCAGCTCCACGGAAGGGCGTGGATGGGGCAGCAGGAGTGGAAGGGACAGGCAGGGCCAGAGGAGGCCTGGGAGAGGCCCCCACACCCCGAGTGCCGGGAACGGAGAAAGGGCCACCTCGGCAAGGCGCACACCCCAGGCCCCGGTTCGGGGGGAGCCGGTGCCCCTCGGCGGGTTGTGAAGTCAGTGGTTTTCCTGCTGCTCCCAGGGCCCTGCACGGCCGGCCGGGGTCCCGTCACAAGCAGGAGGCGCCCGCGTTACCCGACTTGAAGTTCATCAGCTCCGTGGAGAAGCGGTAGCTGGTGATGGTGAATTGGGCCAGCTGCAGCCTGTCCAGCCCGTGGATCTGCTCCTGGTTTTCCGACCAGTAGTACACGATGTCCTCCGAGGAGTAGCCATCTGCAGGCAGGCCCACAGGTGGGCCCCAGCCCTGGGCAGCCCCACACACCCCAGGCCCCAGGGGCAGGACCGGACGGGGCCCAGTCCCCAGCACCTCCAGGCAGGTGGGTGAGGCCAGCGACACTGGCAGCGGCAGGGTCACCATGGTCAGCAGGTGCACACCGTGTCCCGCAGCCTGGGCCGGCGACACACAGGCGTCTGGGGTCCTCAGCCCAGCTCTCCCCGGTCACCCGGTCACCCGGCCTTCTCCCTGCTCCACCGCCCCCCAAGGCCCCTTCCACTCCTGTGCCAGCTTTGCCCTGGGCACCTCCCTATCCCCTGAGCTGGCCTTGTCCACGCTCCGGCCTGCCCAGGTCTGCGACCACCTCGTCTGGCCCCTCCGGCCACGCCGGCCCACTCACAGCTCTCCAGTTCCAGCATGCACTCCTGCTCGTCCATGGGGTACTTGGCCAGGTCCATGTCGCAGGCCACCGTGGAGGTGATTCTGCCCAGACAAGTGTGGAGTGAGGACCATGGGCAAGGCCAGCCCTCCGGAGCCGGCAGCCCCCTGCCCCCTGCCACCCACGGTGGGCTCAGGGGCCCTCAGGCTCTGACAGCTGCGACATCTGAGAGCCGCGCTCAGCTTTGGGGGTGCTTGGGCCTTCGAGAACGGGATTTTATCCGTCCGTCCTTCGAAGTGCAGCTCGGCCGGGGACCTCCGGGGCAGGGCCCAGCCGGAGCAGCCCAGCTCTGGCCCGAGCAGCTGCAGAGGGCCACGTGGGAGCAGGCCCAGAGCTGCCCAGGGCCCTGCTGGCCCGGGGGCGGCCAGAAGTCAAAAGCTTACGTAAAATCTGCTTTTGACAATGTTAAGAAATAACTCCATTTCCAGACGGCCCGTGTGTAAGCAAAGCACACAGTCGCCAGCGGCGGACGGCCCTCGTGTGTGCGCAGGCAGGGGAGTGACGCTGGCAGTGGCTCAGACGAACCTCAGCACCGGACGCCAGACGCGCGGGACAGAGACAGGGGCTGGGCTGTCGGCACAGAGCGGAGGTTCGCACGGCCTGGCAGACAAGCTCCGTGCCGCTGGACTGTCCACTCGGAGATGCGGACCTAACGTGCCAGGAGCTCCGGCCCTGGGACCCTGCCGCTGAGGCGTCACCAGCAGATGCCGGGGCCGGGCGCCAGAACGCCCCCGCCCAGTCCCCGGCAGGAGCAGCCCCGCGCCCAGAGCACTCACCGGATGCTGTACAGGACCACGCCGTCCGGCTGCAGCCGGATGAGCTTGTTCTCCACGGTGACGTCGTGGAACCAGGCCGACTTGGCGTTCACGATGAACGTGTCGGGCAGCCACAGCTTGTCCACGAAGCGGCTGTCCAGGCCCAAGGTCTCGTTGGTGTGGTTGTAGGAGAGCCTGCTGTCCCTCCAGCTCTGGTGCAGGAACACGGTCATGGTGTACTCCTGTGCTGGGCGGGGCGGGTGCTGCTCAGCCCCTGCTCTCCTCCCGGGGCACGAGCCCGGGGCGGCAGCCGGCTGGACGCTTACCATGTTCACCTCGGAGATGTGGTCGATGCTGGCCACCTCCAGGGCGAGGGCCACATTCACAGGGGGGCCTGTGAGGAGGGGGAGGAGTACAAGGAGGGAGGCTGAGGCCAGGCCCCCCACCAGGGCCAGCCTGGCAGAGCAGGGCGGCGTAGCCGGGGCCTCTGCGGGGCTGGGTCTCAGTGTGCTTCTGCCGTCATGTCGTGACTTTCCTGGGAGCCTGAGGCTTGCGATCCAACAGAGCCCCCCTGGGGAGACCCAGAGCCCTTCGGGCACACACCCACAGCCAAGCCACTGCTTGAGCCGGCCCCTCACCTCCGATGCCAGGCCGGAAGTTGCGGGCATAGCCTTCCACCAGCCCATCCAGGTTGGGGAGCCAGGAGATCTCCAGGTTGGAGCCCACGTAGTCCCCGATATCGCTCATGGCTCTGGGAACACAAGGCCAAGTGGTCACCGACAGGGCCCTGGGGCGGCAGAACCAGCCTGGGCACCTGGGCCAGGATGAGGAGTCGGACGCAGGGGAGCCCGGGACATCCTCGGCCCCTGCACCATCCTGTGCTCAGCCTCCCCCCTCCTCATGGACCTGCAGGGGAGGCTGCCCAAGAGGACCCTCTCAGGGACACAAGGCCACCCTCCAGCCTCTGGCAGAGAACCATCCATCCGTCCTTCTAAACATCCATCCATCATCCACCCACCCATCCATCATCATCCATCATCATCCATCACCCATCCATCATCCATCCATCATCCATCATCCATCATCATCCATCATCCATCATCTATCATCCATCATCATCCATCATCCATCACCCATCCATCACCCATCCATCATCCATCATCATCCATCATCCATCATCCATCACCCATCCATCATCCACCCATCCATCATCCATCCATCATCATCCATCATCCATCATCCATCATCCATCTATCATCCATCATCCACCCATCCATCATCATCCATCATCCACCCATCCATCATCATCCATCATCCATCCATCATCCATCATCCACCCATCCATCATCATCCATCATCCATGCATCAGGTGACTGACTCCCTGGTGTGGGTTCCACTTCAGAAATGTGGCTGCACCGTGGGCAAAGTCACAGCCCAGGCACAGGTGGAGGTCCAAGTGTCATGGGGGAGGGGCGGGCAAGTGGCTTTAGACTGACAAGCGTTGTGGTAGGGGAGGTCAGGCCCCTGCCTGCCAGGAGTCTGGGGAGGAGACCACCGCCCTGAGAAAGCCACACCAGAGCCCAAAGCCAGAGAGCACGGGTCAACTCGAGGTCATGAACGAGGTGCTGAGAGATGAGACAGAATTCTGGTGAGGCCACAGGAGTGCCTGGGGAGCCGGGCAGTGCGTCCTGCCTGGACTCTGGTCCTTACATCACACTCTCAGGGGGTCATAGAAGCCCCTGGGGCAGCCTGGGTTTGAGAGGCACCAGGCGTGAGCCCCCCCTCCACAGAGCCACATCCCTCTGTTTCACAGAGGCCCCCCTCCACAGAGCCACGTCTCTGTTCCACAAACCGGACCCCCCTCCACAGAGCCACGTCTCTGTCACAGACTGCCCCCCTCCACAGAGCCACATCTCTGTTCCACAAACCGGACCCCCCTCCACAGAGCCACGTCTCTGTCACAGACTGCCCCCCTCCACAGAGCCACGGCTCTGTTACAGACTGGGCTCTGAAGGAGCCGTCTTTGAACAGAAAGTCCCTCAGCTAAGGCGTTTTGCAAACCTCCGATCATCACGGGTGGGGGAAGTGACCTTGGACAAGGCCTGCGGCTCTGCTGTCCACCCCAGACAGTCAGCCGCTGCTCCCTGCTGGTCCCCAGGGCCAGGGCTGGGGACAGGGAAAAGAGCTGGCGTCCTGGTCCTACAATTAAAAACACCAAGTGGAGGTCCCCCTGAGGCCAGAGGCAAAGGGATCTGAATTGGGCTCTGTTTTTGGACCCGCCCAGCTGCCAGCCGGCCTGGAACCAGGCCACCAGCAGACCACGTCCTCCCTGGGCGCATCTCTTGCCCGTTGGCCCCCTTCCCTCTGCACCTGTCCCAGACAAACTCTGCAGGGGCTGGGCAGGGGCAGGGGGCTCCCTAGTCCACCTCCCCCTTACACATGGGGACCTCAGGGCTGCCCCAGGGAGACGGCTCTGCGCCCACACTGAGACTCAGAAATTCAAGCACATCGGGCCTCTGGGGCACCGTGAGGACCGACGGCCTCCGCCCAGGGCGCACCTTGGGTATCAGGTCTGGTCCCCTCCTGCCCTCCACTCCACAGAAGCAAAGCCGCCCCCGTCACTGCAGCCCTGGGGAGGGTGGGCGTCACCGAGCCCAGCGCTGCGGTGGGAGCCTCCCAGCACACGCAGCCTACGGATCCTGACAGCTCCACTTTTAGAGCAGCGTGCACCTCGCCAGCATCAGTTACCAAGGCAAAGAGCCGCGTGCGGCAGCGACCGTGAGCTCAACCGCTCTGGGGACTCAGGAGGGCCGCCCCCAAGCAGGCCCCAGCCCCTGACCCCGCCAGCGCCACGGGAATCTGGGCTGGGGAGTGTTGGCTAGAACCAGGCCTCATCTCTCCGCAAAGCTCCAGGGACGAGGAGCCTGACGCTGACGGGAGGGAGCGCGGCCGTCCTGGGTCCTGGAGTGGAGGGGACAGGGGTGGCAGGAGGCTTGGTCTGAGGCCACGCAGGGCGGGAGGGCAGCTGCTTCCCGGCCCCTTTCTGAACCTTGGGGTGATCCCACAGCTTTGCACCTGCTCTGTCCCAGCCAGGCCAAAGCCGGGGCAGGAGGCGGAGCCCAGCCCAGGGGCACAGCCACAGCACCCGAAACGGCAGGGCTTAGGGCTCAGGGAGGCAGGCAGTGCAGCGGCCCTGTGCCCGGCACGCGCCCCCGGTCAGCGCTTCGCGGGAGGCCTCTCCGTGCACGCGTGGACTGGGAGGGGCATCTGGAGGCTCTGTGAGCAGAGCACACACGTGAAGGCAGCACCGGGAGGGGTTTACCAGACGGCGAGGCTCGGTGTCAGACTCGGGCTCAAACTGTGTGCTCAGAGCTGTGGGGACCTCAGGCTCGCGGCTCCGTGGAGGGGGCCTGGGCTGGACCCTCCAGCCAGCATGGATGAGCTTGGCCACGCCTCACCCCCAGCCCTTGCTGTCACCTGGGAGTCCCGCAGGACACGGCTCCCGTGGTTTCCAGCCCTGCAGCCAGACCCAGGCCTTCTGGGCTCAGTCCCCTGGCCCAGCAAGGGAAGGGACACCCCCTCTTCCCCAGATCACCCCCCATGTTCCCGAGACACCGGCGGCTGAGGCCAGCCATTTTGTCCCTATAGCCACCAGGGGCCATCAGCAGGTGCAGTCCCCCCCCCAACCACGGGCCGCCTGTTTCACTTGCACAGAGATGATTCCAGGGAAGTCCGCTCTCGCGGGCTGTGGACGGTGGCCGGGGGTGCAGGGGCCATTCGGACGCCCAGAGAGAGGGCAGAGTGGAGCCCGCACGGAGCCACAGCTGGACCCTCCCCGGAGCGCCACTGCACTTCACGCAGACCCAGAGGTCTTTCTCCCAGCCAGGCACCTGGGCATCGGCCACTTACTCACGGGGAGCTCCCACGACTACCTGGCCCCAGCTCCCCAGCAGCCCAGGCACCTGCCTCCGCGCTCCCGCCCCGCTCCCACGCCGGGGAGCGCCCCCGCCCCAGTTCTCGGATTCTCTCCCCTTCTCCCGCCGCTGGAGGGGGCCGCGGATGCTGGGCGAGAGGCTGACAGCAGCTGGGAGGCCGGGCGCTGCGGCCAGCCCCGGACAGCGGCCAGCGCCGGCCGGCAGGGGCGCCCGCGGGGACACCAGTCACCGAGACCCGCCGTCCCCGAGCCGACGTTCGCGTCCGCAGCTCCGCTCCAGTTCGGTCTCGGCCCGCGTGGGGCCCCCAAATTTCTGGCTCCCCGAGTAGGGACTCCTGCCCCTCCAAGTGCCCCCAGGTAGAGACCCCTGTACCGCGGCGAACCCGTGTGGAGACCTCCACTCACGTGCGGACCCTTGCCCTCCATGTGTCCCCGGGTAGGGACCCTCGCCTTCCTGGCGCCCCCGAGCCGGGACCACGGCTCATCTGCAGCCCCGGGGTGCAGACTCCCGCCCCCCCGGAGCCCCCGGGCCAGGGCCCCCCGCTCACCTGGCGCCCCCGAGCCGGGACCACCGCTCATCTGCAGCCCCAGGGTGCAGACTCCCGCCCCCCCCGGAGCCCCCGAGCCAGGACCCCCGCTCACCTGGCGCCGCGGGGCCGCGCGCGCAGCAGCAGGAGCGCTGGCAGCAGCCAGTGCAACGAAGCCATTGCCCCGGCGGCTCCGCGGGACGCCCGGCGGCCTCAGGCAGCGCGAAGTTGTCCTCCACGGCCGACGCGGCGGCACCGGCGGGGCGGGGGCGGAGCTTGGCGTCGGTCCCGCCCCCAACCCTGGGTCCCCGCCCCAGGCCCCGCCCCGCGCCCGAAAATCCGGACCCCCAGCGGCTGCCCTCGACCGCTGCAGTCGCGTGTCCTCGTGGGGGCGGCTGGCAGCAGACGGGGCTGGGGGCTGGGGGCAGGGGCCCTTGCTCGAGCCAGGGCCGGGGTCCTGGAACGCGGGCGGGCTGAGGGGGAGGGTCCCAGGAACAGTGGGCGAGGGGAGAGGGGGCTCTGTTGCTGCTCACGTGCTACGTCCCGCAGTCTGGACTCACTCCGGCCCCCGGAGCAGTCACGTCGCGGCCTGGGCTGGCCAGGCCCCACCACAACCAGAGAGCTAAGAAAGTGGAAGGGGCTTTTTAATTTTTTTTCTCCATTCTGTTGGAAAAGCAGAGAGACCGAGAGATAAAAAGAGACAGAGAGGGATAAATCGTCCATCTGCTGGTTTACTCCCCAGAGCCCCAAGCAAGGCAGAAGTCCAGCCGGGTGTCCCACCGGGTGACAGGGACCCCAGTGCCCGGGCCACCCCGACTGCCTTCCAGGGCGCCCGTGAGCAGCGCGCTGGACTCCAGGCAGAACCCAGGCACTCGGCACGGGGGAGGCAGGTGCCCTGGGCTTGGGTTAACTCGCAAGCCAAACTCCCCCTCCCCCATTTTCTTTTAAACTTGAAGTTCTGGGGCAATTCCCTATAAAAAGATGATCAAAAATTTAACTTCTGTTCAGTCTCATCCCCTCACTTCTGGTTTCTGGCAGCATAAACGGAACGTGTGAAAACGCAGAAAATGGTGGAACTTCTTCCCACGTCAGCTGCGTCCCTGCAGGTGCCTGTGGCCCCCGGCCAGAGCAGGCAGGGGAGGGCCGTGCGCACGGCAGTTTGCGGTGGGCTTTCCGAGTCCCGGCTGGGTGCAGTGGGTGCAGAACAGGGCCGGTTCTGTTTGCTTGCTTTCTGTGTTTTTGAGCCGTATTTACTGGAGAGGCCAAGAGAGGCAGAGCACTCGCGTCCGCTGGCGCCTCCCCCAGAGGCCTGCGTTGGGCCAGGGCAGAAGCTGGGGCCGGGGGCTCAGTCCTGGTCTCCCACCCGGGCGGCAGGAACCCAGCACGGCCGCCTCCCAAGGTCTGTGTTAGCGGGAAGCTGGGGTCGGGAACAGCAGGGGGACAGAGCAGGGCTGTGGCGTGGGGCACGGCGTCTTCATGGCCAGGATGCCTCTCAGCAGCCTCTCTTTAAAAAATGTTTATTGGCCGGCGCCGTGGCTAAACAGGCTAATCCTCCGCCTTGCGGCGCCGGCACACCGGGTTCTAGTCCCGGTCGGGGCGCCGGATTCTGTCCCGGTTGCCCCTCTTCCAGGCCAGCCCTCTGCTGTGGCCCAGGAGTGCAGTGGAGGATGGCCCAAGTGCTTGGGCCCTGCACCCCATGGGAGACCAGGAGAAGCACCTAGCACCTGGCTCCTGCCAACGGATGAGCACGGTGCGTCGGCCGCAGCGCGCCGTCCGCGGCAGCCATTGGAGGGTGAACCAACGGCAAAGGAAGACCTTTCTCCCTGTCTCTCTCTCTCACTGTCCACTCTGCCTGTCAAAAATTAAAAAAATATATATTTATTTATGTATTTGCAAGGCAGAGACACAGAGATAGGGATAGAGGAACTGTCCATCCACTGGGCGACTCCCCCAGGCCACAGTGGCCAGGGCTGGGCCAAGCTGAAACCAGGGAGCTCCATCCGGTCTCCGTGTGATGGCAGGGACAGACCCAAGCACTTGGGCCATCCTCAGCTGCCTTCCCAGGAGCATTTTTTAAAAAGAATTATTTACTTATTTGAAAGTCAGAGTTACACAGAAAGACAGAGAGAGAAGGAGAGGCAGTTACAGAGAGAGAGAGAGAGAGAGAAAGAGTCTTCCATCCGCTGGTTCACTCCCCAACTGGCCGCCAACAGCAGGAGCTGGGTCGATCCGAAGCCAGGAGCCTGGAGCTTCTTCCGGGTCTCCCATGCAGGTGCAGGGGCCCAAGGACCTGGGCCATCTTCCACTGCTTTCCCAGGCCACAGCAGGGAGCTGGATCAGAAGTGGAGCAGCCGGGACTCGAACTGGTGCCCATATGGGATGCTGGCACTGCAGGCGGCGGCTTTACCCGCTACACCACATTCCGGCCCCTCCCAGGAGCATAAGCAGGGAGCTGGATCGGAAGTGGAGCAGCAGGACTCAAGCTGGTGCCCATATGGGATGCTGGCACTGCAGGTGGCGGCTTTACCCGCTACACCACAGCGCCGGCCCCTCCCAGGAGCATAAGCAGGGAGCTGGATCGGAAGTGGAGCAGCCAGGACTCGAACTGGTGCCCATATGGGATGCTGGCACTGCAGGTGGCAGCTTTACCCGCTACACCACAGCGCCGGCCCCTCCCAGGAGCATAAGCAGGGAGCTGGATCGGAAGTGGAGCAGCAGGACTCAAGCTGGCCCTTCACC
Organism: Sylvilagus floridanus; assembly: GCA_949820135.1. NCBI lineage: Eukaryota > Metazoa > Chordata > Mammalia > Lagomorpha > Leporidae > Sylvilagus > Sylvilagus floridanus. The sequence goes on along the minus strand of OX463225.1, from coordinate 588,052 downwards.
GTGGGATGCCAGCGTTGCAAGCCACAGCTGAACCGGCTACACCACCGGGCCCTCAGGGATGGGGCTTGTACAAAGCCCCTGTGGTCTGGTCTCAGCTTGAACGCCCCCTCTCGGCTCCTCCTGGCTCCCAGCTGGAGTGAGCGCTTTGGTGGGAAGCGGGGCCCTCGCTGCACAGCCCACTCTGTGCCGGCCACACAGGCCCTGGGAGAGTTGGGCCCAGGGCCCAGCCTGGACCCCCCGGAGCTGAGGCTGCCCGGCCTGCCCCCCCCAGAGCTGAGGCTGCCCGGCCTGGCCCCCCCCCCAGAGCTGAGGCTACCCGACCTGGCCCCCCCCCCCAGAGCTGAGGCTGCCCGGCCTGCCCCCCCCAGAGCTGAGGCTGCCCGGCCTGGCCCCCCCCCCCAGAGCTGAGGCTGCCCGACCTGCCCCCCCCCCAGAGCTGAGGCTGCCCGCAGGTTGCATTCATCATTTCGTCCCCTTTGTGGAGCTCCTGTGTCTAACAGTGTGGCATACCGTCGGTGCCTAATAAGGACAGAAAAACACAGGCTCCGTCTGTATGGTGATCAGCGCCTCCTTTACACGTTGGGACACTGCAGCCCTCGGGGTGACCTCGGGCCAGGTCGCCCCTCCCCCCACTCGCAGATCTCGGTGCCGAGCCCTGGTTAGCACACTGACCTTGGCGAGCTCACAGTTCCTTCAGGAGGAACCAGAACCCATGGCTCTTCACTCCCTGTTATGAAATCAATGCTGGCTTCCCACGGCAGCGAGGAGCACAGCACAGGAGGACGGACCGGCGTCTCGGCCCCAGCTCTGGTTGTCTGCTGGCATCAGCGCCCCTCCTCCTCGAGGCCCAGCTACAGACTCTAATGGAGAAGCAGGCGCTGCAAGCCCCCTCGGCCGCGGACGCAGTAGACTTGTCAGCCTGGTTCGCAGTTTCCCGGAACACCCGCAGGTCCAGCAGCCCGGAAGCCAGAGCCTGCGCGTCTCTGCGCAGCCCTGCGTTTCGGTTGGATCTGCAGAACGGGAGTCCTTGCGATTGCTTCTTCAAGATTTTGTCACCGTTGCTAACTCCAGTCCCTTTCCCCGGCTGCTCCCTGCCCTCGTCCCCAGCTCCTCCCGGGCAGCTCCTGCTACTCCAGCCCAGTGGGGAGCAGCCCACCCAGGGTCAGGGCCGGAGCCGTGGTGCTGTGTGGCCACAGGCTGAGGCGGCCCGGGTGAGGCGGGCGCAGCACCTGCTCTCCGCTGTTTGAGAATTCGGGAAGTGGCGCCCACCAGAGGTCTGTGTGCCGGTGCTGGCTCTGCCGATGGCCGTGGGTGAGACCCCGGGGAAGTCATTTCTCCTGGTGCTGATCTCTCCGCTGACAAGAGCGGGTGAGAGCAGCAATTTGCTTCCCCTGCGTCGTGAGACCAAGACGCTGACCTCTTTTTGGGTTTTGTTTTTTCTTTTTTAATTTAATAATGTAGTTGGGCCGGCGCTGTGGCAGGTAAAGCCATCGCCTGCAGTGCTGGCGTCCCATATGGGTGCTGGTTCGAGTCCCAGCTGCTCCACCTCAGTCCAGCTCTGTGCTATGGCCTGGGGAGGCAGTGGAGGATGGCCCAACTGCTTGGCCCCTGCACCCACGTGGGAACCCCAGAAGAAGCTCCTGGCTCCTGACTTCAGATCAGCACAACTGTGGCCACTGTGGCCATTTGGAGAGTGAACCAGGAGATGGAAGATCTTTCTCTGTCTCTCCCTCTCTCTGTTTGTAACTCTATCTCTCAAATAAATGAATCTTTAATAAAAAAAAAGTGATTTAAAAAAATAATGTAGTTGACTTAGCTGTCTCTTTAAAGATTTATGGAGAGAGATCTCCCACCTGCTGGTTCACTCCCCAAGTGGCTACAACAGCCAGAGCTGGGCCAGGCTGAACCAGGAGCCAGGAGCTTCATCCAGGTCTTCCACATGGGTGCAGGGCCCAAGCACTTACATCATCTTCCGCTGCTTCCCCAGGTGCATTAGCAGGGAGCTGGATCAGAAGTGGAGCAGCCGGGACTCAAACCTCCACCTCCACCTCCCCCCCTCCTCCCCTTCTCTCCCTCCTTTCCCCCCTCCCTCCTCCTCCTCCCCTCCCATTATGCCACAGCACTGCTCTCAGTGCTGGACTATTGAAAGGCATCTCGGGGGGGGGGGGGGGGGCCTTCGACCCAGCTGTTAAAAGACACCTGCAGCCCCTTTGGAGTGCCTGGGTTCAACTCCTGTCTCCCGCTCCTGACTCCAGCTCTGGCTAATGAGCATCCAGGAAGGCATGGTGATGGTCCAAGTACCTGGGTTCCTGCACCCACGTGGGAGACTGGACTGGGTTCCTGGCTCCCAGCTTCAGCCTGGCCCAGCCCTGGGTATTGGAGATATTTGGGGAGTGAACCAGAAGATGGACGACATCTCTCTCTCTCTCTCTCTCTCTCTCTCAAATAAGTTAATTTTAAAGACTCATGGGGGCCAATGCTGTTGCATAGCAGGTAAAGCCACCACCTGCAGTGCCGGCATCCCATATGGGCGCTGGTTCGAGTCCCGGCTGCTCCACTTCTGACCCAGCTCTCTGCTATGCCCTGGGAAAGCAGTAGAAGATGGGCCAGGTCCTGGGGCCCCTGCACCCACGTGGGAGACCTGGATGAGCTCCTGGCCCCTGGCTTCGGATCAGCGCAGCTCCAGCCATTGCAGCCATCTGGGGAGTGAACCAGCAGGTAGAAGGCCTCTCTCTCTCTCTCTCTCTCTCTCTCTCTCTCTCTCTCTCTCTCTCCCCGTGTAGAGACTACAGGTCGCTGATGCCCACGCTTCCAGTTCTAACAAAGGCATTTGACCGCTGCGTCTCCACTAACTCTGCTGTGAGCCCCCTTCCTCCCCTCCCACCTGGCGCTGGCTTCTCCCAAGGTGGGATCCGGTCAGAGCCCTTAGGTCGAGTGAGGAGGGCACCACTGCCATCTCTCTCCCACGCAGGCAGACGGGCGTCACGCCCAGGGCCCCTGCGGCTTCAGGCAGTTCCAGGAAGTCTCAGTGCCGTCTCCTCTGGCCAGCAGGGGTCACAGCTGGCCGCCTGGTCTCCCCGATGGCAGCCTTGGTGTCATCCTTCGGAAAGCCGCGACAGGGACGGTGCAAGTCCGGGGCCTGGGTGGGCGCTGGCCTGAGTCTGTCCCGGCGGCCTGGGGGGTGGAGGTGAGTCATGGGGCTGGGGGAGGAGGCTGCACCAGCTAGATTTAAAACCCCTGCTGTGCACTGGGGAGGCTGCGGTGTGATTTCCCCAGGAAAGTGCACCGAGCAGAGAACGTGGCGATCACGTGGAGCCGAGCTGCGCTGGGCTCGCGGCGCAATCACGGATCCTGTGATTTCAGCTGGAATCGGTTCATCCCGATTGGCACAGGAAACCTGGCAGAGGATCGAATGCAAAACGCTCGCAGCGGCCGCGCGTCCAGCTGGCTCCTCGGTGGGAGCGCGGAAGCCCGGCTTGGTGTCGCTGCTGTTTTCAGTAATCAAGTCCTGGGGAGCTGATAACAATCACTCAGAAGGATTTTCTACACTGGAGCCAAAGAGGTGTCCCCCCACAGCTACTGGCGTTTAAGGTGGAGAAATCTGTTTTATTCTTAAGGCGGCAGTGTGAATTGCCTCCAACGCAAAGGAGCCTTCCTAGGACACAGTCTGTGAGTCGAGGGAGGCACACGCGGACTCCGAAGGGTGCAGGAAAGCCACTACAAAGGGCGCGTGGCGGCCAGGAACTGCCACGGACTGGCCCTGCAGCTGCTCCGACCCGCGACCCGCGTCTCTGCCCTCCCGGCCCTCCCTGCGCAGTGTGCGAGAAGGGAAAGAGATTTGCTGTCATCTTCCACAGTCCTGCAGCTCTCTCCAGGGAAGCCCTCTGCAGATCGGCACCCACCCAGGGACAGACCTTGGGCGCGAATGAGAGGAGAAAGCTCCCTGCCCCCGGAGAGGAGGGATAGACCCGAGGTGACAGGGCTGAGCTGTGGCGCAGCAGGCTAAGCCACCCCCTGCGACACTGGCATCCAGTTCAACAGCTGCTCCCCTTCTGATCCAGCTCCTGCCTGGGAGAGCATCGGGGCCCTGCCACCCACAGGGAGACCCCGGGGGACTTCCAGCCTTTTATGGCCGTTTGGGGAGTAAACCAGCTAATGAAGATCTGTCTCTTCCTCTCTGTAACTGTGTCATTTAAAGAAATAAATAAATCTGTTTTTTAAATTTATTTGAAAGAGTTACACAGAGAGAGAAGGAAAGACAGAGAGAGAGAGAGAGAGAGAGAGAGAGAGAGAGGTCTTCCATCCGATGGTTCACTCCCCAAATGGCAGCAATGGCCACAGCTGAGCTGATTTGAAGCCAGAAGCCAGAAGCTTCTTCCAGGTCTCCCTCATGGGTGCAGGGGCCCAAGCACTTGGGCCATCTTCTACTGCTTTCCCAGGCCATAGCAGAGAGCTGGATTGGAAGTGAAGCAGCCGGGACTCGAACCGGCGCCCATATGGGATGCTGGCGCTGCAGATGGTGGCCTTACCTGCCATACCACAGCACAGGCCCCTTTTTAAAATTTTTTAAATATTTATTTATTTGAAAGTCAGTTATACAGAGAGAGAGAAAGAGAGATTGATTGATTCCATCCACTGGTTCACTCCCCCAGTGGCCACAACAGCCAGTGCTGAGTCAGACTGAAGCCAGGGGCCCGGAGTTTCACAGGGGTCTCCCAGGTGGGTGACACGGCCCATGCTTTGGGCCCCTTTCTGCTGCTTTCCCAGGCCATTAGCAGGGAGCTGGATTGCAGATAGAGCAGCCGGGCGGGCAACAACGCCCATGTGGGAGGCCGGCACCACAGGTGGCAGCTTTGCCTGCTATCCTGGCCCAGAAAAGAAAATAGACAGAAAAGAGCGCTGATGCACGATGGGATGCTTGATGTGGACGGATTTAAGCAAGAAAAACGGCAAAACCTACCTGTGCTGGGAGACACTAGGAAGGGGTCAGTGGGAAGTTTTCGAAGGGGATGACGGAGCTGACGCTCAGAGAGAAGGCCAGGAAACTCGGGAGGAAAACAGGAGGTGCAAGACCCTAGGCAGGAGCCACCGGCAAGCTCAGGGGAAGCAAAGTCAGGCCAGTGCATGCTGGGACGAGAGCAGAAAGAGGGTGCAGTGGGGCGGAGCCATGGCCTGGAGGACGGGCTTCATATGATCCTTACAGGTGGTTAGCCGAGAGGCCGAGGGGCCGAGGAGAGGCCGAGACGGCACTCCCGACCACAGAGGGGCCAGGAACTCAACCCAGGTCTCCCAGGCAGTGGCAGGGACTCAACTTGAGCCGTCACCGCGGCCTCACATTCCCAGGAAGCTGGAGTTGAGCCAGAGCCAGGACTCACGTCCCAGCACTCAGTATGGGGCGCTGGGCCAGCTGCCTGCTCCTTGCTCTATTGGTAATCAGCTTTATTGAGATTAAAGTTCATATGCGACGAAACGCATCCAATCCGGAGTTCTGAGACGGGTGTGGGGTTGTGGAGCCACCCCGTGCTGCTGACGTCACACATTCCCATCGCCTGCGAGAGATCCCGCCCGCCCACACCATCTCCTCTCCCTTCGCCCAGCCCTGGTGACCACGCACAGCTGCTCTCTGCCCCGTGGCTTTGCTCTCCTGGAAGAGGACATTAGCGGGGTCGCACAGCGTGAGATGGGGGTCGACAGCCTTCCAAAGTGGCTCCCAGTGACCCGGCCCCGGTACCACGAAACTCCTTCCCTTACGTGAGGTCTGGATGCAGCGACTCGTTCTAACGCCACGCCAACAGGCATCACCACCGGGGGACGGCTCATCAGGTCTTTGATGGAGCTGGCTGTCATGTTCTGAGCTATGTGCTGGAGGCACGGAGTGCTGAGGGCAGCCTTGGCCACCGGCCCAGAAGGACTGGCCCCTGCCCCCAGACAGCAGGGAGCTAGGCCCTGCCAGCTGCCCTGAGGGAACTGGAAGTGGATCCAGCCCACTGATCCGCAAGCTGACAGCGGCCCTTGCCAACCCGATTGCAGCTCGGTGAGTGACCACGAGCCAGGAACCCTGACCTACAAAAACTAGGACCGCGGGGCCTGCAGTGTGACGCCACGCCATCTTGTGGTAGCTTCTGGTACAGCAGCTCTGACGCCTCGCCCGTGTCAACCCGTTCTGGTGCCCCATCCTTGTGGCTGCCGGCAAGGGGTTGCTTTTTATTACGTAGTATTCCGTGGCATGAACACGCGTCAGCAGTTCAACGTCCACCTGCTGGCGGGCGTCGCGGTTGTGTCCGGTCGTGGCTATTATGTGAAAGCTGCCTCAAACATTCAAGCACGCATCTGTGTGGACGTTTGTTTTCATTTCTTCTGAATAAATATGTAGGTGTGGGATGGCTGGCTATTAAGGGGAATGCGTGTTTGACTTCATGAGAAGCCGCCCATCTGTCCCCACAGTGCCTGTGCCTCTCTGTATTCCCACCAAGGACACCTCCCCAACACTGGGCGTTGGCAGTCTTCAGTCTTGCCAGGCTACTTGGCAGCATCTCATTGTGGACTGCATGTGCATTTTCCTAACTACTCCTTTTGGCTAATTGTTTATTTGGCTGATTCTTTAAAAAGAATGTGAGTTGTTGGTCTGTGTGCTGTTGCGTGCAGGAGTTCTCCCCACATTTTACATGTGAGTCTTTCGCTGGATGCGTTTTGCAACTATCTTCTTAGCCTGAGCTTGCCTATTCCTTTCTTTGTTCACTGAAAAACTTTATGAAAGCGCTGATCATTTTCTATAGCGGTTCAATACTTCCTGGGCAACGTAAAATGCTGAGTCATTCCTGAGCACGGATCTCTGTAGAGAGGTGTGAACCACCACTCTCTGCCACTCAACATCTGACTTCTCTTCTCTAACTTCCATTTAGCAGGTCAATAAAACACGAACCTTTAAAGACTTCGCAAATTCCTATTTCTTCAGTTGTTTTTTTTTTTTTTTAACATTTTAAACCTTCTTACAAGAGGCAGCTGAAGCCCCACAATCAAAGCCCCCGTCTGAACGAGTGATCCAAGAGGCTCCTGGACCCATCACAGAGCAGACAGCATGTTCATCATTTATTTCCCACTAAAGAGAATGCATTTTGGAGAAAGAAATGATACGTTGTCAGGAGCAGCTTTTGGTAAATGATCAGTAAGTGCCTCACCCGTGGTCATGCAGGGGTACCAGGCCCACCGCCCCTCTTAGTGGTCATGCAGGGGTACCAGGCCCACCGCCCCTCTCAGTGGTCATGGACGGGTACCAGGCCCACCGCCCCTCTCAGTGGTCATGCAGGGGTACCAGGCCCACCGCCCCTCTCAGTGGTCATGGACGGGTACCAGGCCCACCGCCCCTCTCAGTGGTCATGCACGGGTACCAGGCCCACCGCCCCTCTCAGTGGTCATGGACGGGCACCAGGCCCACCGCCCCTCTCAGTGGTCATGCACGGGCACCAGGCCCACCGCCCCTCTCAGTGGTCATGGACGGGCGCCAGGCCCACCGCCCCTCTCAGTGGTCATGGACGGGTACCAGGCCCACCGCCCCTCTCAGTGGTCATGCACGGGTACCAGGCCCACCGCCCCTCTCAGTGGTCATGCAGGGGTACCAGGCCCACCGCCCCTCTCAGTGGTCATGGACGGGTACCAGGCCCACCGCCCCTCTCAGTGGTCATGGACGGGCACCAGGCCCACCGCCCCTCTCAGTGGTCATGCACGGGCACCAGGCCCACCGCCCCTCTCAGTGGTCATGGACGGGCGCCAGGCCCACCGCCCCTCTCAGTGGTCATGGACGGGTACCAGGCCCACCGCCCCTCTCAGTGGTCATGCACGGGTACCAGGCCCACCGCCCCTCTCAGTGGTCATGCAGGGGTACCAGGCCCACCGCCCCTCTCAGTGGTCATGTACGGATGGGTACCAGGCCCACCGCCCCTCTCAGTGGTCATGGACGGGTACCAGGCCCACCGCCCCTCTCAGTGGTCATGGACGGGCACCAGGCCCACCGCCCCTCTCAGTGGTCATGCACGGGCACCAGGCCCACCGCCCCTCTCAGTGGTCATGGACGGGCACCAGGCCCACCGCCCCTCTCAGTGGTCATGGACGGGTACCAGGCCCACCGCCCCTCTCAGTGGTCATGCACGGGTACCAGGCCCACCGCCCCTCTCAGTGGTCATGCACGGACGGGTACCAGGCCCACCGCCCCTCTCAGTGGTCATGCACGGGTACCAGGCCCACCGCCCCTCTCAGTGGTCATGCACGGACGGGTACCAGGCCCACCGCCCCTCTCAGTGGTCATGTACGGACGGGTACCAGGCCCACCGCCCCCCTCAGTGGTCATGCACGGGTACCAGGCCCACCGCCCCTCTCAGTGGTCATGCACGGGTACCAGGCCCACTGCCCCTCTCAGTGGTCATGCACGGACGGGTACCAGGCCCACCGCCCCTCTCAGTGGTCATGTACGGACGGGTACCAGGCCCACCGCCCCTCTCAGTGGTCATGCACGGGTACCAGGCCCACCGCCCCTCTCAGTGGTCATGCACGGGTACCAGGCCCACCGCCCCTCTCAGTGGTCATGCACGGGTACCAGGCCCACCGCCCCTCTCAGTGGTCATGCACGGGTACCAGGCCCACCGCCCCTCTCAGTGGTCATGCACGGACGGGTACCAGGCCCACTGCCCCTCTCAGTGGTCATGCACGGGTACCAGGCCCACCGCCCCTCTCAGTGGTCATGCACGGGTACCAGGCCCACCGCCCCTCTCAGTGGTCATGCACGGGCACCAGGCCCACCGCCCCTCTCAGTGGTCATGCACGGGCACCAGGCCCACCGCCCCTCTCAGTGGTCATGCACGGGCACCAGGCCCACCGCCCCTCTCAGTGGTCATGCACGGGCACCAGGCCCACCGCCCCTCTCAGTGGTCATGCACGGGCACCAGGCCCACCGCCCCTCTCAGTGGTCATGTACGGGCACCAGGCCCACCGCCCCTCTCAGTGGTCATGCACGGGCACCAGGCCCACCGCCCCTCTCACATCCTCTTTGAACTTCCAGCTCCTCTGCCTGTAACTCAGCCTTTTCAGCTTCAGTCTGAAGAATGGCCTTTGTTTGGTTATTGATCCTCTACAGGGCGATCAAAGAGAGTATGGGCAATCCGCATTGATGCGCGATGCTTGTCATATTCCAGTGTTCTGGGACACACCTTCTGCCATGTCTGCTAATTCAGCTTCACCAATGAGTATATCCACCAGAGCCATGCCAATTGCTACCACATCGCAGTCAATGAAATGTAGAATTTCAATAGCTTCAAAACCCGCTTGTCATAGGATCCGAGTTTGATGACGGTCTTCTCTCACCGGGCGGAACAGAAGCGACAGCCTTGGGCGAGCCAGGAGAGAGCAAGCCTCCAAATCCGAGCGAACTCATCTCTGCCAAACTCAAGGTGCCACAAACTCACCTCTGCCACGGTTACGACAGGCGGTAGAAGAAAACCTGCCTTTCAGTTTATTAAAGTATCTTCGAAGAGTTGAAGTTCTTAACGAAACTACGTTTCTCTCTTTTCCTTTGTGGTGTGTGCTCCAACTTAGTTTTCCTTTCTTGAGCGGTGGCCTGCGCCTTTCCCAGGCGGGACACGGGGTCGCCAGAGGACCCCTGTGTGCACCGCCGTCTCCCAGAGATCGCTGTGCTCGGAGCCGAGGGTCCATAGCTCAGGTACGGTTGCCCTGTCTGTTTTGTTCAGGTTTCCTGTTGTTTCAGGCAGTTGGCCCATCTGTTCCTGCTACTCCATCTCAGCTGGAAGCTAAGAACTCGTCCTGTTAAAATATATCATACATATACACGACAGCTTCATTGAGCTATCATTCACTAAGCCATAAAACTGCCTTCTTTTTTTAATATTAAGGTTTATTTCACTGGGGCCGGCGCTGTGGCACAGTGGGTTAAAGCTCCAGCCTGCAGCACCAGCATCCCATATGGGCGCCAGTTCTAGTCCCGGCTGCTCCTCTTCCGGTCCAGCTCTCTGCTGTGGCCTGGGAAAGCAGCGGAAGATGGCCCAGGTCCTTGGGCCCTGCACCCGCGTGGGAGACCTGGAGGAAGCTCCCAGCTCCTGGCTTGGGATCAGCGCAGCTCCAGCCATTGCAGCCATCTGGGGAGTGAACCAGCAGATGGAAGACCTCTCTCTCTCTCTCTCTCTCCCTCTTTCTGCCTCTCCTTCTCTCCCTGTGTAACTCTAATTTTCAAGTAAAATAAATAAATCTTCCAAAAATTTTTATTAATTTGAAAGAGTGATAGACATAGGAGAGACAGAAATCTTCCATCTGCTGGTTCACTCCCTAAATGACTGCAACAGCCAGGGCTGGTCCAGAGAGGCCAGGAGCCAGGACCTCCTTCCAGTCCCCAGTGTGGGTGGCGGGGGCCAACTACTTGGGCCATCTTCAGTTGCTTTCCCAGGTGTGTTCACAGGGAGCTGGATCCGGAGTGAAGTGGCCAGGACTCAAACTGGTGCTCCAATGTGGGACACGGATGTTGCAGGCATTGCCCTCACCTTTAAAAGTTACTCTCAGCAGTCACGCTGATGAGCTCAGCTCTCTGCTGGGTTGGTTTGTTTTTTAAAGATTGTAGAGTTACAGACAGTGAGAGGGAGAAACAAAGTTCTCCCATCCGCTGGTTCGCTCCCCACATGGTCACAACGGCCAGAGCTGAGCCGATCCGAAGTCAGGAGCCAGGAGCTTCTTCCAGGTCTCCCCCGCGGGTGCAGGGGCCCAAGGACTGTGGCTTTCCCAGGCCACAGCAGAGAGCTGGACCGGAAGAGGAGCAGCCGGGACTAGAACCGGCGCCCATATGGGATGCCGGCACCACAGGCGGAGACTTAGCCCACTGCGCCACGGCGCCGGCCTGGCTCTTGTTTCCTGGTTTCTCACAAGCAGCTGGCTGCATTTCCTTGCTGCTCGTCTTCTGAGCAGTTTTCTACGCCTCATTGTCATCTATTTATTATTCTGCTTCTGTTGAGTTCCTGGGTCTGTGGGCTGTGTTCCTCAGGTTTGGAAGACATGAAGCCGCTTGGGCGGTGAGCTCCTAGCCGTCCTGGGGTCTTGCCTGGGTGTTAAGCCAGGAAGCTCCCCTCCCCCAGTCTCTGCCCTCAAGCCCATTCCAGGGGCGCGTGCGCGGTTTGTTCCTGCAGCCGCCCCAGCGTAGCGATGATGTGAAAACCATCTCAGCACTGAGTTTTAGACGTAACGCATCTGCTGGCGATTCACGGGCTGGCGGCGTCCCCCGAGGGCTCGGGCCCGCGCGGCACCGCTGGCTTCGGGTCGCGGCAGAGGGGACTCCCCCAGGAAGCTGAGGCCGTCAGTGCAGCGACTCAGCTCTGCTGATCCCTCACTCAGCGTCGGTTCAGTGGTGTGGCCCAAACCCACGTGGCTCCACCTCGGCCTGGTCTCCTGGGCCTAGCGAAGCCCAGTCCAAACCAACGACTGGACACCACTGACTCAGCCGGGCAGCCAGGAGAGGGCTGGGGCCCAGGCAAGGGGAGGGGGCACGGCCTGCGGGAGCAGCCACGCCGAGACCCCCGCCTGCAGGAGCCACTCCCGGGGCCCCCGCTTTCCCCTTCCTCCCCCTGTCGCCATCCCTCTGCGGAGCGGCAGCCGGACCGCGGCCCCTGGGCCCAGCCCCAGGCACGGGCAGCGCCCACCGCGGCCGCCAAGCTGAGAGACCCCCGCGCTGCCGGAGGCGCCGGGGCCGCGCGGCCGCTGAGGAAAACGCCGGGCGGACGCCCCTGCGGGGCAGAGACGCCGAAGGCCGAACCCGCCTCAGTGGCCGCCGCGCCGATGGCCGCTCCGGCAGGTCCGCGCGCCACGCAGGACGGAGCAGGCGCCGGGGCGACCGCGCACCCCGTGGGCCCCGGGCGCGGCGCGCCCCGAGAAGCGGATCCCGCGGGATCCCGCAGTTCGTCCCCTGCCGGCCAGGCCCACCGCCCGGCCACCTCTGAGGGGCCGCGTCCCCGCCCGGCCACCGCTCGGCTCCCGCGTCGAGGACACGCGCCCGCCGCGCCCACACTGCGCCTGCGCGGGAGGCGGAGCCGCCGGGCCGGACCATCCGCCCTGGCGGGGGAGCCCGAGAGCCCCCGCAGCGATGGAACCTCCCGTTGCCATGGAGCCGCCGCGAGGACGCCGAGAGCGGCCGCCGCAGCAGCGCCGCGCCGGGACCCAGCCGTGGGCTCCGCGGACCCGGGCTCCCGAGAGGTGAGCAGCGTGTTTGGTTCTGCGAGCGTGGCGCCGGCCCCTACGGGCTCCCCGGGTCCCCGGCGCTGCTGCCCTCCGGGGCTTCGGGAGAGCCTGGCGGGCAGAAACTCCGCGGACGCCTCCCCGGAGCCAGGTACCGGCTCGGCACCCCCAGTTAGGACCCCGGGCCCCGCCGGGACCCCGAAGGGAGCCCCTCCTGTGCGGGGCTGACCCGTGGCTGATTTCCCTGCTGCTCTCCGCTGTCCTGACCAGTGGGACAAGCGCCGCCTCTGCAAACTTTACATAAACGGAATAATTCCGTATTTAGTCCTTTTTAAAATCTGAAGCAATCCCAGACTCACACGAACTGCAGCTGGGCACAGAGCACGTCTCCCTGAAGCTGCCGGCCCGAGGCTGCGCTGACCGCCCCAGAGGGCCTCTTCCCCCAGGGTCTGCACCCGCCCAAGGTGCTGCGAGGGGGCAAGGACTTGGGGGAGGGGAGGAGCAGCCCCGTGCCTCCCCCGGCTGCTCCGGAAACACTGTCACCACCCCCACCACCCTCACCGCCCACCACCCTCACCACCCACCACCCTCACCACCCACCACCCTCACCACCCTCACCACCCACCACCCTCACCACCCACCACCCTCACCACCCTCACCGCCCACCACCCTCACCACCCACCACCCTCACCACCCTCACCACCCACCACCCTCACCGCCCACCACCCTCACCGCCCACCACCCTCACCGCCCACCACCCTCACCACCCACCACCCTCACCACCCTCACCACCCACCACCCTCACTGCCCACCACCCTCACCACCCTCACCACCCACCACCCTCACCACCCTCACTGCCCACCACCCTCACCACCCTCACCCCTCCCCAACCACCACCCACCACCCTCACCACCCTCACCACCCTCACCACCCACCACCCTCACCGCCCACCACCCTCACCGCCCACCACCCTCACCGCCCACCACCCTCACCACCCTCACCACCCACCACCCTCACTGCCCACCACCCTCACCACCCTCACCACCCACCACCCTCACCACCCTCACTGCCCACCACCCTCACCACCCTCACCCCTCCCCAACCACCACCCACCACCCTCACCACCCTCACCGCCCACCACCCTCACCACCCTCACCACCCACCACCCTCACCACCCACCACCCTCACCACCCACCACCCTCACCACCCACCACCCTCACCGCCCACCACCCTCACCACCCACCACCCTCACCACCCTCACCACCCACCACCCTCACTGCCCACCACCCTCACCACCCTCACCACCCACCACCCTCACCACCCTCATTGCCCACCACCCTCACCACCCTCACCCCTCCCCAACCACCACCCACCACCCTCACCACCCTCACCACCCTCACCACCCTCACCACCCACCACCCTCACCACCCTCACCACCCACCACCCTCACCACCCTCACCGCCCACCACCCTCACCACCCTCACCACCCACCACCCTCACCACCCACCACCCTCACCACCCACCACCCTCACCACCCACCACCCTCACCGCCCACCACCCTCACCACCCTCACCACCCACCACCCTCACCACCCTCACCGCCCACCACCCTCACCACCCTCACTGCCCACCACCCTCACCACCCTCACCCCTCCCCAACCACCACCCACCACCCTCACCACCCTCACCACCCTCACCACCCTCACCACCCTCACCACCCTCACCACCCACCACCCTCACCACCCTCACCCCTCCCCAACCACCACCCACCACCCTCACCACCCTCACCACCCTCACCACCCTCACCACCCTCACCACCCACCACCCTCACCACCCACCACCCTCACCACCCACCACCCTCACCACCCACCACCCTCACCGCCCACCACCCTCACCACCCTCACCGCCCACCACCCTCACCACCCTCACCACCCACCACCCTCACCACCCTCACTGCCCACCACCCTCACCACCCTCACCCCTCCCCAACCACCACCCACCACCCTCACCACCCTCACCACCCTCACCACCCTCACCACCCACCACCCTCAGCACCCACCACCCTCACCGCCCACCACCCTCACCACCCTCACCACCCACCACCCTCACCACCCTCACTGCCCACCACCCTCACCACCCTCACCCCTCCCCAACCACCACCCACCACCCTCACCACCCTCACCACCCTCACCACCCTCACCACCCACCACCCTCACCACCCTCACCACCCACCACCCTCACCGCCCACCACCCTCACCACCCACCACCCTCACCGCCCACCACCCTCACCACCCACCACCCTCACCACCCACCACCCTCACCACCCACCACCCTCACCACCCACCACCCTCACCGCCCACCACCCTCACCACCCTCACCACCCACCACCCTCACCACCCTCACCACCCACCACCCTCACCACCCTCACCGCCCACCACCCTCACCACCCTCACCGCCCACCACCGCCACCCACCGCCGTGTGCCTGCCACCATTCTGGGGAGTTTAACCCTGGTGCTGTCTCCGCGGCTGTGGGGCTGTGACTTGCACCCTGAGCCGCTCACCTGTCGATGCCCCACCCACAGGATCTGGACCGGCGAGCTCATCGCTGTGAAAAGCTGAGATGGTGGTCCCCGCGCCGGGTGGGTCGGGGTCCCTTTAACAGGCTCGAATGGAGCTCGCCTGAAGCGCAGGCGGTGCGGGCCCTGCAGACCCTTGGTTCCAGCCGTCCAGCCCCTAGTTGGGGAGAGCACCAGGGCTGGGCACCGTGTCCCATAGCCCAGGGGCCTGTGGGGACAGGAACCTCAGAGCCAGAGGGCCTGGCAGGTGGACCCATGGCCCCCGAAGACGCCCACGCCCTGACCTCTGAACCTGGGGCTGTAGGTGGGCGGTGTCCTGGCTTCCTGAGTGGCCCAGAGCCGTCACAGCACCTTCTGATTGGAAACAGGAGGCAGACGAGTGAGAATCAGAAAGACAGCAGCCAGCGCTGTGGCAGAGCGGGTTAATCCTCCGCCTGTGGCACCTGCATTCCACACGGCGCCGGTTCAAGTCCCAGCTGCACCACTTCTGACCCAGCTCCCTGCCGTGACCTAGGAAAGCATGACCTACACACTTGGACGGGGAAGGAGCCCCTGGCTTCAGAGGGCGCAGTCGAAGACTCTCACTGTCCGCAACTCTCCCTCGCGAATATAAAATCAAATCTTTTTTTTTTTTTTTGACAGGCAGAGTGGACAGTGAGAGAGAGAGAGAGACAGAGAGAAAGGTCTTCCTTTGCCGTCGGTTCACCCTCCAATGGCCACCACGGCCGGTGCACTGCACTAATCTGAAGCCGGGAGCCAGGTGCTTCTCCTGGTCTCCCATGGGGTGCAGGGCCCAAGCACCTGGGCTATCCTACACTGCTCTCCCGGGTCACAGCAGAGAGCTGGCCTGGAAGAGGGGCAACCGGGACAGAATCCGGCACCCCGACCGGGACTAGAACCCGGTGTACCGGCACCACAGGCAGAGGATTAGCCTAGTGAGCTGTGGCGACAGCCGCGAATATAAAATCTTAAGAAAGAAAGGAAGGAAACAGAAGAAAGACAATAGCCCACACGGCCTGTTTGTGGAAGGAATCCCTGAGCCAAGCAATAGGTCCGCTGGGCTCTAGGCGCGCAGCCCTGCTGACACCCCGACTTCAGCCCGTCGAGACTCCTTCTGGGTGTCTGAGCCCCGGTGCTGTGCGCAGTCACTCGGCGTGACTCTGAGCCCCCGAGTTTGAGACAGTTTCTCCCAGCAGCCGCTGGGACTGCGAGGGAGTTTCAGCTCCGCTGGCTGATGTGAGAGTCCTTCCTCAGGTTCTGTCCCAGCTCTTCCTCCCCCGGCAGCGCCCGAGAACATTTCAAAGTCCGTGGAGAGACGGAATTACAGCCCACGTTGAGGGGCAGGCATTGTGGCCCAGCAGGGGGAGCTGACCCTAAAACGCCAGCATCCCGTCAGAGTGCCGGCTGAAGGCCTGGATGCTGCACTCCGATCCAGCTCGCTGCTAGCGCGCCTGGAAAGACAGCAAGTGATGGCTCAAGTACTCGGGCCCTGCGCCACGTGGGGACCTGGATGGATCCCAGGACCCTGGCTTCAGCCTGGCCCAGCTCTGGCTGTGGTGCCCCTGCGGAGTGAACCAGCGTATGGAAGATCTCTGCCTGTCTCTCTGCCTGCAAATAATAATAGTCGTAGAATAGTTAAAGTTTATTTTAGTGCAAAATTTTTTGACATCCCTGCAGTTTTTTCCAATAGGCACATTTTTAATCCCACGAACATTTCCCCCACTTCACGCCCTGGCTGGCACCTGCTAGTGTGTTACCACATTAGTCTGCTAACTGCAGAAGGATCATTCCTCATGCCTTTATTTTTAAGATTTATTTATTTATTTGAAAAGCAGATGGAGAGAGATCTTCCAACCACTGTCAAATGGCTACAATAGCCAAAGCTGGGCCAGGCCGGAGCCAGGAGGTCTCCCACGTGGGCGGCGGAGGTCCAAGCACGTGGGCCATCTTCCACTGCCTTCTGAGCGCGTTAGCAGGGAGCTGGATCAGAGTGGAGCAGCTAGGACCTGACCCAGTGCTCTGATCCGGATGCCGGGTCAGAGTGTAGTGGCCGGGATTTGAACCAGCGCTGGAGTCACGCCGGGCCCCACCTCGCGGTTTCACTTTGTGTTTCCCGGCTCACTTGTGAAGGTGAGCAGCTTGTGCTGGCTTACGGCTTCTCCAGCCCGGCCTCTGGAGCTGCCAGGAGGCCGTGGATTTCACAGGGAGCGGCTGGCGTCCCCCGTTTAACCCAGCCCTGATGCCTCCACCTGGAAGCTCAGGTGCCTCCACCCAACCCCAGGTGGTGTTCCCTGGTAGAAACTGGGGCTCCCACAGCTCCCCCTCGGGCTCAGTTAGCTGCCGAAGCAGGTTTCTCACAAAAGGCCCAGGCGCAGAGGTGCACAGGGCGGGGCGGGGCAGCTGTGTCCTCTGACACCACCCCCCAGGGACCTCTGTGCGTGCCGTTCTGGGGAGCTCCCGGGACCCTGTCCTGGGTTTTCTTGGAGACTTCAGGCCCCCCTGTGTGGGGCAGGACAGGTCCGCACCAGCTCTCAGGCGAGGTGGGTGTGTACACACACTCACGTACTCCTGTTGAGACTGATAGGTGTTTCGGTTGACCTATAGGTAATTTGCAAAGACTTGCAGGGTTGGTTTATTATAAAATTAGGATTACGAAGGCGGAGAGAAGTTGATCTTGCCTTCACTGGTTCCCTCCCCAAACCCCAGCAACGGCTGAGGCTGGGCCAGGCCAAAGCCAGGAGCCGGGAGCTCAGTGTGCTGTCCTGTGTGGACGCAGTCTGTGTGAGCAGGGGGTTGGACCAGCGTGAGCCCCGGCGCTCGGGGGCACAGGTGTCCTGAGCCGTGTCTTGACTTGACTCGCTAGCCTGTGGGGACACACATAGTTAGCTTCACGCCTGGCACACGAAGCCCCAGTTAAGAGAGGCTTTGAGGACGTCACCATGGGCTTTTGTGGCCAAAGACTCTGCCCGCTTGCTGGCATGTAGGTCGGTGGCTTTAATAAACCCGTCAAGGGGGTGTCCTGCCCGCTCCCCCCGCCTTGCCCAGTGTAGGGGGATGGCTGCCCGGCCCTCTCCCCACAAACTGCATAAGTAGGTTGCCGCCTCCCGTCTGGGGGGCCGAATCTCTTCTCAGATGCTGCCCCACCCCCCACGATCCAGGTGGGCTGCCACCTTAGTTTCCCCAGCTGTCCTGTCTTCAGTCTTTTCTGCTTTAATTGGCTGCCCCCTGCCTTCCTCGAACCCTAAAATCCTAAAACCAACATGGTCCCCACCCCCAAGAATTGCGTGATGGCAGCGTGGGGTTTCCAGTGTCTGTTCACTTTTTAAAAAAGATTTATTTATTTATTTGAAAGTCAGAGTTACACGGGGCGGGGGGGGTCTTCCTCCGCGGGTTCACTCCCCAGGTGGAGCTGTGCGATCCGATCCGGAGCCATCTGCGGGCTGCCCTCAGGCCCGCGTTCCCCGACTCCCGGGTCTGTGTGGGGACGCCGCGCCTCGTGCCCCGCCACGCTGCTCCTCTCGGAAAGGAATCCACTGAGAAATCAACTGCAGCAAGGGCGTGGTGTCCTCATGGCGTCCACACTGCAGGGCGTCCTCTCCTCATTGCGTCCGCACCTCAGGGCGCGGTCACCTCAGGGCGTCCTCTCCTCAGGGCGTCCACACCTCAGGTGTCTACACCTCAGGGCGCGGTCACCTCAGGGCGTCCTCTCCTCAGGGCGTCCACACCTCAGGTGTCTACACCTCAGGGCGCGGTCACCTCAGGGCGTCCACACCGCAGGGCGCGGTCCCCTCGGGTGGACATCGGAGTTCTGCTCCGGTCACTACAGGAGGGGCGACAGCACTGCCAGGGTCTGAGGTCAGCGCCCTCCGTGCCCCGCGTGTTCCCGCACGCCCGCCGAGGGCCCTGTGCCGCCCGCGTCCCCGCATGCCCGCCGTGGGCCCTGTGCCGGCCGCGATGGATGCTCCACAGGCTGTGTCCGGTTCTCTCTGAGCAGCACTGAATTCCGGGTTGTTCTGTGCTGATTTTAAATCGGGTTCGATATTTTCCTTTCCTGCTTCATTTAACCCGCTCACGTTTCATCTTACATTCCCTTAGACTTTAACCAGATAATTCCCTGTTATTTTGTCCGTTTTTTTGGTTTTTCGAAGATTATAAATGCATTTTAACATTTTTTGCAAATTAGTTTCAGGGACTGAGGCTTGGCACAGCAGGTTGAGCCTAGGACACTGGCATCGCATGTGGGTGCCGGTTCAGCCTTGCTCCCAGCTCATGCACCTGGGAAGGCGGCGGGACGCGGCCCCAGGACTCGCCACCCAAGTGGGAGGCCCGGAGGGAGTTCCAGGCTTCTGACTTCTGCCTGGGCCAGTGCGGCCATCGCGGCCATTCGGGGAAATGAAGCTGTGGATGAGATCTGTCTCTCGTTCTGCCTGTCGAAAAAATGTGGAGTATTTTACGCGTGATGGCTGCCCCCCTGGCTTTCCAACATGACCAAAAATGGAAGCTCCAGCTGCTTTTCTGTCTTTGAATGATTTACATGAGAGCCAGACACACACACGCGCACACGCGCACACGCGCACACGCGCACACACAGAGCGCCTACCCGTTGGCTCACTGCCTCCATTGCCGCAGTGGCCAGTGGCTGGGTGCCCCGTCCAGGTCTCCGTGTGAGTGGCAGGGGCCCAGTAACTGGGGCACCACTGCTGCCTCCCCGCTGCCCGTTAACAGGAGGCTGGACCTGGGAGTGGACCCTCCTGTGGACACAGCGCGGACAGGCACGGGCTGGGCCGCTCTGATGAGCCTCCGTGCCGAAGGCCCAGGGCCCGTGGGCACAGGCCCAGCAGGCGGCACTGGCCGTCGGCAGGGCGGGGCGTTGCGGGGATGTTCTGCCCAGAGCCTGACAGCCCCACTCCTCAGCTTTAATACAGCTGTGTCTCTAGCTTTTTTTTTTTTTTTTTCTAAATGAAAGATTTGTTCGAAAATACGAGTTAGAGCGAGGGAAGACAGAGGGAGATTTCCATCATTGGTTCACTCCCCAGATGGCCACAACAGCTGGGACCGAGGCAGGCTGAAGCCAGGAGGCTGGACCTCCATGCAGGTCTCCCCTGAGGGTGCAGGGGCCCAAACCCTGCGCCGTCTTCCGCTGCTTTTCCCGCCATTGGCAGGGAGCTGGGTCAGAAGCGGAGCCGCCTTTACAGGAGCCGGCGCCCACAGGGGACGCTGGCGCCACGAGAGGCCGCGCCCGCTGCACCACACCTGCGCCTCTCTGTGGCTTTTTGAATGATAAACCGCGGGCCTTGTTTTATTAATAATTTAACCAAGAAACATTGTTAGGCATTTGAAATATTTTCCAGTAAGTTATTCTGAGCAATGGCTAAATTAAATAATTTTAAAAATCTTCTGCAATTGTAGCATCTTATGTGCAAAGTCAGCACTTATGTACATTTCTCCTGGAGTTAGTCAGCACTTCCACGTGAGATCGCGTCTGTTGCCACGGCGAGGTGCGTTCTGTGACACGTCCATTGACGTGAGCCGTTGACAAGCCAACTCTTCCCTGTCTGAGTCTTGGTGCCAGCACCATGTGAGTCATGACCTCGAAAACCAATCATGTACTTGAGGTGGAATAAAAGGTAGGTGGGGGCTGGCGCTGTGACGTAGTAGGTCAAGCGTCTGCCTGCACTGCCGGCACCCCATACCGCGCTGGTTCGTGTCCCGGCTGCTCCTCTTCCGATCCAGCTCTCTGCTGTGGCCTGGGAAAGCAGTGGAGGACGGCCCAAGTCCTCAGGCCCTTGAACCCATGTGGGAGACCCCGAGGAACTCCTGGCTCCTGGCTTCGGATTGGCCCAGCCAGTGTGGCCATCTGGGGAGTGAACCAGAGGACGCAAGACCTCTCTCTCTCTCTCTCTCTCTGTCTCTCCCTCTGTCTGTAACCCTGCCTCTCCAATAAATGAATCTTCAGAAATGAAGATGGAAGCCAGGCATTAAACTTAATTTTCCTAAGAAAAATTGACGTCCGAAGGAGCTCGTGCTTCATGTCAGTAGGAGAGGCGCGAGATTCCAGCCCTCCACCCGGGCGAGCTGCTCACGCCCCTGGAGCGGTGATGGCGTGTGAGGTCCAGTGATTCTTTCAGAACCGCCCGGGCCCGTGTGTGGGCTGCGTGATCGTCACGCGGCGCGTGAGATAGAACACGCTGATGTCAAGGGTTCAGCTGGGTGGATTTTGACAGCTGCACACGGTGTCCCCACGGACTCGGCGCTCTGGCGTCCCCTCCCCACCTCTGATTCCCTGTGTCTCACGCGTGCCCTTGGGCCTGGCTCCCTCTGAGGCTCCCTCGTGCTGCTGCTGGGTGTTCTCTCCTCCAGGGTGCGCAGCCCTTGCGCATCGGCTCTCCTGTCGGATGCTGAGCTGTCGGGCTTTAATGGAGGAGGCTGCGCTGAGCCTGGCGGTACCCTGGCCTCTGTTTCTCCTGGGTAAACCTGGCCTACCACTCCCCGCGGAGCGCGCCCTGCAGCAGCCACCACCCCTGGCCAGCAGGCGGCGCTGTAAGGAGTCTGGGTCCAGCGTCCCACCCGGCCCCTGGGAGCCTCTCAGGGCCACTGGTCTCTCCTTTGTCAGCCGCAGTCTGTGACTTGTGAATGCGAGACTCACGTGTGTCGCTGACGTGTGGGAGCCCTGTACTGTGGACACAGCACCTGTGTCGAGGGCTTCCCCTGGTGTGTGGCTTCCCTGTCGCTTTCTTTCTATAAGGGGAGCTACTCAACCTTATGAAGCCTGCATTGTTAGGGTTTTTATAAAATCTATAATGTTGTTGATGTAATGATTTGGTTCTGGTTTTTTTGCAGCTGATTTCTGTCTCCCGAGATGGAAGCTGCCGGCCTGTCCAGTGAGAGTGGGGCTGTGGCCCACTCCCCCCTCCCAGAAGGTGACGGTCACCGGCCCTGCCCACAGCACAGCCCCAGACCAGAAGGACGATGGCACGGGGAGGCCGCCTTGAGTCCCATTATTTCAGGGAGACTGCGTCTTTCAATTTCCTGTTTTCTCTCAGAGGGAGCTGCCAGTTAGCTGCTCCTTAGTTGGAGATGATCAGAAGGCTGGGGAAGGGGCCGCTGGTTAGGGGGAGGGGGCCCCTGGTTAGAGGGGAGGGGACCCCTGGTTAGAGGGGAGGGGGCCACTGGTTAGAGGGGAGGGGGCCGCTGGTTAGAGGGGGAGGGGCCGCTGGTTGGGGGAAGGGGCCGCTGGTTAGGGGGAGGGGGCCCCTGGTTAGAGGGGAGGGGACCCCTGGTTAGAGGGGAGGGGGCCGCTGGTTAGAGGGGAGGGGGCCGCTGGTTAGAGGGGGAGGGGCCGCTGGTTAGGGGAGGGGGCCGCTGGTTAGGGGGAGGGGGCTGCTGGTTAGGGGGAAGGGGCCGCTGGTTAGAGGGGGAGGGGGCCGCTAGTTAGAGGGGAAGGGGCCGCTGGTTAGAGGGGAAGGGGGCCGCTGGTTAGGGGGGAGGGGCCGCTGGTTAGAGGGGAGGGGCTGCTGGTTACTGAGGAGGGGGCCGCTGGTTAGAGGGGGAGGGGGCCGCTGGTTAGGGGGGAGGGGCCGCTAGTTAGAGGGGAGGGGGCCACTGGTTGGAGGGGAAGGGGGCCGCTGGTTAGAGGGGAGGGGGCCGCTGGTTAGGGGGGAGGGGGCCGCTGGTTGGGGGAAGGGGCTGCTGGTTAGGGGGGAGGGGCCGCTGGTTAGAGGGGGAGGGGCCCCGGTTGGTGGGGGAGGGGCCGCTGGCCAGTGGAACTGGACGAGCAGGCTGGGACGGGCCCCAGCGCAGACCCTGGCCCTCTGCGCTCAGCGTCACTGGTGACAATCGGATGCTGTTTTCATCCCAGTCCTTTGAATGTGGTCTATTTTTATCTTCTCTCTGGAAGCTTCCAGGTTGTTCTTAGTTCTCTGCCGATGGGCGGTGTGGCGGAGACGTGCCTTGATGCTGGCACAGGCTGGGCGCAGGCGGGCGGGTGCGTGTGGGGCTCAGCTCCTGCCCTGCCTGGCTGCTGCCAGTCCCGGGTGGGCGGGGGTGCCCTGCACCCCTCCCTCCTCTGTCTCAGCCCCTTTGTGACCAGGATTGTTTGTGCTTTACATTTCTGTTCATTCATTTGTGCTGAGACAGACACTGTTTGCCTAAGAACCCTCTTACAATTTAAAAAATTGGTGAAGGCCCAAGGAGTTTTTGTTTTTGTCAGTTACATCTTGCAATTTTTACTGTGATAAAAACTAAAGCTGGGAGGCCGGCGCTGTGGCGTAGCAGGTAAAGCTGCCGCCTGCAGTGCCGCCATCCCACATGGGCACCGGTTCAAGTCCCGGCTGCTCCACTTCTAGTCCAGCTCGCTGCTGTGGCCTGGGAGAGCAGTAGAAGACGGCCCAGGTCCTTGGGCCCCTGCACCCATGTGAGAGACCTGGAGGAAGCTCCTGGCTCCTGGCTTCAGATCGGCCCAGCTCCGGCCATAGTGGATGGAAGACCTCTCTCTTGCTCTCTCTGTAACTCCACCTTTCAAATGAATAATAAATCTTTAAAAAATTTAAAATTAAAGCCTGGGGTGGGTATTACGGTGCAGCAGGTTAAGCCGCTGCCTGGGGCGCCCGCATCCCTTGTGGGAGTGCTGGGTGGGGTTTTGCCTATGCTGCTTCCCAACCAAGTCCCCGCCAGTGCACCGGGAAAGTGCTTGGGCCCCTGCCACCGGCGTGGTGTCCTGGACGGACGCAGACCTGGCTCCTGGCTTGGGCCTGGCCCTGCCCTGGCTGTTGCTGATGGAGGATATCCCCCACCCCACCTCTCTCTGCCTTTTTTAAAAAATTTACTTATTTTTATTTGAGAGAGAGAGAGAGAGAGAGAGAGAGCGCACTTCCATTGGGGCCGGCGCTGTGGTGCAGCAGGTTAACGCCTTGGCCTGAAGCGCCAGCATCCCATATGGGCACCAGTTTGAGTCCCGGCTGCTCCACTTCCCATCCAGCTCTCTGCTGTGGCCTGGGATAGCAGTAGAAGATGGCCCGAGTCCTTGGGTCCCTGCACCCGCGTGGGAGACCTGGAGGAAGCTCCTGGCTCCTGGCTTCGGATCCGTGCAGCTCCAGCCATTGCACCCAACTGGGGAGTGAACCAGCAGATGGAAGACCTCTCTCTCTCTCTCCCCCCTCTCCTTTCTCTGTGTGACTCTTACTTTCATACAAATAAATAAATCTTTAAAAAAGAGAGAGAGATCTTCCACCTACTGCTTCACTCCCCTAATAGGCACAGCAGTCAGGATTGGGCCAGGCCAAGCCAGGAGCCAGGACTGCGTCCAGGGACACCACACAGTGGCAGGGGCCCAAGCCCTGGGGCCACCTTCTGCTGCCACCCCAAGTGCGTCAGCCGGGAGCTGGACTGGACGCCAGTCCTGGTGCTCCACCTGGGAGGCCAGTGTTCCAGGTGGCAGCTTCACCTGCCGGCCTCAGTGCCGCCCCAGGAAGAGCTTCAGTCCGGGGGCCGGTGCTGTGGCGCAGCAGGTTAAAGCCCTGGCCTGCAGCGCCGGCATCCTATATGAGCGCTGGTTCAAGTCCCAGCTGCTCCACTTCCAAGCCAGCTCCCTGCTAATGTGCCTGGGGAAGCAGTGGAAGATGATCCAAGTCCTTGGGCTCCTGCACCCACATAGGAGACCCGGAGGAAGCTCCTGGCTCCTGGCTTGGGATCTGCGCAGCTCCAGCCATTGCGATCATTTGGGGAGTGAAGCATAGCACGGAAGGCCTCTCTCTCTGTAACTCTGTCTTTCAAATAAGTAAAATAATTTTTTTTTGACAGGCAGAGTTAGACAATGAGAGAGAGAGAAAGAGAGTTACAGACAATGAGAGAGACAGAGAGAAAGGTCTTCCTTCCGTTGGTTCACCCCCCAAATGGCTGCTATGGCCAGCGCTGTGCCGATCCAAAGCCAGGAGCCAGGTGCTTCCTCCTGGTCTCCCCATGGGGTGCAGGGCCCAAGCACTTGGGCCATCCTCCACTGCACTCCTGGGCCACAGCAGAGAGCTGGCCTGGAAGAGGGGCAACCGGGACAGAACCAGATCCATGACCGGGACTAGAACCTGGGGTGCCGGCGCCGCAGGCGGAGGATGAGCCAGTAAAATTAATATTTTTAAAAAAAACTTCTATTCAATGCCTCCCCCCAAGAGTCGGGTTCCCTGGGCTCTGCTTGGGGAACCGCTGTCGGCCGCCCGGCGTGCACCTGCTGCGGCTCAGCCCACTCCAGACTGAGCCGCTCTTCTCGTGACTCCTGACTTCCAGAAGGAGCAGCGCTGCAGGATCCGGACAGCGAGTCTCTTCCGCAGGAGGCTGAGCCACACGCTGCCCCGCGGCTCCACGGGTAACTGAGCGGGGGCAGCTGCCGCCCTCCCCACTGACCGGCAGCCTCACAGGCAGGCAGGCGTGGGGGCAGGGCTGGCGGGGGCGGAGTTCAGGGGCGGGGCTGGCAGAGGCGGGACCACTGGGGGCGGAGCTGACCGGGCAGCTCTCTGGGGACTGTCGTGCCAAGCATGGTCAGTGGGTGGTTTGAATGGCAGCGGATAGAGAAAGAGGGACAGAGCGCGCGCGTCCATCCATCGGTTCAGTCCCCAGATGGCCACGGCAGCCCTCTGAGCCAGGCTGAAGCGAGGAGCCAGGAGCATCGTCGGGGTCTCCCCCGTGAGTGGCAGGGGTCCAAGGACTGGGCCATCTGCTGCCTTTCCAGGCCCTTAGGGAGCTGGATCGGAAGTGAGCAGCCAGGACTTGAACCAGGGCTCAGATGGAAGCCGGCGCTGCGAGCCCAGGCTCAACCTGCTGCACCACAGCCCAGCCACGGCGTCCTTCCTCTTTCCAGGTCGCCGGACGCTGACCAAGTGAAGCGGCAGAGGGCGGCCAGGGACAGGGTGCAGGCCTCTCACCTGCGAAGGAGCTTGGACCTCCTGGACAGGATGCGAGAAGACAAGGAGCTTTTCATTGAGAAAACTAGGTGAGCGCCGCCCCCACCCCACCGGCTGCTCCTGCTGCTGCTGCTCCCGTCTTCCCCCTCCTCCTCCTCCTCCTCCTGCTCCTCTTCCTTGTCTTCCTCTTCCTTCTGCTCCTCTTCCTCCTGCTCCTCCTCCTCCTCCTCCCCCACTTCTTCCTCCCACTCCTCTCCTCCTCCACTCTACCCTTAGCTGTAGCTGCTCCAGAGAGCAGCCCAGCAAAGTCCCCAGGAGGTGGCGCCAGGGCCTCAGCACTGTTCCTGGCTGGGCCTGGGGAGCTGTGGTCCCACAGGCCCCAGACTCCTGCAGCTCTGAGTGTGCGCTGGGGAGGGGTCTGCAGTCTCCCAGCCGCGTGCTCAACAGCAATGACAGTGAGGCCCCCAGATCTCTAGGGAGTGAAATTTCAAACGTACACAATGTTGGGAAGAACAGCACAGTGCCCCCTGTGTTACCACCCAGTGCCCCAACACGCAACCTTTCGCCATGCTTCCTCTGTGTGCATGCACATGTGTGTGCTGCATTGCACATGTGTGTGCTGCATTGCGCATGTGTGTGCTGCATTATGTGTGGGCACAGGAGTGTATATTCATGCATGGGTTGAATGCATGTGCACATGCATGTGCATATTCGTGTGTGTACATGTGTGCTGTATGTGTGCTCTGTACACATGTGCACGTGTGTGGGCATGCATGTGCATGTGTGTCGGCATGGGTATTCGTGTGCATGCGCATATGCATGTGGGGTGTGCCCATGCGTGTGTGCACTTGCATGTATGTGTGCATGGGTGTGTTACATGTGCGTGCATGTGCATATGCATGTGTGTACACGCATGACGCATGTGTCATAGCCTGCACTTGGAAAACCCCTGTGTGGCCTCAGTGTCCCTCCCCCTGCAGATGTTGCTCCGTCCGTGCCGCCTCCCTCGGCCTCACCACACCTGCCGGTGCCCTCGCTGTCTTTCAGAGCCAGGGTGTGGGTTTCACTGTTGTTTTTAGCGCAGGCCAGAGCCACGTGGCAGGAGAAGCCCTTGGACCAGGGCTGCAGCCAGGCCCACAGCAGAGCTGGCCGCCCCTGCCTGCCCAGTCTGGGTTCTGGAACACTGGCCAGGAGCTGCGGCCACGGCCTCATGGCCCTGCCAGCCTCGCCACGGTGCCCCCGACGCCCGCAGACCTAATGGGTGCAGGCGCCTGCCAGCTCCTGCCTCACGTCGCCCTCGGGCACCATGCGGTCACTGTTGGGTGCTGGCCACACAGCCCCCCGCCGGGCTCTCGGGAGGCAGAGGGAGGCGGCCCTGCCCATGGCCCACCCTGTCCCCTGAGGCTCTGAGGCTCGGGTTGGGGGCCGCTGTCCAGACCCCTGCCCGACGTTTCAGAGGGGAGCTGCGTGCCTGCCGCCAGCGGCTGGAGCTCCTTGGCCAGCAGCAGGAGAGTGTGGCCGCCAGGATCGCCGAGGAGGAAGAGGCCCACAGCACGTAGGTGCCCGCAGGCCGGGGTGGGGGAGGCCCCTCAGGCACCTGCGGGGGCGGGCGGGCGAGGAAGCGGAACCCAGCGAGGCCGGGGGCAGAGGTCGCTGGAGTGGGGCCTGGCTGGGGGGCCGGGGAGGGTCAGAAGCCTTTCTTGGAGCAGCCATGGGGGTGGCAGGGTGGCCAGGGGCGTCGGAGACCCCAGGCAGCAGGCAGGAAACCCAGCGTCCCCCAGGGTGTGTCACCCGCGGGCCCTGAGCTCCGGTTCCCTGTCCTGTCTCACGCTGCAGCTCCCATGAGCCATGCAGGACAGGGCTCAGTGCTCCAACAGTAGCAGCCCAGCCCCTGGGAGGGGCCCAGCCACGCGGGGTCTCCTGGCCCCTGGAGGAGCTGGCCTGGGCGGGTGCTCAGACAGTGGCAACCTTGGGGCTGGGCCCGGTGGTGGACGTGGCTCCTCTGGGGGCCTCGTGAGCCTGTGCCCGGGGTCTAGAAGACCAGGCTACACCGTCCCCACCAGCGCCACAGTGGCTGTCCTCGCAGACGGAGCCCTGCCTACCTGCCCCGTCGTGCCCATGAGGGGGCCTGACCCTCCCCATGAAGCGGTCACATCCTGGAGCAGGACCCGGCAGGGAGGGTGGAAAATGCCGTGGGGGAGCTGCGGCTCTGCGGGGCCCAAGTGAGGCCTCGGGGCAGGCGTGGGCGCCCCTGAGCCTCCAGGCGAGTGTGGGCCTTCCCGCGCCCGGGACTGGGTGGGCCTGGGTCCAGGGCCCTGGCCCCCAGCTCCCTCAGGGGGATGAGACTGGCGAAGAGCAGGCACCACGGGCGTCAAGGGCTGGCTCCCCGGGTGGGGCCCCCGAGGCCCACAGCAGGAGGCGCAGAAAGAACCTTCCTGGAGTCCCCATCTTTGCCTTGGCCCCCCGAGATGAGAAGCCGTGGCAGGCAGCCCCGGGCTGCTGCGGGCTGACCTGCGCCTGGCCGTCCCCGCTGCCGCGCTGCAGGGCAGCCGTGAGCCGCCTCCAGGCCGTGTCGGGGCGCCTGTGCATGGAGCTAGAGGGAGAGCGAGAGCTGCAGTCGAAAATCAAGGCCGTGCTGAAGGAGAATGAGTGAGTAGGGCAGCGTGCACCCCGGCCCCGCTCACCCGCAGAGGGCCCCCAGGGCAGCCGAGGGCCCTTCCCGTCTGGAGGGGGCAGAGTGTAACCTCGGCTGTTCTGCACTTGACTTTCTTTTTTTTTTTTTTTTTTTTTACAGGCAGAGTGGACAGTGAGAGAGAGAGAGAGAGAAAGGTCTTCCTTTTTGCCGTTGGTTCACCCTCCAATGGCCGCCGCGGTCGGCGCGCTGCGGCCGGCGCACCGCATTCGTCCGATGGCAGGAGCCAGGAGCTAGGTGCTTTTCCTGGTCTCCCCATGGGGTGCAGGGCCCAAGCACCTGGGCCATCCTCCACTGCACTCCCGGGCCACAGCAGAGGGCTGGCCTGGAAGAGGGGCAACCGGGACAGAATCCGGCGCCCCGACCGGGACTAGAACCCGGTGTGCCGGCGCCGCAAGGCGGAGGATTAGCCTGTTGAGCCACGGCGCCGGCCTTGACTTTCTTTTTTTTTAAGAATTATTTATTTGAAAGAGTTACAGAGAGAGGTGGAGCCAGAGAGAGAGAGGGAGGTCCTCCATTCAGCTGGTTCACTCCCCACATGGCTGCAACAGCCAGAGCTGAGCTGAGCTGAAGCCAGGAGCCAGGGTCTTTTTCCAGGTCTCCCACGCAGGTTCAGGGACCCAAGGACTCGGGCCATCTTCCACTGCTTTCCCAGGCCACAGCAGAGAGCTGGATGAGAAGTGGAGCAGCCGGGACTCGAACTGGTGCCCATAGGGGATGCTGGTGCTGCCGTCTGGGACTTTAACCCACTGTGCCACAGCGCTGGCCCCTGCACTTGACTTTCAAGCTGAATAGGAACTGGCATCCTGCTGCAATGGGTTCAGCCGCTGCCTGGGGCACTGGCATCCCATATGGGCACTGGTTCGAGACCTGGTGCTCCACTGCCAATCCAGCTCTCTGCTGATCTGCCTGGGAAAGCAGTGGAAGATGACTCAAGTGCCTGGGCCCCTATCGCTCATGTGGGAAACCTGGATGGAGCTCCTGGCTCCTGGCTCTGGTCTGGCCCAGTCCAGCCATTGCAACCATCTAGGAGTGAATTGGAGAATGGAAGATCTCCCTCCCCCTCTCCCTCCCCTCTCCCCCTCCCCCCTTCTCTCCCTCTCCCTCTCTGTCTCCCTCTCTGTCTAACTCTGCCCTTTTTTTAAAGATTTATTTTACTTACTTGACAGGCAGAGTTACAGGGAAAGATGGAGAGAAAGATCTTCCATTTGCTGGTTCAAATGGCTGCAATGGCCAGGGCTGGGCCACGCCAAAGCCAGGAGCCAGGAGCTTCTTCCCAGTCTCCCATGTGGGTGCAGGGCGGGCCTCCTGGTCCAGGGCCGCTGGCGGAAATCCTGGAGCCCTACGGCCCAGGCGGCCAAGCAGCAAGTCCCAGCTCAGAGCCAGACCAGGCGGCTTCTGCGTCTCTTCTCTCCAATCCCCGCCTGGCGTCCTGGCCTTGCCTGGACACAGCAGAAACAAGGCCTGCCCGGCCTCTAGGCGCTCCCCGCCCAGCCCCACTGGCGCCTGGAGAGCCCGCGCAGATGCCCCCTGGGGCCTCCGGCAGCGTCCTGCCTTCACTTCTAAGAGGCACCGAAAGGAAAGCCCCCCAGGGCTGAGTGCTGCTTCGCTGGGCGAGTTCTCTTTGAGGGTGACCCTCACTGCGCAGGGTGGGCGAGACAGTGCCCTCCAGGGCCGTGCCGCCCGTCGGCCGAGGCAGGAAGCGGTGGCAGCCGTGCGAGCTGGCATGTCGGCCACAGATCTGGTTGCCGAGGAGCCAGTCACCCAGAGTCTGCACAGGGAGGAGCAGAGTTCTTGGGCGGAGCACGGCGGGCGTTGTGCATGGCAGTTAAGCCGCAGCGTGGGGGTGCATGTCTCCAGTGCCAGAGTACTGGGGTGCGTCCCGGCCGCTCTGCCTCCCAACCAGCTCCCTGCTGACGTGCACCTGGGAAGCACCAAGTGACGACCCAAGTGCTGGGGTCGCCGCGACCCACATAGGAAACCCAGACGGAGTCCCAGGATCCTGGGTTCAGCCTGGCTCAGCCCTGGCCGTTGAGGCCATCTGGGGAGTGGACCAGCAGACTGAAGATCTCTGTGTTTCCATCTCTGTCACTCTGCCTTTCAAATAAGAACTTAAAGAGGTCAGCGCCGTGGCATAGTAGGCTAAGCCTCCACCAGTGGTGCCGGCATCCTGTGTGGACACTGGTTCATGTCCTGGCTGCTCCTCTTCCAATCTAGCTCCCTGCGAATGGCCTGGGAAATCAGTGAAGTGGCGGGTGTGCTCATCCTAGGCGGGGCCCGCTGCAAAGGCGGGTTCTTCCCCACTCTGCAAAGGCGGGTTCTTCCCCACTGGCGATGCCTGGGTGCGTCCGAGGCCACCACAGACACCGCACGACGGAGTCACCTGGTGCTGGGGCAGTTACCTCCTTACCCCGCCTAGACAGGCACCTCCCTGGGCAGGGCTGGCGGGCCCTGTGCCCCTAAGTGCATTTGAAGACTGGGGGATGGTCTCTGATGCCTCTGGCAATGCCCCCACCACCATCAACTCTTCCCAAGTGCCTTCCCCGGGCTGGGCAGAGGGCTGACCACAATTGGCTGACCCAGTCCCGTGCCAGGTGGGTGCCCATGGCCACACAGGAAGTGCAACCGGGCTCAAGGCCTGCCGGACTCAAGCTGATGGTGGTCTCGCTAAACTAGGCAGGGTGGGAGACCCCAGTGTCCGGGTGCCCTTGGTGGAGGGAGCTGACCCCTCAGTGCCGTCCGCCACCTGGGGCTTAGCTGCCACTGTGCCAGCCCCTGACGGATGCGTGGAGAGGGCGGGGCCCCAGGTCCCCAGCCCCTTTGCCCTCGTGAGTGACAGGTGGCTTGTTTCCCAGGCATGCTCTGTGGCACATTGAGATGGAGGAGGGGCGTTTCGAGGACGCCTGGAAGCCCTACCAGGAGCAGGCCGAGGCCGCAGGGCGGTTACGTCAGGCACGTGGGGCCCAGCAGCTCCGCAGGGAGAAAGAGGCCTTGGGCAAGGCGGAGAGAGACCAGCTGCTGAGGATCCGGTGTGTGGCTCCAGGCCCTGCCCCCACCTCGGCCTCTACACCTGTCCAGCGTCCGCGCCCCGAGCCCTGGCCACCCTTAGAGTCACCCAGGAGCACTAAGGCCAGCCCTGGCCACCCTTAGAGTCACCCAGGAGCACTAAGGCCAGCAAACCCTCGGCCCCAGCCAGGCTGCACTCCGTGGTCGCCCCGAGTCAGTGGCAGTGTCCTCTGTTCTGCTGCCTGGCCAGGACCTGGCCAGGACCCAGGGCTCCCCGACCCTCAAGGGGCCTCTTCCTCTGGACCTTGGCCCCTGCCCCAGGCCTGCCCTGTGCAGCTGCCACTACTCCAGCTGCCCCGTCTCTGGGTGGCTGCCCAGGTGCAGAACCCGGGTCCTGTGACCCCTGCACCCAGCCCATCGCCAGGTCTCTGCTGCTGCCTGTGGCCTGCAGGCCCCGGCTGTGACCCTTCCCGGTCCTAGGTCTCTTCCCATCTCCGCCCCCAGACCCCTGCCCGTCTGGGTCAGCCTCTGGCGGCTTCCTCAGCACCGGCCCCCTCACTAGCCCCTCGTTGGCGCCCCCCGGGGCCGTGTCTCCCGGGCCTCATGGAGCCCAGGCCGGGCCCTGAGAGCGCAAGCCCTTGGCACAGCTCCGTGGCACACTGGCTCTTGCCGCAGGCGATCCCTGCACACCCAGAAGGAGCGCGGGCTCCGGCACCAGCAGCTGGTGGAGGCCGCGCAGAGGAGCCATCGGGCCGCCGTGGGCTTCCTGAAGGCGTCGCTGGGAAGGTGGGCACCACATCACCGCCCTGCCCACACGAGAGCCGCCTGCGTGCTTACAGAGCCCCTGAGCCACGTCACGCCACCACGGGAGGGGGGGCATGAGTGCCAGGGTTCAAGTCCCAGCTCCACTGCTGGTTCCAGCTCCCACCTCTGCAGAGCCCGGGAGGCCGTGGGGACGGCGCTAGTGATTGGGCTCCTGCACCCACACCAGCTCCCACCTCTGCAGAGCCCGGGAGGCCGTGGGGACGGTGCTGGTGATTGGGCTCCTGCACCCACACCAGCTCCCAGCTCTGCCCTGGCCCAGGTCCATCTCCAGCTGCTGCGGGCACCTGGGGAGTGAGCCGTCACGGGGAGCTCGGTCCATCTCTTCTCCCCACCTCCCGCCCTGCCTCACTTCCTGGCAGAAGAGGCCTCAGTGCCATGGGAACATCCAGAGCTGGGGACTGGCTTTCCAGCCTCAGGTCCCAGTCGGTGACCCCGGCCGGGGGCCTCTCCCAGGCTGCCTTGCCGGAAATGGCCCTGGGGCTCTGCATACGGCCTCGGCGGTGCCAGCAGCTGCCCCTGGTTAAAAGCGGGCTTTCCTGCAGAGTCCGGGAGCGGGAGAGGCAGCAGGAGCTGGAGTGCCGTGAGCACCTGCGGCGGCGCATGGATGCGGTGCTGGCGCTGAAGAACAGCATCGCCGCCAACCGGGTAGGCAGCGCCTCGCCTCTGAGTGTCTGCCTGGACGGTGGAGGCCGGTCCTGCGGCACAGCCCCGTGGGGCCTGGGAGGGTCTTGAGTGGAGGAGGAGTCGGGCTGTGTAGCATGGGGGGCATGGGCTCTACAGGCGTCAGCATCGATTCAAGGATGCCCACTCAAAGGGGAGACCAGTGCTTGTGTGAGTGTGCAAGCACGAGACTGTGGATGCGTGTG
The DNA here is from genome assembly GCA_949820135.1 of Sylvilagus floridanus. Classification (NCBI taxonomy): domain Eukaryota; kingdom Metazoa; phylum Chordata; class Mammalia; order Lagomorpha; family Leporidae; genus Sylvilagus; species Sylvilagus floridanus. The sequence goes on along the minus strand of OX463225.1, from coordinate 554,979 downwards.
TATGAGCCTGCGTGAGCGCCTGGGAAGGCAGCAGAGGGAGCCCAAGTGCTTGGGCTGCACCCACGTGGGAGACCCAGGAGAAGCTCCGGGCTCCTGGCTGCAGATCGGCCATTGTGGCCATCTGGGGAGTGAACCAGTGGATGGAAGACCTCTCTCTTTCACTCGCTCACTCTGTCTGTCTGTCTCTCTCTCTCTGTATAACCCTGCCTTTCAAATAAATAAATTGTTTTTTAAAAAACATGCATGAGTCTGTACATGTGTGTGAGTAAACATGAGCGTGTGCACATTGAGCATGAGTGTGTGCACGTGTGTGTGTGAGAGCATGAATGTGCACATTGAGCATGAGTACATGTGTGTATGTGTGCAATGCATGTGTGAGCTTGAGTGTGTGCACATGTGAGCATGTGTTCATGTGTGAGAGCATGAGTGTGAACATTGCGAGGATGCGTGAAAGCATGTGTGCACATGTGTGTGAGCACGAGTGTGAGTGCATGCGTGCATGTATGCGAGCATGAGTGTGCACGTGTGAGTGGCCGTGTGTGTGCAGTGTGAGCACGTGTGAGCATGAGTGTGTGCTGTGAGCATGAGCGTGGGCACATGTGCGCACGTGTGTGTAGCCAGCATGTGGGCTGCTGCCGCCGCTTCTCAGGAGACGCTGCGGAAGTTCCACGCCTGGGGCCAGGCCAGGGCGGAGGAGGCCGAGCGGAAGGCGCAGGCCGAGGAGGAGGCCGTCCGGGCGCAGGGCGGGGACGCCTTCAAGCACCTTTGCCACCAGCGCCGTCGCCACCAGCTGGAGGCCCAGCAGCGGTGAGCGCCCCGCGAGCCCAGGCTCCACGCCTGCTCCGCCGTGGCCCCGGCCAGACCCCGACACGCACTCCTGTGCCCTCTACAGCCCTGGCTGCCCCTCCCCTCTGTCCCTCTCTTCCTTCCAGCCCCCGGCTCCCCCCCCCAGGACCCGCCGTTCCGGGCTGGTTTCTCAGGAGGCACCCCAGGCTGCAGCTGAATCCCATGGGAGCTCAGCCCCCAACCTTCCCAGGCCTCTGCAGGGAGCCTGGTGCCCTGGGCATGTGCTTCATCACTCCCGTGTCCAGTGGGCCCCTCTGGCCACCTCTGCCTCTTTGGGGGCCACCGTGGACTCGCCCATAACCCCAGCCTCTCCTTGGCTTTCTTGTCGCCCCCAGGAGGGTGAACTTCCTGAGACCCAGACCCGAGAGCAGGGCGTCCCACAAGGCCGCCTCTCCCGCCTCGCTCGGGCCCCTTCCCCACTTGGCAGACGATGTTCTGGAAGCTTCCATGTGAACCTCCTCCCAGTGCCCTCATCCTGGGGGGGCCTGTCCTTTTCTGTCGCTGCTCAGGACCTGCCCAGGTGTGGCCTCCTGCCCTCTGGTGCCACTCAGTGTCTCTCCCACCATCACCACCTATCTGCCCATCCACCTTGTTGGGGCTCCTGGGGCAGCTCCACCCACCTCACCTGTCCCCCCACATGGTGCCTGGGAGGTGCCCAGTGAGGAGCAGCTGAGGAATGAGTGACAGCCCCGATGCCTGATGCCCAGGCATCACCAGGGCACCAACACCCACCAGCCTGGAAGCGCGGGTGGCGGCACAGGCTGGCTCCCTGCCCTGCGGTAGCCGGGGTTCTGCCCTCTGCTCCCACCCCAGAGCCCTGCTGGGCTGCACCCGAGCCACCCTGGACCCCAGCAGCCACCAGGGAGGCCCGGCTCCGCCCCTGAGAAGCCCTCCCCACAGGGCCTCCGAGGAGGAGCAGAAGCTGCGCACGCGCGAGATCGTCAGCCGGATTTTGAAAGAGGAGGCCAGGGAGGAAAACGGGAGGAAGAAGCGGCAGCAGGCCGTCCAAACCGGCAAGCGGCGGACCCTGCGGGATAGGACCTGGCGCTACGTCTCTGACCTCGCCGAAGGGAAGCCCGTGGCCCAGAGCACCTGCGGAGCACTGGTGGGCAGGGCCTGTCCCAGGGCACGTGGGCGGGAGGGTCCTCAGGGCTCGGGTGTGCACGGCCTCACCCAGGGGAGCGTCACGGAGCCCTGAGCCAGGGACAAGCCTGCGCCCCGCCACCGGAGCGCTGTGCAGGGGCCCACGGCCACGGCGTCCCCACCACACCCACCGAGGCCGCGTTCGACACAGCACCACTGGCCCCGATGCAGCTCGGGGAGCCGCTGGCCGGTCCCCAGGCTCACGCTGGGGGCCTCTGGGCACACGTGGAGCCCCACAGGGACGCTGAGCTGAGGTGGGCACAGCTCCCCGGGCCGGCAGCCTCCCTGTCCCTCACGGCCCTCGCTCAGGCACCCCCCCCCCTCAGCCCAGGACTCAGCCAGTCACACAGCCCCCCCCCCCAGCGGCCCCCTCTGTGCCGCTTGCCCTGTTGCCAGCCTTGTTGCTAGGCCCCCTTTCCCGGAGAGCGGGACAGGAATACGGGCCCCTTGCTGAGCCCGGGTGGGGCCAGCCCTGGCTCGGTGCCCCCGACCTGCAGGACAGACCCTGCTGGCAGAGCCCACCCCCACCACCGCCCACGTCGCGCAGGGCCTTTGCACCTCCCACTCTCCCTGGATTCTCCCCACCCCCTGCATCGCTGCCCCCACCTCTCCCGCTCTGCAGCATTGGTTCTCTTGAGGTCTCACTCCTTGTCCACGGCTTGTGACGCACCCCACGGTGTCCCACAGCCCAGCTTCTCCCACAGCCCCGCTTCTCCCCCACAGCCCAGCTTCTCCCCCACAGTCCCGCTTCTCCCCCACAGTCCCGCTTCTCCCCCACAGCCCAGCTTCTCCCCACAGCCCAGCTTCTCCCCCACAGTCCCGCTTCTCCCCCACAGTCCCGCTTCTCCCCCACAGCCCAGCTTCTCCCCCAGCCCAGCTTGCCCCCACAGCCCTGCTTCTCCCCACAGCCCTGCTTCTCCCCCACAGTCCCGCTTCTCCCCCACAGCCCAGCTTCTCCCCACAGCCCAGCTTCCCCCCCACAGCCCAGCTTCTCCCACAGCCCCGCTTCTCCCCCACAGCCCAGCTTCTCCCCCACAGCCCTGCTTCTCCCCCACAGTCCCGCTTCTCCCCCACAGCCCAGCTTCTCCCCACAGCCCAGCTTCTCCCCCACAGCCCAGCTTCCCCCCCACAGCCCAGCTTCTCCCCCAGCCCAGCTTGCCCTCACAGCCCAGCTTCTCCCCCACAGCCCAGCTTCTCCCACAGCCCAGCTTCTCCCCAACAGCCCAGCTTCTCCCACAGCCCAGCTTCTCCCCCACAGCCCAGCTTCTCCCCCACAGCCCAGCTTCTCCCACAGCCCAGTTTCTCCCCCACAGCCCAGCTTCTCCCACAGCCCAGATTCTCCCCCACAGCCCAGCTTCTCCCACAACCCAGCTTCTCCCCCACAGCCCAGCTTCCCCCCCACAGCCAAGCTTCTCCCACAGCCCCGCTTCTCCCCCACAGCCCAGCTTCTCCCCCACAGCCCTGCTTCTCCCCCACAGCCCAGCTTCTCCCCCAGCCCAGCTTGCCCTCACAGCCCAGCTTCTCCCCCACAGCCCAGCTTCTCCCACAGCCCAGCTTCTCCCACAGCCCTGCTTCTCCCCACAGCCCTGCTTCTCCCCCACAGCCCAGCTTCTCCCACAACCCAGCTTCTCCCCCACAGCCCAGCTTCTCCCACAGCCCCGCTTCTCCCCCACAGCCCAGCTTCTCCCCACAGCCCAGCTTCTCCCCCACAGTCCCGCTTCTCCCCCACAGTCCCGCTTCTCCCCCACAGTCCCGCTTCTCCCCCACAGCCCAGCTTCTCCCACAGCCCAGATTCTCCCCCACAGCCCAGCTTCTCCCACAACCCAGCTTCTCCCCCACAGCCCAGCTTCCCCCCCACAGCCAAGATTCTCCCACAGCCCCGCTTCTCCCCCACAGCCCAGCTTCTCCCCCACAGCCCTGCTTCTCCCCCACAGCCCAGCTTCTCCCCCAGCCCAGCTTGCCCTCACAGCCCAGCTTCTCCCCCACAGCCCAGCTTCTCCCACAGCCCAGCTTCTCCCACAGCCCTGCTTCTCCCCACAGCCCTGCTTCTCCCCCACAGCCCAGCTTCTCCCACAACCCAGCTTCTCCCCCACAGCCCAGCTTCCCCCCCACAGCCAAGCTTCTCCCACAGCCCAGCTTCTCCCCCACAGCCCAGCTTCCCCCCCACAGCCCAGCTTCTCCCCACAGCCCAGCTTCTCCCCCACAGTCCCGCTTCTCCCCCACAGTCCCGCTTCTCCCCCACAGTCCCGCTTCTCCCCCACAGCCCAGCTTCTCCCCCAGCCCAGCTTGCCCCCACAGCCCTGCTTCTCCCCACAGCCCTGCTTCTCCCCCACAGTCCCGCTTCTCCCCCACAGCCCAGCTTCTCCCCACAGCCCAGCTTCCCCCCCACAGCCCAGCTTCTCCCACAGCCCCGCTTCTCCCCCACAGCCCAGCTTCTCCCCCACAGCCCTGCTTCTCCCCCACAGTCCCGCTTCTCCCCCACAGCCCAGCTTCTCCCCACAGCCCAGCTTCTCCCCCACAGCCCAGCTTCCCCCCCACAGCCCAGCTTCTCCCACAGCCCCGCTTCTCCCCCACAGCCCAGCTTCTCCCCCACAGCCCAGCTTCTCCCCCCACAGCCCTGCTTCTCCCCCACAGCCCAGCTTCTCCCCCACAGCCCAGCTTCTCCCCCAGCCCAGCTTGCCCTCACAGCCCTGCTTCTCCCCCACAGCCCAGCTTCTCCCCCACAGCCCAGCTTCTCCCACAGCCCTGCTTCTCCCCCACAGCCCAGCTTCTTCCCCAGCCCAGCTTGCCCTCACAGCCCAGCTTCTCCCCCACAGCCCAGCTTCTCCCACAGCCCAGCTTCTCCCCCACAGCCCAGCTTCTCCCACAGCCCTGCTTCTCCCCCACAGCCCAGCTTCTTCCCCAGCCCAGCTTGCCCTCACAGCCCAGCTTCTCCCCCACAGCCCAGCTTCTCCCACAGCCCAGCTTCTCCCCCACAGCCCAGCTTCTCCCACAGCCCAGCTTCTCCCCCACAGCCCAGCTTCTCCCCCACAGCCCAGCTTCTCCCACAGCCCAGTTTCTCCCCCACAGCCCAGCTTCTCCCACAGCCCAGTTTCTCCCCCACAGCCCAGCTTCTCCCACAGCCCAGTTTCTCCCCCACAGCCCAGCTTCTCCCCCAGCCCAGCTTGCCCCCACAGCCCAGCTTCTCCCCCAGCCCAGCTTGCCCCCACAGCCCAGCTTCTCCCCCACGGCCCAGCTTCTCCTCCACAACCCAGCTTCTCCCACAGCCCTGCTTCTCTCCACAGCCCAGCTTCTCCCACAGCCCAGCTTCTCCCACAGCCCTGCTTCTCCCCACAGCCCAGCTTCCCCCCCACAGCCCAGCTTCTCCCACAGCCCCGCTTCTCCCCCACAGCCCAGCTTCTCCCCCACAGCCCAGCTTCTCCCCCACAGCCCTGCTTCTCCCCCACAGCCCAGCTTCTCCCCCACAGCCCAGCTTCTCCCACAGCCCAGCTTCTCCCCCACAGCCCAGCTTCTCCCCCAGCCCAGCTTGTCCTCACAGCCCTGCTTCTCCCCCACAGCCCAGCTTCTCCCCCACAGCCCAGCTTCTCCCACAGCCCAGCTTCTCCCCCACAGCCCAGCTTCTCCCACAGCCCAGCTTCTCCCCCACAGCCCAGCTTCTCCCCCACAGCCCAGCTTCTCCCACAGCCCAGTTTCTCCCCCACAGCCCAGCTTCTCCCACAGCCCAGTTTCTCCCCCACAGCCCAGCTTCTCCCCCAGCCCAGCTTGCCCCCACAGCCCAGCTTCTCCCCCAGCCCAGCTTGACCCCACAGCCCAGCTTCTCCCCCACGGCCCAGCTTCTCCCCCACGGCCCAGCTTCTCCTCCACAACCCAGCTTCTCCCACAGCCCTGCTTCTCTCCACAGCCCAGCTTCTCCCACAGCCCTGCTTCTCCCCCACAGCCCAGCTTCCCCCCCACAGCCCAGCTTCTCCCACAGCCCCGCTTCTCCCCCACAGCCCAGCTTCCCCCCCACAGCCCAGCTTCTCCCACAGCCCCGCTTCTCCCCCACAGCCCAGCTTCTCCCCCACAGCCCAGCTTCTCCCACAGCCCAGCTTCCCCCCCACAGCCCAGCTTCTCCCACAGCCCAGCTTCTCCCACAGCCCCGCTTCTCCCCCACAGCCCAGCTTCTCCCACAGCCCAGCTTCTCCCACAGCCCAGCTTCTCCCCCATAGCCCAGCTTCCCCCACAGCCCAGCTTCTCCCACAGCCCAGTTTCTCCCCCACAGCCCAGCTTCTCCCCCAGCCCAGCTTGCCCCCACAGCCCAGCTTCTCCCCCAGCCCAGCTTGCCCCCACAGTCCCGCTTCTCCCCCACAGCCCAGCTTCTCCTCCACAGCCCAGCTTCTCCCACAGCCCTGCTTCTCCCAACAGCCCAGCTTCTCCCCCACAGCCCCGCTTCTCCCCCACAGCCCAGCTTCCCCCCCACGGCCCTGCTTCCCCCCCACAGCCCAGCTTCCCCCCCCACAGCCTCGCTTCTCCCACAGCACCCACAGCCCAGCTTCTCCCCCACAGCCCTGCTTCTCCCCCACAGCCCCGCTTCTCTCGCACAGCCCTACTTCTCCCCCACAGCCCCGCTTCTCCCGCACAGCCCCGCTTCTCCACAGCCCAGCTTCTCCCACAGCCCAGCTTCTCCCCCACAGCCCCGCTTCTCCCCATGGCCCCTGCTTCTCCCCCACAGCCCCCTTCTGCAGGGGTGGCACGGAGCCAGAGCAGAGCAGGCCATGCCCCACAGCCGCTGTCTCATGGCAATGAGAACGAGAGGCTGGGTGTGGAGCTGAGGACCGAGGGGGCGCTGTGGCGGGGCCGTTGGTTACTTGCCGTAAGCGAGAACACTTATGGGCTCTTTTTGAGTGTTATAAAACATTATATTTTAAGTAGAAAATGTTGTAAAACTGATTTCCATGTGAAGAATTAAAAATGCAAGAATGGGATCGGGGGGCCACTGGCCAAGAGCCCTGTGGACTTCAGAGAAAGAGAGAGAAAGGGAGAGAGAGAGAGAGAGGAGAGAGAGAGAGAATGAATCTTCCATCCACTGATTCACTCCCTGATGGCCACAGATACGAGCAGGGCCTCCGCCCTCTGCCCCCCGCCCTCCGCCCTCCGCCCCCCGCCCTCCACCCTCCGCCCTCTGCCCTCTGCCCCCGCCCTCCACCCTCCGCCCTCTGCCCTCTGCCCCCGCCCTCCACCCTCCGCCCTCTGCCCTCTGCCCTCTGCCCCCGCCCTCCACCCTCCGCCCTCTGCCCTCTGCCCCTGCCCTCCACCCTCCGCCCTCCGCCCTCTGCCCCCCGCCCTCCACCCTCCGCCCTCTGCCTGCGTCCCCCGCCTCCACCCTCTGCCCCCTGCTCTGCCCCCCGCCCCTGCCCTCCACCCTCCGCCCTCTGCCCCTGCCCTCCACCCTCCGCCCTCTGCCCCCGCCCTCCGCCCTCTGCCCCCCGCCCTCCACCCTCCGCCCTCGCCCTCTGCTCTGCCCCCCGCCCCTGCCCTCCACCCTCCGCCCTCTGCCCCCCGCCCTCCAACCTCCGCCCTCCGCCCTCTGCTCTGCCCTCCTGCCCCTGCCCTCCACCCTCCGCCCTCCAACTCCCGCCCTCGCCCTCTGCTCTGCCCCCCCGCCCCTGCCCTCCACCCTCCACCCTCTGCCCCCTGCCCTCTAACCTCCGCCCTCCGCCCTCTGCTCTGCACCCCCCTGCCCTCCGCCCTCCACCCTCCACCCCCCCCCCCGTGTCGCCTCTGCAGGAGAGCCCCACCCCGGCTCCCGAGTGCCCTGCCTTGGTGAAGGCCATCTCCAGCGAGTCGGTGCAGGGGGAGCCTGGCACCACCAACCCGGAGGAGGAGACGCTGGCAGAGCCTGAGATCCCGGGGCTGTGGAAGGAGGACTCCAAGCCGTACCAGGTAGCGGCGGCACCCGGGGGTCCTCACCCGCCCTCGCCCGCTGCTGCCCCCCCCAGGCAGCTCCCCCTTGGGCACAGGGCCTCAGGTGTGTGGCCAGGAGGACAGGGGGGCCCGGGGAGCAGCTCTGCGTCTCTACTCATGGCCAGGGGGAGGTAGACGGGCTCAGAGCCGGGGGCACTGCTCAAGAGACAAGCCCTCAGTGAGAGAGGAGGGTCCACGGGCTGCGGCTGCGCCCTGGAGGCGTCCCCTACCCGCCTGGGTATTTGCTGGGACGTGTGACTGACCGGGGCCGTGAACAAGACAGGCGGGGAGGCGCTGGGCAGGAGGGGCAGCCCGTGCCAGCCCAGCAGGCTCCCCACGCGCCGAGAGCCAGCGAGGACGCCGCCCGCCGTCCAGGCCCGGGCACCAGTGCCGCCCAGGCACTTTGCTCAGACAAAGCATGCGGTGGCTTCGCTGTGGCTGGCATGGGCCGGCCGTGCGCCCGTGCTGGCGGCGCGGCTTTATCTGGGCCGCTCCTCTGCTGGAGACTTCCACAGAGCGCCTTGAGGACTCTCGCGTCCTGTTCTCAAATCATGCCAGAGTGTGCTTTCTAAAGTTTTATTCGTTTGAAAACCAGACACAGGGAGAGCTCCCACCCGCTGATTCACTCCCCAAAAGCCTGCAAAGCCCAATCTGGGTCTCCCACACGGCGGCAGGAACCCAGCACCTCGCCCGCACCTGCTGCCTCCCAGGGAGCTCACCGGCAGGAAGCTGGATCACAGGCCACGCCGGGACTCAAACCCGGGACTCTGATACAGGACGCGGTGTCCAGGCGCCGTCCACAGAGGGCCCCCTGCCCGGGCACTGCCCCTCCTTCCCACCCAGGCTCTGAGCTTTGGCGTCACGTGCACCGCCGCTGGGCTCGCCTGTGACGGGCCTGGGCCTCTGTCTCTGTGACCCCGAGGTGCCCAAGGAGGAGGTGGAACGCAAACCCGTGGGCGGGACCAAGATGGAGAAGGACATCCTGGCGCGCACGCTGCAGCGGCTGCGGGAGGGGCTGGTGCACAGGCAGGTGGTGTCGGGGCGCGAGTTCACAGGCCGCCCCTTCAACAGCAAGCCCGAGCTCATCCACTTCCAGGTGAGGCCCCCCACGCCCTGCCTCTGGCTGTGCCAGCTCTGGGGACCAGGCTCCGTGCAGAGGAAGGGCGGACATGGCCCCAAGGAGCACCTCCCCGTGAGGGGGCTGTGGCCATCAGCGCGGTGGAAGACAGGGAGCTCTGGGCGTCCTGGGACGGGGATGTGGCCAGGCCCCTGCTGATGAGCAGAGCCCACCCGCCCGTGAGGTGGCCCCTCAGCAGCCCAGCCCCGAGGACCTGAGGCCCAGGTCCAGGTCCCTCTGGCCACAACCGCGGACCCAGCCGGGGGACCGTCTGGCAGCTCCTGGAACCTCACCAGGCCCCTGGTCCCTGGACCTGCTTCCCAAGCCCTTGGTCAGCCCCCGGACAGCACTGGTGCGTCCTGCCTCTGGGGGCCCCTCTCGGCTCTGGAAGTGGCCGTCCAGCACCTCTCGGCCCCTGGTGCTCAGAGCTGCAGCTCCCACGGGCCCGGCCCCGCCCGAAGCCTCGCATCACGACCCCCACTTCCCTAGGACTTCGACGTCGGCAAAGTGTACAAGAAGAAGATCACGCTGGTCAACGCCACCTACACCATCAACTACTGCCGGCTGCTGGGCGTGGAGGAGCAGCTGCGGGACTTCATCCACATCGAGTGAGGCCCGGGGCTCCCTGCCGCTCACGGGGCCGGCTGCTCCCCGGCGGCCCGGGCTTTCTGGTCCGCGTTTTGAGGTCGGCTCCTGTGGCTGTGTGAGGCGGTGGCCCCTCTGCTGGGGGCCGAGTGCTGGCACACAGGTGTTGCCTGGCTGCCTGGTTGAGCCTTGTCCCACAGCCCCGGCGGTGCTGGGTCTAGGCTGGTTGTGAGGTTTGTCGTCTCCTCGCTGGCTCCCTGTCACGTGTTCTTTCCTGTTCTGTTCTTCCCCTCAGTTTCTCAGGACAGGGCTGTCTAGGGAGACGGAGAGGCAGGCTGTGGGCATGGAGGTAGTAAGGGGACGTGGCAGGAGACCCGCCACTGAGAGACCCGGGGCAGGCCCTCTGCAGGCCGAGACGCCGGGAGGCCTCAGACCAGGGAAGCCGAGGGCGGGCCTCCTGGTCCAGGGCCGCTGGCAGGAGTCCTGGAGCCCTGCGGCCCAGGCGAGCGAGCAGCAAGTCCCAGCTCAGAGCCAGACCAGGCGGCTTCTGCGTCTCTTCTCTCCGATCCCCGCCTGGCGTGCTGGCCTTGCCTGGACACAGCAGAAACAAGGCCCGCCCGGCCTCTAGGTGCTCCCCGCCCAGCCCTGCTGGCACCTGGCGAGCCCGCTGGGGCCTCCGGCAGCGTCCTGCCTTCACGTCTCGTTTATTTCTCCTTCGTGGCCTGCCGGGCCCCGGGGGCCAGTGCTCTCCCTTCGTGGCCTGCCGGGCTCCGGGGGCCAGTGCTCTCCCTTCGTGGCCTGCCGGGCCCCGGGGGCCAGTGCTCTCCCTTCGTGGCCTGCCGGGCTCCGGGGCAGTGTGGCGGCCCAGGGTGGTGGAAGACTCAGGGCAGGTGCCCGTGTCCGTGTGTGACTGGCCGTCTCTGAAGCAGGGATCGCGGGGAACAGCAAGAGCAGAGACCTCACTGTCCCCCACCGCCCAGCACCCAGTGAGGCCCCGCCCCTCTCCCCCGAGGCCGCTCCCGTGGGGCTGAGCCCCCCGTGGCTGAGCTGACTCACGGGCACTCTTCCTGGGGCTGAGGTCAGCTGGAGGATCCCGGTCCCCTGCTGACCCCTGGGTTTCCCAACTTCCAGCTCCTGCAGAGGCAGGGAGAGCGCCGTGCCGGCAAAGGCCCAGTCAAGGTCTGGTTCCATCTTCTGGTGCTGCTGCAGGCGTGGCCGCCTGTGGCCCACTCCCTGTCCTGGCCTTGTTAGAGGTGTGGCCGCCCGTGGCCCACTCCCTGTCCTGGCCTTGTTAGAGGTGTGGCCGCCCGTGGCCCACTCCCTGTCCTGGCCTTGTTAGAGGTGTGGCCGCCCGTGGCCCACTCCCTGTCCTGGCCTTGTTAGAGGTGTGGCCGCCCGTGGCCCACTCCCTGTCCTGGCCTTGTTAGAGGTGTGGCCGCCCGTGGCCCACTCACTGTCCTGGCCTTGTTAGAGGTGTGGCTGCCCGTGGCCCACTCACTGTCCTGGCTGTGCTGCAGGCGTGGCCGCCCGTGGCCTGCTTACTCTAGTTACCTGTACAGTTTCTGGAAGATGGGTGAAGAGGCTTCTAAAAGGCCATGGAAATTGTAATTAAGAGGTAACACGGGTGGGTTTCTAACCTGGTGGTCAAGGTGGCCATGTTCTATATCAGTGTCTGGGTCCACGTCTCCGCTCTGACTCTTGATTCCAGCCTCCTGCCGAGGCACTCCCCCGGAGGCACAGTGGTACCCCGGTAGCTGCGTCCCTGCCTATCACATGGGAGGCCTCGATGGAGCTCCCCTGCCCTCCACGATTGCAGACGTGCGCATGAAGCAGCCTGTGGGAGAGCTCCCTCTGTCTCTCCCAGTCTCTGTCTCTTTGCCTCCTAAATCAAAAGAATTTTTTAAAAATTTTAAAGATAGGCCGGCGCCGTGGCTCAACAGGCTAATCCTCCGCCTTGCGGCGCCGGCACACCGGGTTCTAGTCCCGGTTGGGGCGCTGGATTCTGTCCCGGTTGCCCCTCTTCCAGGCCAGCTCTCTGCTGTGGCCCGGGAGTGCAGTGGAGGATGGCCCAAGTGCTTGGGCCCTGCACCCCATGGGAGACCAGGAAAAGCACCTGGCTCCTGGCTCCTGCCATCGGAGGAGTGCGGTGCGCCGGCCGCAGCGCGCCGACCGCGGCGGCCATTGGAGGGTGAACCAACGGCAAAGGAAGACCTTTCTCTCTGTCTCTCTCTCTCACTGTCCACTCTGCCTGTCAAAAAAAAAAAAAAAATTTAAAGATAATGTGAGTTTCCCTTGAGTGTCAACTGCTGTGTGTGTGTGTGGCCCTCAGTGTGTCAGCTGCTGTGTGTGTGTGCGTGTGTGTGGCCCTCAGTGTCTACACTGCTGTGTGTGTGTGTGGCCCTCGGTGTCTACACTGCTGTGTGTGTGCGTGTGTGTGGTGTGGCCCTCAGTGTCTACACTGGCCGGGGGCAGCTTCTGACGTCATCTGTTCACTGTGCCTCTCTGAACCACGCCCGAGAGGCCATGTCCACCTTGTAGACACGGCTCCGTGTTGGGAATTCCTTGGGGAGATGCCGTCGGGCCCTCCGGTCCCCGTGTGCAGCCGGGGTGCTTTTCTGGGTCTCTCCCAAGCAGGGCTCAGGCCCCGTGGCTCAGTTCCCCTCCCTCCTGTGCTCCTGCTCAGTGCCCCACATCCTGACCCCGAGCCTGGCGTGTCCCCAGGCCTCTGCTCACCGCACCGCACGCCGACGCCCCCAGGGCTCCCCCGCAGACCTGCCGCGTCTGTTCTCTCCGTCAGTCACTCTCGGCAGCCACCCTGGCGTCACTCGGGCATCTCCTGTCCCGGGCCCCGGGGGCAGCCGGGAGCTCAGCAGACGCAGAGCACACCTCGGGTGGCCATGGGCAGGCAGAGGGAGGGAGCCCCACGGGCCTGGCAGGCCACCGTGCAGTGTGGTGAGCACCACCTCCCCCACTGTACCTGCAGCTTCGACCCCCCGGGCCCCATGTCGGCTGGGATGTCCTGTGAGGTGTACGTCACCTTCAAGCCCATGGTGAGTCTCGGCTTCCCGCCTGGGGGGGGCTGGAGGGGCCTGTTGGCAGGTGTAGGCAGCCCCTGGCTCACTGGAGATGAGTGCAGCCTAGCTGCTCATCCTGCCACACCCAGGGCCCCCCAGGGGCCTAGAATGTTCCAGCAGGCCCTGCCCTGGTGAGCAGAGGCCCAGGCGGTTTACAGGCGAGCAGAGGCTATGGCGGCTGGGGTGTTTCTCTTCTCTTCTCCTTTTAGATAAACAAGGATCTGGAAGGAAATGTCTCGTTTCTGGCTCAGACGGGCGGATTTTCTGTTCCACTGAAATGTTCCACCAAGAAATGCTCTGTGAGTCCCCTCGGCCACTCTGCCCCCCCACCCTCCCCCGCAGCTGGGGCCTCGGAGGCCTGCATGGGAGCCGCCTTCCCATCAGGGAGGGCCCAGGGCTGTAGGAACGGGAGGAACAGCCTGGGGCAGCCGCAGAGGGCAGCTGGCCTCTGACCCCGTGGCCCCAGTGCCGGGAGTGGGCGTCCTGCCAACCAGGCTCCTTGCCCTGGCAGTCCCCGGCCCCCCGTGCTCTCCCCTGGTTCTTATCACCCCAGACCAGGGGGTGTGACCGGGCCACAGACAGAAGAGTCCTCTGCCGTCCCAGCAGCTTGTCCTGGGGGCGGGGCCAGGCCGTGGGTGCAGGTACCCAAGGCCCGCCCTCCCCAGCTGACCCTCGAGCCCTCCGCAGGTGTCCCTGGACAAGGAGCTCATCGACTTTGGCAGCTACTTGGTGGGTGAGACTGGGACCAGGACCCTCACGCTGACCAACGCCGGGGGCCTGGGCACCAGGTTCGAGTTACTTCCAGCCTCTGAGTATGACGAGCTGGAAGACTCTCAGTCTGGGCTCAAAACAGTGAGTTGGGGCCGCGCACGTGAGTGTGCAGAGGCAAGTGGCTGTTAACAAGCTCCCCGCTGAGCGTGTGCCTGAGCGTGTGTGCTCGTGTGTGCCTGAGTGTGTACCTGAGTGTGTGTGTGCTCGCGTGTGCCTGAGCGTGTGCCCTGAGTGTGTGTGTGCTCACATGTGCCTGAGCGTGTGTGTGCTCGCGTGTGCCTGAGCATGTGCCCTGAGCATGTGTGCTTGCGTGTGCTCTTCGTGTGTGCCTGAGCGTGTGCCCTGAGCATGTGTGCTCACGTGTGCCCTGCGTGTGTGCTCATGTGTGCCTGAACATGTGTGCTCGTGTGTGCCCTGCATGTGTGCCTGAGCGTGTGTGCTCGTGTGTGCCCTGCGTGTGTGCCTGAGCGTGTGTGCTCATGTGCGCCCTGCGTGTGTGCCTGAGCATGTGTGGTCGTGTGTGCCCTGCGTGTGTTCCTGAGCGTGTGCCCTGTGTGTGGTGTGTGCTGGGTGCTTCTCATCTTGGCGGCCTCTGCGTGGGTCCCCGTGGTTCTGTTCAGCGAAGGGCAGGGACCCTGCCTCTCCTCTGAGTGCCGTACAACGTGGCCACACGGGTCTGGGAGAGGAAGGGGCGAGGCCAGCCTCGTGTCAGCCGCACGGCTCCGGCTCCGGCTCCATGTGGAGCGCTCTGTGGTTGCCTGGCCTCTGGGGTGGTGTCAGCAGCAACAGGGCACGAGGAGCATGCATTTCCCAGGCGTCTCTGGCGTGGAGGTGTGGCAGGGGGGGGCTCCCCGGGCAGGCAGGGGCATGGAGGAAGGAGGCCAGCTCAGGAGGGGGTCAGGGCTCCGGGCAGGAGGTCCCTAGGGACGCAGGAGGCGCCAGTCCAGCCCAGACCCTCGTCTGCGTCTCCGCGTGGCCCCACCCCGCCCTGCCCTGGGCAGCGGGGGCGTCTGGGAGTGGGGCGGGGATCTGGCGAGGACAGCCGAGCTCTGACTTTCAGAGCAGCCTCTGCACGTTCGAAGACAAAAGCGTTTACGAGAAGGTGGTCAGCAGCATCTCTGAGCCGCAGCTGGACGGCAATGAGTCCTCCCCGCTGGACACCCAGAGCCGGAAGGGGTCGGAGAGGCTGCAGGGTGAGGCCTTGGGTGGTGGCCCTGGGGTGGGCTGGCGCCCCCACCTCCACGCCTTCCTGCTGTGCTCAGGAGTCAGCCGGGGACTTGGCACCAGTGGGCTGATGGACAGGCCAAGAGGAGGCGGGCGCGGGCAGATGGGGTCCTGGGGAGGCGGTGGGATTCCGGGGCTGAGGAGCCGGGGCCCCAGGGCCCAGGTGGTGCTGGGGAGGACTTCAGGTACAAGGATTCCGGGCCTTGGTCTTGAGTGACAGGCGGTGACAGGGAGGACTTGAGGACATGGAATGGCGGGAATTTGTGCTCACATTGAAACCAACGGGAGACAAAGGAAGCCCGGCCGTGGACAGGGGCTGGGGGCACCAGGGCCCTGCCTGCCCGACGTGAGGGGCTGCGGGGGGAAGCGCTGCCTTGGCCCAGGCCATGCCATGTGCAGGTTTTCCAGGCGTCTATGAAGGCACAGGGTCTCCGAGGGAAGGCAGGGAAGCCAGCCCCGCTCGCGCCGTCTCCTGCAGCGCCCCCACGCGCTGCTCTGCGTCGGATCTGGGGGTCCCAGGTTGTGTGAGTCCCCACGGGCTGCGGCCGGGTGTCCACCTCCAGGCAGGCACGCTGGCGCTGAGCAGACACCGCCCTGCCCGGGCCGCCCGGCGTGAGCCGGCTCCCCTCTCGGCCTGCTCCTTGGTGACGCGCGTGTTCCTCAGGGCTGCTGCTGGCGCCTGGCTCCCCTGGGGGCTGCGTCCAGTGCCAGGGCCGGGCCTCCGCCCCCTGGGGAGGCTGCCGGTGTGGCCTCCAAGGCCGTGGCGCGTCTCTCCTAAAGCAGGGTTCTGGGTTTGGGTGTCTGCCAGTTTACCAGCCACTCCCTTCTGTGACCTACCCCGGATTTCCGGGTGCCCTTGTCCGGGCAGCTGTGCTGACGAGACGTGGATCGGCTGCCTCTGAGCATGGTGTCCTGCTGGCCTGGCCTGCTGTCTTCCCCACGGACCCACGTGTCTCTCCTGCTGACCGTGGCCTTCGAGCAGGGCCGGAGGCCAGGGTGCGCGTCCTCGCCTCCGTTCTTTTTGGATACTTGCTGGCCTAGTTCAGGTCCTTTGGTTTTTGTATGGATTTCAGAACCCTTCCTTGATTTCAAAGAAACCGCGCATGAGTGACACTGGTGTTGCGTGGAGTCCACGGAGCCGCGCGGGGGGCCACGACGTCTGTGCGGCCCTGGGCCCTGCAGTTGGAGCACAGCCTGGCTCCCGTCCAGCAAGGGCCTCCTGAGTCCCCAGCCACAGCTTCCGGTTGGCAGAGCGGAAGGCCCTGCCCTGGCTGGGCTGTCAAGGCCGCGATGCGTCTTGCTCTGCACACCTTTGCTTCTCTCGTTAAAATGTTACGTCCTGGCCATTTTCCTTTCTCTCTCCCTCTGCTGACTAGAAAGTCCCCGTCTTTGGAGCACCCTTAAGCCAGGGCACACCGCTTCCCACGGCCAGCCAGGCCGTCACAGGCCAGAGGGACCGTCCCATCCATCACTGCCCGTGTCTGGTGCAGACCTGGGGCGTGGGGTGCGTGGAACTGGCAGCCTTGGTGTGTGCGTGCAGTCCAGGCCTCGTGTGCGCGTGCAGCCCGAACGCACGTCCCCTGGGAGGCAGCGGTGATGCCTCAAGTACTTGGATTCTTGCCAGCCTCGTGGGAGACCGGGATGGAGCCCCTGGTCCCTGACTCAGCCCTGGCCTGAGGAGTGAAGCAGGGATAGGAGTGTGCTCTCTCTCCCTCTCCCTCTCTCTCTCTCCCTCTCTCTCTCTCCCTCTCCCTCTCTCTCTCTCTCTCTCTCTCTCTCTCCCTCTCTCTCTTCCTCTCTCTCTCTCCCTCTCTCTCTCCCTCTCTCTCTCCCTCTCCCTCTTTCTCTCTCCCTCTCTCTCCCTCTCTCTCCCTCTCTCTCTCTCTCTCCCTCTCTCTCTTCCTCTCTCTCTCTCCCTCTCTCTCTCTTCCTTTCCCTCTCTCTCTCCCTCTCTCTCTCTCTTCCTCTCTCTCTCTCTTCCTCTCTCTCTCTCTCTCTCTCTCTGTCAGCGGTCACAAAAGCACAGGACTCTTAAGCTTCTGGACAGTGGAGCCCATGGCAGTCCCTGGGGTCAGCGCTACCCCCCCTTCCCCTTCGTCTCTGGGCTGCAGCCTTTGGAATCTCCTGTGTAATGAGCCAGTTCTCTGAGCAGGTGCCTGCGAATGGCACCTGAAGGGCGCGCTGTCGGAAGAGCTGAGAGTGGGCACCGGGAGGACCGGAGTCGGACCTGATCCACCTTCTGTGGGTGGCAGAGGCCGGGGACACGCCATCACCGTCACACAGAACCAAGCCTGTCTCTGCACGTGAGCATGTGGCAGGAGCCAGCCCCTAGAAACAGACCAGCTATCGCAGCACTCAAATAAGAAATGGGACTTCCAAGGCCGGCAGAAAACACCCAGGATTTGCTTCCTGAAAGCTATGAGCAAATCCAGAGACCTGGGCGGCTGAGGAGTTGCTAAGATGCTGATTCCCCCAAACAGACTGGGTCCGCACAGCGCAGTCAACGCGGTCACCCGGCGGAGGCGGGGGAGGGTGTTTGCTGCAGCGGCTAAAGTACAGGCATGCCCTCCTCCCGGGCCCAGAGCCCCACGCACCACCCAGCTTCCTGCAGACGGCCATGGGAGGCAGCCCCAATGGCTCAAGTGCTGAGGCCTCTGCACCCACAAGGGAGACCCTGACGGAGCTCCTGGCTCCCGGCTTCCACTTGGCCCAGCCCTGGCTGTTGCAAGTTTTGGGGGAGCGAACCACAGATGGAATATCTGTCTCTCCCTCTCTCTCTGTCACTGTGCCTTCCAAGTGAATAAAACAGAGACTTCCAGGGGCCGGTGCAGTGATATAGCCGGTAAAGCCGCCACCTGCAGCGCCGGCGTCCTATGTGGGCTCCAATTCGAGTCCCGGCTGCTCCGCTTCCCGTCCAGCTCTCTGCTATGGCCTGGGAAAGCAGTGGAAGATGGACCAAGTACCCGCGTGGGAGACCTGGAAGAAGCTCCTGGCTCCTGGCTCCTGGCTCCTGGCTTCGGATTGGCTCAGCTCCAACCATTGCAGCCATTGGGGAGAGAACCAGCAGATGGAAGACCTCTCTCTCTCTCTCCCTCTCTCTTCCTCCCTCTCTCTCCCTCTCTCTCTTCCTCCCTCTCTCTCCCTCTCTCTCTCTTCCTCTCCCTCTCTCTCTCCCTCTCCCTCTCCCTCTCTCTTACTGAGCTAAAGTGTGGATTAACGCTGCTCAAGCAGAAAGAGGCGGGGGAATGGCGCAGCCGCTGAGGACTTGTGTGAGGTGGACCACGCCCATGCAGCTGGCAGGGGGCACAGGTCACACGGACGCAGGGTAAAACTCACCGCCTGGTGCCAGGACTCGCCCAGGCAGAAGCCGCTGGCCCAGCTGTCACCATGGTTACCTCTGCAGCCACCACGGACTTGAAGGCCCAGAGAGACGGGGGCCAGCCCTGCCCCGCTTGTCCCTGCCCAGGCCAGCAGCGGTCAGGAACGATGGCCCAGGAGGTGATGGCTTGGCCCCTGGAGAGCTGTGCCATCCGGACACGGTGTCCGGGACTCCACAAGCACCCTGAGGCTCTCCCCAGAGGCCTGGCCTGGCCACCGAGGTCCAGCGGCTCTGACTCAGCGTGGCCGAGGGGCAGAAGCCAGGGGAGGAGGCCTCTGCCTCTGCTTGTGCCTTCGAGCTGCGTCTGTGCGAAGCCAATAACAAGTGACCTCAGGGTCGGCGCGGTGGCCTGGGCCAGGCCAAGCCTCTGCCAGTGGAGCCAGCATCCCACGTGGGCACTGGTTCAAGACTCAGCTGCTCCACTTCCCACCCAGCTCCTTGCTAATGCTGCTGGGAAAGCATCGGAAGATGGCCCAAGTGCTTGGGCCCCTGCACCGCCTGGGAGACCCAGAGGAAGCTCCTGGCTTCAGCCTGGCCAGCCTGGTCCTTGCAGCCATTTGGGAGAGAACCAGCAGATGGAAAATATCTCTGTCTCTTCCTCTCTCTCTCTCTGTAACTCTGACTTTCAAAGAAATAAAACATAAAAAGAAGTCAGAACTTAGGGGCCCTCCCCACCCCAGTCCCTAACACCTGTCCCGAGAACAGGCGGCTCCACCTGCGCGCTGGTGCCCCCTGCAGGCCGCACGCCTGCCCATCAGCCCTTCTCACAGCACCTCAGGGTCCTCCTTTTGCAGCCCCCACACCCCAGGTGGGCCGCAGGGAGGGACAGCCTGGCTCTGTGGCGTGGGTGGCTGCATCCCGGGCAGGCCTGGGCAGGCCCAGCCCCCTCACGTCCGGACGCCCCTTGTCTTCCAGAACCAGAGGGAGTATTTGTGGCCCCCGTGGTGTCGACGATGCCTCCCAGCGAGGGACAGATGGAGATCACGCTGGGGGAGGTTGTCTGCCCGCCCCGCTCACAGCAGCCCCTCTGGCCCTAGCTGCTCCGTGACCCACAGCCCCATTCCCAGGGCTCTTCCAGTGACCAGAGCCAGTCTGTGCGGTGTCCCCCACCTTGACTTGCAACCTCCAGGCACCATGTGGTCTCCGTGGCACCAGGCCACCCCCTAAGCTGGGCACAGGGTCCTGTGTGCCTTTGGTGGGGGGGGACTTGGAGCGGGGCTCAGACTGGGACCACACAGCACTAAGTCTTCCCTGGCAGGGCCGGACTCAGGACCAGAGCCCACGTGAGGCCCCACTCAGCCCTGCAGGGCCGTGGCCATCCTGAGGGCCAGCGGGAGGCACCTCATTGAGACTGTGGCTGGCTGACCGCAGGTGCCTGTCTTCCCAGGAAACAGAGGGCGAGATCGGGCCCTTCTGCTCGGTCAAGGTGCCAGTCACCTTCAGGCCTGTCATCCCAGGAGAGGTCCAAGTCAGGTTCAAGGTGGTGTTTAAGAACCCACAGTGCCCGACGGTGAGTCTTGGTGCCGCACGCCGCCATCGCCCTGTGTGCGGGTCCCCGGCATGCTCTGCGTGTGTGTGTGTGCAAGGCTGCTTGGCGGCATACATGGTTAGCACATCACTGCACATGTAGGCACACACATACAGGTATGTGCTCTCGTGCACACGCGTGTGCAGTTGAGTTAAATCGTGCTGGAGCCGTTAGCTGGATCACTGCACCTCTGGGTCCCCTGCCCCGCCGGCCCTGTCAGCGCCTCCCACGTCCGGGCCGCGGCAGCCCGGAGCCCTGCGGTGTCTGGTGCAGGCGCTGCACGCCTTCCTCGGGACCAAGCGTGCTCCGCCCTGCTGCCCCCCTCCCCTTTGAAGTTTTTGTTTATTTTATTATGTTGTTGTTGGAGAGACAGAGACCTTCCCTCTGCTGGTTCACTGCCCAGAAGCCTGCAGCAGCCAGGGCTGGGCCAGGCCAGAGCCAGGGGCCCGGAGCACCACGTGGGTCTCCCGCGTTGACCCTTCAGTTCCTGCTGACCCCGCCAGCACGCCACGGGCCACGGCTCTCACGCTCTTTGCCCTCAGCTCCCAAGTTTGCGATGCAGAGAAGATCCCTGACTGGGCGGCACCCTGTGTGAGAATCAGCCAGTCTGCCTTCCCGCCCCGCACGGCCCCGCCCCGCACAGCCCCGCCCACCCGGCCTCCAGGGGTCTGGGCTCTGCGGTTTCCCCGCTGGCAGGGAGGGGCTTTGGAGGATCCGACCCAGGAACTGTTACCAAGGACAGCACAGGCGTCGTCCTGATGCCCACGCTACGCCGCAGTGCAGCCCGGTGCCCACGCCCACACCCACGCCGCACCTGCAGACCCGCAGGGTCCGTGCCACCCACGCTGGGCCCCTGGATTGAGATTCCACTCCTAGCTGCGGCCTGGCCCAGCCCTGGCTGTTGCAGCCTCCTGGGGAGTGAACCACGGACAATCTCTCTGTTGCTCTGACTCTTGAATGAACAAGTGTTTAGAGAGAGAAAGAAAGGCTTACTGGGCCGTGGGCCTTCCCAGGTGGAGGCCAGCCGTGAGCTCCCCCGCGGGTCCCGTGTCGGCGCCGGCCGCGTCGCTGAGCGCGCCCGGCGGCGCAGTTGTATTTCAGAGTCGTCGGAGTTGCCATGGACGTGCCCGTCTGGGTGCCGAAGCCCAGCGTGGACCTGAAGATCTGCATGTATGGCCGTCTCTACCAGGACTCCATCCTCGTGCACACACGGTGAGCCCCTCCCGCCAGCATGTGTGGGGGTCCCAGAGCGGGAGACAGGGGAGGGGGTCCCCAGCCAGCGAGTGCTGCCCTGTCCCGAGCTGGAAGTGGCGAGAAAGGAGCTGGCCCTGCCCACTGGACCTCAGCCCTCTACATTCATTCTGGACTCTGACCTCTGAACCCTGTAGGGATAGATCGGTGCGCGGGAGTCAGCAGGCGCTCAGCTGCTGCCGCCCAGGTGCTGGGCGAGCCCGAAGCCCCCCATAGTCCCTGGCAGGCACAGGAGATGCACAGGACAAAACGTGTCCCCGAAGGACAGTCAGTGAGCAGAGCAGGGGGCTCCCAGGGCTGGAGCCTAAAGGGTTTGTAGAAATGGCACAGGCCACGGGCAGGAGCTGCCCCGCCAGACCTGGGTGGAACTCAACTCCCCAGGGTCTGGATGGTCCGTGGAAGGGGCACTGGGGCCCCGGCGCGTCTCCGCCCTGACCAGCATGTCCATGAGAACGTGGACAGCCTCACCATCAGCTCTGCACTGGACACACGTGACAACACAGACTTGTTCCGGGACTTTTTTTTTTTTTTTTTTTTTTGACAGGCAGAGTGGATAGTGAGAGAGAGAGAGAAAGGTCTTCCTTCCGTTGGTTCACCCTCCAATGGCCACTGGGGCCGGCACGCTGCCGCCGGCGCACCGCGCTGATCCAAAGCCAGGAGCCAGGTGCTTCTCCTGGTCTCCCATGGGGTGCAGGGCCCAAGCACCTGGACCATCCTCCACTGCACTCCCGGGCCACAGCAGAGAGCTGGCCTGGAAGAGGGGCAACCGGGACAGAATCCGGCGCCCCGACCGGAACTGGAACCCAGGGTGCCGGCAGTTCCGGGACTTTTCAAGTGGAACCTCAGCCGCTGTTCCATGCGGGTTCTGCAGGCACGGCTGGCGCACAAGTGTTGACTGACTCAGGGCCAGAGCCTCGCCTGCAGGGCGGGGGACGCGCAGACCTGGTGGGCAGACGGGGCCACCGCAGCTCTGGCGTCATCCAGACAAGCAAGAACAAGAGCAGAGGCTCCATGTTGGCGCCCTCTCGGTCCTCGCGCCTGCATGGCCCTGGACTCTCGGCCGCTTCCCGCGTCCTGGGCACGGCCTCACCCCCTGTGTCTGAGTCACCGCAGATTCGCCCTGGGGGCCGTGTGGGCGTGAGGGACCCTGGGTAGCAGACCCTGGCCAGGCTCCAGACACTGGAGGACCATCAAAGGACTCGAAGGAGGTGCCAGAATGTTCTAGAAGATCACGGAGCTGTGGCTGTGACTCCCGGCAGCCCAGGGACAGCTGCCCTTTGAGGCCACCTTTCCCCTTTGGCCCCAGGATAAGGAAGAGGAGCAAGAGCAGTGCGCAGAGGCTGATGGCCCAGAGCTGAGTGGGCGCTGGGCCCCCCAGGTCAGCCGGGCCACGGGAGGCTCACGTTGGCAGAGGAAGGCCCAGTGAGCCTGACGAGGCCGCGGCCTGTGGGGGCTGCCGTCATTGACCAAGGCCAGGCTGTCCAGGCTCCCGCGCTCCCTGAGCTTGTGTGGCAGGGACACGGAAGGTGGCCCCGGGGACTGGCCAGGAGGGCAATCCCTCACACCCTGAGGCCCAGTGGGCAGCACAGGCCGGGTGGAGAAGCCTGACCAGTCCTCAGATTAGGACCCCACAGCCGGTGCTGTGAGTGCCTGACCAGTGCCCACGCCCTGCCAGCTCGAAGGCCGCCCTGCGTCTGAAGTTCGAAGTGTGCCCAGAGCTGCGGGGCCACATGGAGCTGCTGCCCGAGACGGGCTACATCCAGGCCCTCTCGTCCTACACCGTGCAGCTCAAGTTCCTGCCCCGGTGAGCAGCCCCGGGCCACGCACCCACAGCTCAAGGTCCTGCCCTTCGATCCCAGGAGGGCTGGGGGGGCTCCACGGTGCCCTGGTGCCAGCTGCTTCATCCTAGGCCGCGCACCCACACTCACTGCCCCCGACTCCCCCAGGTCACCAAGTACGTCCCGTGCCTGGCTAGGAGACCACTGGCCCTGTCGTTGCTGGGACGTGGCGGGCAGTGTCCCGGGGTTCTGCACCAGGCCCTGTCAGGTGTCCTGTCACCTGCTTGTCCCAGAGCTCCTTGCCAAGGAATCCTGTTTGTTCTGGTTTGTTTATTTATCTGTTTATTTATTAGAGGGCAGAGACAAAGGAAGTTTTATTTGTTTTTTTGTTAAGGGGACAGAGACTCCCCAAATGCCCACAGCAGCAGGGCTGGGCCAGGCCAAAGCCAGGAGCCAGGGGCTCCATCCTGGTCTCCCACCTGGGTGGCGGGGAGCCAAGCACATGAGCCATCACTGCTGCCTCCCAGGGAGTGTGAGGAGGATGTGGGGGTCCCAGCCCCCGCTCCCCCGCCCTCCACCCCCACTGCAGTTGCAGGGACAGGGACAGGGACGGGGCTTGGCCCGGGAGGTGGGACCCAGGGGTGAGAAATCTGCCCGTGGCCGTGGGAGCTGGGACCCAGGGGCAGGGCGGGACGCAGCTGGGGGACCTGCTGGAACAGAGCTGCTCGGTGCTCTGACCCCGCCCCCCCGCCGTGCAGCCGACTCCTCCCCACCTCGTCTCCTCCCCACCTCGTCTCCTCCCCGGCATTTCTGACACTGGGGTTTTGCTGCCTGGAGAACAAACTGTTTGCTAAGTGGTTCTGCATTTGAAGGGGATGTTCAGGGATTTGTTTCACTCTTGTTATTGAAACACGGTCATGGATTCACATGCGCGTCTTCAGAAACAACTGCTGAGTGTCGGCTGGGCCCCATGCGGCTCTGGCGTCAGCACCGCGTGGGTGAGCGTGGCTCTGGCCGTCAGCACCCTGTGGGTGAGCGCGGCTCTGGCCATCAGCACCGCGTGGGTGAGCGTGGCTCTGGCCGTCAGCACCCTGTGGGTGAGCGTGGCTCTGGCCGTCAGCACCCTGTGGGTGAGCGTGGCTCTGGCCGTCAGCGCCACATGGGTGAGCGTGGCTCGCACCCCTGCCTTTCAGACACTCCCTTCCAGAGGATGCACACAAGTATTTTGACCCCGAGAGCCGCGTCCTGGAGGCCCCGATGACCATATGGGTGGCTGACCAGGTCTGTGCAGGGCACGGGCCCGGGGTGCAGGACACAGGGCTTCTCCAGGAGGTCAAGCCCTGTGCCCTCTGGGAGTGCCTGCTGGCCCGACAGGCAAGGGTCCCTCCTGCCCGCGCAGCCCCTCCATGGTGAGGAGGAGGGGAGGCTGCTCCTGGGTCTCTGGGTCCTGCACTGGGCCGGCCCGGGTTGTGTTCCAGTCACCCAAACCCACGCATGTGTACACGGTGTGCCCCATGCACCATATGCGTGCACACAAAGACACACGTGCTTACATGTTACACGTGTGTGCCCACGGAGTTCCCCTCACTGGCACATGGGTGCACACGCAGCATGGCTGCTGCAGGGACAGCCCCCACACTCCTGCCCTCGTGTCCGGGACCTTTGTGTAGGGCGGTGGGGGGCTGGGAGCACACGCTTGCCCTTTGCGCCTCAGGTCAAGCCAGTGGGCTTCACCGTCCACGCCGTGGTCACCACCTCGGACCTGGAGATGACCCCCTCCCAGCTGGACTTTGGCCACTGCACCATCTACGAGGCCGTCAGGGCCGAAATCGACCTCTTCAACCACTCGCTGCTGCCCCAGGAGTTTGGCTTCGTCGGAGTCCCCAAGGTATCTCCCGTGGCCAGGCCCCGAGGACACAGGGGACATAGCTGGTGGGGGACGGGGACGGACGCGGCAGCCACTGCTCCAGGTCCAGACTGCCCTGCACACCCACATCCAGGCCCCTCCCCCCCGCCTCCCAGCTGGTGCCGCTGCTCGGCCCCCACGCCCCTGGCCCTGCCTCTCTCCCTTTGTCTCTCTGGTCCAGTGCACCCACAGGGCTCCTGCCTTCCAGAACTTTCTCTGAGTGGTCCCTGAAGCCCGCCAGCCCCCAGGCCTCCCCATGTCCACTTGCACGCCCCGTGCAGCAGCCCCTGTGACCCTGGGCCCGGCTGCATTTCTGTTGCCAGTTTGTGGACATCCAGCCCAACGACGGGTTCGGGACAATCCTGCCCCTGGAGACTATGCAGCTGGAGGTCACCTTCCAGCCCACGCGGGCCAAGGAGTACAGCTTCGAGCTGGTCTGCAAGTCTGAGATTAACCGGTGAGCCGCGTGCAGGGGCCAGCGGGAGCCTGGGGCCCAGCGCCCTGTGTGTGAGGGGTGGGGGGCACGTATCCCTCAGTTCACCGTCGTGGTCGCAGAATGCGGGGTCTGTGCGGCTCCTATTTCTGGGGAGCAAAGTCCAGGGACCACCTCTTGTTGGCGGAGTCCCAGGGTGGCACAGGGCGTTACGTGGCAGTGTCCGGACCTCTCTGCGTGGCCCCTCCTCCCCTTCTAAAGCCTCCAGGAGTGACCACAGGGGCTCCTCCCTGATGGCTTAGTCCCGTCCAGTCTCTTCCCAGACCCCTCCAGGCTCCGGAATTGGATGAAACCCCCACCCTCCTCCGCCGCTAGACTCTAGGCGTTGAACTGCATGGGTTCAGGCGTGTTTCAGTGCAGGGGTGTGAGTGAGCATGCGTGTGGGTGTGCATGTGCACAGCGAGTCTGGACATGCGTGTGGATTGTGTGAGTCTGGGTGTGTGTGTCCAGGTGCCTGCGTGTGTGCATGCATGTATGGGTGTGTGTGTGGATGTGTGTGTCCAGGTGCATGTGTGTGTACCTGTGTGGTCAGAGCATGGCCCCCTGGGAGCAGGGACTGAGGAGGGCAGGGTGGGAGGGGCTGCTCTCCCACTGCCTGGGTCCCGGCCTCTGGTGACATCTCTGGGGCAGGGCAGTGGCACCGCCCAGCTCCAGGCCTCCTCCCACCCTGGCCCCATCCTGCCTTCCTCTCTTCCCTCCCCCCAGCCCCACCCCTGCTACCAAGTTGAGGGGCTGCTCTGTGCTGACGGGGCCAGGCCGCCCTGGTGAGGTCAGCCGGACCCCGGCAGCTGTGGCCCCCAGCCCCCTAGCCACCCGAGGGGCAGGAGTGGGTTTGTGGGTTTGCTTTGATGGGCACAGATTGGGACCCACAGACCCAGCCGCCACGCCGCCCCTCTGTGGCTGCCGGCTGAGACCTGGCCCAGGCTGCTTGCCTCTCAGCCTCTAGGAGAGGGCTTTGCCGGTGTCTGTCAGCCCATCAGCTGAGAGGACCTGAGGTTAAGGCGGGAGCCATCTGGACAGGGTCACAGGTAGCTGACCGCACAAGGCCTGGTCAGCAGAGCAGTCAGGATGGGCACGGAGAGCCCTCCTCAGACAGAGCCTCGTGCCCCAGCATGGCCCCCCCCACACCTGCCAGTCAAGCCACACAGCAGGCCCCGCCCCCACCCATGCGTGGATACCCCTTGTGCTCTGGGGAAACATCCAGAACGATCTAGAACCACCTAGACCCTCAGGGATGTGCTTGTTTTCACCCTGGCAAGAAGGCGTCAGACGTGTGGCCGGCAGCTGCACCCCTCATTCGCACGCAGCACAGGCGCCTTGTCCCTCAGCCACCTCCCAGAGCCTTGCTTGGCCATAGCCTGCACTCCAGGGGTCAGGATGCCACTGGGGTGCCCACGTCCCACATGGCAGTGCCGGGGTCCACACACGGACGGCTTCCGGTCCAGCTCCCCGCTGACACAGCCTGGGCCCCCAGCTGGGGCCATCTGGGGAGTGAACCAGAGAATGGAAGGTCTCTCTTTCCCTCTCTCCCTCCCACTTCCCTCCCCTTACACCCCCCCTCCCCCCGCGCTCTCTGAGAGGCAGGTGACTGGCCCAGATGGAGGTGCTGCTGTCTCACAGCAGAACGCCCGGGGCCAGCTTCCTGCTGACACGGACCTGGGGGGGCAGCAGGGGTGACTCCAGTACTCGGATCCCTGCCACCCCCGTGGGAGACCCCGGCTGGGCCCCCGGCTCCTGGCTTGGCCTTGGCTGGGGAGTGAATCGGTGAATGGGAGCGCTCGGTCTCGTCCTCGCCTGCTGTGTCTTTGCCTCTCAGTGCCGGCCCTTCTGCTGGCTCTTCAGGCAGAGTGGAGAGCCACTCAAGCCCTCTGTTGTGTCCGCGTAGCGTTTTCCTGGTCTGTGGGCCTTGCATTCTTGCATTTTCTCTGCCTTCCAGACAGCGAAAGCACTTGATCTTGGTCAAGTCGTGTTTATCAATTTCTTTCAACATATAAGGCAACCGTTTGGTGTCATATGCAAGAAGTTTTCTCCTAACCCAGGTCACAAAGCATTTATTGTAAAAATTTTGCGTGTCTACAATTTTTAAAGGTTGATTTATCTACGGATTTATGTGAAAGAGTTCCAGAC
This sequence comes from Sylvilagus floridanus, assembly GCA_949820135.1. Lineage (NCBI taxonomy): Eukaryota > Metazoa > Chordata > Mammalia > Lagomorpha > Leporidae > Sylvilagus > Sylvilagus floridanus. Next base: position 527,814 of record OX463225.1, on the reverse strand, counting down.
AGGAAGAGAGCTCTTGCATCCGCCCGTTCCCTCCCCAAATGGCTGCAGCAGCCAAGGCTGAGCCAGGCTGAAACCTGGAGCTCCATGCTGGTCTCCCACAGGGCACAGGGGCCCAAGCACGTGGGCCACCTCCTGCTGCCTCCCCAGGTGCGCTAGCAGGAGCTGGATTGGAAGCGGAGCAGCCGAGACTTGAGCACACTCTGATATGGGATGCTGGCGTTGGCACAGCCAGCAGCAGCTGTCACTTGGCATGGCACCGGCCACCATGTTTACACCTGGGTCTCCAGTCCGTTCCAGTGGGGTTGGGAGAGGCGAGAGACACAGTGGAGTTGCTGTTTGCATACAGGTTTCCGTTATTCTGGCTTTGTTGCTGGTAAAAGCCCCCTCCCCAGAGTGAACCCGCGGGTGCAAGACCTCTGCCTGCCACACTGCCCTTGTCTCCCGAGGCTCCGTGGCTCCTCCAAGTGTTTACTGATGAAGCGAGACCAATCTGTCTCCCACGCACAGAGGTTTTGCTGACCACGCTTCTTTGGTGTCTGTTGAGCGCCTTGGGTAACTCCGTGGCTGCACGTGGGGCAACCCAGCTGCCAGTGTGACCGTTTCGAGGCGTCCCAGTCCCTGGGGGAGGCGTTCACGCCGCGTCCGGAGCCTCTGCACTCCCCTCACGCAGTTTGGTCAGGAGCTGCGTCTCCTGTGCCCCTGAGCCACAGCGGCTGGCCCGAGAGCTCACAGCTTCCTCAGCTCTGCCTCCTGCCCCTGCCCAAGCTCTGTCCTCACACAACCCAACAACCCTGGCGACCGACCTGGGGGACCCCCACCCCCACCCCGAGCACCACTCATGCCTGGCGTTTCTCTGCTGCAGAAATAAACCCACGCCCTGTTCTCTCCCATCCTCAGGCCCACCCACTGGTCCCAGGCCACTCACTTTCACTGCCCATTGTGGCAGCTGTGGGCAAAGCACGCGTGTGTGCAGCTGGGCCTCCAAACCACATAATGCAGGGGACCAGGGCACCGGCCATGCTGCCGTGCCCGGCAGAGTGCAGAGGCCTGGAGGGTCACACGCAGGTGCGACAGCTGCTCCCCAAGGTCAGGGGCTGCGTTCTGCTTTTTAAAAGATCTGTTCATTTAGCTGAAAGGCAGAGTGACAGGGAAAGAGAGATACACCTTCCTTCTGCTGGTTCACTCCCGAAATAGCCACAACAGCCAGAGCTGGGCCAGGCAGAGCCAAGAACTCCCCCGGGTCTCCATGGGGTGGCAGGGTCACATCCCCCACTGCCTTCCCACCCACACGAGCAGGGAGCTGGACCAGCAGCCGGGACTCAAGCCAGCGCTTGGATCCCGGAGGCCAGCGTCGCGGCTGGCGGCTTAACCTCCAGCACCGCGACGCCCACCCCGATCTCCGCGTCCTGCACCTCGTCCTTGTGTCGTCGCGACGGCCGCGCATGCACAGAAGAGGGTCCCGCCGCGCTCGTGCCCACTCCGGACACTGGGAACCGTCGAAGGCGATACTAGTGGGAAATTCTAGCTGGAATCGCATATCTAGAAGACAGTTTGAAAATCAACCGTCTGAGCTTTCTTTCCAGGAACTGAGAAAGAGCAGAGAGGAAACCCAAAGGAAGGACGAGGACAGACGAGCTCGGAGGCGAATGTTGACGTGGGAGCCACACACGGACCAGAGAAGCCCACACGTGTAACTGCGGCGCCTGGCAGGCCGGGCACGCAGAGGGGCCTCCCTCGGGCCCCGCACACATCAGCCAGGGCACTGCAGCTGCGGCTGAAGTGGACAGCTGCCTCGACACACAACCCCCGTCCTGACCAGACCGGAAAAACCAGACTGTTCAGGAATGGCATCCCACAATGAAAAATCCAGATGTTGCCACCAGTGAATTCTTGCAGACATTTAAAGAAAATGGAACCAACGCCGATCCTGACTCTCTCCCAGAGAACAGAAAAACCCCTTGAGTGCCACTGTCCACGTGGCTACCACCCCAGGCTGAGGGGGCGGTTTGCAAATGCCCAGGGCGGGGCCCAGGGCGGCCAGCACAGCCCACTCAGGGGAGGGAGCCAGGAGTCTGCGGGCCAGGAGCGGCACAGATTCCACGGGTCCTGAGTGAGACAGACCAGGAGCCCAGCGTTCCCTCCAGGGCTTCTCTGGGGGAAAGAAGCGATGGAAGATGGACGCGTTTCCTCAGCCACCTGTGTGGATGAACCGTGACCACCGCTCTTTGTCCAGGGCCCGGGAGCACCCGCGGCCCCCGAGTCACGGCGATGACAGCCTCTGGAGGTCTCAGGGGGACCCTGGAGACGCAGCCCTGGATGGGAGGCCACAGCTTTGCTTCTGGGAGCTTCTAGTGTCTCCTTTGCAGTGGAGACGAAGGAGGAGCCTGTGGGGCTCCGGCAGCGGACGAGAGTCCCTGAGTCCCCCGCAGAGTGAGGCACAGCGCACGTGGTGCAGAAGGAGACAGGAGTTGAAGAACTGGACGGCCCACGAGGACGGTGCCAGCCCTGGGAGGGACTCCACCAAAACTCACCTTCCACGTGTGACGCCTGTCACACTGTCCATGCTCTCACTGTCCAATTCGGAACGATCACCTCAGTGATCTAGACCCGGCGCCCCGACCGGGACTAGAACCCAGTGTGCCGGCGCCACAAGGCGGAGGATTAGCCTAGTGAGCCGCAGCGCCGGCCCACTCTGAATCTTCTAGAAGATTTATGGGGGCAGGGGTCTGGGGCCTTGGCCAGCAGGTTAAGCTGCCACCTGCTGCGCTAGTATCCCACATGGGCACCGGTTCGAGTCCCAGCTGTTCCACCTCTAATCTAGTTCCTTGCTGGTGCACCTTGGCCCCTGCCATCCATATGGGAGACCCAGATGAAATGCCTGGCTTCAGCCTGGCCCAGCCCTGGCCGTTGGAGAGTGAAGCCCTCTCTCACCTCTCCCTCTCCCCGGCTCCCTTTCCCTCTCCCCCTTCCACTCCAACTCTGACTTTCAAATATTTTTAAAAGATTTATTTATTTGAAGCAGAGTAACACACAGAGAAGTCTTCCGTCTACTGGTTCACTCCCCAGATGCCCACAACAGCCAGGACTGGGCCAGGCTACAGACAGCGGCCAAGAGGACCACCTTTGTCTCCCACATGGGTGGCAGGGCCCAAGCGCTTAGACCACCCCCGGCTGCCTTCCCAGGCCATTAGCAGGGAGCCGGAGAGCTGGGACTCGAGTGGGCACTCTGCCATGGATGCAAGTGGCAGCTTAACCCACTGGGCCACAGTTCTGGCCCAAGATCTACTGATGTATTGGAAAAGAGAGTGACAGACAGCCTTCTTGCACCCACTCTTTCCCTCCCCATGTGCCTCCAACAGCCAGGACTAGGCCAGGACAGAGGCAGGAGCCAGGAACTCCATTTGGGTCTCTGATCTGGGCAGCCGGGGCCCAAGCACTCGGGCCACCATCGGCGGACGGCCTGGGAGCATTAGCAGGAAGCTGCAAGGGAAGCAGAGCCGCCGGGGTTGGAGCAGGCACCCTGAGAAGGGATGCGGCACCCCACACGGTGGCTTGACCCTGCGCCGCGATGCCCACCCCAGTGCTACCTTGACCCTGCGCCGCGATGCCCACCCCAGTGCTACCTTGACCCTGCGCCGCGATGCCCACCCCAGTGCTACCTTGACCCTGCGCCGCGATGCCCACCCCCAGTGCTACCTTGACCCTGCGCCGCGATGCCCACCCCAGTGCTACCTTGACCCTGCGCCGCGATGCCCACCCCCAGTGCTACCTTGACCCTGCGCCGCGATGCCCACCCCCAGTGCTACCTTGACCCTGCGCCGCGATGCCCACCCCAGTGCTACCTTGACCCTGCGCCGCGATGCCCACCCCCAGTGCTACCTTGACCCTGCGCCGCGATGCCCACCCCCAGTGCTACCTTGACCCTGCGCCGCGATGCCCACCCCCAGTGCTACCTTGACCCTGCGCCGCGATGCCCACCCCCAGTGCTGCTTTTTATTTTTTTACTTATACTTTTTTTTTTTTTACTTATTTGACAGGTAGACTTATAGACAGTGAGAGACAGAGAGAAAGGTCTTCCTTCCGTTGGTTCACCCCCTAAATGGCTGCCATAGCCGGAGCTATGCCGATCCGCAGCCAGGAGCCAGGTGCTTCCTCCTGGTCTCCCATGCAGGTGCAGGGCCCAGGCACTTGGGCCATCCTCCACTGTCCTCCCAGGCCACAGCAGAGAGCTGGACTGGAAGAGGAGCAACCGGGACTAGACCCTGGCGCCCATATGGGATGCCAGCGCCGCAGGCGGGGGATTAACCAAGTGAGCCACGGCGCCGGCCCGCAGTGCTGCTTTTAAATCTCTGAATATCTCATAATCACCTCCTCTGTGCTGTCTCAGCTCTGGGCACCCAGCATGAGCACAGGGGTCAGGGTTTCCAACTGTGCCAGCCTGGGCGGCGAGCCCAGGAGGCTCGCTGGATGCTGCTCCTGCCATCTCCTGCTGGCCATCCCAGGCTGGGCACTGCTCCTGCCGGGCGCCCCCAGGCTGAGTGCCGATGTGCCGGTCACCCCCAGGTGCTTCAAGCTGTCCTGCCGAGCCGTGGGGGTTCACCCACCCCTGGAGCTGTCCCACTACCACATCAAGTTTGCAGCCACAGCGTTGTACAGCACGTCGGTGGCCACAGTCTATGTGATCAACTCGCACCTGAGCATGAATTCGCTGACCCACTCAGTGCCGCGAATCGGCTCCGAGGAGGCCTCCCCGGTGGGGCCCACGTCTTTCGAGTTCCTGCTGCCCCCGGACTCGCCCATCACCATCTCACCCTCGGTGGGGACTGTGCTGCCAGGAAAGGTGAGCAGAGCCCCCGTGGCCAGCAGGGAGAAGGGGCTCAGACTGCCCCAGGGGACCTGCTCTGCCCACCCTGACCACGGGAATCCAGCCTGGGCATCAGCTGTGGGAGTCCACCTCATCCCTTCATCAGAGCCAAGCAGGGCCCAAGAGGGCTCCGTGGCCCCAGGGGACCAGGACGGAGGAGGGGCCTGCAGACCGTGGGGCCAGCTGGCGTGGACCTCACAGCAGAAGGGCAGAGAGGCCACCGCACCCATCTCAGGGACCACGGTTGGGGGCACAGGACGCTCAGGTAGGCAGGGCCCAGAACCCACTGCCCTGCGGCTCTGCCCACAGAGGTGCCTGGTCCAGGTGGCCTTCCGGCCCGTGCTACCCAATGATCTGATCCGCCAAGAAGCCCTCCAGACCCTGAGCAAGGATACAGAGTCCAAATCGGTGCCTGGGCGCGGGCAGGGCATGGGCTGCTTCTGGTGGGCCCTTCAGCTGCTTGGGCTGGAGTTTCCCAGGTGGCAAAGGCAGACCCCGGGCTCCGGAGCAGCCTGCGGGGTGGGGGTCTCCATGGGGCCTCCCCTGCCCCCAGGACACCCCCCTCCATCAGCCTTTGCAGGGAGCCGGTTGGGGGCTGGGCCCTGGAGGAGCTGTGGGACCCCTGTGGGGCCTGCTGGCAGAGGGCAGAACCCAGGGCGGCCCCACAGCCAGCACCCACTCACAGCTCCGGAAAGACACCATCACCCAGAGGAAGGAGTTCCGGAGACAGTCCCTGGCCCCGATGCGCCTGCAGGGCCGCGACCGCTACCGGCCCTCCATCTCCCACAGCCTGGGGCTGCAGAGGCAGGAGCTCAAGGCCAGGTGGGCCCCTCTGACAGAACCCAGCCCGCCCCAGGGAGACTGTTCCCCCACACACCACCTGCACGCCCCGCTGGTTCAGGTGCAGCTAGATCCAGGAGCTCCCCTGCCTGGGCCTGGTGTCCCCAGGAACAGCTGGGGGAGGCTGGTGCCCAGGCCACGGCCTTCCCAGCAGAGACGTGGCTCTGAGCTACAGGACAAAGGCCCCTGCTCCCCTCCCTCTCTGCCCATGGAGAGGCCTCCCCAGGAGCTGAGAAGGGTGGGAATTCAGCTGGTCAGATAAAAGGGGACAGCCGTGGCCAGGACCCAGGGTGGCCCCACGGCCCAACACCCGGAACCTCCTTCCCCAGAGTACTCCCTCCGGGTGGGGGCGGTCTGGCTCCAGCCAGGGAGCCAGGGGCCGAGCCTCCGCGCTGCAGGCAGGTAGGGGGGCAGGGGCCTGAGGGCAGCGTGCTGGCTCCTTTGCAGTGCCGAAGAGTTCCAGGCTGCCCAGGCCGCGCTGGCCAGGGCCTTCCAGGGCAAATTCAACAAGTTCGTGGTTCCCTGTGTGGTCGCCAGCGGTGACATCAAGGACAGGAAGGGAGCAGAGCCTCTGACCTTCAGGTGTGAAGGGTGCGGGCTAGGGCGGGCAAGCAGATCCAGGCCTGGGTGGGCACAGGGCCGCCCGGCTCCGCCCTTGACTTGCCCTCGCCCCCCCAGCCCCCACAACACCCTGTACCTGGAGCTGTGGTGCCCGACGGTGGCACCGCCCATCGTGGTGACGTCCGATAAGGGCAAGACTGTCTTCAACTTTGGCGACGTCGCCGTCGGTGAGTCCCCGTGGGGCCCGGGCAGGGCGGGGCTCTCCCTGGGGCCGGGGGCCGTGCTGTGACCGCGGCCTCCCTGCCCGTCCCAGGACACCGCGGCATCAAGAAGGTCTCCATCCAGAACATCTCCTCCGAGGACCTCGCGGTACCGTGTCCACGCCGGGCCGGGAGCGGGGGGCCCGTGGCCGAGCCCGCACAGCTCAGCCCCTTCCCAACGCCGGCCCCAGGTGGAGTTCTCGCTGCTGAACCCCAACGGCCCCTTCGTCCTGCTGAACCCCCTGAGCAGGCTGCACGCGGGCGAGACCCAGGCCCTGGTGCTGTGCTTCTCCCCCCACGAGAGCACCCTGGTGAGTCCCGAGCTCCCCTGGGCCGCTGCACCCAGGCGCCCCGGCCGCCACCCTCCTGGGCCCCGGGGAATCATGGAAGTCAGAGGCCGGGAGCCAGGCACTGGGTACTCCCAGACAGGGTTGCCCGCCACCCTCTGGCTGACACTGCCCTTGCTAAGGGACGTGGCCTCCTCAGGCTCAGGAAACGCTGGATGTGGCCACCAAGAGAGGCACCCTCACCCTCACCCTCCTGGGCACCGGTGTGGCACCACTGATCACGTGCTCCGTGGACGGCGGCGTCCTCAACATGGGCTACGTGATCGCCAGGGAGTCGGTCTCCTCGACCTTCAAGGTGACCTGCCCGGCCTGCAGGGGTCAGCCGTGCCCAGCTGGCTGGAGAGCCAGTCTGCCCCCAGCCCCGGCCCCTCCCGCCCACCCGCAGGGCCCTGGCAAAGAGCTCCCTTCCTCACTGTCCCGTGTTGCTGCTCTGGGGGGCAGGGGTGGCCGTCTGTCTGAGGGACGCCCGCCTTCACACCCCCCAGATGGGGTCCCGGAGGCTCAGCTGGGGGCAGGGACGGCGTGCCGTCCAGGGGAGGGCGTGCCCGGGAGGGCAGGACGGCGGCTGAGGGCACACCAGCAGCCCACCAGCCTGGGAAAGGGCTGGTGAAGTCCCCACCGCAGCTGTGGCCAAGTCGCGGACACTGACCGCAGGCAGGGGCAGCAGGGAGGGGCCCCCGTGACACGGGCGCGCTTCGCAGCTGCAGAACGACTCCTCGCTGCCCATCAAGTTCTCGCTGCGGCTGGAGAGCCTCTCGCCCACTAGGGCCCAGGACCGGCAGCAGCTGCCGCGGTTCCTCACCTCGCCCGCCCAGCGGACGGAGGTCGTGGGTGAGCTGCGGGCGCAGGGAGCGCGGGCCGGGCTTGGCGGAGGAGGCGGGGCCTGGGAACGGGGCGGGGCCACGGGAGCGGGGCGGGGCCACGGGAGCGGAAGGGCCATGGGCGAGGCTGGGATGAGGGGAAGGCAGGGCCAAGGGAGAGCAGGGGAGGGTAGCGGCTGGAGGCCCCGTGGGAGAGGAAGGGGCGGGGCCACGGGCGGAGCCCCGCGAGGGGAGGGACGGGGCTACAGGAGGGACTCCATGGGGGGAGGGGAGGGGAAGTGGACGGGGGGGGGGGGAGGAGTGGGACCATGAGAGGGAAGGGCCAAGGGCAAGGATGGAGGGTGGAGACAGGGCACCGGGCGGGGAGGGGCGTGGCCCTGGGTGGGGTGGGGGCTACGTGGGAGGAGACTGGACCTGGGAGGGGAGAGGACAGAGGGCGGGGCTCAGCGGGGGCGGGGCGGGGCCCTGGAGGGCGTGGCTCCGTGGGGGGGACAGGGCCCGGAGGGGTCGGCCACGCCCACCTCGGCTCCGTGGCAGGCTCGCAGAATCTGAGTGGGCAGAGCGTGTTCAGCGTGGTCCCCGCCGAGGGCGTCCTGGAGCCCGGCAGGGCGCAGGACTTCACAGTGACCTTCAGCCCGGACCACGAGAGCCTCTACTTCTCCGACAGGCTCCAGGTGGTGCTCTTCGAAAAGGTGCGGTCCCGCCCTGCCCCCTTCCCCGCGCCCCCCAGGCAGCAACTGAGGGAGGGGCTGAGAGCCGCGCGGGGGTTCCTGTCCCCAGAAAGTCTCCCACCAGATCCTGCTGAAGGGCGCGGCCCGCGAGCACATGATGTTCGTGGAGGGCGGAGACCCCCTGGACGTGCCCGTGGAGTCTCTGGCCGTGGTCCCTGCCTTCGACGCCGAGCACAGGGAGGGTGAGTCCCCAGGGAGGGTCCCAGCCCCGCCCCCTGCCAGGCCCCAGCCCCGCCCCCTGCCTGGCCCGCGCCCAGCAGTTCCCAGCCAGGCCCCCAGCCCCGCCCCCTGCCTGGCCCCAGCCCCGCCCCCTGCCTGGCCCCAGCCCCGCCCCCTGCCTGGCCCGCGCCCAGCAGTTCCCAGCCAGGCCCTCCCTGTGCAGACACGGAGGAGCTAAAGCACCTGCTAGTGACCTTGGACTACGTCCAGTACGACACAGACTCGTCGGCCCCACCTGCCACGCGAGAGCTGCAGGTGGGCTGTATCCGGACCACCCAGCTGTCCCCAAAGAAGGTGACCACAGCACTGGCCTGGCGGCTCCCTGGCCTCCCCTGGCTCCTCCCAGCCTTGTCCGGCCCTGGGCAGGTGGGGGGCAGGCTCTGCTCAGAGCCGCGGGGGTGGAGGAGTGGCCCCTGTCCCGCCCCGGCCGTGCCTGGCGGCCAGCCTGCAGCAGCGCCCCCTGCAGGCGGTGGAGTTCAGCCTGGACAGCGTCCCGGCCCTGCAGCACAAGGGTTTCTCCATCGAGCCCTCGCGGGGCGTGGTGGAGCGGGGCCAGACCAAAGCCATCAGCATCTCCTGGGTGCCGCCTGCCGACTTCGACGTAGGTGCCTGCTGCCCCTCCCCAGGAGGGTGTGCAGTGGGAAAGACGAGGACCCCGGGGCCCCGGCTCAGGACCCCTCCTCCCTCCCCTGTCCCGTTCCAGCCGGACCACCCACTCATGGTGTCAGCCCTGCTTCAGCTCAGAGGGGGTGTGAAGGAAACCTACAAGGTCATCTTCGTGGCCCACGTGGTGACCAGCCCCTGAGCCACAGGAGCCTCTGCCCAGAGTCCCCAGGACCCTCGCCCAGGGACCTGGCATCCGGAATCCACCGCTGCCCGGCCTCACAGCCAGGGCCCCCTGGTCCCACAGACACGGCCACTGCTGCTGCCCCGGACCCAGCGGGCCCAGGGCCCGAGAGCACCTGTGCCCAGACCCCACCGCAGAAGCCGCTGGCCAGGCCAGACCTGCTCACAGACGGCCCCTCCATGGAGCTCCTGGGGCCCCAGCCCCACCCGCACAATAAACCCTCGAGAGGCGGCACGTGCAGCCTGTGTCCGTGGGCGACAGCGGCAGACTTGCTGGGGCAAGCAAGGAGAGGGAAGACAGGGCCCCCGGGGCAGGTCCCGGGCCGGCTCACCCTGAAACACGGGTCCCCTGGAGGCCACCCTGGCCGCCTGGGTGCTGGGGTAGAGCAGGGCGGAGCTTGAGGCTGGCCCAGACCCAGAGAAGCCCAACCAGGGGCAAAGGGGGCAGGGGGCCTCCCGCGCCTCCCAAGTCCCGGGACCCTTGACAGCCCCAGGCACAGGCCAGGCGCCTGCTCACCCACCCGCTCCAGCCAGAGCCCAGCCAGCGTCCAAGGCCAGTCCAGCTTGGGGGCTTGAGCTTGCTTTCATCCGAGGGGAGTCTGGGCTGTTCTGGGCCCCGATCCCCGAACCCCTGAAGGCCCAGGATGTGGGTACTGAAGAAAGAGACAGACACGTGGTGAGGGGCAGGGAGAGAGGGAGAGAGACAGGGGGAGAGAGGGAGACTGAGAGAGGGAGAGAGAGACTCTATCCACTGGTCCCCAAGTGCCCAAAACAGCCGGGCTGGGTCAGGCCAAAGATGGGAGCTGCAAACAACCCAGATCTCCCGTGTGGGCGCACGACCAAGTCTCCTAGGTCCTGACTGCTGCTTCCCACATCGGGGTGAGCAGGAACCGGAGTCGAGAGCTGGAGCCAAGCGCTAAGCCCAGGCGCTCTGATGTGGGCCACGGGGGGGAGAGAGAGACAGGGGGAGAGAGGGAGAGAGAGAGACGGGGAGAGAGAGACAGGGGGAGAGAGAGACGGGGAGAGAGAGACGGGGAGAGAGAGACAGGGAGAGAGAGAGAGAAAGGGGGAGAGAGACAGGGGGAGAGAGGGAGAGACAGAGAGAGACAGGGAGAGAGACAGAGACTGAAAGAGGGAGGGAGAGAGAGACAGGGAGAGAAAGAGGCAGAGACGGGGGGAGAGAGACAGAGAGAGAGAGACGGGGAGAGAGGGAGAGGGGGGAGAGAGAGAGGGAGAGAGAGAGAGAGACAGAAATAAAGAGACAGAGACGAGAGAGAGACAGGGAGAGAAAGGGAGAGAGACGGGGGAGAGAGAGACAGGGAGTGAGGGAGGGAGAGACAGGGAGAGACAGACAGAGAGAGGGAGAGACTGAGAGAGGGAGAGAGAGACTGGGGGGGGGGAGGAAAGGGGTCTTCCATCCGCTGGTTCACTCCCCAGATGGCCGCAGCGGCCAGAGCTGGGCCGCAGGCATCCTGACCACGACCAAGACAAACCCCTGCCCTGAGAAGGGGGTCCCATCAAAGGCAGCCTGTGTCTGACCAGAACGCACCCCGAACGTTGGCATTTGTAAGAGGCGTTCCAGGCCCGTGGCAGCATTGGGAGTGACCTCCTGGGTCACCCCGAGGGCAAGATGGCTGGGGTCCCTGAACCACACCATGCTCTGCGGGGTGCTGCCCCACCCGCCCTCCTGCCCCGCACAGCACACACACCAGCCTCGGGCAGCCACCAGGGGGCGGTGCTCCTGGCTGCCTCCCTGGGCAGTGCTGATGGCCGCCAGGCCTGAGTGCCCGTCCTCGGCCCCAGCCCCTCAGTGCCCAGGGATCCTGACCCTGGAGCAGGCTGTGGCCAAAATTCTCAGGTCGGCCTAGGAGGGGCGACTCGGGACGCTGGCTGCCTTTCTGGGCTGACCAGCCAGGGCCCGGGCTTGCTCACCGGGCAGCTGGGGGAGCAGGCAGGGCCCGGCAGGTCAGGCCTCGGGAGGAGGCGCTTCTCCTAGGTATGACCCTCTGGGCTGCCCTGCTGACTGGTTTCTGTTTTCTGGGAGGCAGAGATCTTCCATGCACTGGTTCACTGCCGAAATGCCCGCTGGGGCCAGAGCCTGGGCCCGGAACCCAATCCCCATCTCACCACAGGGGCAGGGACCCAGCCTCCCCAGGGTCAGAGCAGCAGGAAGCCGGAGTCGGGAGCCCAGCGGCAGCTCAGGCCACTCTGTTCTAAATCCGGAGCTGGCACAAGCCCCTTCCCCAGTCCCGGGTGAGCCGTGGGCCCCAGGCCCCGGGCCCAGGTCCCCTCCCGCTCACGTCCGCTGGTCCTCCCAGACCAGCCGCCCTCAGCTCTGTGCCCCGGCTGCTGTGCTGCCTCGGCTTGACCACCAAGGAGGAGAGGGCAGCGCGGGCCCAGCGGAGGCTCCAGCCGAGTCGGTCGGGCTGGCGGGGGCTGGGACTCCAGCCTCCAGTGCTTCTGGAAAGTGGCCTGCGCCTCAGGTCCAGGGGCAGCCCCACCTCCCGGGAGACCACCCCGTCCGGGCGCGCCTCGAGGGGGCGTGCCGGCCACACCCAGCCCAGCTCTGCCCGGTGTGGGCTCCGCATTCAGCCCCCGAGACACCCCGCCCGTGCCCACCCACTGCGAGACTGAGCGGCCATCTGGAGGGCGGGGCCGCGGGGCGGGGCATCCGAAGGCGGGGCCTAGGCTGAGCGCCGTATTCGGGGGCAAGGCCAAAAGCGGTTCGGACCCTGGGCGTGGCCCGGGGCCTTGGGGCGGGGCTTCCCGCGGACAAGGCCCGAACACGCGGTCAGGGTGCTGGGCGGGGCCTGCGGCGGGCGGGGCGCCCTGGAGCCACTCGGAGGCCGCCGGGTCCGGTGTCCGCGCGGAGCATGGCCCCCCGCGGCCGCGGGCTCTCGCTGCTGCTGCCTCTCCTGCTCCTGCCGCAGGTGGGTGGGCCGCGTGCTGGGTTCTGCGGTGCGGGGCGAGTCTGCGCTCGGGCCACGGCGCTCCCGGGCTCACCCCTGTCCCCACAGGTGGCGCTCGGCTTCGCTGACCGCCGCTGCGACCCCTCAGACCAGTAAGTCGGGGTGGGGGGTGTCGGGGCCCGGCCCGTGGGGGGGCTCGGGCAGTGAGGAGTCCAGCCGATGCCCGCCTGCTCCAGGTGCCGTCGTCCCCGCAGGTGCCCGGCCCAGGCCCGTTGGAGCAGCCTGTGGCACGTGGGGTAAGTGGAGGCCGCCCTGCGGGAACACGGAGGAGGGGGGGTTGTGTCTGCCAGACCCCCTCCCCACCTGGCCGCCTGGATTGTGCCCCCTCCCAGGCTGCCAGCAGGAAGGCTCTGGGGCCCTGGGCCCCGAGCTAGGCCTCGGCACAGCCGGCAGCCTGGGCACAGGGATGGTGCAGTCGGCTGGGACGGCATGTCCTGGGAGTGAGCCCAAGGCCACCCCGGCCAGCCCTGGAGAGACAGCCAGACTACGCGGGCTGCTCTGGCAGCTCTGGCCAGCCGTGCATCTGCTGGGCTGGGCCTGGTGGCCGAGGGTCAGTCCCGGTGGCCCTGCTCCCCCGCCAGGCTCACCCTGCTCGCTGTCTTCCTGCTGCTGCTCTGCGGGCTCACGGCCAGCTGTGTCCGGTTCTGCTGCCTCCGGAAGCAGGCTCGTGTCCAGTCTCACTCGCCACCCGCGTGGCAGCGCTGCCACCTGACAGTCATCCGTGTGGACAGCGACAGCCCTGTGCACAGCACAGTGACCTGTGAGTGCCTGGCGGCCCTCGGGGGGACCGGAGGGTGAAAGCCAGGCCAGCTCCCCAACCTCACCGTGGCTCCCTGCAGCCTACAGCTCCGTGCAGTGCCCACTGGGCATGCGGCCACCTCTGCCCTTTGGGGAGCTGGACCTGGACCCCATGGTTCCTCCTGCCTACAGCCTCCATGCCCCTGAGCTGCCACCCTCCTACGATGAGGCTGTGAAGATGGCCAGACCCAGAGACGAAGACCTGGCTCCCTCCCGCAAGCCCAGTGCTCTCCCCGGGGTCTCGAGCCCCTAGACCACTCCAGGGGCCCAGCACCCAGGGCCCTAGGCTTAGTGCCCCTGGGAGGTGGTGAGCCAGCTCTTCTGGAGCCATCGGGCCAGAGCCTGTGGGGCTGGGGCCTAGAGCCAGGGCCCCCCGGGGAAGGCCGGCCGGCCGGCACACTGCTGCACATGTCACACGTGGCCCCGCTGCTCGGTGACGCCTGCCGGCCGGCCCTCTGTCCACAGCTCCCAGGGAGGCGGCTGCTTCTCAGCACTGGGCCCAGCCCAGAGGTCCCCGCCCGGAGATGGCCCCAGGGCCTGAGCCCAGCCACAGCTTTTGGGAGAGAATAAAGTTTACACCTAACTCGTCTGGGCCTGCACGGAGGGCACTGGGGCTCCAGGGCTGACGAGGGGTCTCCGGCAGCCACTCCCATGCCGCAGGGTGAGCAGCCGCCCCAGCACGTCCCGTCTTCGGGTGTCCAGAGCCCAGAGCTGGGCAGTGGTGGTGTCAGGTGTCACAGAAGTGACCGAGGCCGTGTGCCTGTGACGTCCCCAGGAGAACCCTCCAGACCCTGCCTGCCAGCCCGGGGACAGAGGCACATGTGTGTCAGCCCAGGGACAGTGAGGCACACACATGTCATCCCGGGGACAGTGAGGCACACACGTGCCAGCCCGGGGACAGTGAGGCACACGTGTGTCAGCCCAGGGACAGTGAGGCACACACATGTCAGCCCGGGGACAGTGAGGCACACGTGTGTCAGCCCAGGGACAGTGAGGCACACACATGCCAGCCCGGGGACAGTGAGGCACACATGTGTCAGCCTAGGGACAGTGAGGCACACACATGTCATCCCGGGGACAGTGAGGCACACACGTGTGTCAGCCCGGGGACAGTGAGGCACACATGCTAGCCCAGGGACAGTGAGGCACACACATGCCAGCCCAGGGACAGTGAGGCACACACGTGTCAGCCGGGGACAGTGAGGCACACACATGTCAGCCTGGGGACAGTGAGGCACACACGTGCCAGCCCGGGGACAGTGAGGCACATGTGTGTCAGCCCAGGGACATTGAGGCACACACATGTCAGCCCGGGGATAGTGAGGCACATGTGTGTCAGCCCAGGGACAGTGAGGCACACACGTGCCAGCCCGGGGACAGTGAGGCACATGTGTGTCAGCCTAGGGACAGTGAGGCACACACATGTCATCCCGGGGACAGTGAGGCACACACGTGTCAGCCGGGGACAGTGAGGCACACACATGTCAGCCTGGGGACAGTGAGGCACACACGTGCCAGCCCGGGGACAGTGAGGCACATGTGTGTCAGCCCGGGGACAGTGAGGCACACATGCTAGCCCAGGGACAGTGAGGCACATGCGTGTCAGCCCGGGGACAGTGAGGCACATGCGTGTCAGCCCGGGGACAGTGAGGCACATGTGTGTCAGCCCGGGGACAGTGAGGCACACACATGCCAGCCCAGGGACAGTGAGGCACACACGTGTCAGCCGGGGACAGTGAGGCACACACATGTCAGCCTGGGGACAGTGAGGCACACACGTGCCAGCCCGGGGACAGTGAGGCACATGTGTGTCAGCCCAGGGTAAGTGAGGCACACACATGTCATCCCGGGGACAGTGAGGCACACGTGTGTCAGCCCGGGGACAGTGAGGCACACACATGTCAGCCCGGGGACAGTGAGGCACACGTGTGTCAGCCCGGGGACAGTGAGGCACACACATGTCAGCCCGGGGACAGTGAGGCACACGTGTGTCAGCCCAGGGACAGTGAGGCACACACATGCCAGCCCAGGGACAGTGAGGCACACGTGTGTCAGCCTGGGGACAGTGAGGCACACACATGTCATCCCGGGGACAGTGAGGCACACACATGTCAGCCCGGGGACAGTGAGGCACACGTGTGTCAGCCCAGGAACAGTGAGGCACACACGTGTCAGCCCGGGGACAGTGAGGCACACACATACCAGCCCGGGGACAGTGAGGCACACACATGTCAGCCCGGGGACAGTGAGGCACACACATACCAGCCCGGGGACAGTGAGGCACACACATGCCAGCCCGGGGACAGTGAGGCACATGCGTGTCAGCCCAGGGACAGTGAGGCACACACGTGTCATCCCGGGGACAGTGAGGCACATGCGTGTCAGCCCGGGGACAGTGAGGCACACACGTGTCAGCCCGGGGACAGTGAGGCACACACATGCCAGCCCAGGGACAGTGAGGCACACACATATCAGCCCGGGGACAGTGAGGCACACACATGTCAGCCTGGGGACAGTGAGGCACACACATGCCAGCCCGGGGACAGTGAGGCACATGTGTGTCAGCCTAGGGACAGTGAGGCACACACATGTCATCCCGGGGACAGTGAGGCACACACGTGCCAGCCCGGGGACAGTGAGGCACACGTGTGTCAGCCTGGGGACAGTGAGGCACACACATGTCAGCCCGGGGACAGTGAGGCACACACGTGTGTCAGCCCGGGGACAGTGAGGCACATGTGTGTCAGCCCAGGGACAGTGAGGCACACACGTGTCAGCCCGGGGACAGTGAGGCACACACGTGCCAGCCCGGGGACAGTGAGGCACATGCGTGTCAGCCCGGGGACAGTGAGGCACACACGTGTCAGCCCGGGGACAGTGAGGCACACGCGTGTCAGGCTGAGCTCTTAGCTGACACAGAGCCAGGGCGGGGCAGGGCGGACAGAGGGCCAGCAGCAGCTGTTCCTGCTGGGCTTGCAGGACTGTCCAGTGGCCACGCCCATGAAGGCTGGGGGCAGGGGGCAGGCCAGTGGCCTGCAGGGCCCGGACCTCGGCTCCCACCACCCCTCACTGGTGGTCATGGTGCACACATCTGCACACCTGCCGCGCTCACCCTGAGGCCCCTCCCTGCTGCACCCCGCCCCAGCCACGCCTCAGCGAGTTTCGGCCAACAGCCTCTGCGCTCAAAGCCGCCCTTGGTTCTCTGTGATCCGGCAGAAGCCATCCCAGTTTGTGTGTGGGGCATAGCACCCCCCCAAGGCTGCAGCCCCTCCCACGGGCTCAGGCTCTTCCCCTCATGCCAAAGGGAGGCCCTGACTCAGGCCTGCACCACTGCGGTCCACGGCCCTGGCCACGGAGGCCGGCTCGCTCCTGGATCTGCTCGGCTGACCGGCAAGGGCGCCACCCCCGGCCTCACCAGGGGTCCCGTTGCCCCTGTGTCTGGGGAAGATTGGAGGCACTCCTGCCCTGTCCATCCAGCTGGCCACTTTGCAAGGCACACGGTTGAAAAGGGAGGTCCCCGGGGGCTGGAGCTGCAGCATAGCAGGCTAAGCCTCCACCTGCAGCGCCAACATCCCATATGGGCGCCGGTTCAAGTTCCGGCTGCTCCACTTCTGATCCAGCTCTCTGCTATGGACTGAGAAAGCAGCAGCAGATGGCCCAAGTCCTTGGGCCCCTGCACCCCTGCATGGGAGACCTGGAAGAAGCTCCTGGCTTTGGATCAGCACAGCTCTGGCTGTTGCAGCCATCTGGGGAGTGAACCAGCGGATGGATAGAACACCTCTCCATCTCTCTGTCTGTAACTCTACCTCTCAAATAATAAATTAAAAAAAAAAAAGTCCCAGCCCAGCCCCAGGCTTCCAGAACAAGGAGACATGTGATGGGTTCTCAGGGCTGGAGGGCTCTGCCCAGCAGCTTCAAGGGCCAAGGGCCCAGTGTGGGGGCCTGAGAGGGAGGCCAGGGCACAAGCCCAGAGAGGGCAGGTGGTGGGTGCCAGGGCCCAGTGGGGAGCAGCCAGGCCAGGCCAGCACGCCGGCTCCCAGGGAGAGACTCCCACGGCCCAGGGCAGGACTTGGAGGTGGCCTGCAGTGGCGCCCAGGGCACAGTCCAGCCTCTGTGCCCCTGCCCACCACCAGCGTGGCAGTGGGGTCCATGGTGAGGAAAGCATGTAGGAGGGCAGCCCCCCTCCTGCCCAGGCCCCCTGAGCCCAGCCAGGCCCTCAGACTCCCAGGCACTGCTCAAGTCCTCCCTCTGCCTGGGGGCCTGGCCCGGCCTGTCTCTCCCTGGGGCCCTTGCCCCGGCTATCTCTCCCTGGGGGCCCACAGAGGCCCCTGGGTGCAGCCGCATTGGGTTGGAGGCACGGGCTGCTCTGGGCAGAACACGTGGCTCAGTGGTGGCAGCGGAGTTTGGGCTGGACCGGGCTGCCCAGGTCCCTGGGAAATCCTGCTGGCCCTGTTCTGAGACCCTACCCACTGAGCCCCTTACTGGCCCGGGCGTCCCCTCACTGGGAACACGGGCGCTGCAGACCGGGGCAGAGGCCAGGAGAGGGGCTGGCCGCCGGCTGGGGCCCGCACTCACACTGTCCCCCTCGCTGTTCCTTTCCCGAGCTGACCTCCCAGCCTGCCTCCCTCGGCCAGGGCCTCCGGACTATCCCGCGGAAGGCCCACCCTGGCCAGCTGGCACCCGCCCCTCCCATCAGCGAGCCCAGTGTCCAGGCCGGGCAGCACTGCAGACCCTCTCGACAGAGTGCACCCACGCAGAGCGGCTGCAGGCGCACAGCTCAGGGAGGAGGGGGCAGGGCACGGGCACAGGCGCCGGCTGGGAGGCCAGGCAGGTTCCCGCAGACACTCAGGGGCTATTCCGGGGTTCCTGCTGACCTGAGCTCCTTCCACTCGGGACAGCAGAGCCGGCCCCAGGGGCAGCGTGCCCAGGCGGCCAGTGAGGTGGCGCCCTCCCCGACACCAGCAGCCCCTCCTGCCCGGTCTCACTGGCCAGCGGGCAGCAGCACTGGCCCACAGGCGTGAGAGCCGCCAGCCTGCACACAGCGCCAGGAGATGGCAGGTCTGTGGGCATGGGGCTCCCCTCGTCTCCCCATGCCACCCGGTGCCCTCACTCGTGGACGTGGTCCTCGGGGTCACACACACACTCAGTCCCGCACCGTGACCCCCACAAGTCTGAGCAGGTGGGGCATTTGGTGTCCCCAGGGACTGCGCCGGCCTCCTCTGCACAGCCCCGATGCGGCCCAGCAGTGGACAAGAGGCTCACTGCCCTGCACGAGCAACCTCTGTCCACTGGCCCTCCTGGCTGTGGTGTGTGGTGGCCACGTTCACGCCCTGAGCCATGGTCGCTCTGGCCCCGCCCGTGCCTGGAGCCCTCTGCTCACTCCCCTCGCACTGGCCGGCTCCGGGCGGGTTTCAGCTCTCCGTGTGTGCCCAGGGCCTGGGAGCCGTGAAATTCTTCATTTTCCAATCTGGAAAGCACACTTTGTGCAAGCAGGAAGGGCAGGCACTGTGGCCCAGCAGTTAAGCCGCTCCTCAGGACACCAGCATCCTACATCCCAGCACTGGTTCAAGTCCCGGCTGCTCCACTTCTGATCCAGCTCCCTGCTAATGGCCTGGGAAAGCAGCAGAGGACGGCCCAAGTGCTTGGGCCCCTGCACCCACATGGGGGACTGGATGGAGCCCCTGGCTCCCAGCTTCAGCGGGGCTGTTACAGGCACCTGGGGAGGGAACCAGCAGATGGAAGACCTCTCTCTCCATCTCGGTCTCTCCCCCTCTGCCTTTCAAGCAGATGAAAATGAACATACAAACATCAAAGCACACAGGGCTGGGAAGTTGGCTGCTGCTTGGGGCACACAGCCCGCGTCGGGTGCTTGGCCTGAGCCCTGGCTGCTTCCTGCAGACCCAGCTCCCTGCTAACTCCCACCCGAGAGGCAGCAAGCGATGCCAAAGCCCGGGGGTTCCGGCCACCAGATGGAGATCCAGGTGGAGCTGCTGGCCGCCGGCTGCAGCCTGGCCCAGCCTCAGCCCTTGCCGGCACCTGGGGAGTGAAGCAGTGCATAGAAGTCGTCTCTCCACACGTATCCGTCTCCGTCTCTCAGCCTTCCAAGCCAAAGTGGGAAATAAACAGAACAAAATCAAACCCAGAAAATCAGTGTTGGGGCAGGTGGAGAAGTGGAACATGTGCAGGGTGTGGGGAAGTGGGCGGTGCGGCCCCTGGGAGAACAGCAGGCCCAGGGGCACCCGCACGGAGGAACGGAACCAGGGTCTCCAGCCGGCATCTGCCCACGACGTCCACAGGGGCCGCGTGTGCACGGATGAACTGCAGTCACAGTCGGCCCCGACGAGGGTCGACATCAGAGGGATGACATCGCATCACAGGCATGACGTCACAGGGATGGTGTCAGAGGGATGACATCACATTGCAGGGATGGCGCCACAGGGGTGACATCAGAGTGATGACAACGCATCACAGGGATGGCGTCACATGGATGACGTCACATAGAGGACGTCAGAGGGGTGACATCACATCGCAGGGATGATGTCACAGAGGTGACATCAGAGGGATGGCATCACACCAGACGGACACTGGACGGGAGTTGACGTTGGCGCCCTCTGGCTGCTGTGGCACCATGAGCCGCCGCAGTGCTCGGTGAGGTCAGTCGGGCACAAAGCGCAGAGCCCCCACACCGTCAGCTGTTGGCTCAGAGGCTCCTGGGACGCTGGCACCCACGCACCCGCTTGGGCTCAAGTCCTGGCTCTGCTCCGGACCCCGGCTTTCTGCCCAGGCAGCCCAGGGGAGCAGCGGTGGTGTCCACCTCCTGGCCCGGCTGTGGCGGGCGTCTGGGGAGAGGACCAGGGGACGGGCGGCGCCGTCTGCTTCCTTACCTCGCTTTGCTGCTCCGTCTTCCAAATAAGTGAATTTCCTAAATCACAGGGGAAGTGGAGTGCTTCAGCCTGGGGTGGGCGCTCGGCTGCTGTGCGGCCAAGCAACGCTCTCTCAGTCTCTCCTGGGTCGGGGTCCCCGCAGCCCCCCGCCCCTCCCCCGTCTCTCCTGGGTCGGGGTCCCCGCAGCCCCCCGCCCCTCCCACGTCTCTCCTGGGTCGGGGTCCCCACACTCCCCGCCCCTCCCCTGTCTGCAGGGGTCGGGGTCCCCCCAACCCCCGCCCCTCCCCCGTCTGCCCAGAGGCCACGCAGTGCCCAGTTCAAGTCCGAACCCCAGCCTCCGGCGATGGCTCCGTGGGGTGGGGGCAGCAGGTCGGGCTCAGTGGGTGGAAACCCGGATGCTGCCCCCGGCCCCTGGGTTTGGCCGGGCGCAGTGGGCATCTGGGCAACAGGAAGCCCTCCCCGGCCTGTCTAATACACGCAAATGTTCAAGCACTGGCCAAGGTGGCAGTGAACTTTATGCTAGGGCAGCAAAAAGTGTGAACAAATAATGTTAGGTCCACGTTAATACGAGACGGATGACGTCATGAACCGGGCGGGGGGCGGGGAGGCCGGGGCGGGTCCCGGGTCCCGAGCGCAGCCCGCAACCAAGGCCGCCCGCACCACCCGGCAGGGGTGGTGGGGGTCCTGGAGCCCCTCCTCGGCCAGCCGCACTGACGTCACGAAGGGGCTGGTCCAGAGGCCACGCTCTCCGCCATCAACTCTGCACGCCCCGTGTGCGTGTTTCCCGACCTCGCCCCCGGGGGCGGTGATGAACACCACGTCTGGGGTCTCCGCTGCGGACGTGAGGCCAGCGGGACAGCGGCGTGGACCTGCGGGCAGGCGGCGGGGCGGGGCCCGCGGGGCGAGCGCAGGGAACGGCGGCCTCAGCGCCCCGCCCCTCAGCCAGGCCCCGCCCCGGACTCCGCGCCCCGCCCCTCCGCAATGCCCCGCCCCGGCACCAGGCCCGCCCCTCCGCTCAGCCCAGGCCCCGCCCCGGCCTCTGCCCATGGACGTCGCCGTCACTCAACCCAGATTCCACTCTGCCACTGAACCCAGACCCTCCCGGCCTCGATCAGCGCCCCGCGCCGCCACTCGCTCCAGGTTACGCCCAAGCCGCTGTCCAAGGCCCGACCCCCTCTCCGTCCGGGCCCCGCCGCAGTCTCAGCCCGACGCCCCCTCGTTATTCAAACCAGGCCCCGCCCCGCTCGGCCTAGGCCCCGCCCAGTCCCCGCCCCCTCCCTGCCCGGAAGCGGCTCCGCCCTGCGTCGCTCCGCGCGGTTCCACCAGGCGGCGCTCGAGACCGCGCGCAGCCGCGAAGGCCCGGGCGCCGGGGGTCGCTTCGTGGCCTGGGGTTGGGGCGCAGAGCCCGGCGCCGTGCGTTCCGTTCCGTGGCGGAACCCGGCCTCTCGCGGCTAGTCTTGGGGTTCCTACAACTGCCGAGGACGAAAACGAATGTCCGCGGACCGCCCACTCAGGGCGGGCGGCGCCTGCCGGACGCGGGGCACCCGCCCACTGCAGTCCTGTTGCAGATGACCACAGGCCATTCCGTCTCTGCAGCTGTCAGGGCCTCTGAAACCCCCCACCCAGCCCACCTGGGGCCCTGCACAGAGCGGAAACTGAGGCTGGGGGCCGAAGCCCCTCCTCCTCACCTCTGCCCTGGCCCAGCTCAGCAGCTCCCAGCCAGGGCCAGCTCCGGAGCCCCCGACTCCTGCCCCCGTCTGCTGCGGTGGGGCCCCCACCCCATGCTCTGTCTCAGAGGCCAGGGGCACCTGCCTGCACCCCGGGCGTGGCTCCCATAGTGCCCAGGGGCTGTTTAAGGGGCCACAGGCAGGAGCCTCCCCCAGGACCTGGGGCAGGGCTGGGGCGGCCCGAGAGGCAGCCTTGGGGGAGGCACACGGCCTGGCCCAGCTGGACCAGCTGGACGTCACTACAGAGGCTAGGGGCCCTGGTGCCGCCCCAGGAGCCTGGACCAGCTGTTTGTTTCCAAAACACGCGAGCCTGCAGGCTGCCTTCCCTGGAGGGGCGCCCCCCCCCCCGGGGACCCTGGGCCCCCCCACTCCCGCTGCTTCCCCATTGGCCCCTTTGGGCCTCCCAGACCCCAGGCTGGCTCTGTGCCCTGCTGCAGCCCCGCCCACCACCACTGCCACCGTCAGGGACACCTTGCATCATCTCCCAGGTGCCTGGTTCTAGAAAAACACCTATGGCCCCCAGGGCACTCTGGGAGGGAGCTGCGCCCTCTGGGTTCAGGTCTGGCCAGGATGGTGAGGCCAGATCCTGGGGGTCTTGCAGACCACACTCAGGCTCAGCGGGCAGCTGGGACTGGGGGGGCTGGGGGGCCTGGCGGGGGCTCGAGGGGCTGGGGGGCTGGCTGCGGCTGGGGGGCTGGCTGGGACTGGGGGGGGGGGTTGGTGGGGACTGCAGGGACTGGCTGGGGCTGGAGGCTGGGGGCCTGCCGGGGGCTGGGAGGGCTGGCAGGAGCTGGGAGGGCTGGGTGCAGCTGGGGGGCCTGGTGGGGCTGGGGGGCTGGGGCGACTGGGGGGTTGGTGGGGGCTGGCTGGGGTTGGGGGGTTGGTGGGGGCTGCAGGGACTGACTAGGGCTGGGGGGCCTGGTGGGGGCTGGTGGGGGCTGGCGAGGGCTGGGGGCCAGGGGGTGCGGGAGGCCAGGGACCCGGTGGCCAGCCCCATCCCCATGCCCTTGCTGTCTGTGCTGGGGCTGCACTTGGGGCCCAGCTGGTGTCCCCCCGCAACTTCCTGGGCCTGGCGGCTGGGAAGGGGGCTGCTGGCCAGAGGGCGGGCCAGCTTCCTGCTCCAGGTCTGGCTGCAGGTGCCGGCGTGGGTGGGGGTGGGGGGGTGGGGGGGTCCAGCACGACTGCCTGTCTGCCCTGTGCCAGCCAGCACTCCAAACGTCCAGTTCTCACCAGGGTCAGGGTGGTCCTGGGCTCTGACGTGCCCACCCCATGCCTGGTTCTCCACCCAGACTTCCAGTGCCTCAGGCCAGGCCCCTCCTGGACCTCCAACTCTGCCATCCAGATGCTTGGAAGGGCTAGGGCTAGGGCTAGGGCTAGGGCTGGGCTGGGGCTGGGGCTGGGGCTGGGGTTAGGGGTTAGGGGTTAGTGTTAGGGTTAGGATTAGGGTTAAAGTTAGGGGTTAGGGTTAGGGTTAGGGGTTAGTGTTAGGGTTAGGGTTAGTGTTAGGGTTAGGGTTGGGGTTTGGGTTAGGGTTAGGGGTTAGGGTTGGGGTTGGGGTTAGGGTTAGGGGTTAGGGTTGGGGTTAGGGTTAGGGTTGGGGTTGGGGTTAGGGTTAGGGTTAAGTTTAGGGTTAGGGTTAGGGGTTAGGGTTGGGGTTGGGGTTAGGGTTAGGGTTAGGGGTTAGGGGTTAGGGGTTAGGGTTGGGGTTGGGGTTAGGGTTAGGGTTAGGGTTAAGTTTAGGGTTAGGGTTAGGGTTAAATTTAGGGTTACTGTCGCCTCCACTCCCTCTCAGCCACCAGCTGCTCCTTCCCCTCGAGGCCTCCATCCCACTGTGCTCAGGTCACCTGGCTCTCAGTCCCCGGGTCACCCTGCCTACCCAGCATTCTCTTGACAGCCGGCGACAGTCAGCACCCCCCCCCCACGCGCCTGCTCCACTCCACTCGGGCCTCTGTGGGCGACCGCACTCCTCCGTGCCCCAGACTGGAAGGATAGCGACACCCGCCCCGTCACCCTGGCTGGAACTCCAAAAGCATTTCTGCAGGAGAGGAAGTGCTCACCCTCAGAGCCCGTGGGTGCAGCGCCCTGAGCAGCCGGAGGACCCGGAACTTGCCGCGTGGAGACAGGCACGCGGCCCCCGCTCCCTGCCCTCGGCCGAGGACAAGGGTGCTGGCATCATCGCAAGAGAAGTCTCCTCAGCAAATGTTCTGGGACAGCCGGACACCGCACAGAGGAGCGACGCTGAGGGCCAGCGCTGGCCTGCAATGCTGGCCTGCCACACGGCATCCTGGCGCTCCACTTCCCATCCAGCTCCCTGCTGTGGCTCTGCTTTCCCAGACCATAGCTGAGAGCCAGACTGGAAGTGGAGCAGCTGGGACTCGAACCGGCGCCCATATGGGATGCTGGTGCTGCAGGCAGAGGATCAATCTACTGTGCCACGGTGCCGGCCCCTAAATTTTCTTTTTAAATGGACAAATGAGGTCTGGCGCTGTGCTGCAGTGGGTTAAAGCCCCGGCCTGCAGAGCCCACATCCCATATGGGCACTGACTCAAGTTCTGGCTGCTCCAGTTCCAATCCAGCTCTTTGCTATGGCCTGGGAAAGCAGTGGAAGACGCCCCAAGTGCTTGGGCACCTGCACCCACGTGGGAGACCTGGAAGAATCTCCTGGCTTCCAATCAACTCAGCTTCGGCCATTGCAACCATCTGGAGAGTGAACCAACAGATGGAAGATCCCCCCCACACACACCGTAACTCTGCCTTTCAAATAAATAAGATAAATCTTAAAAAAAAAAAAAAAAGAAAAAGAAAAAGGACAAGCGACGTAAACAGTTCCCAAAGAAGTTACACACATGTCCCGTTAGTACGGGAGACGCCCTGGGAAATGCAGTCTAAGCCATGGGAGAAGCCCTCGCACTCGGAACGGCCCCTACAGTAGGAAAGGGAGAAAATGAGAAACTGCCCCCCCACCCCCGCTGGAGTGCAAACAGGGCAGGGCGGTGGTCCGGTGTCTCCCAGGACATCAGACACAGGACCCTGCAACCAGAGCTGGAGACGGCCGAAGCCCGAGCTTGTGTAGGCCACAGCCCGCGCATGGGGGAGGGGAGGCCTAGTGTAGCCAGCACACGCCAGGGCCGTGAGCGCCACAGGAGGGGGGTCCGGTGCAGCTGCTATGCGGGGCCTGGACAGGGGACCCACGGGGCCGGCACTGCGGGTGTCCACTGAGACACGGAAAGGCCGGAGGGAGCACGGAGTTCTGGGGCTGTGGGCGGGGTCGCGCGGGAGCCACCGCTGAGCGGGTGACAAGAATGTTCTGGAACTGGATGGTGGCCGTGGAAGTGGCACAGCATCCGGCGCTTTACAGTTGTGCACAGGTGAGTGTGAGGCTCCAGGGTGCGCGAGGGTCTCCTCCCGTCCGGGAGTTGGGGGGTTAGCTTGAACTGAGGACTACGGTCCAGCGTGCGCTCACCTTGTGCAGTTGTGAGGGGCTCCTGAGCTGGGCGGGGGGGCGGCTACTCCAGCCATGCGGTCTCCCAGAGGCAGCACCTGTCCTGGCCCCTCACAGACGCTGGCTGTGGTGGGGGCCTCCTGCTACAGAGGGCAGCCCCCTGGGTCTGGTCTAAGAGGCCCAGGCCCCACAGGAGTGACCAGGAGAGAGTGACCAGGGCAGAGCAGAGGCCATCCCAGGGCCAGGGTCCACGCCCTCTGCCTGGGGCAAGGTCAGCGGGGCCCGTGAGGCCGGCAGGGTCCAGGTTCTGTCCCTTGGCCTCTTTGTCGGGAAGTGCTAGGGGCAGGCACCCCCCCTGTTGGTGCCAGGTGCCCCGGGGCCTACCCCTGGGAAGTGCTGGGGGCAGCCCCCCCCCCCCCCCGCTGGTGCCAGGGCCTACCCCTGGGAAGTGCTGGTGCCGCAGGTGCTGTTTATGTAGAGCCCATCCCCAGTGCCTGGTCCACCGCGGGGAGACATGTCCCCAGAGCCGTCCTGTGGCTCACTTTGCCCGGTCCACCCTCCCTTATCCCTAGCCCGGCCCCAGCAGAACCTGCGGGGAGAGGCCATGTGCAGGCTGCTGGCCTCCAGGGGCTTGGGTGGGCAGAAGCCTCAGCCCAGGGGGCGCCCCTCCCCAAGCTCACCCAGGCCTGCGGGTTTCCAGGGCTCAGAGCCCCAGGGGTTGGTGGGGGAACCTCCCCAGCCACCAGCCACCTCCCCCAGCGTGTGCATGGGTCTGGAGGTGGGCCCTGGGTCTCTGCCTCTCTCTGTCCCAGTCTGGGCTGGTGACCTGCATAGGAGTGAAGCGTCCCTACCAAGGTGACCACTGCCATGCCCGCCGGCAGGAAATGGGGCTGGGGGCTGGGGGGCACTTGTTGGGGGGTGTGCGGCACCTGCTGCAGTGCCCTGCCCCAGAATTCACCTTGGGGGGTGGGCAGAGAAGCCCCTGGCTGGTGGAGGGGGTGGCTGAGCCTGTCCCACCCCCACCCCCAGCTCTGCCCCTGCACTCAGTGTCAGGCCAAAGGCTCAGCGAGGGGCAGCCAGGATCCTGGACCTGGCTTCCCTCGGCCGTCCCTCCCGGGCCATGGACGCTCTGGGGGCCGGCGTCTCAGCGCTGCCTGCGGGTCAGAGCCTGAGCCCGGGGGCGCGGGGACTTGTAGCCAGGGCAGCGCCTGCCAGTCAAACCAGCCTCACAGCCAAGATGCTGCAGCTGTTATTTTTAATCTGTTGTTATTGACTTGAAAGCAGAGAGAGAGAGAGAGAGAGAGAGAGAGAGAGAGAGAGAGAGAGAGATTTTCCATCTACTGGTTTACTCCCCAGATGCCCATGACAGCCTCAAGGCTGGGCCAGGCCAAAGCCAGGAGTTCAGAACCCAACTCGGGTCTCCCGCGTGGGTGGCAGGGCCCCAAGCACTGGGCCATCACCGGCTGCCTGCCAGTGCACAGCAGCTGGGAGCGGGAGCTGGCGCGGCACCCGAACTGAGAGGTGGGCGCGTCTGGCAGCGTCTCCACCACGGGAGGCCAGCCCTCCCCTGCCCCACTCACCACTCACGGCTGCCCCTCCGCTCCCCACCACCAGGGCCTGTCTGCCCCAGCAGGTATCCCAGAGTCCCCTGGGCAGCGGGGGTGCCAGGAAGCAGTAGCCGTTTCCCTCCCAGGCACCACCAGGCCGCACCGCGGGGCAAGGGGACAGCCCCCGGCCTCACTGAGCGGCCGGAGCCCAGGTTTCTGGTCACAGACTCCTGCCTGCTCGGCCACTCCACACCTCTTCAGCCTCTGCCACTGGCTGCCCTGCCTCCTGACCAACCCCACTCCTGTGTGCGCCCTGCACACACGTGTGCACGGCTTGTGGTGACATCATGGCAGCAGCATGCAGGTGGCAGCAGCACGCCCCCCCCCCCGCGCCTGTGTCTTTCTCCCGACACGAGCTGTGGGTGACGTGAATCGTGGTGCCCAGGGCCATCGGGAAGGGCCCAGGGATCTGCAGAGACTTTGGGGAGCCCCAGAGCGGGGGTGAGCCCTGTTCCTGGTCCCAGGAGCATGGGAGGGACCTGGGGATCTGCAGAGACTTTGGGGAGCCCCGGAGCGGGGGTGAGCCCTGTTCCTGGTCCCAGGAGTTCTTCCTGGAGTTGGCATCTGAGCAATGCACTTGCCCCCAGCTTCCCCCAGGGCTTCTGGTCCCACTCTGGGGGAAAACGTGTCCCCATGTGTCGCCCACCCTCACCGCCTCCACCCCCACCTGGCTCTTCCTCATTCTTCGTACCCCCCCGTCTTGGTGTCCCCCCTCCAGCGATGTCCCATCTGTGGTCCAAGCTGGGAGACAGGGACCGGTGTTGTGACATGGCAGGTTAAGCCGGTACCTGCGGCACAGGCATCTTGTATGGCCGCTCCACTTCCCACGTAGCTCCCTGCCGTGGCCTGGGAAAGCAGCGGAAGAGGGCCCAAGCGCTTGGACCCCTGAACCCACGCGGGAGAGCTGGAGGAAGCTCCTGGCTCCCTTTGGTCCAACCCAGCCCTGGCCCCTGCGGCCATCTGGGGAGTGAACCAGCACATGGAAGACCTCTCTCTCTCTCTCTCTGTAGCTCTGCCTTTCAAATAAATCATTCTTTTTTTTTAATTTGATGTTGCAGTTGATTTCTCATTCCACCACAATTTGACAGAAAGAGTTAGACAGTGAGAGAGACAGAGAGAAAGGTCTTCCTTCCGCTGGTTCACCCTCCAAATGGCCACTACGGCCGGTGTTGTGCCGATCTGAAGCCAGGAGTCAGGAACTTCTTCCTGGTCTCCCATGTGGGTGCAGGGGCCCAAGCACTTGAGCCATCCTCCACTGCCTTCCAGGGCCACAGCAGAGAGCCGGACTGGAAGAGGAGCAGCTGGGACAAGAACCTGGCGCCCATATGGGATGCTGGCGCCACAAGTGGAGGATTAACCAAGTGAGCCGCGGCGCCTGCTCCAAATACATCATTCTTAAAAAATAGAAGCTGGGTGACCAGGACCAGGGACAAGGGGCGAGAGTCCGCCCTGCACCACTGGGAGGGGCCCAGGAGTCCTTCAGGGTCTGGGGGAGGCAGCTGCCAGCTTCCTTCCCAAGGCTCAGGAGCTCAGTGGGGCTTGCATGCCCCACATGGAGGCCTGGGCCGGGAGACCGTGACCCGGCCAGCCCTGGACAGGCACCCTCAGGGCTCCCCGCCCTTCCTCGGCCCCTCCACACAGACACGTGGAAGCAGGGGCGGGGGTCGCAGCCGTGACCCCGTTCCTCGGTCCAGCCCTGCCTGGGGAAGCCGAGGAGCTAATTAGCGCTGTCTGATCACCTACATTCTGCTCCCCAGGCGCCTCATGTGCCGCTCCTGTCCCCTCCTCCCCACCCTCCATCCTCTGGGGCTTGGGGGCAGGGGACTGGGCGGGAGAAGGCGCCCAGGGTGAGACAAAACCACCTAGCCTGCCAGCGATGACCACCGGCCTGCCCTGCCTGGCTGCCCTCCCGGGGCCCAGACGTCGGGAACCGCCCCCGAAGCTCGGACACCCTCCAGGGCCTGGTGGGGGCCTGGCTCTGGGGGCACCGGCGGGCACTCTGGGTCCCGGTCACGTGCACGGATTGTTTGAATAATTCAGATTTAAAAAGACCTACTTTCCTGTTAGACCATTTCCTGCTCCAGCGCAGAGGGGGCGGGGCACCTGGAGATTCATCCCTGCTCCCTGGATTTCTGCAGGCAGCAGCGGCCGGGCGCACAGCCAGAGCCTCCTCCCCGGCTCTGCCGGGCTCTGCAGCCTCCCGCCGGCCCTGGGCTGGCTGCGGTGCCTGGGTGTGGCTCTGACCTGAGACACTTGCCAGGAAGGGAGTGCCTGGGAAGCCCGGCCCGAGGGGAGGGGTCCGAGCAGCAGGTGGTGGCCTTGGCCACAGGGTGGAGGGTGGGGCAGGCAGGGCAGAGTCCTTGGTGTCCTCAAACCCTGGGGGGGGGTGGAGGAGAAGGCCGGCTGCTTATCACCCGGGTGGGGGGGGGCCCAGGTGGGAGCAGGAGGCCCCTGCAGTTTGCCCAGAGTCCAGGGTCCATGCCCCCAGGTTGCAGGCGCCTGTTGTCCTCGGATGATGCAGGCCAGCGGGTGAGGCCCGGGTGTGGGAGCGAGAACCCAGGGCCACTGCTCCTTCTTCCTCTTGGCTTTGCCCTGGCACCGGTCCATACACGCAGACACACACGCTACACAGACACACACGCTACACACACGCTACACAGACACACACGCTACACACATGCTACACACACTACAGACACATGCTACACACATGCTACACACATTACACAGACACACACGCTACACACATACTACACAGACACACACTACACAGACACACATGCTACACACACACGCTACACAGACATACTACACAGACACACATGCTACACACACTACACAGACACACACGCTACATACATGCTACACAGACACACATGCTACACACTAGACACATGCTACACACACTACACACATTACACAGACACACACGCTACATAGACGCATGCTACACAGACACACATGCTATATAGACACACACTAAACAGATGCACACAGTACACAGATGCACACACATTATACACACAGAGACCACACAGATGCACACATATCACACACACACCCCAGGGCGTCTGCAGGGCTCTGGAGCCACTTCCAGGGAAGGCCCTTCGGGCAGCGGAGGTGCCAGGGCTGCACCCCTGGCGGGTGTCCAGCTGTAACGGGATGGCCCAACCATGGGCCAGAGGAGCCCTGACACCAGGCTGGCCCGCGGTGTGGGGTGCCCAGAGCCCTGGATGGCCGGGCTGGAGATCCCGGGTTCCCGCAGGCCTCCCGGCGCCCACATACACAGCCCCTGCCCGCTCTGGCCTGTGCTGCACCCTCCGCCTCCCTTCCTGCGTTTCCTGTGTCCTGGACCTCGGGGGGCACTGAGGCCGGGGTCAGGCCTGCTGGATCCTCGGGACCCAGCTTAGTGCCCAGAGCCACCCCTCTGCGGCTCTACTGCCCGGTGCCCTTCCCTGAGGCCCACACCTGTGCCCACCACTCACACGCCACTGGCCACAGTGATGGCTGCCCCCCGAGGGCCCCCTGTATCGTCCTTTTGCGGGGCACAGCCGAGCATCACCCCACGTCTTCCACACCTGCTGTGGCTTTCCCGGGGATGCCTGGTGGGGCCGGGGAGCGGTGGGTGAGGGTCAGGGTCTCGGGCGGCTAGGACCAGAGGACGTCTCTGGGGTGGTGACCCCGGCGGAGCCAGCAGCTGGAGTGGGGGGGGCAGGAGGACACGCCCACACTGGTGCACACACAGTCGGGAACCTTCCTGTGGGGGTCAGCAGGGCGGGGGGGGGTCCTCGCTCACATGGGCCCCGCGGCGTGGGGTGGGCCTTGGCGAGATCCTGTAGGTTCCCCGTGCTCCGTGGCACACCCCGGTCCGCGCCCCCCCCCCGGCAGCCGCCTCATGCGGGGCCCACGCGGGGTGGAGGGTCCAGGCCGCGGCTCCAGCGAGCCCAGCTGCAGGGGCGCACGCCCGGGGAAAGGGACTTCTGGCTGGACTCGGGACCGCGGCCAGGCCAGCTGGACGGGAGGGAGCGAGTCCACGGCCCCCGAGGCTCCGGCGGACGCATCGCGACCCCCGCCCTGCCCGCCCGGCGCGCGCCTCGGCTGTCGCCGGCTCGGCGCGCACGTGGTCGCTCCTCGCGGGAGCCCACTCGGGGGCGCCCGGAGCCCTCTGGCGCCTTCTCCTTCGGTGCGCCGGCCCCTCGGCCGTCCGCGGCGCAGAACCGGCTCTCCGGGCGGGCCGCGGAGCCAGGGCCTAAGTCCCGCAGCAGCCGGCGCCGCGGGGCTCCTTTAAGAGCCTCGCGCACGCGCGCGCCGGCTCGGGGGCGCGCTCGTGCGTGCGCGCGCCCGGCGGCCGTGCGCGGTGACGCGGCGCGTGGGGTTTCCCGAGCTGCGGGCAGGGGCGCCGCGCCCATCCCGATGGCTGGAGGCGTCTGAGGGGCGGACGGCGGCGGGCGCGGGCGGGAGCGGAGCGGGAGCGGCCGGAGCGAGCGGCCGCCGCGGACCCACAGCCTCGCCGCGCACCTGCCCAGCGCCCGCAGCGCGGCCCGAGCGCCAGCCTCGAGCGGCCCCGGCGGCGGCGTGGGCGTCAGGCCGGGCGAGGGCGCCGAGGTGAGCGCGGCCGCCGCGGCCCAGCCCGCGCCCCCCGGCCCGGCCCCGCGCGCGGCCTCCCCCGCGCGCCCCTTCCCCTCGCGCCGGCGCCCGCCGCGGGGGTCGCCCGCCCGCCGCGCCCCCCCCGCCGCCGGGCCGCGTCTTCCTGCCCCGCCCGGGTGGGGCGGCGGGGCCCGGGGGCGGCGGGCGCGGGGCCCCGGGGCGCGGGGCGCGGGGCGGCACCGCCCGGCGGCTCGGACCGCGGCGCGAGAACAAAGGCCGGCGCGCCCCGGGCCGCGGGAGCCCCCCGCGCGGAGGGGCGGCCGCGGCGGGCGGCCCCAGGCGCGGCGGGCGCGCCGCCCCGGCCCGGGGCTCGATGCCAGCGCCGCGCGGGCGGGCGAGACCCCGCGGCGACCCCGGCCCTCGCGCGGCGTGGGCGCCGCGTCCGGGCCCCGCGGCCAAGATGGCGACCCCGCGGCGCGGCCATTGTCGCCGGCCCCGCGGGCTCGGGCCCCCCGCGGCCCTGGCGCCCCGCGTGGGGCGCGTGCTCCGGGGGGCGCGCTCGTCCCGGGGGCCGCGTCCCGGCGGCGCCGTCGGGCGCTGCGCGCGGGGCGCCGGCCGCGGGAGGAGCCCCTTGGGGCGCGCCGGGTGGGCGCGGGTGGGCTGTTGCGTGTGTCCGTCGGTGCGACCGCGCTGTCACCGCCGCTGCCCGGGGTGGGGGGGGCAGCTGGGCTCGCCGGTGCGGGGATGGCAGGCGGCTGCGGGCAGGGGTTGGGTCTCCGGGGCACGCGTGGCGTGTGCGTGGCGTGCCGCTCCGGTGGAGCCGCAGGCTTTTTGGAGGGAAGGAGCGGCGTCTGGGAGTGAGGATGCGGGCGCTTCCGGGCGGTGCGCGGAGCAGTTCCCTTTCCGCCGGCCGCCGACACGCGGTGCGCGGCGGGGCTGGGCGGGGGCCCGAGGGCCGCAGCTGCACTGCAGGTGCCCGGCCCCGAGGATGCGGCGGGGTTTTCGTGCGTGGAAATCCGCGCCGGGGGCGCCTGAGGAAGTGGTCCCGCGCCCACCCTGCCGCCTGGCACGGGAGGGGGTCGGGTTTCTGTTCGCCCGGAGCTGCGCGCTGTGAGCCCGGTGCCCGGAGGTGGGTTTGCGGGCAGGGCCGCGCCCTGAACTTTTCTTTGGCTTCGCTGGGAAAGTGTGGCCCTCAGATGGCCGCCGGGGAGGGCGGAGGGCTCGGCCCCGCGGCCAGCAGTGGTTCTGTAGCTCACACCTGCTGTGATGGAGAACACTGGTTTTGTTTCAGAAGTGCGGTGTTGGCGTCTATTACAGCTTCTTCATTGGAGTGTTTTTCTCTGCCCGAGAGATTTGGCTCACGGCAGTCTCTAAATTGGATTAAATTCTTGCTGCCTGCGGCTTTGGCTTTAGCGTTAGTGGATTGGTAACAGATAGGCTCAGTTCTATTATCTGGGCTTGACCATATGGCATGCAATATGATTTTGAAACCCCTGTTTAGTGCAAGTCTCATAAGACACGGACAGGGTTCTTTAGATCATTTTTAAGCACTGTTTTGAATTCTGGTTTCAGGTTTGTATTTGCCGATGAAAATGATTGGTGGGATTACGAAGTGGTAGTTGTTTGGTTTCACATAAAATGAGGGGATGAGAACAGATCCAGGGGCTTGAGCCCCAGCGGCTGTTCCACTTCGGAGCCAGTTCCCCGCAGGTGCGCCTGGGAGGGCAGCTGAGGGAGGCCCGGGTGCCTGGGCCCCGGCACCCACAGGAGAGGCCCTGACGGAGCTCCAGGCTCGGCCTTCAGCCTGGCCCAGCCCTGGCCGTTTCGGCCATCTGAGGAGTGAACCGGTGGGTGAGTGGTGGGAGATCTTTCTGTATCTCTCCCTCTCTTTGTGTAACTCTGCCTTTCAAATAAATAAATAAATCTTTA
Source organism: Sylvilagus floridanus (assembly GCA_949820135.1). Classification (NCBI taxonomy): domain Eukaryota; kingdom Metazoa; phylum Chordata; class Mammalia; order Lagomorpha; family Leporidae; genus Sylvilagus; species Sylvilagus floridanus. The sequence continues at coordinate 494,382 of OX463225.1, read as the reverse complement.
ATGAAAGCAAATGTGTGTTGAGACAGGGAAATAATTTACATAGCTGAGAGACTTCACACCTAAGAAGTGTGTACAAATATGCAGAACGCAGGGCCCTGTGGCTGGGCTGTGGGAGGACTGGGCGCCTCTGCCCAGCAGCTGGGACCTGTTTCAGACCCCCCACTTGAGAAGCCATGCGTGGCCAGGGGAGGGCGAGGAGCTTCCTCGGTCCATCCTGTGTCCTTGTGCAGGGGCTGCCTTCCGTGGGCCCAGGCCGCTTGCTCGCTGCTTAGTGAGACTGAAGTGAACGTATTCCCTTATTAGCATAAATCGGAATTCTGAGAAGGAGCCTTTTCTAAAGCTTAATTTAAAAGACGAGACTTAACGAAAATGATTCTTAGAATTACCTGAGAATTCAGCCTGTTTTGCCATTGCTGAAAGATTATTATGATTTAATAATTACTGTGAACGTAATGCGTTTATCAAGGGGCAGGTTAATTCTGTGCTCTTGTAACCTACTAGAATTGGAATGGTGAAGGCATTGTTAATTTTAAGATCTGTTTATTTGAAAGGCAAAGTGACAGAGAGGGAGAGAGGGATCTTCCATCTGCTGATTCACACCCCAAATGACCACAATGGCCAGGGCTGGGCCAGGCTGGAGCCAGGAGTTCATCTAGTGCTCCTACACAAGTGGCGGGGGGCGCCCAAACACTTAGGCCACCCTCTGGGGCCTTCCTAAGTGCATCAGCAGGGAGCTGGATTGGAAGCGGAGTGGCGGGGGCTGACGGGATGCCAGCAGCAGCATTGACCCTGAGTCCCGTGGCGATTAGAAAATACACTTCCCGGGGCCAGTGCTGTGGCGCAGCGGGTTAATGCCCTGGCCTGAAGTGCCGGCATCCCATATGGGCGCCGGTTCGAGACCTGGCTGCTCCACTTCTGATCCAGCTCTCTGCTGTGGCCTGGAATAGTGGTGGAGGATGGCTCAGGTCCTTGGGCCCCTCTGCACCTGCATGGGAGACCCAGAGGATGCTCCTGGCTTTGGATTGGCGCAGCTCCAGCTGGATGGAAGACCTCTCTCTCTGCCTCTCCTCTCTCTGTGTAACTCTGACTTTCAAATAAATAAATAAATCTTAAAATAAATAAATAAATTTCCCATGAAGGTTACAGACTCCTGACTACCTGGCCACAGGTATTTAATAAAGCTAAAAACAACTGATCCTGGATACTTTTTAAAAAATATTTTATTTGTTTTGAGAGGTAGAGTTACAGACAGAGGCAGAGGCAGAGAGAGGTCTTCCATCCGCTGGTTCACTCCCCAAATGGCTGCAACGGCCATACCTGCGCCGATCCGAAGCCAGGAGCTTCCCTCGGGGTCTCCCACGCAGGTGCAGGGCCCAAGCACTTGGGCCATCTTCCGCTGCTTTCCCAGGCCATGGCAGAGAACTGGATCGGAAGTGGAGCAGCTGGGAGCAGAACTGCACCCGTATGAGATGCCGGTGCCGCAGGCAGAGGATCAGTCTGCTGCATCACAGCGCTGGCCCCAATTCTGAATAGTTTCAATAAGAAGTTATTTATTTGAGAGGCAGAGAGACATAGGAAGAGCAGAGAAAGCTCTCGTTCTCTGGTTCTTTCCCCAAAAGCGTCTGCGTCCTCCCAGGGCGCATTAGCAGGGGGCTGGAGCAGAAGCGGAGTACTGACTCCCAAGTGGCAGCTTAGCCCGGCGTGCCACAGTGCCTGCCCCATCCTAGGGATTTTAAAGTAGTTCCTAGATGAGAGGGAGAGTCTGATTGTTTGCAGAAGGGCTGGCACCAAGTTAGACGCCAGCTCTGTCGCTTCACAGGCAGGTGTGGTGGCATCAGCATGTCTAGGTCAGGTTCCTTGGCGTGAGACGGGCACACAGGAGCTTCCTCCGAGGCTTGTGAGGGTGCAGTGGGTAACGTGTGCGGGACCCTTAGGTAACAGGCTCTGGGCAGGGTCGGCCATCCTTGCTCAGGGCTGTGCTTTGTAGAAAATGTCACTGTGATAGTGGCAGATGGTGTTAGACGACTGCTTCCCGTGGTTCCGGAGGGACTTGAGGCCAGCTCTCCGTGTGCCTGTGCTGTGTACCTCTGCTCGCCACGGCCTTTCTGTGCCTCTCGGATCGTTTTGAGCCTGGTGAAGTTTTTATTTTTCAGAGAAATCCCTTATGACACTGGAAATTTTTGGATTTCAGCAGATTTGTTACTGTCCTTTGATTTGCTAACTAGTGACAATACTAATGAAAAAATTTTAAAGATTTATTTATTTGAAAGAGTTGCAGAGAGAGAGGAAGAGACAGCGAGTGAGCTCCTCCTTCCACTGGTTCACTCCCCAGATGGCCTCAACAGCAGGGGCTGGGCCAGGCCAAAGCCAGGAGTCAGGAGCTGCTTCTGGGTCTCCCACATAGGTGCAGGGGCCTACGCATTTGGTCCATCCTCTGCTGCTTTTCCAGGTGCATCAGCAGGGAGCTTCATTGGAAGTGGAGCAGCTGAGACCATGGCGCTAGCCCCTGGATATTTGTTTTAACAAATGTTTACTGAGGGGGCCAGTGCTGTTGCGTCATGGGTTAAGCCATCACCCGCATTGCCCGAGTTCTATCTGCGAATGAGCTTGGGAAAGCAGTGGATGCTGGCCTGAGTGCTTGGGCCCCTGCGCCCCATGGGGGATGCAGATGAAGCTCCTGGCTCCTGGCTTTGGCCTGGCCCAGCCCTGGCTGTTGCAGCCATTTGGGGAGTGAACCAGAGGATGGGAGATACCTGTCTGTCTCTGTGGCTCCCTGCCACCGCTGCCGCCAATCTCTGTAATTCTACCTTTCAAATAAATAAACCTGAAAAAAAATGTTTACTTAGCTGTAAATTGTTGTGGAACTTACCTGGTCCAGCTGTGGAGGAGAGGTGTGGATGGAGGTGGAGCTTTGGGAGTTGGACGTAGAGGGTGCTGGGAGGCTGAGAGCAGAGATGCTTCGAGCAGCGGCTCTCTGGGTGTGACCGTGGGCCCTGTGGGTCCCTAAGACATCGTTCAGGGGTCTGGGTGTGACCGTGGGCCCTGTGGGTCCTAAGACATCGTTCAGGGGTCTGGGTGTGACCGTGGGCCCTGTGGGTCCCTAGACATCGTTCAGGGGTCTGGGTGTGACCGTGGGCCCTGTGGGTCCTAAGACATCGTTCAGGGTCTGGGTGTGACCGTGGGCCCTGTGGGTCCCTAAGACATCGTTCAGGGTCTGGGTGTGACCGTGGGCCCTGTGGGTCCCTAAGACATCGTTCAGGGTCTGGGTGTGACCGTGGGCCCTGTGGGTCCCTGAGACATCGTTCAGGGGTCTGTTAGCTCAGAACTACCGTCATGATCTTGCAAGGTGCTCTGACCTCCACAGCGCCAGCCAAGGCTGTGTCACCAAACTAATCCAGTTGGTGTGCTTTTTGGAGAGGCAGAGACAGCCCCTCCCACCTGCTGGTTTATTCCCCAGATGCTTACAGTGGCCGGGGCTAAACTCCCTGCAGTTCTCCCAGGGGGGTGGCACCAGTCCTGCCGCCTCCCAGGGTTGGAGGAGAGCTGGGAAGTGAACTCAGTGTCCCCCAGTCTGTCACTGTCACAGTGCGCACCGCCCGGCTGTGCTTCGACCGCCTGAGGGACAGGGCTGTGCTGCCGTCGTGGTGCTGCTCTGAGTCCAGCTGCTCCACGTCCTGCCCAGCTTCTTGTTGCTGCGCCCTGTGAGGCAGCAGACGGTGACCTGGTCACCCGTGTGGGAAACCCGGACGGTGCTCCTGGCTCCTGGCTTGGTCCTGGCCTCGCCCTGGCTGTTGCAGGCACCTGGAGAGGGAACCAGTGGGTGGAAGATGTCGCTCATCACCCGGTCTCCCTCTCTGTCACTCTGCCTTTCATTCAAGTAGATGGAAATAAGTACATGAACTTTTTTTTTTTTTTTTAAAGAACAACTGCTGGAAAACAGTGGGTAGGTAGAAGTAGGGTTTGATAGTTATTTTCTCAGAGTTCAGTGAAGCCAAACGCACTTCAGGGGAGAGAGCGGACGCTGATGCTGGATTAGGAAACCTGGTTTAGAGGGAAATTAGGACTTGGGAAGCTTGATGCTGCTGCATGGGCCTGACGGCTCCCTGTAGTTGAAGGCTTTCCTAGGATGGAGGTGCGGACGCAGCTGTCACTCAGGGAAGAAACAGGGCCTTCTGGGAGGTGTGCTGACTGTAGCTCGGTGAGCTTGGTTTTCCAAGTGGCCTGTCAAACGCTGGAGGTTCACAGGTGGGTAGGAGACCTGCTCAGTGCAGTGCATGACTGCTGCCGCTTAATCGACAGCTCCAGCTTTCACGTCACAGCCGCACTGGAGAGAGGACCACTTGCTAGTTTGGGTGTGGTGTCAAACACTGCTCGCGTTTATGTGTGATGATGCACACACGTACTGTCTCTTCTCTAAGTACCCGTCTCGGCGAGGCTGGATTTGGTTGGCCTCAGCCCCGTGTTGCAGTAAACTGCATACAGGAGCAGGTGTGAGCGTCTGATGTTCTGCTGGGGCAGGCAGTAAAGTGGTTTTTTGAAGATTTATTTATTTCCTTGGAGGAAGTGTTAGAGAGAGATCTTCCATCCGCAGGTTCACTCCCCAAGTGCCTCAACAGCCAGAGCTGAGCTAATCTGAAGCCAGGAGCTTCTTCCGGATCTACCAGGCGGGTGCAGGGCCCAGGACTGGGGCTGTCTTCACTGCTTTCCCAGGCCCCCATGGAGAGCTGGGGCGGACGTGGAGCAGCTGTGCACAGCGCCAGGCCCATAAAACTGTTCTGTGCAACATAGCTTCTCTTCTTGCCATAATATTTTTCTGAGAAAATAGCTATTTTTCATAAAAATGTTCCTGGAATATTTGATGGGTTCATTATTTTCCAATAATTTAATAAACATTTAAGTATATATTTATTTATTTGCAAATCAGAGTTAAAGAGGGGAAGAGAGCTCTTTGATCTACTGGTTCACTCCCCGAGTGGCCGCAGTGGTGGGTGCTGGGCCAGGCTGAATCCAGGAGGCAGGAGCTCCAGCCAGGTCTCTCACGTGGGTGGCAGGGGCCCAGGAACTTGAGCTAGCTTCTTCTGCCTCCCCAGGGGCATCAGCAGGGAATTCAATTGCAGTGGAGCAGCTGGGACTTGACCTGGTGCGTATGGGATGCCAGCACTGCAGGTAATGGCTTAACCTGCTGAGCCCAATGCTGGCCTCAGTAAACTTTTTTTTTTTTTTTAAAGATTTACTTATTTATTTGAAAGAACGACAAAGAGGAAGGGGAAGACAGATCTGCTGGTTCACTGCCCAAACGTCCTCAACAGCCAGGCCTAGGCCAGGCGGAAGTCAGGAGCCAGGAGCTCTGTTCTGGTCTCCCTGTGGTGTATTTGGGCCATCTTGCCCTGGCCTCTTAGGCACATTTGCAGGAAGCTGGATCAGCTGTGAAGCAACTGGAACACAAGCCAGGCATCTGATTTGGGATGCTGACCTCACAAGCAGCAGTTGAACCTGTGCCACAATGCTGGCCCCTTAATAAACCTTGACAAGACTTCAGGTGGGGCCGGTGGTGTGGCACAGTAGGTTAAACTGCTGTCTGTAGCATCCCATGTGGGTATTGGTTTGAATCCTGGCTGTTCCACTTCCCATCCACCTCCTTGCTAATGTGCCTGGGAAGGTGGCGGAATTTGGCCCAAGTGCTTGGGCCCCTGCACCCACATAGGAGACCAAAATGAGGCTCCTGGCCCCTGGCTTTGGCCTGGCCTGCCCCCGGCCGTTGTAATCGTTTGGGGAATGAACCAGTGAATGGAAGAGTCTCTCTCCCTTTCTGTGTAACTCTGCTTTTCAAGTAAATAAAAATTTGATTCAGGCTTAGCTTTTTTTTTTTTTTTTTTTTTAAGATTATTTATTTGAAAGGCAGAGTTACAGAGAGGCAGAGGCAGAGAGAGAGGTTGGTCTTCTATTCTCTGGTTCACTTCTCAAATGGCCACAATGGCTGGAGCTGAGCTGATTTGAAGGTAGGAGCCAGGAGCTTCTTCCAGGTCTCCCACATGGGTGCAAGGGCCCAAGCACTTGGGCCAAACTCCGCTGCCGTCCCAGGCCATTAGTAGGGAGCTGGATGGGAAGTGGAGCAGCTGGGACTTGAACTGGTGTCCATATGGGATGCCAGCACTGCAGGCAGCGGCTTTATCCACTATGCCATAGCATCTGCCCCCTTTGCACATTTATTTAGAATGCTGCCTCTTTATTACAGTTTCCCAATGTCTCAAGTACTGTTTCGATTGCCTTGTCTGTTCCATTCGTGAGTGTATCAGCGTGAGCATCAGTTCCCACCCTGTCTCCTTTTTGTAATGTTTCCGCATCACTTAGCTATTTTCTTCATACAGAACTTAACTAGAGGCTGGTGCTGCAGCTCAACAGGCTAATCCTCCACCTGTGGCGCTGGCACACCATGTTCTAGTCCCGATCGGGGTGCCAGATTCTATCCCGGTTACCCCTCTTCCAGGCCAGCTCTCTGCTGTGGCCCAGGAGTGCAGTGGAGGATGGCCCAAGTGCTTGGGCCCTGGATCCCATGGGAGACCAGGAGAAGCACCTGGCTCCTGCCCTCGGATCAGCGCGGTGCGGCGGCCATTGGAGGGTGAACCAATGGCAAAGGAAGATCTTTCTCTCTGTCTCTCTCACTGTCCACTCTGCCTGTCAAACAAACAAACAAAAAACAACAAAAAAGAACTTAAGTAGAGGCGATCCTTGACTCATGCTGGGGTTCCATCCCTGGATTTGGTCTGGAGAGTGAAGCATGAATGGGAGCCTGCACATGGCTTTCCCACAGTTGTCGGACTTCAAACATTGTCCTCTTAGTATCGTGCAGGCCTGGGACTTGAAACTTGGCCGGTGCAATTAGGAGGGCACTTGTGTTTATTAACTGCTGCCTGTGGCAGGTGGCAGGTTTGATATTTACAAACCAGTAATCCTGACCACCTAATCCAGTTTCCTTGTGGTGTCAGGAGCTGGGAGCCGGAGCAGCTCTGGCCATTGCAGCCATCTGGGGTGTGAACCAGTAGATGGAAGATCGATTCCCTCTCTGCCTCTGCCTCTCTAACTGCCTTTCAAATAAACTGAATACATATTAAGATGTATTAAGGGTGGCAAAGGGTGGGCATCCGGTGCAGTGGTTTGGTTACCAAGGGACCATCAGGCAGCTGGGGTGCTCACGGGCAGGTCCTCATGCAGGAGGCGGCAGCCACGGCTCCATGTGCAGACTGGACCCTGGCTGTTGTCCCCTGTCTGAGGATGGAGCACGCCTTGCCTTCCAGTGAGCCTGGGGCTCCATGGGCCTGACATCCACAGCCAGGCACTCCACACGTGTCCGGAGCTCCGTGGGGGAAAAAAAGCCTTGCTTAGCTTAGATAAGATTCTGACCTCATAAAGACCGGTGGGCTTTCACTGATCCAGCACAAAGCAGGGCCTGAGAGTAGGGTGTCCACGGCAGTGAGATGGAGGGTGCAGTGTGCTGGGGAGCTCGGCTGGAGACAGGCGCCTGACCTGGTGCCCTGCCCTGCCCACATGTGCAGCACTGCAGGGTGTGTCATTTCCTGGGGAGACGGGGAAGAGGCCTGGGGCGGAACTTGAGGATTGGCACTAAGGCTGGGCTTAGTGTGGAGCAGGCCAGGAGGAATCGAGCCCCAGCCCTGGAGGCATCTCTGAGCCTGAGGGGGAGGCAGGGCCGCATGTGAGAAATAGATTCAGCCTCCAGTGGTGGGTTCCTGAGGGCCAGCGAGCGTCTTGGAAGGGATTGGAGAGACAGGTTGCTGTCTTGTAGCTGGGAATGCTGAGAGAAAAGGAGCCGGAACTGGGACAGCTGGGAGACCTCAGTGGGTGCACTTGCAGGGCCGCTGCCCCGCAGGGGAGGGCTGGTGATGGGAACACGGGGGTCAGATGGAGGGGAGGGTGGCGGGTAGGGCCAGCGCTGTGGCCTGGGGGGTAAAGCTGCTGCCTGCAGCGCCGGCATCCCATTTGGGTGCCAGTTTGAGTCCTGGCTGCTCTACTTCTGACCCAGCTCTCTGCTATGGCCTGGAAAAGCAGTAGAAGATGGCCCAAGTCTTTGGGCCCCTGCACCTACGTAGGAGACCTGGAAAAAACTCCCGGCTCCTGGCTTCAGATCGGTGCAGCTCTGGCCATTGCAGCCATCTGGGGTGTGAACCAGTAGATGGAAGATCACTCCCCCCTCCCTCCCGCCTCTGCCTCTCTGTAACTCTGCCTTTCAAATAAACTGAATGCATCTTAAGAAAAAGGGTGGCAGGCTGGCGCCACGGATCACTAGGCTAATCCTCCGCCTTGCGGCGCTGGCACACCGGGTTCTAGTCCCGGTCGGGGCACCGGATGCTGTCCCGGTTGCCCCTCTTCCAGGCCAGCTCTCTGCTGTGGCCCGGGAGAGCAGTGGAGGATGGCCCAAGTGCTTGGACCCTGTACTTGCATGGGAGACCAGGAGGAAGCACCGGGCTCCTAGCTTCGGATCGGCGCAGTGCCGGCCGTAGCAGCCATTTGGGGGGTGAACCAACGGAAGGAAGACCTTTCTCTCTGTCTCTCACTGCCCAACTCTGCCTGTCAAATAAGTAAATAAATAAATCTGTCTCTGTTTTCCTTTCTCTCCCTTTCCCCCCCTCCCCCGTAATTCTTTCTATTAAATATTTTTCTGAAAGGTAGAGTTACAGAAAGAAAGATCTTCCATTCACTGGTTCACTTCCCAAATGGCTACAACTACTAGGGCTGGGCCAGGCCAAAAGCAGGAGCCAGGAGCTTCCTGTGGGTCTCCCACAGGAACTTGGGCCATTTTCTGCTTTCCCATGCATATTAGCAGGAAGCTCGATTGGAAGTGAAGCAGCCAAGACTTGAACTGGCACCCGTAGGTGATAACTGCCACTGTAGACAGAGCTTAACCTGCTGTGCCATGGTGCTGGCCTCATGACTCTGCCTTTCAAATAAAAATATTTTCTTAAAGATGTTACTTGGGACACTCTCCTCCCTGTTCCAGTTGCTGGGTTTGAGCCCCGTCTCCCGTTCAGCTTCCTCTGATGCGCACCCTGGGAGACAGCAGGTGGTGTTCCTGCCCCCCGTGAGGTTCCAGGTGGAGTGCGCTACTCGTGGCCTCAGTCTGGCTGGACCTGGACTGTTGCAGGCATTTGGGGTGTGAACCAGCAGGTGGAGCATCCCTCTGATTTTTCTGCCTTTGAAATAAACAGAAAAAATTAGTAAAAATTCTAAAAAAGGAAAAAAAATGCCTTCCTTAAAAAAGAAAAAAAAAAAGACAGGAGTGGTTGAGACATTTGAACAGAGCAGGAGAAGGCGTGAGCACACACCAGGCAGACGTGGGAGAAGAGGGCTGCAGGCAGAGGTCCGGGAATCCTGGAACGCGGGCCTTCCTCCTGCTTGGTGCGGGTGCTGTGTCAGGCCTCCCAGGCCTGTCTGACGCTCGTGGCAGTGGGGGAGCCTCCCACGGGGCAGCCCCCATGCTGGCAGTGGCCTGCAGGTCTGTGGTCCTCTGGTCTGTGCAGCAGCAGGTGCGTAGGTGATGGGCCGCGTGTCTGAGCCTGTGTCTGAACTCGTGCCTGGGTCACTTCCTCCCTAGCCATGTTCTTTAAGTCGTGGACCGCGTGGCAGGAGCTCTCCTGCCCTTTGAACTCCAACCCTTGTGTCTGCACACGCCGCCTCTAGCCTCTGTACGTTATCGAAAGCAAGGTTCTTCGTTTGAAACCATTCTCCAATGATTTGGCCTTGAGCTTCTTCTTCAGGAGCTGTTGCTTTTCACACGTTACTAAGGTATTGCATAACGTAACCCCAGTTAGCTTGGTGTCTCCTCTAGCCACTATTCTTAATTTTCTTTCTTTAAACTTAGACTTGTCAAGCAGGCAGTCTGTTTCCATTCCTCATTTCCTCCACCATCTATCCTGTCCTCGTTCTTTGGGGATCTTATGCCTGGTGTCTCATTTTTTGTCTTTACTTTTTGCATTTTAATAAAAATGTGAAGGCTGCCGTCTCACAGCTGTCACAGTGCTGCTTGGGGCCTGGCACCCGTGTCAGTCCCTCTCTGCTCTCAGCTCTGGCTCCCTGCTAACGCGCACCCTGGCTGGCAGCGGTGATGCCTCGAGTACTTGGGTCCTTGCCACATGTGCGGGAGACCTGGGTTGAATTCTGGGGTCCCATCTTTGGCCTGGCCAAGTCCTGGCTGTTGCAGGCATTTGGGGAATGAAGCAGACCAACACGTGGAAGATCTGTCTCTCTGCCTTTGCAACAAAAAAAAAGTCTGGGCCCAGACGAGCTCCTGGTTCCTGCCTGCAGCTTGGCCCAGCCTCTGCCTTTGCAGTCATTTTCAGTGACCCACGGATAGAAGACGTCTCTCTCTCTCTCTCTCTCTCTCTGTAATTGCCTTGTAAGTAAGTAAAAAAATCTAAAAGCAAAAAGTTTGATACGTTTATTGTTGCAGGTTGGGAATATAAAAACAAGAGGAAAATCTGTATCTAATAGGAAATAACCACATATGGTTGTTATATGTTCTTTTAGCCTTTTTGTGTTCATGCATGTGTGTGTAGAGGTAGTTCCCCCAGATCGGGAATCACACTGTATAAATAGATTTTTAAAAAATTTTTTGCCAAGCAGAGTTAGACAGTGAGAGAGACAGAGAGAAAGGTCTTCCTTCTGTTGGTTCACTCCCCTAATTGCCGCTACGGCTGGTGCTGCGCCGATCCAAAGCCAGGAGCCAAGTGCTTCCTCCTGGTCTCCCATGTGGGTGCAGGGCCCAAGCACTTGGGCCATCCTCCACTGCCCTCCTGGGGCACAGCAGAGAGCTGGACTGGAAGAGGAGCGACTGGAACAGAATCCGGCGCCCCAACTGGGACTAGAACCCCGGGTGCTGGCACCACAGGCGGAGGATTAGCCTAGTGAGCTGCGGCGCCGGCCATAAATAGATTTTTAAGAAAGATTTATTTATTTGAAAGGCAGAATGACAGGGAGAGGCAGAGATCTTCTGTCCACTGGTTCACTCCCCAAATGTCCCAAATAGCTAAGTCTGGGTCAGGCCAAAGCCTGCTTCTGAAATGTTGCAACATTGGTTCTTGTAGCTGTAAGCTGTCCCAAACTGAATGGCTTACTACAAACTTTCTCCCCATTTTGGAGGAGAGAAGTCTGCAATCCAAGCGTTGGCAGGGCCACACCCCTGAAGGCCCCAGGGTCTTTCCTCAGCCCCTGAGCTCTCGGTGGTGCCCGCAGTTCCTGTGGGTCAGTGGCTGTGACTGTATCACTGGGCGTGTGACCTGTGCCCTCACGTGACGGTCCCCGGGTCGGGGTCTGCCCTCATCCAGTGTGGCCTGCCAGCTGAGCACCTGCGAAGGCCTCTTCAGACGGTCACACCCGTGAGTCAGGTGGGTGTGAAGTGTACAGGACTTCTCACCCACGGGGGGTTCACGCCCAGATGTCCACACTGGCTAGAGACAGGAGACATGGGACTCGGGCTGTCTCCGTGGAGGGGGCTGGGGTCTAACAGCTGAGTCAGCTGCTGCCTTCCAGGTGCACGTTAGTGGGAGCTGGGACTTGAACCCAGGCACTCCAATATGGGGCAGGTGTCCCAAGTGACTTTTTTTTAAGATTTATGTGTTTATTTGAAAATTTATAGAGAGGGAAATAGACTACACACACACTCAGACACACACTCTTCCATCCACTGCTTCACTCCCCAAATGCCTGCAGTGGCCTGAGCTGGGCTGGTCCACAGTCAGAAGCCAGGCGCTTCATTCAGGTCCCCCATGTGGGGGGCAGGGGCCCAAGCGTTTGGGCCGTCGTCTTCTGCTACTTTCCCGGACACATTGGCAGGGAGCTGAGTTGGCAGTGGAGCAGTCGGGACTCAAATGCATACGGGACGCCAGCATTGCAGGTGCCGCACACAGCTTTTTGGTTTTTTATTTTTTTGGACAGAGTGGACAGTGAGAGACAGAAAGGTCTTCCTTTTGTCGTTGGTTCACCCTCCAATGGCCGCCCTCGAGCTGTTGAGTTTTCTTCTCATTTCCATACTTTGTATCCTGTCCAGTAGAACTTCCAGTGATGGAAATGCTCTTAAAAGTGTTTTATGTTGGAATTTTTATTTAAAATACTTAAATAATATAAATATTAAATTAATGCATAAATGTTAAAATATTTAAAAATTAAATATTTAAAATCAAATATTTAAATATGTTTTTAAAATATTTTAAAATTATTTTATTTTTGAAAAAGTTTTCATTTACTCATTTGAAACCTGGCTTGTTCCCCAAATGTCTGCAACAAATAGGGGTGGGCAGGAACCCAGTCCAGGTCTACCTGGGTGGCAAGATCTGGCTTTGAGCAGTCACCTGCTGCTCCTCAGGGCTCACAGTAGCATCAGAAGCGGAGTTCCCAGGACTGGAACCCGGCACGCGTCAGAAGCGGAGTTCCCAGGACTGGAACCCGGCACGCGTCAGAAGCGGAGTTCCCAGGACTGGAACCCGGCACGCGTCAGAAGCGGAGTTCCCAGGACTGGAACCCGGCACGCGTCAGAAGCGGAGTTCCCAGGACTGGAACCCGGCACCAGGTACGGGATGTGAATGTCCCAAGTGCTAGCCTTAGCCATTACTCCAAATATAAGCCCAAAACATGATTTTTGTTTTTTTAGATTTATTTGTTTGAAAGGCAGAGAGACAGAGAAGGAGAAAGAGAGAGAAAAGATCTTCCAAACACTGGCTTACTCCCTGAATGGCCACAACAGCTGGGGCTGGGCCAATCCAAAGCCTAGAGCCTGGAATTCTATCTGGGTCTCCCACATGGATGGCAGGTGCCCAAGTGCTTGGATCATCTGCTGCTTTCCCAGGTGCATTAGCAGCGAGCTGGATTAGAAGTGGAGCAGCCAGGACTCGAACCAGCACTCCAGTGTTGGCTGCTGGTGCCACTTACAAAAGTGACAGCCTTACTGTGCCACAATGCTGGCCTTCCCCCCATGGGAATTTTAAAAGCTTATTTAGATTGCTGAAGGAAGAGTGGATTATTGGCACAGAAAAAGACAAGTCATTTAAAGGACATTTTGAGAAATGTGGCATTGCTAAGGGTGGTGTTTGTGGGAGTGAAAAGAAGTGGCTAGGTTTTGGTCTGGTGTGGAGGCAGAGTCAGCCTGGTTGCTGTGGGAGAACAGAGGGGTATGGCTGGCGGTGAGGGGCAGGGTGGTGTGAGGGCCGTCCAGAGTCAGCTGTGACCAAGTCTGTGGGCCTGCAGTCCAGTCCGGAAGTTTTAGTATTTAAGTTCTCATGAATAGCGGCCGTCACCCTTGTGTGGGACGCTCACCCTGGAGGTGGGGTGAGGCTGTGGAGAGGCGCAGCTCTTCAGGGAGGAGTGGGGGTGAAGGCCAGCTGTGAGGAAGTGGACAGTACCAGGCAGTGGCTGTGACAGCCAGATTGGAACGAGACAACGTGGGAGAAGGGAGAGGAGAGACCACGTGTGGCTGTGGCCTGGAGAAGTCGGGCTCTGCAGAGGAGCAGGGAGAGGGCTCAGAAGTTGGGGTGAGTGGGGAGAGTGCAGGGCCCTGCTCTTTGATAGGGAGATGATTACATGGGTGATTCAGAACCTGGCTGTGCCTGTGTGTTCCCCAGGGCCTTGCTGGCTGCGGGTGCTGATCCAGTTGGTGAGGGGCTTATGAGTGGTCAGCTTTGCTTTGCCTTTTTTTTTTTTTTTTTAAAGATTTATAATAGAGATAGCACTGGTTCCCAGATGGCCTGGCCTGGGTCCAAGCCGAAACCAGGAGCCAGGAGTTTCATCTGGAGCTCCCGCATGAGTGGCAGGGCCCAAACAGTTGGGCCATCTGCTGCTTTTCCCAGGCCACTAGCAGGAGCTAATGAAGTGGCGCTCATGGGAAGCTGGCGTTGCAGGTGGCGGCTTTACCTTTGTTGCTGTGGTCTCGGCCTGGAAGAGCCAGCTTTTCTAATGAGCCCCCAGGTGCCACCAGTGTTCCTGGTCCATGAACCACAGGGCGAGAGGCAGCGTAGCTGATGTCGGTGGGAAGTTGTCGGGATCAGTGCAGTAGAGAGGGTGGCGGAGGGCTAGAGGAGTTCTCGTTCTCTGTGTGCCCTTGGGCCTGGCTTGTGCTGGGGCTAGCTGTTAGGTAGGAATCAGTGGTCCTGTGACTTTGTGTCAGCTGGCTTCACAGCTTTAAAGTTTGTCCCCGTCACTGTGGGACACATGATACTGTTGCCTTTTAATGCTGTGAAGTTAAGCAGAAGTTTGAATTTGTGTTAAATGTTTTATATCAGAGATGAACAGATAATGATGTGTTCTAACCAGAAATTCTTGCATGCGTAAATCTGCTTACAATATTTGCTGTGCTTAGACTATTAGGTTGTGGAAGAGACGAGGTTAGATTAAGAAAGCAGAGTTTGAGAGAGAGGGGGATTTGATTGTTAAAAAAAAAAAAGATTTATTTTTGAATATGTGTATAACAGAGGCCCGTGTTGTGGCGTAGTGGGTAAAGCCACTGCCTGGGACGCAGCATCCCACATGGCTGCTGGTTCGAGTCCTGACTGCTCCACTTCTGATCTAGCTGCCTGCTAGTGTACCTGGGAAAGCAGTGGAAGATGGCCAAAGTCCTTGGGCCCCTGCACCCACATGAGGAGACCTGGAGGAAGCTCCTGGTTCCTGGCTTCAGACCAGTCCAGCTCCGGCCATTGCTGTCATTTGGGGTGTGAACCAGCAGATGGAAGACCTCTCTCTGTCTCTCCTGTTGCTGTAACTCTGCCTTTTGAATAGATAAATCTTTAGAAAAAAGAATAACAAAACAAAGCAGCATTACATGTGCATTAATATATTTATTCCTTGGTCAGTTGAATATAAGTTCTCAAGTTTTGTGAATCCTGACCAATTATAAAATCAGGCTGGTTCAGGGCAGGTGTTGTGGCTCACTTGGTTAATCCTCCGCCTGCAACAACCCCTGTGACCACTGGTTTGAGTCCTTGCTGCTACATTGCCCACCTAGCTCCCCGCCAGTGTGCCTCGCGGCCCAAATACCTGGGCCCTACAACCCACATGGGAGGCCCAGATGGGGCTCCTGGCTTCGGCTTGGCCCAGCTCTGACTGTTGGCTGTTGTGGTTATCTGGGGAGTGAATCAGCGGATCGATCTCTCTCTCTCTCTCTCTCTCTCTGTAACTGCCTTTCAAATAAATAAATCTTAAAAAGAGTTGATATATTATAGCTGCTCAGATTTATGGGGTACAAAATGATGTTCAGATTTTGAGTACAGTGTGGAATTACCAAATCCAGCCAACAACCCATCCATCACCTTGAATGTTTAATGTTTGTGATGAGAGCATTCAGGATCTGCCCCCGCCGTGATGTTGAGTTCAGGACTCAGCTGTGTTGCTCACGCTGTCGACACTCAGAAAGCAGGAGGCTCGGTGTGGGCTTTCGGTGCCGTGCTAGGGGGCCTGCTGTGCCTGCGTCTGGATTCGCGTTCTGGCCCTGCTCCTGCTCCCCGGGAGGCAGCGCTTGTGTTCTGTGACACGTGGGTGCCCAGATCGCATTCCAGGATTCTGGTTGCTGCCCTGCCCAGCCCTGATGGTATTACAGGCGCTGGAGTGGTGGGAAGTCTCTCTCTGTCTTGTCTCTGTCTTTCAAAGAAAAAGTGAAAATAGGTAAAAATATTTGCAGTTACTCTTCCTTTCTATCTGAAACATTGTAACCTTTGATTATCTTGGAAAGTCAGAGTTAGAAGAGACAGAGAGGTCTTCCATCTGCTGGTTCACGCCCCTGATGGCCACAATAGCTGGGCCAGCTGAAGCCAGGAGCCAGGAGCTGCCTCTGGGTCTCCCATGTGGGTGCAGGGCCCGAACACTTGGGTCATCTGCTGCTTTCCCAGGTCATTAGAAGGGAGTTGGATCAGAAGTAGAGTGGCGTGGCCAGGACTCGAACTGGCGCCTCTGTGGGATACCAGTGTTGCAGGTGTCAGCTTCACCTGCTGTGTCACGATGCCTACCCCCGCTCCAAACCCCTTTAGTGTAATATTTTCATAGGGGGCTGGCACTGTGGCATAGCAAGTAAAGCCACAAGCTATGATACTGGTGTCCCATCTCCCTGCTACTCACACGGGAGACCCAGAAGAAGTTCCTGTCATCTGATTTTGGTCTGGCCTGCTTCTGGCCGATGTGGCTGTTTGAGGAGTGAACCAGCGGATGGAAGATCTCTCTGACTCTCCTTTTCTGTAACTCTGCATTTCAAATAAATAAATCTTTAGAAAAAAGATTTTCATAGGTGCTGTGGTCTGCTCTTTATGGCACCTGGTAGTCCTGTCTTTGCCTCTTCCCACTGGTTTTTGTGTAAGAATGCATGCGGTGGGAACTGTTATGTTGACACTGAACCTAACTGAATCTGTTAAATAGTGACACTCTGCAGTCACTACAGGGCGATCCCACTAAGCTGTGAGCAGGTGAAGTTTAGCTGCCTAAGGTGGCTGTGGCTGTTGGAAACTCGTGGTCCTCAGAGGGAAAATGCGACAGCAGTGCAGTGGGCCTTGAGATAGAGAGCAAAGCGGTGTGGGAGAGCTGCCCCAGGCAGTGACGTGATGGACGTGCGCGCTCTGAGGTGTGTAAGACCTTTCCTGTGTCCTGGAATTGGGCGGGGTCACCCGAGTATGTGGTTGGATTCATTTTCTCGGGGTGCAGGGTTATCTGAGGGAGACACGTCTTCAGGCCACTGGAGGCTATAGGGAAGCTCGTTTGCACACAGGGCAGTGACTGGTGATGCTGTTGGGAGACCAGTTACTCAGGTGACTGAGACAGGAGGGGTGAGGGGCCGGGAGAATCCCAGGATCAGAGCTCTGGCTGCTGCCTGACGTTTGTGTCCAGGTGCTTCGGGGCACCTCTGCTCCTGAGGGTGTGGCCGCTGAGACTTTCTACATTTTCAAGTGGTTGAGAAACAAACAGAACAGCATGTGCGGTGAGACGTTTCTCCAGTCCTGGTCGCTTGTGTCCATCCGTGAAGTGTTTGAGTGCAGCCAGGCTCTTTGGCTCTTCTGCGTGGCCTGTGAAGGTTTGCCGGCGGAGCTTCCAGGAGAAACAGCTGCCCCAGGGGTGTTTAGCCTGCTGAGCTCTCCCCACAGAGGAAGCAGGCAAACAGGGACCCACACCCACCCCCTGACTGCTTTGTCTTGTTATTAGGGTAGGAGTTGTGGGTTAAGGATTCCCACCTCCTGTACTTGAGCTCCGGGGATTGAGTTCCCCTCTGCTTCTGATCCAGCTTCCCGCTGTGTGTGCTGGGGAGGCAGTGTGGGAGATGCGGATGGAAATCCTGACTTCCACCTGCCCAGCTCCTGCCACTGTGGCCATTTGGGGAGTGAACCGTCGGATGGAAGGCTGATGTCTGTCTCCATTTCTCTCTGTCACTCTGCTTTGCAAATAAATAATTTATATGTAAATATGGCTGTTAGGACAAACAACCTTTTAAAAAAAGATTTACTTGATTAATTTGAAAGGCAGGGTTACAGAAAGAGAGAAAGATCTTCCATTTGCTGATTCACTCCCCAAATGACCGCAATGGCTGAGCCTGGGCCAGGCTGGAACCAGGAGCTTCCTCTGGGTCTCTCAGGTGGGTTCAGGGGCCAGAAGACTTGGGCTGTCTTCCACTGCTTTCCCAGGCACATTAGCAGGGAGCTGGATCAGAAGTGGATCAGCTGGCACCTGAACCAGCACCCACTGAGATGCCAGCGTTGCAAGTGGTGGCTTTACCCATTATGCTACAACTCCAGCCCCTAGGACAAGGAAGCTTAAAAAAAAGGTGTCTGTGATCAGTTAGGAGCTGACATACAAACTAATGATGGGATATTCTATGTATAAGAAGCAGAGGTAGGGGCCGGCGCCACGGCTCACTAGGCTAATCCTCCGCATGCGGCGCCAGCACCCCGGGTTCTAGTCCCAGTTGGGGCGCCGGATTCTGTCCCGGTTGCTCCTCTTCCAGTCCAACTCTCTGCTGTGGCCTGGGAGGGCAGTGGAGGATGGCCCAAGTGCTTGGGCCCTGCACCCGCATGGGAGACCAAGAGGAAGCACCCGGCTCCTGGCTTCAGATCGGCACAGCACCAGCCGTAGCGGCTATTTGGAGGGTGAACCAACGGAAGGAAGACCTTTCTGTCTCTCTCTCACTGTCTATAACTCTTTGTCTCTCTCTCTTACTGTCTAACTCTGCCTGGCAAGAAAAAAAAAAAGTAGAGGTGGGGGCTGCCTGGTGCAGAGAAGAGTGATGGCTTCATCGCTGCGCACTCAGCCCCCAGAAGGGCGTGTCAGCACAGGTTCGTGTCAAGTCTGCACACTGCGGTGCGTTGGCCCCGGGCAGCCTGTCTGTCTCTTCCCAGTGCAGCAGCCACGCTTTCCTGAGTTGGCCAGCGAGGTTCTTCAGGGCACCCTGAGTGGGGAGTAAACCATTGCACAACGCACACGACTGAATGCTGGCCCCCTTGTCACTCCCTGTGGCCCTGCTGTGTTTGTAGCCCCCCCCCCCCCCCCAGCCTGCCTCGGGAAAGCTCTGCCGCTGATTGGATTGGCCAGAAACCCTCAGCTGTTCAGAGTGCTGGCGACCAGGGAGAGGAAGAGACTGAGGTCGGGCTGCACTTGGTGTCTGGAGACATCCGTGGTTGCACAGTGTGGCGGTGCTCCTGACAGCTGGCGGGAGATGCCAGGCACACTGCTCAGCGCCCTGGAGCTCACGGTGCTGGGTGCCACATGCCCCGTGCTGCTGGCCAGGCTGTGGCGCTCGGGCAGGTGCGTGAGTGGGCTCTGCACACCCCCACCTGGCGTTTCTCTGAGGAATCACCGAGCTTGGCTCAGTCCCTTCCTCTGTTTGCTGAGCCGACTCCCTCCAGCTCCATCACAACAAAGTGCTGGTGACTTAAGAAACTGGTTTGGATCACACAACGTGAAGAGAAGCTGGAGGGCGAGCCCTTTCCCAGTGGGCTGTGCCAAGAGTGTCCTGCTTGGCTTTTCTTCTCCCCTTAATATTTATTTATTTACTTGAAAGCCAGAGTTACACACAGAGAGAAGGAAAGGCAGAGAGAGAGACAGAGACAGAGAGAGAGGTCTTCCATCCGCTGATTCACTCCCCAGGTGGCCACTATGGCCAGGGCTGTGTAGATCCGAAGTCAGGAGCCAGGAGCTTCTTCCAGGTCTCCCACGAGGGTGCAGGGGCCCAAGCACTTGGTCCATCTTCCACTGCTTTCCCAGGCCACAGCAGAGAGCTGGATTGGAAGTAGAGCAGCCATGAGTTGAACCGACGCCATATGGGCTGCTGGCACTGCAGGCAGCGGCTTTACCCGCAATGCCACAGTGCCGGCCCCCTGGTTGGCTCTTGCAGAGGTACGGGCACATGTGGCTGCATTCACCCGCCCTGCCTGGAGGGCCAGCTCTGGGTAGGAGGGGGAGGAGAGGTAGCCCTGGCAGGTGCTCCCATTGCACGCAGCATTTTCATTGGATACATTACGAAACGTGATGAGAAGGTGATGTTCATTTCTCCTCCTTGCCACTGAAGGTGTCAGTGTGCCCTTTCAGTCTGTATACTTGAGCACAGCCCTGTGTTCTATTCACCCCTGTCGGGTTGTCGAGATGAGCAGGTTTTACATTGGTGCCGAGCTGCTTTCTGATCCCCTCTGTGCTAACTGTCCGTCATGCGTCTTAGGAAGCAGCTGCCCAGCCAGGAGCACACGCTGCCCTCGGGGGTGGGCCTCTTCCCTGTCTGTCTTGCCTTTCTTGCCCTTGGTGTTTGAAGGACCAGCCACTTGATCCTGGATGACTACCCTCACCGTGGACCTCTGGGCTTCCTCCTTGTTGGATTTGGGTTTGTGCATTTTTGGCAGAATAACCACGGAAATGTGTCCCAGTGTTGTCTGTGCTGTTTGCAGGGTCCAGTTCCAACCTCTCCTTGGGCCTTGGCACCACACGGGGCTGCTGGGCTCCAGCGTTCCTGCAGGTGCCCTGGGCTCTGCCCTGCCTTCTCCCCGTTCCTGCTCAGCCCTCAGTCTGAGCTGTGCCTGTCCTAGGGCGCCGAGTCCCTGCTGGGTTTTGTTCTGGGGCACAAAGGTTAGGAAGTCAGTTCCTACTTTTTCTTTTTTCTTTTTTTTAGATTGATTTATTTACTTGAAAGGCAGAGCTGCAGAGCGGCAGAGACAGTGAGAGCTCTTCATCCACTGGTTTGCTCCTCAAATGGCCGCAACAGCCAGAGCTGGCCTGATCTGAAGCCAGGAGCTAGGAGCTTCTTCAGGGTCTCCCACCCAGGTACAGGAGCCCGAGGACTTGGGCCATCTTCAACCACTTTCCCAGGCCATAGCATAGAGCTGGATGGGAAGCGGAGCAGCTGGGTCTCTAACTGGTTCCCATATGGAATGCTGGCACTGTGGGGGGCAGCTGTACCTGCTATGCCATAGCTCTGGCCCCAGTTCTGACCCTTGCTGAGTGTCGGGTTTATCTCTCCAGTTGAGGAGAGCGATAGGTAAGACTCTTCAGGTGGAGTTGGTGTTGAGCAGGGCTGGTCTTGGTAGGCTGGTTTGGTCCCTGTCTCTACCTCTTCTCACAGCTCCCTCCTTTTCCTCCTCCCACCCCGCTGCTGCGGGTCGGTCCCTCGTGGCTTCTGCGGCACCTCCGTGAGGCCAGGTGTGATTCTTAACGCAAAGGTTCCCAGTTTCACAGCCCTGTTGGTATCAGGATTTTCACATTGACCTTAGACCAAATGAATCCGTAGGTCAAAGCAGTTTAAGTTGTATATCCTGGGACCTCAAGCAGAAGGAAACTGTCCTATGTTTTCTTAAGAAACCGTGGTTACACTCCGGCCACCACCCCTCATTTCCTGTTCAGTGCTGATTTTCATGCAGAGCTTTATTTTTTATCAAAGGACCACTGCGTGCGCAGCTTTGTTAGGGTGTGACGTCATTGGGAAGGGCATAGCGCCATCTGCTGCTGAAGTCCTCAGCCGTCTCGAGCTGGTCACTCGCAGCTGTCCAGCTGGTGTCCACAGCTGCAGCTCCCGTCGGTGTCCTGTGAGCCGAGCTCAGAGCTCGTGGTGCAGCTTTGAGCCAGGGCTTCAATAGCTCACGTTTTGTGTGCAGTGGGCACTGGGCTGCCGTGTGTGCTCCAGAAGGGAACTGCCCACTGGAGCTCCTGGACGGTGGGAGGAAGTTCTCTGTCTCTGTGGGAACCAGAAGGAAGCCTTTGCAGTGCAGTCTGCTACCGGAAGAGAGATGGGACGGCCCTCCCGTAAGACCATGGCAAGCCCACAAAGGGGCTTCCTCAGCCTTCAAAGCAGGGTTTCTGTGGAAACATCAGGGAAGGTGCATTGTGGTGTAGCAGGGAAAGCTGCCGCCTGCACTTCCAGCATCCCCTGTGGGCGCGATCGAAGCCCCAGCTGCTCCACTTGTGGCACTACTCCCTGCTAACAGCCCGGGAAAAGCAGCAGCAGGTGACCTCGGTGTTTGGGCCGCTGCTGCCCGTGTGGGAGACCAGGATGAAGCTCCTGGCTCCTGGCTTCAGTCTGGCTGAGCCCTGGCTATTGTGGCCACTTGGGGAATGAACCAGCAGATGGAAGACCTCTCCCTGTCTGTCCCTCTCTCTAATTCTGACTTTCAAGTAAACAAATAAGTCTTTAAAAAAATAGTTAAAACAGACTATTTTTATTTTTTTTAAGATTTATTTGAAAGAGTTACACAGAGAAAAGGAGAGGCAGGGAGAGAGAGAGAGAGTCTTCGAAGATTGGTCGCCATCCTTGGCTGGCTGCTATTCACAGAGCTGCCTTGGGAGTGCCAGGCTTGGTGCTGGGCCCCCTCACCTCCCTCCACGGTCCACACGGCACTTCCTGTCCCCAGGCAGGGCCACACTGCCCCCAAAGCGCCCAGAGATGAGCATCAGGTGATGTTTCCCCGAGGTCTCTGGGGTGACCAGTGTTCACGGTTCTGTGTGGTGGTGCTTGTCTTCTTCCTCGTTAGAGATGGCTGAGTGGGATTTTGGTCCTTGTAGCTTGCTTTTTGTTCTTACTATGCGGTTCGTCTTTCAACTTGTTTTTCCTTGAAAAGCGAGTGAGACCGCGATTTCCTCTCCGCTGGCTCACGCCCCAGATGCTTGCAGCAGCCAGGGCCAGAGCCAGGAGCTCAGTCCAGGTCCCCTTGTGGGCGGCAGAAACCCGTGGACTTGAGCCTGCACGGCTGCCTCCCAGGGGCATCAGCAGGGAGCTGGGGTTGGGAGTGGACTGAGGGACGCTGGTGTGCGAGCTGGGTGTCCCGCGCAGCATCTTAACATCTGCTCCAAATGCCCACCCTTAGATTGGTTTTTCTTTTCTTTATTTTAGATTTATTTATTTTATTTGAAAGAGTTAGAGGCAGATGGCCGGTGCCACGGCTCACTAGGCTAATCCTCTGCCTGCAGCGCCGGCACCCTGGGTTCTAGTCCCAGTTGGAGTGCCGGATTCTGTCTTGGTTGCCCCTCTTCCAGGCCAGCTCTCTGCTGTGGCCCGGGAGGGCAGTGGAGGATGGCCCAAGTGCTTGGGCCCTGCACCCGCATGGGAGACCAAGAGGAAGCTCCTGGCTCCTGGCTTTAGATTGGTGCAGCACCAGCTGTGGCGGCCACTTGGGGGGTGAACAATGGAAAAAGGAAGACCTTTTCTCTCTCTTTCTCTCTGTCTGACTCTGCCTGTCAAAAAAAAAAAAAAAAAAAAAAAGGCAGAAGCAGAGAGAGGAAGGTCTTCCATCTGCTGATTCACTTCCCAGATGGCCACAATGGCCAGAGCTGCACCGATCCAGAGCCAGGAGCCAGGAGCTTCTGAGTCTCCCACACAGGTGCAGGGGCCCAAGGACTCCATCTGCCATTAACCCTTTCCCAGGCCACAGCAGGGAGCTGGATGGGAAGTGGAGCAGCCGGGACTCAGACTGTTGCCATAAGGGATGCTGGTGCCGCGGGCCGGGCTTTAACCGGGTGCCTGTGTGGGATGCTGACACTGCAGGCGGTGGCTTTACCTGCTTCGTCACAGTGCCAGCTCCTGGTTTTCTCTTCTTTTTTTTTTTTTTTTTTTTTCAAAGATGTATTTATTTATTAGTTTGAAAGACAGAGTGGCCGGATTGGGGAGAGACAGGGAGAGATCTCTCACCTGCTGGTCTTGCCCCAAATGGCTGTACCAGCTAGGGCTGGGCCTGTAAGTTCCTTGGTGAATTTTTAATGACAGATGGTTCTTTGATGAAGGAATTTTATTTCACTTGAATACTTGGTTAATGCTTACTTAGGAAAGAAAGTCTGTGGCCGGCGTGGTGTAGCAGGTTATGCCACTACCTAGTTTGCCAGCATCTTCTATGAGTGCCGGCTCAAGTCCTGGCTGCCCCACTTCCAATTCAGCTCCCTGCAGATGCCCTGGGAAAGCAGCGTAAGATGGTCCAAGTGCTTGGGCCCTGCACCCCATGGGAGACCAGATGCAGTTCCAGGCTCCTGACTTCGGCCAGGCCCAGTCCCAGCCATCGACTGTTGGGCCATTTGGGGAGTAAACCAGCAGGAAGATGGTGCTCTTGGACTGTGCCTTTCAAGTAAATAAGCATAGCTTTGAAAGATGTCAGTCCAGGCTGGGGACATGTGTGTGCTTGGACCAGTGTCTGGCCGTGCTGCTCCCCCGTGGCTCAGCTCTTGCTGTGGTGCCCGCTTCCTTCCCTTTATGGCATCTTGTTTGTTTGTTTGTTTGTTTGTTGGTACCACGAAGTTTGATGAAGAGAGGGATAGCAGTTGGACCGCACGTTGCAGGAGTGGAGGTAGCAGTTAATTGACGCTCCCATCCAGAGATGGAAGCGGCAGGTTTGCTAGGGCTGGGTCTACACAGCTGGCAAGTCGCTTCCTTAGCCTCTGCGGCGTCTCCCTGTGGGACCCTTCTCAGATGCACCCATCAGAGAACCCTTGTGTCCCGTCCGTGCGGCCACCCAGTCTCACGTTTCACAATGGACAGCACCTGACAAGTTAAACTTAGGCACATAACTTACTGTCTGCCTCCCTCATCCAGAAAGTGAACTCTCAGGGTGAGAGCAGTGTGTGCTCCTAGATCCAGAGCGTCAGTGCCCAGCACGCGAGGGCTTGGTCGACAGTCTGAGCGAGTGAGGGAGCCGCACAACTGGGCCCGCGTGTTGGGGCCGTTCTCCGCAAATGCTTCTTCAACAGCTCACAGCTTGGATCCTGCTGCAGGACTGTCCTGTGGTGTGGCCGTCTGTGTACTCAGACTCCTGGAAGACAGTCACACGTCCTTCACTCTGGCCCATGCTAGTTCCTGGCAGGGCAGCTCAGAGTCCAGGTGATGAACGCGGGGTTCACGGTGCCTTGGGGTGTGACCTGTCCAGTGCCCAGAGCACCTTCTGTGCCACGCAGCTGTCACAGGCGGTGATGCTGACGTCTTCAGCTGCGGAGCTGGGCAGCTTGTCCCTCCTCCTGCAGTGTGGGGTATTCTGCTTTTCAAGTGCTCTCGGGGCCGTTGTGGCTTTCCCAGGCCACAGCAGGTGGAGCAGCCGGGACTCTTTGGGCGCCCACGTGGGATGCCGACACTGCCGGCGACGACTTCACCCGCCTCGCCGCGGTGCTGGCCCTGTAGATCATTTCATTAGAGTCCCTTGCTTGAAAGAGAGAAATCAGGTGAAGGTCTAGGGTAAGAAAACAGTGAGGCCTGGAGGGGCGAGGCCGGGCGGGTGCGGCTGGCGGCCCTGCTCCTGGGGGGCGCGTTGCTTGGCCAGCTGTAGTTGGGAGTGCGGGGAGCCAGGGCTGTGTGCAGTGTAAGTGCCCACGGACGCCAGCACACCATCCCAGCCTGCGCAGTACTGGTGGAAGCAGAACCCTTGGGGCAGTTGTCTGTAAGCTGACCAGACCCTCCCCAAGGCCCAGCCCTTGTTCACAGCCCAGACTGAAAGAAAAGTGGGAATGGGTGGAAAGAACGCGGGAAGAAGAGCAGTTAATGGGGGAGATGGGAGGAAGACTTCTCTGAAGTCTGCTTCATTTATTTGAAAAGTGTGGTGACACTGGCTCTCTTTCCAGTGCCTGTGACACTGGGGCTAGGCCAAAGCTAGGGGCTCAGACTGGACTCTGGATCTCCTTCATGGGTGACAGGGACCCAAGTGCCGGAGCCACCACCTGCCGCCTCCTAGGGTGCACTCAGCAGGAAGCTGGTTTCATTGTGGAGGAGGGGCTCAACCCCAGGCGCTCCGTGGGGTGCAGGTGTCCAGACTCGCCCACTGTGTCACATGCCCTCCTGTGAGCTCACGGGATGGGGCCAGCAGTGCCTGCCCCCCGGCTTCCTCAGGGACCCAGTCCAGAGAGGCGTGCAAAGTGCCTCAGAGGACGGCGTCTGGAACATGAGGATGTGGCCAGTTCTCTTGTTTGTTAGAATAATCTCGCCGGTGCTGTGGCTCAACAGGGTAATCCTCCACCTTGTGGCGCTGGCACACGGGGTTCTAGTCCCAGTCGGGGTGCCGGATTCTGTCCCAGTTGCCCCTCTTCCAGGCCAGCTCTCTGCTGTGGCCCGGGAGTGCAGTGGAGGATGGCCCAGGTGCTTGGGCCCTGCACCCCATGGGAGACCAGGAGGGGCACCTGGCTCCTGCCATTGGATCAGCGCGGTGCGCCGGCCGCAGTGCACCAGCCATTGGAGGGTGAACCAACGGCAAAGGAAGATCTTTCTCTCTCTCTCGCACTGTCTACTCTGCCTATCAAAAATTAAAAAAAAAAAAAAGAAGAATCTCACCTATATTTTTTTCAGTTATGCTTTAAAATCTAGTTTGGTGCACTGGGGTGTGCTCAGGAAGCTCACCTGCTAACTTGTGAGACTTAAACAACACACAGTGCTTAGAGCAGCCCCACACAGCTGAGCGCGCTGTGGCTCAGATCTGGGGTGAGCACCGTGAGGGGGTGAGCACTGGGCGTGAGTGTGAACACTGGGCGTGAGCGCTGGCTGAAATAAAATAAACTAAAAGTTGATCTCTGAAAGAGCAAATTGAAAAACCTTCAGTGAGACTGAGAAATAAATACGTGAATTAAAATTAAATCTTTTTCAATACCTGTTTTTTGTTTTTTTTTTTAATTTTTTTTTTTGGGACAGAGTTAGACAGAGAGAAAGGTCTTCCTTCCGTTGGTTCACCCCCCAAATGGCCACCATGGCCAGCTCACTGCGCCGATCCGAAGCCAGGAGCCAAGTGCTTCCTCCTGGTCTCCCATGTGGGTGCAGGGGCCCAAGCACTTGGGCCATCCTCCACTGCCCGTCCTCCCCCCCCCCCCCGCCACAGCAGAGAGCTGGACTGGAAGAGGAGCAACCGGGACTAGAACCCGGCGCCCATATGGGATGCCAGCGCCACAGGTGGAGGATTAGCCAAGTGAGCCACGGTGCTGGCCCCATACAGGAGTTGGATGCAGAGCTGGGACTTGAACCAGGCATTCCCTCATGGGATATAGGCACCCTAACATCTTCTCCATATGCTGTCCCTTTGCACCTGCCCTTTTTTTTTTTCTAAGATTTATATATTTATTTGAAGGTAGAGTCACAGAGAGGCAGACCTTGGACCTCTGCACCCACGTGGAAGACCCAGAAGAAGCTCCTGGCTCCTGATCAGCCCAGCTCTGCCCATTGCAGCCATCTGGGGAGTGAAGCAGTCTTCCTTCCGTTGGTTCACTCCCCAAATGGTCGCCACAGCTGGCAATCCGAAGCCAGGAGCCAGGTGCTTCTCCTGGTCTCCCGTGCAGGTGCAGGGGCCCAAGCACTCGGGCCATCCTCCACTGTCCTTCCGGGCCACAGCAGAGAGCTGGACTGGAAGAGGAGCAAACGAGACTAGAACCCGGCGCCCATATGGAATGCTGGTGCCGCAGACAGAGGATTAACCAAGTGAGCCACGGCGCCGGCGACACCTGATCTTTTAACATAGTCCCCTCTTTGAGTAGTCCCTGGAGGCTCCGACCTAGGACCGTCCTGAGTGTGGACCGGCTTGCTGAGGGAGGTGTGGTGCCCACAGTCACTTTTGGCTTGGCACCACTTGCAGCACCTTGTGTTAAGTGGCCCTCTGCCCTGGACGCGTCATGAAACCTGTGCAGTGCCCTGTCCTCTTGTCCATCAGAGGACATAGCCTGAGCCTCTGAGCGCTGTCCTGTCCAGGGCTTTGCTGGAATCCCGAGGGCTCCGTGAAACCAGTCCGTCCTGCATTTTAATGGTTTAATTTGCATCGGTCGAGTTCTGCTTAGTTTACGTGGTAGGCTAATTTCCCATGCTTTCTCCACTGGACTGTGAGACGGAACGTGAGTGCTAATGTCAGTGTCACAATTGGCATTAGGAAGTACTTGTTGCGTGAATGAGTGTTCAGAGGGTTTGGCCCAGGGAAAGCCAGGGTGTCAGACTAGAGGCCAGGCAGGAGCAACCTGACACCGTGCTGGCAAGGAAGCTGTGGTCTGGAAGCTCTGCCCTGCACGGTGTGTGTGCTGGCTGGTCCAGAGCCCAGTGGGCAGCAGGGCGCACGCTTGCAGCACGCCACCGCCTGGCCGTGCGCCGAGGTCCTCAGCTTTGTCATCAGCTGGGTGAGGAGTCGCTGGTTTGTGTGTAACTCGGCGCGCTCATGGATTTGATGGTGAACTTGTGTTTTCAGATCTTTGATTTGAGTTACAATATTAAATTTCCACAAACGTAGCCTTTTTACTTCCTCCAGCTTCCCTGAAGAGCTGCTTTCTGCAAAGATTCAGTAGACAGTTTCGGGAAGTTCTCCCGCCCACCTGGCTTCTTGTCAGGTTCAAAGTCGCCCTGGGGCCTCTTCCTCAGCTGCCTGCCCGGCCCTGCTGGCTCCAGAGCCGCAGTGGACAGGCTCCTGTGCCCTGGGCCTTCTGCCTCCAGGCGGTGTAGCCACGTGAGATGGCTGCTGCTCTGAGGGCACATCACTGCCAGGCTGGGGTCTTGTCCTTGGTACCGAGTTCTGTGGGCACGTGGTCAGGGAAAGGTCCCGTATTTGGATCTTGATTTTGCCCAGGAATGAGCCTAGATGGGTCTTCACGTGTCCACACGCTGTCAGCATCCTGTTTGTTGTTGCTGTTTTTGTTTTTTTTTAAAGATTGATTGATTTATTTGAAAGGTAGAGTTATGGGGCTGGGGAAAAGGGGATAGATCTTCCATCTGCTAGTTCAATCCCCAAACGGTTGCCATGGCTGGAGCTGGGCCAATCCGCAGCCAGGAGCTTCCTCCAGCTCTCCTAGGTGCGTGCAGGGACCCAAGCTCTTGAGCCATCTTCCACTGCTTTCCCAGGCACACTAGCAGGCAGCTGGATAGGAAGTGGAGCAGCCAGCACTCAAACTGGCGCCGACATGGGAGGCCTGTGCTGCAGGAAGCACCTTTCCCCACTGTGCCACAATGCTGGCTCTGGCGGTGTCCTTACCCTGACCCGGACTGTGCCACTGCGAGCGGAAGGTAGGGAGATGCACCCAGGGACCGTGAGCGCTCCCCTGTGAAAGAGCAGGTGGCTGAACCTTGTTGGTGACTTGGGCCATGCACGAGGCGCTCGACACGGGAAAGAGTGATCTAGGGTGCAGCTTTCTGGTTCATTTTTTTAAATCTCTCTCTTTCTAAAGGGAAAGAGTTTATTAATGGGGAAATCTAACAGGCTGGAGGAGAGGGGCAAAGAAAGGGGGAGCGAGCGAGCGAGAGCAGGTGTGTAGGAAGCAAACTCTGTTACACCCTGGCCGGGGCTAACCTGTGTCTCACCTTGAGGCATTGCTGTGTGGAGGACTTACCAGGATAATTATGATCACCTTAAACTAGGCATTCCTAACTGGCCATCATTGCCCCCTTGGGGACATCTGGTGGCTGTTACAGCTGGGGAAGGGGCTGTGTTTGCTGCTGACAGAACCCTGCAGAAGCCCGCAACAGACAACCCCCCAGCACCCCCACCCCAGAGAGCGACAGGACAGGCAGCTCCCCAGCACCCCCACCCCAGAGAACGACAGGACAGGCAGCTCCCCAGCACCCCCACCCCGGAGAGCGACAGGACAGGCAGCTCCCCAGCACCCCCACCCTGGAGAGGACAGGCAGCCCCCCCAGCAGACAGCCCCCATGGGATGCTGCTGCCTCACATGTGTGGAGCCTTCCCTGGGGGAGAGGTAGTGTCCATTTGCTGATTGACTCTGCATTTTCCAGCTTTGCTTCCGTAGCCTCTATTTTAAAGAATCTATTATTTGAGGAGGGCACTCTCAGCACTGGGCACCCCCCATGCTTCTGACAGCTGCTGAAGTTGGGAGCAGGGAGGTCTGTCCATGTCTCCCGTGTGTGTGGCAG
This sequence comes from Sylvilagus floridanus, assembly GCA_949820135.1. NCBI lineage: Eukaryota > Metazoa > Chordata > Mammalia > Lagomorpha > Leporidae > Sylvilagus > Sylvilagus floridanus. Next base: position 465,086 of record OX463225.1, on the reverse strand, counting down.
GAACCCGGCCGCTTCAGCCATCCCTGCTGCCTCTGCCCACACTCACCGAAGCGTTTTTTCCCTTAGGTGAATTGCTGCAACGTTAAGTTAAACATCTTTAAATGACCGACTCTGTGGTCCTCACATAGTCACAGTATTCTGCGGCTGATTCCTTTCTCCGAAAGGAAGCTCTGTGCCCATTAACCTGTCACTCATCACGGGCACCACCCCTGCGTGCTGCCTCCTAGCACGTCCATACTTGACCCTTGTATTTGTGAGTAGCGTGCCTGTGTGTGTGGCGTTTCATTTGTCCCCTTCTGGCCGGTGGATACTGAGGCCCTATGTCCAGTTCTGTGGCATAGCCGGGAGCAGAACCCCCACCTTGTGGTAATTCTGTGGTCGGTGCTCCGAGGATGTGTCCAGCTGTCCTTCCTGCCCAGGGAGCGCCAGGGGAGCATGTGCTGCGTGCACGTCAGCGAGAGTCTTAGGACGAAGGCTTTTCTGAGTGAATGCTGAGAATTCATTTTCTTACTGAGGCAGTCTTGGTTTGGTGTGAATATGTGAGTGTGGGCTTTAAGATTTATTTATTTGAAAGAGTTACACACAGAGAGAAGGAGAGGCAGGGAGAGAGAGATAGAGAGGTCTTCCGTCCGCTGGCTCACTCCCCAGTTGGCTGCAATGCCAGAGCTGAGCCGATATGAAGCCAGGAGCCAGGAGCTTCTTCCAGGTCTCCCACGTGGATGCGGGGCCCAAGCACTTGGGCTGTCTTCTGCTGCTTTCCCAGACCATAGCTAGATCAGAAGTGGAGCAGCCGGGACTTGAACTGGCAACCATAGCATCAGCCCTTCTAGTAACAGGATTCTAACCCCTACTCTCCTACTTTTCTGTTAATTCAAGGTATTTACCGTGAGGCACTTCCAAGGGTTTTAAGAGGTTGATCCCACCCTAAGACTTCCTGGTCTGGCTGAAAGGCCTGTGAGAGCATTTCAGGCATGGAAAGCCAAGACTGTCGCAAAAAATATCCTACACGGAGGATCTCAGGAGAGAAAGGGCCATCCAAGAAGGCTGTACTCTATCTGAAGGGAGGAGAGAACTTCCACTTTGTTTATGGCCGTGTCCAGATACCGATGGCGTCTGTGGTCACAAAAGGCTGCCATAGCCTTGGCAGCCCATGGCAAGAGCCTCAGTGATCACTGATGTCATAAACAGGCGTGTTAATTGCTAAAGGAACAACAGAAGTCACTGTGCACTTACTCCCCATGTAGGACCTCCGTCCTTAATGAATTGTATACGAGAATCGTCTGCAAATCTTGTTCTCAAACTCTGCTCTACACATTGTGTGTGTGCATGGGTGCAAACGGTTGAAATGTGTGCTTGACATGGAGTAGGTCCTCTGTATACAAAATCAAACTAAAAATGAGGTGGGGAGGGAGGTGGGATAAGAATTGGGGTGGAAGGGTGGATATGGGGGAAGAACCACTATATTCTAAAGTTGTATCTATGAAAAAATGCATTCATTAAATAAAAACTTTAAAAAGTAAAAAAATAAAAGGTTGATACCAATTTTTTTCCACACTGAGAAACAAAATACTGTAATAGTACTAAGTGAAGCGGTTGGGAGAGTAGATAGTAGTAGGGGAGGGGTAGCTCTGAGAGTGAAGTGTTTCCTCAGCACCTGGACGCAATGCAAATGTAGCCTTTTCTGTTTGTTGCAGACAGATTTACATGTGTTGGAGACCAGACCAGAAGCACTTCTGAATTCAGGTAATTTTGATATAATTGATACTGGTCAGTTTTTAAAATGCAATACTTAGGCCGGCGCCGCGGCTCACTAGGCTAATCCTCCGCCTGCGGCACCGGCACACCAGGTTCTAGTCCCGGTCGGGGCGCTGGAATCTGTCCCAGTTGCCCCTCTTCCAGGCCAGCCCTCTGCTGTGGCCCGGGAGTGCAGTGGAGGATGGCCCAGGTGCTTGGGCCCTGCACCCCATGGGAGGCCAGGAGAAGCACCTGGCACCTGGCTCCTGCCATTGGATCAGCGCGGTGCGCCGGCCGCAGCGCGCCGACCGCGGCGGCCATTGGAGGGTGAACCAACGGCAAAGGAAGACCTTTCTCTCTGTCTCTCTCTCTCACTGTCCACTCTGCCTGTCAAAAAAAAAATGCAATCCTTAAATTCCATTCTATTTTTATTTTTATATATATATATATATATATATATTTTTTTTACAGGCAGAGTGGACAGTGAGAGAGAGAGACAGAGAGAAAGGTCTTCCTTTGCCGTTGGTTCACCCTCCAATGGCCGCCGCGGTCGGCGCGCTGCGGCCGGCGCACCGCGCTCGTCCGATGGCAGGAGCCAGGAGCCAGGTGCTTTTCCTGGTCTCCCCATGGGGTGCAGGGCCCAAGCACCTGGGCCATCCTCCACTGCACTCCCGGGCCACAGCAGAGGGCTGGCCTGGAAGAGGGGCAACCGGGACAGAATCCGGTGCCCCGACCGGGACTAGAACCCGGTGTGCCGGCGCCGCAAGGCGGAGGATTAGCCTGTTGAGCCACGGCGCCGGCCTATTTTTATATTTTTAAAAACATTTTCATTTACTTGAAAGGCAGAGGGACACAGAAACAGACACAGACACATCTCCTAACCAGTGGTGGTTCAATCCCCAAACGTCTGGGACAGCCAGGGCTGGGCCAGGTGGGTGCCCCCCATGGGTGGCAGGGGCCCGAGTCCTTAAGCCATCGCCATCGCCTCCCAGGAAGCGCATCAGCAGGAAGCAGAGCTTGGCTTGGCCCCAGCCTGCAGGCGTGGAATGTGGGTGTGCTGTGAGGGGTCTTCCCATGCCGATTGTTTTTGCAGTAACCTGGTTTCTGTTCCAGTTCTGCCACTCTGTTTTTTACTCCCCAAGATGGTTTTAAGAACAGTTAGATCCTCAGAGGGATGATTCCTGCTTCAGCAGGGAGGTTCGCCGCCCCAGACCAGGGCTTACGTTCTGGCAACTTCTTTCACTACAAAGCAGAAGGACCCCTTTTTCCAATTAAACCTTCGTTGTACCAGTGTGCGACGCAGACCATCGCGTAAGGCCTGCAGGACTTGAGGAATCTCCGGTGTGCGTAGAAGGGGAGGGACCTGGTGTCTCCAGTGTTGGCTGCGGGTGGCTCTGGGGGAGGGTGTGCTGTGTCCTGTGTCATCCTGCAGCTCCTGAAGGGTAGATGCTTGCAGATGGGAAAGGAAAACTGAATGACAGGGGTCAGCAGTATCATTAGGCAAAAGATCCCCATGGATCATAGATCTAAGTACAAAACCTGAACTCGGGAACTTCTGTACCAAAGCACAGAAAATTGGCTTGGGGTTCAGCAGAGGCTTTTAGAAAGAGCATCATGGGCTGGCACCGTGGCAGAGCAGATAAAGCCACCCCCTGCAGTGCCATGTCCCACACGGGCCACCCCCTTAAACACTAGCATCCCACATGGCGCTGGTACTGTGGCAGAGCAGATAAAGCCACACCCTGCAAGGCCAGCTACCCATGTGGGCACTGGTTTGAGCTGGTCCTGGCTGCTCCACTTCCAATCCAGCTCCCTGCTAATGTCCCTGGGAAAGCAGCAGAAGATGTGTGGGAGACCCAGATGAGTTCCAGCGTCCTGGCTTGAGTTCCCAGCCCTGAATATTGGAGCCGTCTTGGGAAGTGAGCCAGCAGATGGTTTTCTGTTCTCTCTCTAACTCTACCTTTCAAATAAATAAATAAATAATATAATTACTTATCAATAAATATGTGCACACATGTACACACACATATAAAGACTTGTACCTGGATGACTCTCAGAACAACTCATCCGAGGGGCCGGTGCTGTGGTGTGGCAGCAGGGGAAGCTGCTGCCTGTAATAATGACATCCTGTGTGGGCGCCGGTTCAAGTCTCGGCTCCTCCTCTACCAATCCAGCTCCCTGCGAATACACCTGGGAAAGCAGCAGAAGATGGCCCAAGTGCTTGGGCCCCTATCCCATCATGCATGTGGGAGACCTGGATGCAGGTCCTAGTCCTGGCTTCAGCCTGGACTAGTGCTGGCCATTGCAGCTTGTAGAAGTAAGTGTTACACGCAGAATAATTTTTTAAAGACTTATTTATTTAAAAGGTAGAGTTACAGAGAGATCTCCCATCTGCGGCTCGCTTCCCAGATGGCCACAGCAGCCAGGGCTGTGCCGGGGCTGAAGCCAGGAGCCAGGAGCTTCTTCCGGGGCTCCCACGCGGGTGCAGGGGTCCAGGGACTTGGGCCATTCTCTGCTGCCTTCCCAGGCCACAGCAGAGAGCTGGATCGGAAGTGGAACAACTGGAACTGGAACCAGTGCCCATATGGGATGCCGGCACTGCAGGTGGCAGCTTGACCCATCACAGTGCCGGCCCCACACGGAAGATTTTTACATGGTGGAGTGTAGGTGGCAAGAGAGGGCTGAGTCTTCTGTGAAAGGTGCTTGCAGTTTCGCCCGTGCCTTTGTGTGTTCCGTGGTGTTCAGTTTTCCTACCACCTCTCCCTGTGAGGTCTTCCCTCTGGATGGATCCGCTCGTTTGGTGAGATCCACCAGTCGTGTGTAAACGGCTGCACTGGGACTTGCTATCTGCAGCGCCTGTGAATGAGCTGACACCGGGGAGACAGGGAGGACCCCTCGTCTGTCCCGGTCACTTGCACTGGAGCAGCCTGGTTCCTCCCCTTTAGACGGTGGGGTTGGAAGGAGCTTCTGTGGGTTCTCAGGTCTGGACAGGCTGTAGCGGTGCTGTCTACTAAGGAGGCTGGTGGCCTTGGCCACATGTGGCTGTTGAGAACATGGCACATGGAAAGTGTGCACTGGATGTCACAACTTAGCTCGACAAGTGCGTGAGGAATGCCTCTTTAACCATTGTTTCATATTGCATACAAGTTGAGATAACTTTTGATATATTGGCATAAATAAACTATTCAAAATAATGTTACCTGTTTGTTCACACTTTTTAAGAATATAAGATTGATTTAAAAAAACCATTGACTTTTATTTTAGAGAGATCTTCCATATACTGGTTCATTCCCCCAAATACCCACAGAAGCTGGGCTGGGCCAGGCCAGAGCCAGGTGCCAGAGCTAAGTACCAGGAACTAAGTACCAGGAACTAAACATGTGTCTCGCACATGAGCAACAGGGACTCAAGTGCTCGAGCCATTACCTGCCATCTCCCAGGGTGCACGTTACAGGAGACCGGAGTCAGGCACCAGAGCCGGGATTGACTCAGGTACTCTGATGTGGGATGCAGATGTCTTAATTGGTGGGCCAAATGTCCTCCACCTTTTTCTTCTTAACAGGACTACAGGAAAATTAAGAACGACCTGTGTTGCTTGTGCTGTGTTTCAGCCAGCCCTGGCTGAAGAGAGGTGTAAGCTAAGTTAGCTGGAAAGCACCCAACCCCAGGGCACGCGGTCCGCTGGCCGTGGCCATCGGGGAGGGCGTGATCTAAGGAAGTGCGCAGCAGTGTTGCAGTGGAGGGCGGGAGTCTCAGCACCTTGTCCGGTGCACACTGCCCAGTGGTCACTTTGGGCTCCAGCGCTGTCAGAAGAGCGGGTCTGGATGCCATGTCGGAGCAGCAGGTGGTTCAAGAAGTGAAAGTCTTTTTGTGCTTTTGACCCACTGACCGTTCAGCCAGTCGGGGGTGCTGAGGCCATCCCTGCCGAGGGAGGCTGATCCTGCCTCTGGCTGCTCCGTGCGTCCGAGCTCTGGGCAGTGGTGCCGCGTTCTCTTCCTGTTCATTGCTGATGGGACCGCCTGCGGGTGTCAGAGCAGAGCTCCCAGAGTCACGGCTGGGCTGGGAGCACATTCTACGCACTTTTCACTTGATCTTTTAGAAAGGGTTTATTATTTGAAAGAGAGAGAGAATGAGGGAGAGTGGGACTGGGACAGGCTGCCGCCGGGAGCAGGAGCTCCATCTGGATCTCCTGTGTGGGTGGCAGGGGACTGAGCACTTGGACCATCTGCCGTTGCTTTCCCAGGAGTATTAGCAGGGATCTGGAAGGGAAGTGGAGCAGCCGGGACTTGAACCAGCGCTCAGATGGGATTCTGGAGTTGCAGTGTCGCCTTAACCTGCTGTGCTGCAACCGCAGCACCCGCTTTGCGTTTTCAGGTTCTTAGGAATTCAGGTGCCGTCCTGGAGACCGTGGCCCCGAGCGCAGGGAGCCTTTTCCACCAGTGTCCCCGCCCACAGAAGCTGCGCAGTCAGCAGGTTTGAGCAAGATGGAGAGGGTGGCAGTGACGCTGCTGATTCTTGGAAGAATTAAGTCTTTCGGATTCACACGTAATGAAGCTAAACCTGATCAGGAAGCAAATAGACTGCCCTTGCTTCCACTCAGTGACACAGTAGGGCTGGTGCTGTGGCGCAGTGGGGCAAGCAGCTGCCTGTGATGCTGGCAGCCCACATTGGCACCATGTTCATGTTAGTCTGCAACACTGCCAGTGCAGCTCCCTGATAATGCACCTGGGAAAGCAGCCCAAGATGCCCAGTGTTGGGCCCTTGCACCCACGTGGGAGATCCAGATGACGCTCCTAGCTTTGGCCTGGACCAGCCCTGGCTATTATGGCCATCTGGGGAGTGAACAGGCAGATGGAAGATCTCTCTGTCTCTCCCTCTGTCTCTGTCTGTCTGTCTCTCTGTAACTCTGCTTTTCAAATAAGTCAATGCATCTTAAAAATATTCAATAGACTTGATTGGGTTTCAAGGATCACAGTCTGTGTGCTAAAATGCAAGACCTTGTGCCGGCGCCGTGGCTGCTCCAGCCCGGAGCAGCCACCTGGGGAAGGAACGAGCAGATGGAAGACCTCCCTCCCTCTCTACCTCTCTTTGTAACTCTGTCTTTCAAATAAATAAGAAATAAATCTTAAAAAGTAAATACATAAATAAAAATAAAAAGCAGGACCTAGGAGAAATTCCTGTGCTGCAGGGCGTGCGTCACACTCCCAGCTTCTCCACCTTGGGTGGCAGTGCCTGCTACAGGCTGAGCTTACGGTTAGGGGTGAAGGGGACAGATTCAGGCCACACTCGACTCACCAGGAACCCGAGTTGACGCCCTGGTTAGACCCTGGTGGTCCTCACCACTTTTAAAATAAAGCAATCCTTGCATCCTGTACGTGTGGATTTCTGCTCTCACCACACACTTTTTGAGTCCTGCATAGCTCGTGGCCAGATCTTTGGGAGGGAAGAAGCCAGGAGGAGCACCGGAGTGTGGCAGGAGGTGGCCTGGGCTGGAGTGCAGAGCTGGGATGCACTTGAGAGTGAGCTGCATCCCGGGAACTGAGATCTGGTGAGAGACGTGGGAAACCTGATAGAGAATTAAGAAAACACTTCTGGGGCAGCCGCCACCTGTAACACTAGCATCCCATCTGGGCACTGGTTTGTGTCCTGGACTACTGCACTCCCAATCCAGCTCCCTGCTAATGGCCTGGGAAAAGCATCAAGGGTGGCCCAGATGCTTGGGCCCCTGCACCCTCGTGGGAGACCGGAGAAGCTTGTGCTTCAGCCTGGGTCAGCCCTGGCTCTTGGGGCTACTTGGGGAGTGAACCAGAGGACGGAAAAACACCTCTCTCCTCTCTCCCCCTTGCTCTCCCTCTCTCCCTTTCTCTCTGTCTCTCCCTCTCTGTAACTCTGTCAAGTAAATATTTTTATTTAAAAAGAATATTCCTGAATATTAGTGTTTTCACGTTTAAAATGGATACTTAATCTCCAAGGCCAACCCTTTAGTTGCTCAAACAAGTTTGAAAAGTACTAGACTTGGATCTACAAAGCGGTCAGCATGGGATGGGGTGGGGGCATTTGCTGCAGTGGCTGGAACACCTGCTCCCATGTCACAGTGCCTGGTTTGAGTCTCCGCTCCACCCTCAGCCCCAGCTTCTTGCTGGGTGTGGTTGGGTTCCTTCTGCTCCTGCGGGAGACCTGGACTGAGTTCCTGACTTGCCATTTCGGTCCAGCCCAACTTGCTGCAGTATTTGTAGGGTGACCCAGGGGGTGGGAGTGCTCTGTCTCTCAAATCAATAAAACAAGTAAGTCAAATTAAGAAAAAAAGCAGCAAGCTAAAGTGGCAATATGCTTCATTGTAGGAAAATTGTCAAAACATAATACACAGGGCCGACGCTGTGGCGTGGTGGGTGAAGCTGCTGCCCAGTGCCGGCATCCCACACGGGAGCCAGTTCGAGTCCCGGCTGCTCCACTTCTGATCCAGCTCTCTGCTATCAGCTGGGAAAGCAGTGGAACATGGCCCAAGTCCTTGGGCCCCTGCATCTGTGTGAGAGACCTGGAAGAAGCTCCAGGCGCGTGGCTTTCGATCAGCGCAGGTCTGGCCGTTGCAGCATCTGGGGAGTGAACTAGCAGGAGGGAGATATCTCTGCCTCTGCCTCTTTGTAACTCTGCCTATCAAATAAATAGATAAGTTCTGTAAGAAAAAAACTCGGGACATTTGGACATTTGGACGTAAAAGTTTTGTTTTGTTTTGTTTTTGTTTTTAGTTGTCTGAGAGTTGGAAAGACAGAGACAGACACACAGAGCTCCGTCCACTGGTTTGCTCCCCAAACGCCTGCAATGGCCAAAGCTGGCCCACATCAGAGCAAGGAGTCTGGTCTCTGATGGATGTGGCAGGGACCCAGGGATTGAGGTGTCACTGTTGCCTTCCAGGGTCTTGCTATGAAGACTCTGGAATCAGGAGCTGGTAACCGTGCCCAGGCTCTCCACTGTGGGGTGTAGACCTCTTAATCACCAGGCCAAATACCCCTTCTGCGTTTGGAGTTTGAATCCACATCTAAAGTACCCACCAATTAAAAAAATGCATAGGAGAGTTAAAACAGAAAATTGACCAAACTGATGACCATCCCATCACTGACTGCTCTGTGTGGCCCCACCTTTCCCATCCTTGTTTTTTGTTTGTTTAGGTTGATGTATTTGTTTATTGGAAAGAAAACTCTTGCCTCCATTGGTTCACTCCCCAAATGCCCAGAATACCAGGGCTGGGTTGGACCAAAACAAAAAGCCAGAAGCCAGGAGGTCCTGCCCGTGGGTGGCAGGAAGCGGGATGTGCGTGGACCGTGGGGGCACAGCCCGCCGCATCGGAACGCCTGCCCTTTCTCGGTTGTTGTGAAGCAGTGTTGGACGTACCGTTTTACTCTTAAAGATTTCTGTGCGCACCTTTAGATGATAAAGACCTTAAATGTCGTACAGGATGCTCGGTGCCGTGCCCTACCCACCACCAGAACCACCCTTCCTCCGCCCAGCACACGGTGCCCCTTCGAGCCGGTGCTGGTCTCACCCTCGGAAGCCACCACTTGGTTCACCTGGGTAAAGACTGATTTTACTTATGAGGCAGAGTGACAGAGACCTCTTCTGTCAGCTGGTCACTCCCCTGATGTCCACAACAGCTGGGGTTGGCCCAGGCTGAAGCCAGGAGCCCAGAGCTCCGTGCAGCTCTCCCCTGGGTGGCAGGGCCCAACTGTTCGAGTCCTCACTGCTGCCTTCCAGGTGTGCGTGAGCAGGAAGCTGGAGTCAGAGCTGAGCCAAAGCTCCAGCAGGGCGCAGGCGTCCTAGGCAGCGTCATAACTGCTGTGCCAGGCTCCTCCGGGTTACCTGTTGGGCAGCTCTCCTTCAAACTAGAATTCGACCTGTGCTGTCTATCCTGCTCACTGCTGCTCAAGGCTCCCAGGAGCCTGGCGCAGCAGGCAGTGTCGTGTCAGTGTGTCTGTCCTGCTACCTGTGCTGCTGCAGTGCTGTGGGGAGCAGGTGGAGGAGGAAGGACCTCAGGGCTTTGTGCTGTGCTTTGCATTGGCATCGGGTTTTGGAGATTGGCCTGGACTTGGGAACGGAAGACAAGTAACGAGCGTAACGAGCAGATTGAACTGAAATTCTCCTGCTGTGACCCTGGTCCTGGGAGGAGACAGGTGCTGATAGTTCCCCGTCCCGTTTGTAGCTTGTGCAGGGCTCAGCAGGGGTTTTGACTGGGCAGCCACTGTCCAGGGCAGCGTGTGCCATGGCTGCTGACCGGGGGCTGCGGGAGTGCCTGCTGGCTGGTGGGGCCCACGGGAGTGTCCCGGTGCCCTGGGCCGTGCCCTTGAGCTTGGCGCACTGGCTGAGAGGCTTACGGAGCACTTTCTGACCCGACGTCTTGTTTAATTTCCCTGTGAGCCTAGTGATGGAGATGACACCGTTCCCAGATGCAGTAAGTAGAACAGAGTGAAAAGGGATTTGCTGACTTGCCGAAAGTCCTATTTCTTACAAGTTTTAGAAGCGGAACTTGGAACACTGTTTACCTCGCACACCAGTTTGGGCCTTTGCGTCTCGAGAGCTGTTGCTGGCGCCAGTGACTGTGGGGCTCTGGGTGCCCTTTGTGGATGTGGAGGGCCACCCGGCAGGGGTGTGCCGCCTCCGCCCTGTCATGGCAGGTGTCACCAGGCGACTCCCACGCACGTGTGCAGCTCACACCCTTGCTTTGAGCTGTCGCGTTTCTGGGGAAGTGTTTCCAGCAGGGCAGGGCTGAACAGAAGTTCCTGGGAAAAGTGGGTCAGGAAGAGCAGCCCTGAGGCCTCAGCAGGCCCCAGCTTAGAGGATGAGCGCCAGGTCCGCGGCGTCAGCACGGCCCCTGCTTAGCTGTGACATTGGCCCTGAGGTTGCCAGAAGGCTGGGGGACCAAGGCGAGTGCAGAGAAAAGCAGACAGGATTCCATGTAAGTACGGCCTCCTCGCCCCCGTCCTGTGAGCTGTGCCACTGATGCTTGCAGACGAGCAGAAAAGCTTGACTGGTAGTCCTGCTAAGATGCTCTTTGTCTTTTCAGATGGCTTTTAAGCTGCATGTCTTTGTTATTTTAAACACAGAAGACTGCGTGTGTGTGTGTGTGTGTGTGTGTGCGCGCGCGCGCGCTCTCTTTGACTGTCTGAAAGCATCACCCAGGTTCCTGCAGCTGTCCTTAGTGATGGGCCACAGCTTGCCAGGGACTGTGAAAGGCTTTTAAACTGAGAAGTAGACAGAAAAGATCAGTCCTCCTTGGTTCCCGGGCCCACAGAACCTGTTGGCTGTTGGTGAGGGTGGGGCTGAGCGGAGTTTGTGTGGAGGACGAATGGAGGCAGAGAACCGGCCGGCCATTCCCGTGTGTCCCACAGCCACCTGTGCCGACATGCTCTCACTGGCTCACACCGGCGCCCTGTGAGTGGACGCAGCGACGCTGTGTGCGTGACCGCCCAGCCCGAGCCTGTCCACGGAGAAGGCGGCTGAGAGGCTCAGGGGGAGCCGGGGAGCTCTGCTCCGTGTCGGGCTCATTGCTGTGCTGGAGGACAACCAGGCCTCCCTCCTCCGGGTGGCTGGACCTTGCACGCAGTGTGGAAGCAGAGGCAACCCACAAAAGACTCCTTTATGTTTGACTTTAGAACCAATTTTTAAAGTTCTAATCTATGTGTAGACAGTGAGCCAGAGGGATCCGTGAGGCATTTGTGATTTTTCTAGTGTCGGGGGCCTGACGACAGACTGCTGTTTGCTGCTGGTCTGTGTGTGGACTGAGAGTCCACAGGAGCCTGGCTCTCTTGCTAGCAGGATTAGGAATACCCTTGCTCTTAGAAATCAACAAAACATCGATACTGAGTCTTTCACCTGAGGCTCACATGTGGGTGCTGCTGCAGGCGCTGTGACCAGAGGCACCATCAGCGCTGCTGCTCGCTGCAGAGAGCAGGCCTGGCGTGGTGTTGCTGTCCGCGGGGCCTGGTCCCTGGGTACTGGAGCTGTGGAGCTCTGCACTCAACCCTTTGGTTGCTAGGAAGCTCATTTCTCTGGTCCTGGCAGTTGCAGCGGTCGATGGTCGTCTGTGTATTCTGACATGGGAAAAGATGTCTGATTAACAGAAGCACTGACAAGGTCAGGAGTCCCCACCTAACCCTGAGACGCGAGCCTCTGTGTGCAGCCCCAGCCCCAGCCACAGGCTTCTGTGGCTCCTTCCACGTCACCTGGGTCTGAGGCGCTGTTCTTTGAGACCTGCGTGTAAGATGAGCCGAACTGCTCAGTGCCACAAGACTCACTGTTCTTTCTTCACACTGACTTTGGGAAGGGAACATGGTAGCTTTTTTTTAAAACAGAAATTTATTCATTTACTTGAAAAGCAGAGTTTACAGAGAGGCAGAGGCTTGAGAGAGAGAGAGAGAGAGAGAGAGGTCTTCCATCTGCTGGTTTACTCCTCAGATGGTTGCGCCGATCCATCCGAAGCCAGGAGCCAGGAGCTTCCTCCGGATCTCCCATGCGGGTGCAGGGGCCCAAGGCTTTGGGCCATCTTCTGCTTTCTCAGGCCATAGCCGAGAGCTGGGTCGGAAACGGAGCAGCCAGGACTTGAACTGGTGCTCATATGGGACGCTGGTACTGCAGGTGGCAGCTTTTCCCACTATGCCACAGCACTGGCCCCTCCAGTAGCCTTTTATTTTATTTTATTTTTTTTTGATAGAGTGGACAATGAGAGACAGAGAGAAAGGTCTTCCTTTTTTCCGTTGGTTCACCCTCCAATGGCTGCCGTGGCCGGCCCACCATGCTGATCTGAAGCCAGGAGCTAGGTGCTTCTCCTGGTCTCCCATGGGGTGCAGGGCCCAAGCACTTGGGCCATCCTCCACTGCACTCCTGGGCCACAGCAGAGAGCTGGCCTGGAAGAGGGGCAACCAGGACAGAATCCGACGCCCCGACTGGGACTAGAACCCCGTGTGCTGGCGCTGCAAGGCGGAGGATTAGCCTATTGAGCTGTGGTGCTGGCTGGTCCAGTAGCTTTTTGTAGACTGAAGTTCTGCTGGAATAAATCTTGCCCCAGCACTGCAGGGTAAGTTATTGTATTAGATTGTCCTGATAAAATACAGGGGAGGGGTAGCTGGAGGGCAAGAAGGGATTCATGGGCTGTGTCCAGTCTGATGCTGCTTTGTATTCTGTTGGCACTTTTTATTATTTCACACATTAATATTCACACTTTGCAGTCCTTAGAATTTATGTGTGAAAACCAGAAACCTTTAAGGAGTCTTATTAGGACAAACTGCTTGATATCTGCGTGTTCCCTTCCTCCATGGAGGCCTGAGGCCGCTCCCCTGTGGCGCTTGAAAGCAAGCACTTCCTGCCGAGCTTGAGAGACGGGCGTCTTGGCCATCCTGTGCCGCCCTCCCAGCCCTGCCTTGTGGCCTCTCCTAGGGGTTCTGTGGACTGAGAACGCTCAGGCGGGCGTGCACAGGTTCCACGCACTTGCGCTTCCTCCCGCCAGCCACCACTGGAGGCTTCTCGGCTGGGGAGGATGTGGCTGGGGGGCACAGGTGTCTCCCCCACACCACACACTTCATAGGTTCTTTTTATGAGGAGAGATGTGGTGTGGCATTGCGGCGGTAACTTGGGTAATGTCATGATGGTTTCTGAATGCCTTTGCAGACAGGAAAGCTGAGACTAGAAGCTTGAGCAGCAGAGTTTGTGTGCCATCCAGAGAGGGAGAGCGAGCGAGCGAGCGAGAGATCTTCCATCTGCTGACTCACTCCTCAAGTGGCCACACAGCCAGGTCTGGGCTGCCAGCGACCTCCATCCAGGTCTCTCACGTGGGTGGTGGGCACCTAAATACTTGGGCCGTCCTCCGCTGCTTTCTCAACTGTTAGCACAGAGCTGGACGGGAAGTGGAGCAGCTGGGACACGAGCCCACCCATGCCCACATGGGATGTCGGTGTTGCAGGCCATGGCTTTAACCCACTACGCCACAACGTCAGCCCTGGAAGTCGGGTCTTGAACCGGCCTCTGGAGAGGGATGCGGCACAGCTGTGTGGGTTGTGGCGGCTTAACCTACCGCACCACGGTCCTGACCCCAGCCCTCTGACTTTCACACAAAATTGGTGGTGGTGGATTTCTTACGTTTTATGACTGACCTAGAAAATGGAGGTCTTTGCATAAGCGCATTTGCTTATGGCGCTAATTCTGCTATCAGTGGTTAGAGATGTTGGCAATTCTCTCTTCAGCTTTGGGATACTCTCGTCACATTGGGATGGATTTAGCCAAGACCTGCGTCAGAAATGCCACTGTCGGCCTGGCGTGGTGGCACAGTGGGTTACAGTGCTGGTTCAGGTCTTGGCTGCTCCAGTTCTGATCCAGCTGCCTGCTAATGTGCCTGGGAGTGCAGCAGAAGATGGCCCCAGTGCTTGGACCTCTGTACCCATGTTGGAGACCTGGAAGAAGCTCCTGGCTCCTGGCTTTAGCCTAGAACAGCCTTCCCATTGCAGCCATCTGGGGAGTGAATGGACAGATGGAAAAATCTCTGACTCTTATTCTCCCTTTCTAACTCTCCTTTCAAATAAATCTTAAACACGAATGAAATACCACTGGGGCTTATGACATTCTCTCGGGGACAGCAAGGTTCCACTGGACACTTTGCAGGAACACTGACCAGACTAGGGTGTGCAGGACGTGTGCTGAGCCTGAGCCTGAGCCTCAGCCGGTGCCTCGGAGGACTCCGAGCCTCTGGGAGCCCAGGCCTGTGCTGGTGGGAGAACTGATGAATTGTCCCTGAGTCAGAGGACCGCTGGACACTTTCTTGTGTCCTTTCAGGGGTACAGTGTGAGCATTTGGGCATCTTTCCACTGGTCCTGGATCCCTGGTTACTGCTTTTGGGGTGCTGGGTGGCCACGTTGCCACTGCGGTCTGTCTCCTGGAGCAGTGACCCTAGGCTTTCTAATGCTGTCTCGTGTTCTGTGGGAGGCCCAGAACTCTCGTTGAAAACCTTTCTTGAGCCGGCGCCGTAGCTCACTAGGCTAATCCCCGCCTTGCAGCGCTGGCACACCAGGTTCTAGTCCCATTCGGGGCGTCGGATTTTGTCCTGGTTGCCCCTCTTCTAGGCCAGCTCTCTGCTGTGGCCCGGGAGTGCAGTGGAGGATGGCCCAGGTGCTTGGGCCCAGCACCCCATGGGAGACCAGAAGCACCTGGCTCCTGCCATCAGATGAGCGCAGTGCGCCGGCCGCAGTACGCCAGCCGCGGCAGCCATTGGACGGTGAACCAACTGGCAAAAGGAAGACCTTTCTCTCTCTCTCTCTCTCTCTCTCTCACTGTCCACTCTGCCTGTCAAAAAAAAAAAAAAAAGAAAACCTTTCTTGAGGCCTGCGCCATGGCTCACTTGGCTAATCCTCCACCTGTGGCACTGGCATCCCATATGGGTGCCGGTTTCTTGTCCCAGTTGCCCCTCTTCCAGTCCAACTCTCTGCTGTAGCCCAGGAGTGCAGTGGAGGATGGCCCAAGTGCTTGGGCCCTGCACCCCCATGGGAGACCAGAAGCACTTGGCTTCTGGCTTCGGATCGGCCCAGCGCGCTGGCTGTGGCAGCCATTTGGGGAGTGAACCAATGGAAGGAAGACCTTTCTCTGT
Source organism: Sylvilagus floridanus (assembly GCA_949820135.1). Classification (NCBI taxonomy): domain Eukaryota; kingdom Metazoa; phylum Chordata; class Mammalia; order Lagomorpha; family Leporidae; genus Sylvilagus; species Sylvilagus floridanus. Next base: position 449,731 of record OX463225.1, on the reverse strand, counting down.
GTCTCTCTCACTGTCTATAACTCTACCCGTCAAATAAATTTAAAAAAAAGAAAAAACCTTCCCTGAGCAGTGTCTCTTCTTGTTCCATCCTGTGTGAGCGGCGTTGTTATGTTGTATGCAGCTGAAGACTAAGTGTTGTTTGTGCTGTGTTTTTTCTTCTTCAGATCTCAGATTCTTTGAGGGGGCAACAAAGAGCACGTGGGCCAGAAGATGAGTGAACTCGACCAGTTGCGGCAGGAGGCCGAGCAGCTGAAGAACCAAATCAGAGTGCGTAGTGCGTGCTGCCCGGTGTCCTGGTGTCCTGGTGTCCTGGGGTGTGGCGGTCGGGCAGGTGTCAGCTGTTTCAGGACAGGTGGTTACAGAGTGAGGGGGTTGAGAGTGAATGTGGGTCTCACTTGGCCCAGCGAATACTGATCATAGATCCAGACACTTGGCCTAGGACTGTCGCAGGGATTTTATTTTTCTGTGTGATTTGTTACTTGAATCTATGTGAAATGTTTCCTCAGAACTTGGAAATTTCTTTTTGTGCTGTTGTCTCATGGTCACTACATCAGTGCGTGTAAACTGCCTTGCTCCCCTTGAACACTGATCGCAGCTTTTAAGTCGAGGACAGCAAAGCTGTTTAAAGATCAGCGTCCTGGGGCTGCGTTGCGAGGCAGTGGGGAAACCCCTGCTCGCACCGTATCAGCACCGGGTCTGGTTCTGGCTGCTCTGCTTCCATCAGCTCCCTGCCAATGGCTTGGGTACAGCTGGGGAGGGTGGTCCGAGTGCTTGGGCCCCTGCCACCCGAGGGAGAGCCAGATGGAGCTCCTGACTCCTGGCTTCGGCCCGGCCCAGCCTCAGCTGTTGTAGCCATTTGGGGAGGGAGGAAACCAACAGACAGAAGACCTCTCCCTGTCACTCTGCCTTTCAGATAAATAAAAAAGTTTTTATTTATCTGAAAGAGTTACAGAGAGAGAGGAGAGGTAGAGAGAGAGAGAGAGGTTTTCCATCCACTGATTCACTCCCCAAGTGGCTGCAACGGCTGGAGCTGGGCCAATCTGAAGCCAGGAGCCAGGAGCGTCTTCCAGGTCTCCCACGTGGGTTCTGGGGCCGAGGGACTTGGGTCATCTTCTGTTGCTTTCCCAGGCCACAGCAGAAAGCTGAATCAGAAGTGGAGCAGCCAGGACTTGAACTGGCACCCATAAGGGATGCTGGCACTGTAGGCGGCAGCCTTACCTGCTACACCACAGCGCTGGCCCCCCTAAAACTTTTTTAAAGACACCAAGAAGGGGCCAGCACTGTGATGTAGCAGGCCAAGCCTCCACCTGAGGTACCAGCATCCCATATGGGGCTGGTTTGTGTCCCAGTTGCTCCTCTTCCAATCCAGCTCTCTGCGTATGGCTTGGGACACCAGTGGAAGATGGCCCAAGTGCTTGGGACCCTGCACCCACGTGGGAGACCCAAAAGAAGCTCCTGGCTCCTGGCTTTGGGTTGGCCCAGTTCTGGCCATTGCAACCATTTGGAGAGTGAACCAGCAGATGGAAAATCTCTGTTTGTCTCTTCCTCTCTCTCTGTAACTTTGCCTTTGGAATAAAATCAATAAATCTTTAAAAAAAAAAAAAAAAAAAGCTGAGCAGCAGATCTTCCCCGCAGGGCTTGGCTAGACTGTAGCTGGGGCTCCATCTGAGTTTCCCACGCGGGTGGCAGGGACCTAAGTTTTTGGCCATTATCTGCCTCCCAGGTGTGCTAGCAGGGAGCTGCTCACGAGCAGAGTATCTGAGACTTGACCTGGCAGCTTGCTGTGGGACGTGGCCCCACACGCGTCTGACCACCGCACCACAGCGCGCACCCGCTGAAGCAGCCATGTTTGTTGACCCTGAAAGTACTGTCTTAAACTCTAGTGTGGTTTGACTTTTTTTTTTTTTTTTGTTAAGACAGGCAGAGTTAGACAGTGAGAGAGAGAAAAAGGTCTTCCTTCCGTTGGTTCACCCCCCAAATGGCTGCCACAGCCGGCGCGCTGGGCCAGTCCAAAGCCAGGAGCCAGGAGTTTCCTCTTGGTCTCCCATGCGGGTACAAGACCCAAGCACCTGGGCCATCCTCCACTGCCCTCCTGGGCCACAGCAGAGAGCTGGCCTGGAAGAGGGGCAACCGGGACAGAATCCAGCGCCCCGACCGGGACTAGAACCCAGGGTGCCGATGCCGCAGTCGGAGGATTAGCCTAGTGAGCTGCGGCACTGGCCAATAGTTTCTTTATATTATTAATTCACAGATATTTCCACTGGCTTCATTAAAAATTTGTGGTAGGGAAGTTTGCCCCTAAAGTCGAATCTCCTGGGAACGCCCAGCCGCAGTGTCAGCTCACAGCGTCAGCTCACAGCAGCGTGGAGACCTGTGTCTTACTGGACATCGCCCTGAGCGCCTCTGAGGGGCTGCCCACACTCCTGTTGTGAGCCTTTTAAAGCTGTGTTCTCATTCACTGCATCTAGTGTACAAGAGGTCTTCAGGAAATTCATAGAATAAATGTATTATAAAATTATGCCTGGGTTTCAAAATATTTTGCCCCCAAATTAGCTTAACTTTGAATTCCATTTTTCTGTGGATTTTTAAAGTTCTCTTTTACATATTGCTTTTTATTTTTATTTTTTTAAGATTTATTTATTTATGTGAAAGGCAGAGTTACAAGAGGCAGAGGCAGAGGCAGAGAGAGAGAGAGAGAGAGAGTGAGAGGTCTTCCATCCGCTGATTCACTCCCCAAATGGCTCCAATGGCCGGAGCTGGGCTGATCCAAAGCCAGGAGTCAGGAGCTTCTTCCAAGTCTCCCACGCGGGTGCAGGAGGCATAGCAGAGAGCTGGATCGGAAGTGGAGCAGCCGAACAGCCGGCGCCCACATGGGATCTGACACTGCAGGTGGGGGCTCTACCTGCTACACCATAGCGCCAGCTCCCTATGTCTTTCTATTTATAGAAACATGTTAATTTAAGATTTCACAGTTGTCTAGCTCCTTTGTCCACTTGTCGTTAGTGATGGAATGTCCCTCCGCAGAGTGTACCTGCTGGTTGAAGCATTTCGTCGTTTCTAGATAAGAAAGCAGATTGACAGCCAGGAAGAAGCCAGAAGGTTTCATCTGAATCTGTTGTCTGATCAGACGCCTTGCTCTTTTCTGAGAAATAGAAATCCAACAAAATAATTAATGTCGTCCCGAAGAGTTTTTTGGGCTGGTTATTAGGTCCTTGCTGGACCGTGCTCCCTGGGCGCCGGCCTCCCGTCCTCCCTGGGTCAGCTGTGCAGGCACTGAGCCAGCGTGGTTGCTCAGAAGTGCGAAGGCCAGGCAGCCCCGAGCCCAGGGGCCCTGCCCGGGGCCGTCCCATGCCGGGGTCCACGGTTGCTGTGCTGAAAGAATCCCCTGTGTTTGCGTGGCCGAGTGCGGTGGATGGTGGGCCTGGGGGGCTTTCCTTCCCCAGTGATGTGTGGAGCCGCAGGTCGCCCCTGCCTGGACGCCACTCATCTCTCTTGTGTTGCTTCCTAGGATGCCAGGAAAGCATGTGCGGATGCAACGCTCTCTCAGGTAAGAGCCGGGGCGCGGCCTGGGCCCTCTGCCATGAGCTCTGCCCGTGCAGCTGCCAAACCTCTGCGGGGCACTGTCTTTGCGGAGCCGTCCTGACGTGGGAGGAGACAGTGGGTTCTGTGTTCGCGTCGTCTCTTCAGCCCGAGTAGTGCTTCCTGCCAGGGCAGAAGCGCTGCTATCTCAGTCAGGCGTCGTGTCGCTGCCTTCGTGACCAGTCTGCCCAAGAACTGGGCGCCGCAGGCCGGCCCGGCAGCTCCACGGCTCCTTGTGTGCCCAGAAGGATTCAAAGGCGGCGTTCAAGCGTGTGTTCAATAGGATACGCACACCCAAGACCCGTGGATGTCTGAAGCCTCGTGTACTCAGACCCTACAGAGGGCAACGTTGAGAACTAAGAATAATCATAAAAACAACACTGCAGGAAATCTATGCGTATGATCTGTCTCAAAAAAGTAATCTTCCTGTACTCACACTGTGACAACAACGCCTGCGTGAGGAGATGCAGTGAGGCAGACGACATGGGGCTGGGACGCAGCTTAGGTGACCACAGTGGGCACACGCGGGCGCGCTGGGCCGAGGGCAGACCACACCCCAGACAGGACGAGCAGGCCGGAGTGGGATGTCATCCTCCTGCTCAGAACGGCTCACAAGTTAAAACTTAGGAATTGTTCGTATCTGGAATTTTCTATTTAATAGTTTCAGACTGCGATTGACCACAGGTAACTGGAGCCATTCATAGCGAAACCAGGTAAAAGAGGATGGCTGTGCAGTGTTCATAACATCACCGCTCACATAGCCAAGGGAGGAGACCATCCAGCTCTCCATAAGTGGATGAGTGTACAAACATGTGGTGGTGTGTTTGCACGGTGAGATATTACTCAGCCGTGAAAGGGAATGGAGCCACGTGGCTGACCTCACAGCAGGATGATGAGAAAAACAGCCAGACACGTGTAGCTCTGTGCTTGACAACTGTGTGTGTATGAAACACCCAGATGGTTAAGTTAAAGATAGGAGATTGGTGGCTGCAGGGATTGTGGGGGCGAGAGGAGGAGGGTGGCCGCTGGGTGGGTGGGGAGCCGAGCAGTGGTGCGGAGTGCTGAGCAGCATGCGGGAGTGCTGAGTGCCCCTGAGTGGAGCGCTATAACAGAGTTTTAAAAAATTAAAGAATCGGACAGAATAGTGAACGAAAACTTAGACTCATCCTCTGACGATTCCTTGGTTTATTACTCTATCCAGACACTTAAGGGGATGCACTTTAAGAAATTTATGCAGCGTAGAATGATATCTGTCAGTTCTCGGGCACACTTTGGACTGTCCATGTTTTAAGACTCACTGTTGGGTGTGCTTCGCCCACTTGCCAACCTGGAGTCATTGCTGTCAGCGTCTGCCCTGTGGGTACGTGCTGGCATGCAGACACAGATCCTGAGCATGTCCAGGCCCACACGTGGCCTGAGGGGCAGCTGCTGGAGGCTGTCCCCGTGGTGGCCCCAAGGCCCCGAGACAGAGGTGGAGCTGGGCTGCCGTGAGCGTGCACGCCAGGGGGACAGGTGTGTCCTTACGCCCCATGGAAACAGTAGACCTGTTCAGAGTCCCGAGGGACCCGGTGCCCCTGAAGAGCTGGAGGATGGCTGGGCCCTGCTGGGTGGGTGAGGAGGAGGGCTCTGGGAAGATCATGTGGTCACAGACGGTAACCTCAGGAACCTTCGTGTTTAAGATCACAAACAACATCGACCCGGTGGGGAGGATCCAGATGCGCACCAGGAGAACGCTGAGGGGGCACCTGGCGAAGATTTACGCCATGCACTGGGGCACGGACTCCAGGTAACACACAGGCCGCGGCAGCAGCCCGTGCCAGCTATGTCACCGAGTGTTCTGTTGTCTGGGAAGGTCACCTGGACTCATTTGCTGTACTTTGTAGAGCGCAACATGAGGAGGAGGAGACAGATGAGCAGGCCAGGCGTGGATGTGCGCAGGTCTGCGCTCCATCCCGGGTCCTGCTCACCTGGCCCATTCTGCTCTGCTGTCTCCTCGCCGCTCCAGGCTGGCTTGTGTAGCTCAGGCTCTTCTCCCTGGGAAACTCCACCTTCCCTCAGCTCCGCCATGCTCTGCCGTGACCTTGGGAAGTTGCCTTCCTCCGTCCCTGTGTTCTGCACTGCTCGGCCTGTTCTCATGGCTGCTGGCCCTCCTGTGATTTCAGCACCTGCTCCGGGTTGCTGGAGGCCCAGTGAGATAGCCTTAGAGCAGCAGGCTGTGGGGCTGGTGCTGTGCCTGGGTTTCTGTGGTTGGGGCCCACAGCAGGTGCATGGATGTGTGTTTGCTGCGGCCATCACCCCCACCCGGTCTTTGTGCCTCTCTGTGGTGTGTTCATTGTCCCAGACACAGCCCCTCGAGGCTCCTATTCTGCCCCTTCCTGGGACTCGTAACCTCCCGTCCACTCCGCTGTCCCCTGCTCACCCTCCGCCCTGCCCCCGCCCCGCCTCTGCCCAGGCCTGCCTTGGGCTGTGTGGCTTCCCTGCGGGCCTCTGGAGAAAGGACGTCTGTTAAGCTCCCTTTTCCTGTTGTTTTAGAGGTTCCTAAGTCCATCTCTTACTTTTTCTTCCCAAATGAAGGAGATGCTTTTGATGTGAGGACTGCAGCCTGCTCTTTGAAGTCTGACATGCGGTTCTTGACATGCCTGTCTTTAGCAGCTTTTTCCTCGTTGAGTTGTCAGAGTGGAATTTTCTGCTTGGCTTTCTCTTTTTCATGGAAGTGCTTTGGAGTGTAAAGGCTGGAGAACAAAAGATTCTATCTTTAGTTTGTTCTATACAGTATCCCATACAATTTCATATGCAAATGACAGTGTGAGCGTTTTAATGACGGCTGTAGTCAGAAAGCCAAAAAAGGAAAGGGGAGGAGGGGGAGGGGTGATGTTCAGAGGGCACAGACCGCCAGCTGGGAGACGGCTGCGTGCGCAGGGCTCGGGCAGCAGTTCAGAACTCTTACATCTCCAGGACTGCTCTGAAACTTGTATTTACTTGAAACGCAGCAAGAGAGACAGAGCTCCCATATGTTGGTTTACTTCCCAAATGCCTGCAATGATCTGGGCTGGGCCAAAGCCATCGGCCAGGAACTCAGCCCAGGCCCCCATGTGAGTGGCCTGAAACCCCTTAGATGAGCCGTCAGCACTGCCCAGGGGCTGGGCTGGTGGGAAACTGGGGTCAGGAGCCAGGGCCTGGCAGCTCAGATCACAGAGTAAATGCTAAATGCTCTCACCACAAAAAAACAAAAGGGTATGAGGTGGTGGGTGTGTTAACCAGCTTGATTCAACTATCCCATAATATAAACATACATCAGAACATCACATTGTATCCCATACATACATGCAATTATTCATCAATTAAAAATAGAATATATTCAAAATAAATGCGTAAGTCAGCACAACTGTGTTGTGCAAACTTAGCTCTTCCAATATTTTTTAATGGTGAATTTATTTTTTTTAGTTATTTGTTTATTTGAAAGGCAAAGTTACAGAGAGGCAGAGGCAGAGAGAGAGGGAGGTCTTCCATCTGCTGGTTCATTCCCCAGATGGTCACAGCAGCTGGAGCTGCGCCAACCTGAAGCCAGGAGCTTCTTCCAGGTTTCCCACGTGGGTACAGGGGCCCAAGGACTTGGGCCATCTTCTGCTGCTTTCCCAGGCTATAGCAGAGAACTGGATCAGAAGTGGAGCAGCCGGGACTTGAACCGGCGCCCATATGGGATGCTGGCGCTGCAGGCAGTAGCTTTACCTGCCACGCCACAGCGCCGGCTCCTGAGAATTGGGCTTAAGCTGGACAGTTAGATGTCATGCTGCATGATCACAAAAGAAAACCAGGAGGTAATATTAAGGAGGACCTGTGCTGTCCAGAGTATCTTAGGATCATTTGTTTTATTTATTTATTTAAAGATTATTTGAAAGACATAGAGGTAGAGACAGAGAGGGAGAGGTCTTCCATCCACTGGTCCATTCCCCAAATGGCTGCAACGGCCAGAGCAGAGCCAGTTGGAAGTCAAGAGCCAGGAGCTTCTTCCGGGCCTCCCAAGTGGGTGCCGGGTCCCAAGCACTTGGGCCATCTTCCACTGCTTTCCCAGGTGCATCAGCAGAGAGCTGGATGGGAAGTGGAGCAGCCGGGACTCAGACTGTTGCCATATGGGATGCTGGTGCCGCGGGCCGGGGCTTTAACCTGCTGAGCCATAGCTCTGGCCCCAGATTATTTGTTTTTTTTTTTTTTTTTTTTTTTAAATTTTTGACAGAGTGTACAGTGAGAGAGAGAGACAGAGAGAAAGGTCTTCCTTTGCCGTTGGTTCACCCTCCAATGGCTGCCGCAGCCGGCGCCCTGCGGCCGGCGCACCACACTCATCCGATGGCAGGAGCCAGGTGCTAGGTGCTTTTCCTGGTCTCCCATGGGGTGCAGGGCCCAAGCACCTGGGCCATCCTCCACTGCGCTCCTGGGCCATAGCAGAGGGCTGGCCTGGAAGAGGGGCAACCAGGACAGAATCTGGCGCCCCGAATGGGACTAGAACCCGGTGTGCCGGCGCCGCAAGGCGGAGGATTAGCCTGTTGAGCCACGGCGCCGGCCTCAGATTATTTGTTTTAAACAGCTGTTTTCTGGGTAGGTCAGTGGCTGTATTTAAAGCCTAAAATAGTTGTTTTGGAGTTTGGGGGGGATGTGTATTTTCCTGAAGTCACCTTATTCCTGCCACCATAAACAAAGGTTGTCACACAGACTCTCACACTTTTTCATGGCTCGGGTTGTCATTTATGAATTGTGAATGCTTTGGCTTACAACTGTGGCAGGCCAACAGTGTTTCTTTCAAAACCACACTGGTTGTGTACACACACATGTACGAGTGTGTAGTAGGAGTTGATCAATATAATACGTTTGGGACTGGTGCTGTGCCGTAGTAGGCTAATCCTGTGTCTGCAGTGCCAGCATATATGGAGCGCCGATTCATGTCCCAGCTGCTCCTCTTCCGATCCGGCTCTCTGCTATGGCCTGGGAAAGCAGTGGAAGGTGGACCAGGTACTGGGCCCTGCACACCCACATGGGAGACCCAGAAGAAGCTCCTGGCTTCAGATTTGGCCCAGCTTCGGCTGTTGCAGCCCTTTGGGGAGTGAACCAGCAGAGGGAAGATCTCTCTCTGTTTCCCACTCTCAAATATAGAAACAAATAAATACACAAGTCTTTTTTTTTTTTTTTTTTTTTTTTTTTTTACAGGCAGAGTGGACAGTGAGAGAGAGAGACAGAGAGAAAGGTCTTCCTTTGCCGTTGGTTCACCCTCCAATGGCCGCCGCGGTCGGCGCGCTGCGGCCGGCGCACCGCGCTCCTCCGATGGCAGGAGCCAGGAGCTAGGTGCTTTTCCTGGTCTCCCCATGGGGTGCAGGGCCCAAGCACCTGGGCCATCCTCCACTGCACTCCCGGGCCACAGCAGAGGGCTGGCCTGGAAGAGGGGCAACCGGGACAGAATCCGGTGCCCCGACCGGGACTAGAACCCGGTGTGCCGGCGCCGCAAGGCGGAGGATTAGCCTGTTGAGCCACGGCGCCGGCCTAAATACACAAGTCTTTAAAAAAAGAAAGAAAAATTTATACTACGTATCTGATTCTTAAAAAAAAAAAAAAAAAAAAAAAAAAAAAAAAAAAAAAAACCAGTTATTCACTCCACACGCAGAGCAATAGAGCCTTCCTTCCGCTGGCTTACTCCCAGATGCCTGCAACCCCCTGGGCTGCGCCAGGCCAAAACCAAGAGCAAGGCCCTTGTCTGGCACTCTCCTGTGGGTGACAAGGCCCCAAGCACTGCCGACTCCCCCAGTACACAGCAGCAGGAAGACGGGGTGGGAATTGAAGCCGGAAAGTGAGCTAGGCATTGCAGGGTGGGAGACAGGTGTCCCCGTGCCCACCCTCGGCCCTGATTTCCAGTGGCACTTCAGGTGCCCTCTCAGTCACATGGGTCCGTGCCTGGGCTGGAACACAGCTGTGTGTGGGGTGCAGGGCACCAGGCGTCTGGGCCGTGCCCGCTCCTCAGCGCCCTGCAGCCCGCTGGCTTCCTTCTCTGTGTTCTGTGTGGTGGCCCTTCAGGGAACTGCCGTGTGAACAAGGAGGCAAAGTGAAGCCAGGTCCCGACGTGGGGGAGGAGGTGTCTCCTGTCACCTTCCGGGGAATTAGCAGCTTACTCCCCCACTCTGACGAGTCAGCGCTTGTTAAGCTGTGTGACCGAGAGCTCTGAAGGTGACCCTGCCTGGAGGAGGAGCTGCTCTGCCTGGGCCTGGGTTCTGCCTCAGGCTTCAGACTGGACAAGAAGAGTGGCAGAGGGAGGTGTCTTCACCTCAGGACTGTTGATGACTGGGCTAAGAGTTGCACCTGGGGGCTGGCACTCGCGACACTGGCATCCCCCGGGGCGCCAGTTCGTGTCCCAGCTACTCCACTTCCAACCCAGCATGGGAGACCTGGAAGATGCTCCTGGCTTCAGGCTGGCCTATCCCTGGCAGTTGCAGCCGTCTGGGGAGTGGACCAGTGGATGGAAGACCTCTCTGTCTCTGTTTCTCACCCCCCCCCACCTTTGAAATAAGTAAATAAATTTTTAGAAAAAAGAATTGCATCTGGAAGATGAGAAGAGATGGGAGCGTGCACGTCACACGTTCTGGGAATAAATTACGTAGCAAAGCACTGAAGAGGCTTCTGTTCCTGCCGTACGTGTTGTGCTTCAAAACAGAGTTTGGTTAAAGTTGCCGACACTATCAGGATGACTTGAGTGAGTCTTACCCTCAGCTTCGGATCTGCGTCAGGAAGCCACATGCGCTGTCGTGAGCCGGTTCCAGTCTGTGGCACGTGTCACTGGCACGTGTCTGCTGGAGACAGCAGGGAACGTTCCGGCCTGGTTCCTCCTCAGAACAGCACGTTCTGTGGGCAGCCGCGCTCCGAGAGTGCTTCCCAGGCCGTGCTAGCTCTCGGCTGTCGGAGGGTTTCACGCCTGTGCGGCCTGGTGGTTGAGTGCTGTGTCTCACATTTGAGTGCCTGGTTTGACCACAGCGCTGCTTCACTTTGTCTCAGCCTCTCAGATTGGCTGCTGGTCGTCTCCCCTGCAGCGGGATCCCATCCTGGTTGTCCACCTAGACTCAGCACTTTTCCCAGACACAGCCCATGTCCGTGGCCGCTGTGTCTCCTGCCAGGCAGCACGCACGCGTCTGCTGTCGGTGCGCTCCTCCCCAGCCAGCTGGGTGCTGAGCGCCGTAATTCTAGCAGACCTGGATTGCAACTGAAGCTCAGTTGGAGAAATGTCTTGTTGCTCTCGGGTGAGAAGCGTTTTGCGAATCTGGAAGGTCTGAAGCTTTTTATTCCTGTATAGACTGGCTTTCTCTTTGTGATGGGACAGAAAACTTCCTATTTTGTACAGTTTCTGGCTCTTTAAAGACCTCTGTGTGTGCAGCGTGGTTTATAGTGGAGGGAGACGATGCAGAGCAGTTAGGAGCCGCAGCGGCCTGCCGTGGTCGGCAGGGGCAGAGGCCCCGTGTCCTGGTCTGTGCTGGAGCTGAGCACTGAGCGCTGTCTGAACTGCTGTTGGCGAGGTCATCGCAGTCGTGCTTGCGCAGTTGGCCTGTGTTCTGTCTCCGTGTCCCTCCTGTGTGGGATCTCCGGCTGTGCAGGGCTGATTTGTCTGTCTGTCTTCCCTACAGGCTCCTCGTCAGTGCCTCACAGGATGGCAAACTCATCATCTGGGACAGCTACACCACAAACAAGGTGGGTAAGCAGGCTGGCGTTCGCAGGCGGTGCTGCGCCAGGGAGCGCAGGGTAGTGCCGGAAGGCACAGCAAAGCGTTTGGTCTGGTTCTGTTGTCTGCTGGGGCACTCCCCAGGGGTCTGCAGTGGCTGGGGCTGGGCAGTGGCCAGAGCCACGAGTCAGGGAGTTAATCCAGTCTGCAGTGTAGGTGGCAGTAACCCAGGTACTTGAGCCATCACCACACATCCTGGGGTCTGCATGAACAGGAAGCTGAGCCGGGAGGGGAGCTGGCTTTGAGCCCAGGTATTCTGATGTGGGTGCAGGCCTCACAACCACTGGGCAGACGCCTGCTCGCAAGCTGTGTTTGAGGTGAGGTCATTTAGGGAGACAGAAGCCGTGTGGCATGCTAGCTTCATCTGGACAGGGCTTAGTCGTGCTGCGGGGTGCGGGCCTTCACCAAGCAGGTAGGAGGTGAGCACTCTGGTGTAGCTGCATCTCTGAGTGAGTGCGTGTGTTTTGTTTATAAAATACAGCCTTTCATTTAGTTAGCTCATTTTTACAAGAGGTTCTCTAAAAGGCATTATACTTTGAAGTATAAATCAAATTCTTTTAAAATTTAATCCAAGGTTGTTTGTATTAAATTTAAAAAGTATTGTAATTTGCCTAAATATGTGAAAATCTAGCCCAGTGGTATTTTACTAAAGAATAGCATGTATATAACAGGTTGCAGTAATTACTCCAGATCTGTCTGCACCTAAGGAGCTGTGTGACAGTGTGGGTTATGCTAATGTCCAGTGACAATGCGCTGTTGTTTTTGGTGAGTTCACGCCATGTAGTCTGTGGCGGCCACACGTTAGCACTGCAGCACCGTGGCTGGCGATGCCGCAGCCACACCTGTAAACTGCTCTGAGTCACTGTGGCCCTGCTTTGCTCGTCTTCTCCTATGCAATGAGAGTTGAAGACCAAGGGGGAAGTCAGTGTCCAAGGTCATGCTTTTGAGCTGGAAGGTGAGAGTCCCACCGGTGTCCTGCCTGCAGGTGCACGCCATCCCTCTGCGCTCCTCCTGGGTCATGACCTGTGCTTACGCCCCCTCTGGGAACTACGTGGCCTGCGGTGGGCTGGACAACATCTGCTCCATTTACAACCTGAAGACGCGCGAAGGGAACGTCCGCGTGAGTCGGGAGCTGGCCGGACACACAGGTGCGCTTCCTCCTTCTCGGGCCAGGCGGCTCTCTTAGCACGTAGCACACTCTGAATTCTCGCCTCTGCCAGCTACTACTTAGTAAGGTGATTTCAAAGAAAAGTTGGGGTAGCAGCCAGAGGTTTTCTGAAGAAAGACCTTGGGTTTAAATTACTGTTGTCCCCTGTCATGGGGTGTCCGGCTCCTCTGCTCACTGCCTTCACAGTTGTTTCTGGGTCGGCAACGCGCGGTCCAGTCCCAACTCTGACAACACACTTCTCCACCGGGAGCCCCTTCCCCAGATGTCCTGTTTCAAGCACACGTGTGCGCTGGGTCCGGCAAGCGTCCCTGGTGCAGGGAGGCGGCTCGCACTGTGCTGGTCCCGGCCGTCTAATGTTGGGTGTGCGGCACATGGAAAAGTTCATGGAAAATGGAGCCGAAAGATCGGTTTATTTCCGTGCCAGCGTATTTCCACGTCGTGTGGATGAGGGTCTTTGCCCAGTTCATGGAAAGTGCGCGTTGTCAGAAAGCTGCACCAGTTTGAGAAGTTCCTTGCATGTGTTATTCTGCACGATTCAGCTTTCAATGGAAGTAACGAGCAAAGCAAGTGCCGGACCTAGTACCTCACTTCCGGGGCCTTGCTGTGTTTCCATTCTCACAGATTCTGTCCCTTCAGCATTCTCTTGGCAACACCATGCCAGGCGTACCTGTTTCACAAATGCAGCCAGAGACGTTGTCAGAATCAGGGACTAACTCGTGTCGCTGCCGGCCCCCGCGGGCTTGGGCCAGGCGGGGGTGGTTGCTGCTCTGCTCACTTCTCTCTGCTTTGCAGTTCCCTTCTCGGTAGTCTGGCTTCTTAAGGGAGAAGCCTCAGCCCTGGTTTTAGAACTTCCTTCTCAAACACAGGCCCTGAGGGGAACTTCCGCACGTTCGCCAGTGCTCACCATCACCTGTTCAAGTCATGGTGGTTTAGTTTTCAAATGTCTGAATTTCCTGGTGCATTTCTTACTGCTCTCTGACTAGAGGTCCTTGTCCTGTCTGTCCGTTGTTTTACATCGGGGACGTGTTCTTAGTGAAGGTGCTGTGTGGGCGTGTGGACAGGTGGACCCTGGGTGTTGGTCATGGGTCTGTCCACAAGTGTGTGTCAGTCGCACACTCAGAGTTAATCTGAGAAGTTAGGAAAAGTCAGTCTTTCACATTTTCTCCAGTGCTCACTATTTGTAGTGTTCTCTGTTCCTTCCTAGGGATGTGAGTTTTCTTCTCGCTTCCCATCATCCTGAAGAGCTTCCTTCAGCCTTTATTTTTTTCAAAAGATTTTATTTACATATTTGACAGGTAGAGTTACAGACAGAGAGACAGAGAGGGAGGTCTTCCATCTGCTGGCTCACTCCCCAAATGGCCGCAACAGCCAGAGCTACGCTGATCCGGAGTCAGGAGCCAGGAGCTTCTTCCTGGTCTCCCACACGGGTGCAGGGGCCCAAGCACTCCTTCTACTGCTTTCCCAGGCCACAGCAGGGAGCTGGGTTGGAAGATAGCAGCCAGGACTCGAACTGGTGCCCATATGGGATGCCAGCACTGCAGGCCAGGGCTTTAACCCACTGCGCCACAGCATAGGCCCCGTAGCTTTTTCTTAATACGCCATTTTCATGAGCTTTTTGAAAACTTCTTATGTGTAGATTTCAAATGTTTTTTTCACTAAAATAAGTGCATCCTAATTTTTTTCTTGCTATTTGTGAGGCAGAGAGAGAGTTCCCAAATGCTGGTTTTCACCCCAAAATGCCCACAGTGGCCAGGATTGGCAGGGGGCCAAAGCAGGGAGTTGGGAACTCCATCCAGGACTCCCATGTGGAGGCAGGAACCCATTATGTGAGCCATCACTGCTGCCTTCCAGTGTTTACAGGAGTCAGAGCTGGGTGCAGGGAGCTCTGTGCTCTGCTGTGGGGCATACAGGTGTCTCATCCACCAGCCCTACCACGCGTGCCTGAAATTTCCTTTTAATTCCATTTTCTGTGAATTTTTTGAGGTTCCCTCATATACTGTAATAAAAGTTACTTAAAACTTGCTCATTGAGTCTTTCTGGAATCTTGTCTTTTTCCAAGTTGGAGAGACGTTAAGCCACGTGCTCCACGTGTCCTCCTGCGGCTGTGCGGGTTCTCCCGCCACCCCGTCCTCAGACTCGCTCATTTGTGTTTCTGTTCAGGGCTGCTCGACGTCTCAGCTCTGTCTCCCAGCTGTCCAGCACGTCTTTAAGTTGGATGCTCTTGTTTTTCAGTTTCTCTTTTTGATTTTATTTAAGACTAGTTTGGGGCAGGCGTTTGGCAGAGTGGTTTAGCTGTTTTCTTGAAACTCCCACATCCTGTATTAGAGTGCTGTGTGTGTGTGTGTGTGTGTGTTTAACATTTTATTTATTTGAGAGGTAGAGTTACACAGGGAGAGACAGAGAGAAAGGTCTTCCTTCTTTTAGTTCACTCCCCAAATGGCCACAATGGCTGGCGACTAAAGTCCTTGGTCCCTGCCTTCCACTGGGGACGCCCATGTTGAATGCCCACGTCCTGGCTTTGACGCCACCCAGCCCAGCTGTTGTGGGCATCTCAGGAGTGAGCCACCAGATGGAAAGTTTCTGTGTCTCTGTCTCTTATCTTTGAATAAAATGAGAAATAGAAGCCTTTTTAATATTTCTGTTGCGATTTCTTAGGTTTTTGTTTATATGGAGGTGTGAGCACAGTTACAGTAGCTGCTGTCGGCTCGGCTTCTGCCGACCTGGAGCAGTAGGCCTGGGAAAGGGCGTCCTCGCGCCCTCTGCCTCCCGGTGAGCGGAGGGATACAGACAAAGCAAAAAGCTGTCAGCTCATTCTAGCATCTCATCTTGAGGCTGGTCTTTGGGATGACATTTTGCCAGTTTTTCCCACCCTCCCGGGAGGACAGGGATCGCACTAGCTGAGCCGTCCCTCTGCCTTCCAGATCTGCATTAGCAGGAAGCTGGAGTCGGGAACTGGCGTAGGAACCAAACCCAGACGTTCCGACGTGGGACGCGGGCATCTTAAAAATTAAAAAGCTTATTTTTATTTATTTGAAAGGCAGAGTGAGAGGCAGTGGGAGAGGCAGAGAGAGAAAGATCTTCACCCACTGGTTCATCCCCCACGTAGCCACTCAGGGTGGAGGTGCCAGGAACTCCGTCCTGGTCTCCTGCATGGCTGGCAGGAGCCCAGGCGCTTGTGCCGCCTTCCCCTGCCTTCCCAGGTCAGAGTGGGGCAGCCAGGAGTCGGGCCAGCACCATTCGGGATTCGGGACAGTGGTGCTTACTTGGTTTCCTCCTGCGGGGAGAAGCAGGACGTCGTGTGTGTTGGTGAAGGACGGGACCCAGAAGGAAGCCGCTGCCTGTGAAGCTTCCCCAGCAGTCACCACTGAGGGACTGGAGGTTTCTGTGGCTGCTGCCTCGGCACCCCCACCCCTCGGCCTCCCTCCCAGCCTCCCTTCCCTCCGACTGGCATAACACATAGAGCAAAGAAGGAGCTTCCCTTCCCTGGCCCAGAGGGCTCTCAGGCCAGCTGGGGATCGTTCGCGTTCCTTCATTGGCGTGACGTTTTCCACAGTTGCTCTCTGCTGGCCTGGGCGCGCGCTCTGGTGTTTCTAGCTGGAGACTGCAGGCTGTTCCGTCGTCTCTTCCTTTCCTGCCCACTTGTGCACCCCAGCTCCCCTGCACCCCTCCCCGTGGGTCCTACTGACAGCTCTTGTGTGTGGCCCAGGTGCTCCGTGACATCTGTCGAGCCTGACTCCATCCCAGTGGCAGTGCCGGCGCCCCCTGGCCCGCTGTGGGCGCCTGGTGGGTTTCCCCGGCTGGGGTCTCTTCCTCACTCCGCAGCAGATGGAGCTGCTCTCCCAGGTGCAGCCAGAGCGTGATCTCAGTGTGCGTTCAGTGTGGATGTTTTACAAGAAAACTCTGAGACTCTTTCTTTTGTTTTTCATCCTACAATTCCACCCAGAACTACGGTGTCACCTTTAAGAAGTTTGGAAAGTTCCGTTGTGTGGTGTGCCGACCTGGCCCTTCTGTGGGAAATGCAGGCATGTGCAGATCTCACCACTGTCTGTATCCCCGCAGTGAAGGCCCCTGTAGGTGGACGGTTCTGAAGCCCACACTCGTGTTCTGGGGCGAGTGGCCTGAGGGGCTGCATGAGGCCATGCTTCCAGGACAGCAGCCCTCTGCACACGGTGTGTGTGTGTGTACCACAGTCCCCTGCACACCAGTGTGAGTGTGTGTGTGAGTGTGTGCGCAGCTCCTGCTCACAGGTGTGAGTGTGTATGTACACACTGCCCCCTGCACACAGGTGTGAGTGTGTGTGTACACACAGCCCCCTGCACAGAGGTGTGTGTGTGTGTGTACACACAGCCCCCTGCACACAGGTGTGAGTGTGTGCGCAGCCCCTGCACACCAGTGTGAGTGTGTGTGAGTGTGTGCGCAGCTCCTGCACACAGGTGTGAGTGTGTGTGTACGCACAGCCCCCTGCACACAGGTGTGTGCGCAGCCCCTGCACACAGGTGTGAGTGTGTGTACAAACAGCCCCCTGCACAGAGGTGTGAGTGTGTGTGCAGCCCCTGCACACAGGTGTGAGTGTGTACGCACAGCCCCTTGCACACAGGTGTGAGTGTGTGCGCAGCCCTTGCACACAGGTGTGAGTGTGTGTGCGCGTGCACACACTCTCGGGTGGTTTTCTTCGTCCCAGACCTGGTGACTCAGCTCCCTGGGTGGCCTGCTACCCCCTGGAAGGCACCTTCCTGCCCCTTCTGCTCCCCACGCTGCCTCCCTCCAAGCCTCGTCCCTGCGGCTGGTGGCCCCATGAGGCTCGGGCCTCCATGTGTGTGCAGGCACCTGTGCTCTTGCTACACACCTGCTTTTCTGTTTGGTGTGCTTCTGCCCTGCGCCTCTGCAGGTCCCGCAAGGCAGCAGCACGGCCTTTCGCCGGGGCAGGGAAGGGCCACTCCCACCTGATGTGCTCCTGCCTCCACCCCGGGAACATGTTCACTGCTCAGGGGCACCAGGTGTCATGCTGCCTCCGTTGGCTGAGGACTTGGGTGGACAGACAGCTCTGCACCTCTCCACAGTGGACACAGGGAGGTGGGGGCTTGGGAACAAACCCTCAGAAGCCTCCTGCTCAGAGTGGAGCCTGGAGCCCCTGTTCCTTGCCACCGCCTGCCACTGGCCAAGAGGCCCCTGTGGGAAGCCCCAAGAGAGGCTGGGCTCTGCACCCCGACTGCTGCCTGCCACCCCTGCCACGCTGGGGCCTTCGCTCCCTGGAAGGAGCAGCTGTTCCGGAACTGTGCAGGATGACGGTCCCACCCCTCGAGTACCCGCACGTTGAGTCCTTAGAAGCGGTGTCTGTGTTTTGAGAGCTCTCATCACACAGAATTGCACAGGGACACGAGAGCAGCCTTCCCAGCCACTCCGCGCCGCACACCTGGTTCATGTGCCTGACGGCCCCGGCCACACGTGTGCTGCGGTGCTGCTTCTGGTCTTGATGTGACGTGGCTCGCAGGCCAGCAGCACTCGTGCTGTTTGAGGACCACTCCAGAGACCCTCAGGAGTCTTG
Source organism: Sylvilagus floridanus (assembly GCA_949820135.1). Classification (NCBI taxonomy): domain Eukaryota; kingdom Metazoa; phylum Chordata; class Mammalia; order Lagomorpha; family Leporidae; genus Sylvilagus; species Sylvilagus floridanus. The sequence goes on along the minus strand of OX463225.1, from coordinate 431,692 downwards.
TGTTTGGCTGCCGTAGGGGAGGGTGTGGTCCGGAGAGCCCAGGCCTCCTTCACCTGAGCTGTGGCTCCTGGGTGAGAAGGTGGTGGCCGTGAGACCAGCATCCTGAGGTCAGTTCTCGCCTGCCCTTCTGCGCTCCCCGGTTAGGGGGGACACTGTGAGTGATGTCCGAATGGGAGCCTCCTAACCTGGCATGGTGGTGCGGGGATTGGTCCCAGAAAGAACTGACAGCTGTGCTGACAAATGGGGAAGAGTGAGGCGGGCGCAGGCCTGCGCGGGCTGCAGAGGGTGCTGGCTTGCCACCGGCCTGGTGTCGCACGTGTGCAGCTGCTGTCTAGAGATCACCCCTCCACGTGCCGGGTCTCTGCTCACACTCCACGCGGGCTCCTCTTTTCTGCGTGCTTTGTTTCTGCGTGTTGCTGATCCACACGGTGTCGCCTGCCTTGGCTGGTGTGGCCCAGCCCTGAGTGGGTGTGTCCCCGACAGTAGCCAGTGTCCCCAGAGTGCTCGGGAGGCCGTGCTGGCCCCCTGTGGCTGTGATGGCTGTGCTGTCACTGCCCTTTGAGTCCTTGGAGAGTTCTAGGGGGTGTAAGTGCACTGGTCCTTGGCCACTTGGACGAGAACAAGAGCGTGAAGCCCTGGTAAACCCTGAGGGTCACGATGTGTGGCCGCGTCCATGTTGCATTCTGCCTTTGCTGGCGCTCATTCCAAAACTGCTCAGGACAGGGCTTCTGGGTGTGTCCCATGTGTGCCGAGCCACCTGGACCTGGTACTCTCTGCCCAGTGCCCCCCCCCCCCACTGGACACAGGGTCACTGCCAGAATGCTGTGTTTTCTTTTCCTGTTGCTTTGTGGGTTTTTTTTTTTTTTTTAAGATTTTATTTATTTATTTGAGAGGCAGAGTTACAGACAGGGAGAGAGGGAGGGAGAGAGAGGTTTTCCACCTGCTGCGAGAGTCAAGGCTGAGGCCAGGAGCCTGGGACTCTGCCCGGCTCACCCACGTGGGAGACAGACTTGAGTCCTGAGCCGCCATCTGCCTCCCAGGGTACACGCGAGCAGGAAGCTGGAATCAGAAGCACAGTTGGGACTCAAGCCCAGGCCCTCCAGGGACGCGGGCGCCCTGAGCGGTGTCTTTTTTTTTTTTTTTTTTTTTTTTTGACAGGCAGAGTGGAGAGAGAGAGACAGAGAGAAAGGTCTTCCTTTTCTGTGGATTCACCCCCAAATGGCTGCTGCGATCTGAAGCCAGGAGCCAGGTGCTTCTCCTGGTCTCCCATGGGGTGCAGGGCCCACCACTTGGGCCATCCTCCACTGCACTCCCGGGCCACAGCAGAGAGCTGGACTGGAAGAGGAGCAACAAGGACAGAATCCAGTGCCCTGACCGGGACTAGAACCCGGCGTGCTGGTGCCGCAGGCAGAGGATTAGCCTAGTGAGCCACGGCGCCGGCCTCTGAGTGGTGTCTTAACCACTGCCCCAAATGCCCGTTCTTGTTGCCTTGAGGATCCCCTGGTGACCTGGGAGCCCGGGCTGCCCTGGCCCCGAGGCTCCTCTAGCCTTTCATGCTTGGAACCTCCTTCCCCTCTCGCCCCGCCCCGCCCTCACCCACGGGTGGACATGTGCTGCACCAGCCTCTTCTTTCTCTCTGCCCTTGGAGTGTGCGGTCTGGGGAAGCAGGAAGTGTCTTGTTTGCTCAAGAACATGTCCAGGGGCCGGAAGCTGCCCAGCAGGCCTGGGTCAGTTCTTGTTGAGTGGGTGAACGAGGGAGCCAATGAGGGAGAGAAGGAGGGGCTCCCTCAGGGCCTTCTGTTTTCCCAGAAGAGCAGAGGAGACTACAGGTGTTGTGGAGGTGTGCGGTCCGTGTGAGGCGCTGTCACTGTCCTGCTCTCTGGCCTGGCCATGGCCTCAGCCCTGCCCGGCAGTGCGTGCTGACGTGGCCCAGTGTTTGTTCCTGACTGCGCAGGAAGGAAGCGGGGCACCTGCTGAACTTTGAGATGTGTTCATGACGCCGCCCTGGTTTCTGTGTCTGCTACACTGTAGGGTTGGGGTTTGCTCGACACAGGACATCATTTGGATCTGCTCTTTGCCAGGTTACTTGTCCTGCTGCCGATTCCTGGATGACAATCAAATCGTCACCAGCTCTGGAGACACCACATGGTGAGTACTCAAGCCAGGCCTGCAGTGCCTTGGGGTCATGGTCAGAGCCAAAGATCTGGACACAAGAATTGCCGTCCTTGACCTTAGCTGGACCGTTCATATCATCTGAAATGGCCTTGGGGTTCAAAACACGAAGTAACAACGGGTGGAGCAGTCACACTGCTGTGGGAAGGGCAGCTGCGCAGCCAGCATCTGCATCTTTCCTTACTTATTTGAAAGGCGTAGGGGCCAGTGTTGTGGCATAGCAGGGAACATCATCACCTATAGTGCTGACATCCCATATGGGCATCAGAAGATGGCCCAGTGCTTGGGCTCCTGCCCCAGCATGGGAGACCCTGCTGAAGCTCCTAGTTTGGCCTGGCCCAGGGCTGGCTGTTGTAGCTATTTAGGGAGTGAACCAGTGTCTGGAAGATCGATTGATCTCTCTCTCTCTTTCAAAAAATAAATAAGTCTTTAAAAAACAAAGCATAGAGAGACAGAGACAGAAGGGACCCTCCTTTTGCAGGCCGCCAGCTGCCCACAACAAGCCAGGGGGACAGGCTCAGTCTGAATGGCAGGGACACGAGCACTGGGGCTGTCACCGGCTGCCTCAAGCAATGAGCGGAGCTGGGGCTCAAATCCAGGCGCCGCAGGGTGGATGCCAGCGTCCGGGCAGCATCTCACCTCCACCACTCACCCACCCAGCCCTCAGTTCTCCCTCTGCTGTGTGTAGCCCTGGGCGGGGGCCACCACTCTGCTGCAGATGTCAGGGGCTGCCCTCCAAGGGACTTGTTCTCAGCCTTCAGTTTTCTGGAAACCCATGTACATAATCTCTGGAATTTTTTCATTTGCATATAAATGACCAGCATTTAAGTCAGAGTCATTTTAGACAAACTGCCCTGGTGGGTTTTCCTTCTTTTTTTTTTTTTTTTTAAGATTATTTATTTGAAACAGTTACACAGAGAAGGAGAGGCAGAGAGGAGAGACAGAGACAGAGAGAGAGAGAGAGAGAGAGGTCTTCCATCCGCTGGTTCACTCCCTAATTGGCCACAATGGCCGGAGCTGCGCTGATCCAAAGCCAGGAGCCAGGAGCTTCTTCCAGGTCTCCTGTGCGGGTGCAGGGGCCCAAGGACTTGGGCCATCTTCCACTGCCTTCCCAGGCCTCAGCAGAGAGCTGGATCGGAAGAGGAGCATCCGGGACTCCAACTGGCGCCCATATGGGATGCCGGCACTGCAGACAGCGGTTTTGCCTGCTATACCACCACGCCAGCCCTGGTGGGTTTTGTCATGGCTTGGTGGCCAGGAGCTGGCATGGCTGGCCAGGCTGTGACTCATTTGCCCAGTCACAGGGTCAGTACGGGGCCCACGTCATCTGCAGGCTCCTGGCCCCCTCAGCAACAGAGGAGTTGGTATCACGAAGTGTCGGCCGTGTTGACCTCATAGATTGATAGAGGACTTGGAGTCCAGTCAGTCTCACGGGACTGTAGGATTCTTAATGCACCCTTAATCTGAGTCATCCCTTCTGAGTCCTTTCTGGTCCCAGGCCTAGAATGAAGCTCCCTGGGCAGTAGACGTGGCAGTCCTTGGACTGGGTTTGTTTTCGGGCTGAGCCAGGTTTTCCTGGGAAGCTGAGATGAAGGCGCGGTTTCTGTGGTTGAGGCACAGAGACAGCCCGTGACTGTGGCTTTTGAGGCAGACGCCTGCCCCGTGCAGGTGCTGTTGCTGTCTCACCTGTGGCCACCCTGAGTGGCCGTGCCATGTCCTTTAACAGGTTTTCTGGAACTCCAAGAGGGGCAGCGTGGGGCCTTAGACTTCCTCCGAGCTGTCTGCTTCCCTAGCATTTTCCCTAGCAGGAAAGCACGGAAGTGGCTGGCACTGGGAGACCCCAGGGGCCTTGGAGCAGCTGTGGGCGGAGTCGGCTTCTCTCCCTGGTCCAGGGCCAGCAGCTTCCTGCTGCCCAGCTCCCTCCACACACCTGTCTAGGAGCCCGAGCGTCCTTTGTGTGCGAGATTCGCAGGGTGGAGGCAGGTCTCGAGCAGGCCCTGCGGTTCCTGGAGTCCTGGGTGGTTGAGCACGTGACTCATGTCTGTGCTCTCAGCCCCATGCCCACTTGTCCATTGCTCCTGTTCCAGTGCCCTGTGGGACATTGAGACCGGCCAGCAGACGACCACATTCACCGGACACACTGGGGACGTCATGAGCCTGTCTCTTGCCCCTGACACCAGGCTGTTTGTCTCTGGTGCTTGTGACGCCTCAGCCAAGCTCTGGGACGTCCGAGAAGGCATGTGCCGGCAGACCTTCACAGGCCACGAGTCCGACATCAACGCCATCTGTGTGAGTCTGGGGGCCGCGGCTCACTCCATGATCCAGCCTGTAGGCTGTCAGCTATTTTTCCTCTCCACCATGTAAATGCAACCTGACTCACAGACTGGGGTGCAGGAGACTTCCGACGTGACCCCAGCAGCCGCCCGTGTGTCGGCCATCGCTCTCAGGCTTTGGTGGCGTGGCAGTCCTGTGACAGGCCGTGTTCCCACCCCTTGCAGGCCCCGGCAGGGTGTCCTGGAGCCGCTCTGGGGTCCTCCTGAGCCCCTTGGCTGAAGGCAGTGCTTTCGCCTTGCAGCCCCTAGAGGTGTTCAGATGTGCCTGGACGCGTCTGGGGTACTGCAGGGCCGACCGTTGTCCTGCTCGGTCCCTCCCTCCTGCCTGAGTTCAGGCCGAAGGCTGGTGGCACAGAGCAGCAGCTGACCACATCTCACTGCTGGGCTGCTGTTTCGGGACAGCGGCCGTGGCGTCCCCACCCCGCCCCAGTCCTTGCCAGAGCCCAGCCCTGCTTAGCTTCCTGCCGTGTCCACGTCGCCATGTCACTGAGCAGTCATAGGCTGCCTTGGTTCTCTTCCTCTTCTAGTTCTTTCCAAACGGCAATGCGTTTGCCACGGGCTCAGACGACGCCACCTGCAGGCTGTTTGACCTTCGCGCAGACCAGGAGCTCATGACCTACTCCCACGACAACATCATCTGTGGGATCACCTCGGTCTCCTTCTCCAAGAGCGGGCGGCTCCTCCTCGCCGGGTACGACGACTTCAACTGCAACGTCTGGGATGCGCTCAAGGCCGACCGGGCAGGTAGGCGGCCAGGGCTGTGACCGACACACGTGGGCTGCAGCGGTTAGGTTTGTGTTGCTCAGGCCGTACGAGACAGGGTGGTGGCGATGAGGACGTCCGCCACGTCCAGGGCCTGCCCCTGCCAGTGCTGCTCAAGGGGCACCAGAAGCTCCTCCCACGTGCGCCTGCGAGGAGGGGGAGGCGCAGCAGAGCGGGGACCCTGAGCCTGGGCGCTCCCCCTGAGCCGCCCGGGCTGGAGGCTGGTGGGTGGGCACGTGTGCTTCTGTTTGCAGTCTTTTTGTTAGATGCATGTCTTTATGTTTTAAATGAATGAATTTGTTTGAAAGGCAAAGTGACAGAGAAAGGGAAGGAGATCAGAAGGGGAAAAAAGAGAGAGAGAGAGATCTTCCACCCACCAGCTTATTCCCCAAATGGCTGCAACAGCCAAGGCTGGGCCAGGCCAGAGCCAGGAGCTCCATCCTAGTCTCCCTTGTGAGTGGCAGGGGCTGAAGCACTTGGGCCATCTTCTGCTGTGCCAGGCACGTGACAGGAATCTGGGATCAGAAGCAAAGCAGCCGGGCTGTGACTGCAGCCAGGCCGCCCGCCTGACCCACTCCCCACGGCACCAACACCCCGTGCACGTGTCTGTTCCGTTTTTTACGTTCTATTTATTAGAGAGAGAGTGACTTCCTCCCCAATGGCCTCTGTGGTCAGGGCTGGGCCGGCCGAAGCCAGGAGTCAGGAGCACCCTCCAGGTCTCCCATGTGAGTGGCAGCAGTCCAGGCACCTGGCGTCTGCTGTCTTCCAAGGCCGTCAGCAGGGAGCTGGAATGGAAGCGGAGCAGCCGGGACCGCACCGGCTCTCCCAGGGGGGCCAGCGTTTGAAGTGGTGGCTTCAGCCGGTGCACCACGGTGCTGGCGCTTACTTAAGGGCACCACGGTGTGCTCGGGCCAGCGCGTGCCGCGGGCGTCACTGTGTGTCAGTGCCTCTCCCAGCTCTTCCCTCCTTGGTGACCGACTCAAGGCTGGGCCCTGGAGTGTGTCCCTGGAGCCTTGTCGTCTTTGCAGAGGAGCAGGGTGCTGTTGGCACCCCTTGGACACGACGGGCACCGCCCTCCTGGCTGCCTGAGCTGTCGTGGGCACACATGGGTGACTGTGGCTGTCTGCCCCCTCCCAGGTGTCCTGGCTGGTCATGACAACCGCGTCAGCTGCCTGGGCGTGACGGATGATGGCATGGCCGTGGCCACGGGGTCCTGGGACAGCTTCCTCAAGATCTGGAACTGAGACCGGTAGGTCATGCCGAGCCCGGGCTGTGCGTGCCGGTAGGTCACGCCGAGCCCGGGTGCCGCCCTGCGGGCTGTGCGTGCCAGTCCTGAGCGCAGGCGGCCCAGTCAGTCCGCGTGCCCCAGCTGCAAGCGGAGACGCCGTGCGCTGGACTTGAGTTTCCATCCTCTTGACGCCGAGTTGTGCTCTGTTTAAGCAGCAGGCAGCCCCGTGGGGACTGGAAGAGCATTCCGACCTTGGAGCGTCCCAGTGATAGCGCGTCCTGTCCAGCCACTCTCACGTGGACACCCACACCCTCAGCACTTCAAAAGGGCAAAGATCTTCTCCTTCACCTACGCTGGAACCAAGAGCACAATCCCACTCCGAGAAGAGCGTGCATTCCTCCCGGGCCATCGTCTCTGTTTTCTTCTTTGTCTTGAATGAATTTTACAAGGAAATACTATAATAAAAACGTTACCCTGAAGGTAAATGAGTGTAATTGTGAGACAGACACAGCTTTCGTTAGTTTACCTGAGTTTTAGACCAGTGACCCTGTTCCGTGACGTCCCTGAAAACGTGCCCAGGACCCCGCCGAGCTGGGGCCCCCGGGTCTGCAGCTGTGAGCGGGGTCGTGGACGCACGCGTGGCTCCCTCGGGACGCGTCCCCGAGCCCCTGGTTTTCTGTTGCTTGTCTGGTGTCACCGCCCGTTGTCGCACACGAACACGCTGAGCAGTGAAGCGAGCAGGCACACGCCGCCCTCCCCGCCCGCCGCCGCGTCGGGAGCGTGTGTCTGCGAGACGCCCGTCAGGTGCTTGGATAGTCAGTCGCTTACTCGTGTATGAAACAATGTACAAATCAATGTTTTGAAAATAATGATCTCAGACTTTCTAAGTTAAATTTTAAAAAATTGATTGTTTGCCATATTGGGTGGGTTTCTTCTTAGAATCGCATGCTGTAGAAATGCTCAAAAGTGCATATAGGACTAAGTCCTTAGGTGTTCTTTTTCTTTAAGAGATACCCTCTAAGGCTGTGCCCACGCCGCCCCTCACCGTCGCCCTGTGCACACTGCGGAAGCAGCACAGTAGCACTGCACGCTTGGCTCGCGGGAAAGCCCCTGTCGTCTTTATTTCTTAAACAAACAAAAAGCCAGTTCTGTTGCAAACGGTTGCTGTTGGATTCGGAGGGAGAGAAGGGGGTGGGCCTGCGGTCCTGGTCCGGGTGGCCCCCCACGCCTGCCTCCCAGGCGTGCCACCGGGCCGAGGCGAAGCGCTGCCGTCACGCAGAGCCTCCCGCTCCCACGGCGCCCGTGTCCACAGTGCTCTGGGCCCTCCCGCCCCCACAGCAGCAGTGGCTTCTCCCTCCTGTGTTGCTCGACCTCCTGTACAAGCCTGTGCTGTGCTGCCGTAGGCCTGGACCTGGCAACGAGATACAACCGAACCCCTCCCTCCCCACCCTCTGCCCTCTGCCCTTTTGTATTTAAGTCCGTGTACTGCAAGGAAGCCGGATGCCAGGTAGATCTGTTAGACTGTGCTGTTATTTAAGACGTAATAAAGCAGTTTGACACGAGGGGCTCCTGTCGTGTTTGCTCGTCGTCCGTGTCCGCTCTGGGAGGCCATGCCTGGGGCCCCCGGCCACCCTGCAGCGTGGAGAGCCCGCCTGCCTCCCGCCGCCGGCCTCGGTCTCCGCTCCCTCTTCCCCTCCCCTAAACTCTCAGAGTGGGGTGGACCGTTTGCCCAGGGAATGTGAATAAAACCGGAGACTGTATCAGTGAGCCGCTTCCTCGCTCACAGGTGGAATGACAGGATTTCCCTGAATCCTGCGGAATCTGCAGGACCCACGCCAGGTCCCTGGGGTTTTCGTGGCTAGAAGTGCTGGTCTCTGTGCAAAGCATCCCCACTGGGGTATCCCGACGGAGGAGGGGTCCTGGCTGGCTCTGCTGTCCAGCTGGGTGTGAGGGCTCCCTCAGCCACCTGGTTGTCACTGCCAGGTTGTGGGTTCATTTGAGATGGGACCCGTGCTGTCCACCTGCCACCTTCCGAGGCAGCTGTTTGGGCAGCCTGCATGGGGCCACCTGTGCTGTTTGAGGCGCTCAGGGAGGGGGTGGGTTTGCCTGGCTCCAAGCTCCCCCACTTCTTCCTGAAGTAACTTTTTCATAGATGTGCGGGCTTTAGCCCTGGGGCTGTCTCAGAAGAGCCCCATGTAGAAGAGAGTATGGGGGAGCACCAGAGGTCCCTCCTGACAAGGTGACCCCGTCCGGGCAGAGGCAGGGTCTGAGCAGAGCTGGGGGCGCTACTGACCACTTCGTCTTGGGATTTCTCCTTCCCACAGCCCAGCCCTTGTCCCTTCCTTCCCCTTCACTCTGACCTAGGACAGCTGGTGCCTTAGCTCCCCTTAGCAAAGCAGCTGGTGAAACTGGTCCCAAATATGGCATTCAGGTAGTGGCACCTGGCGAGGGTGGGGTGGCAAGGGGAGGGTCGTGGTTGAGCAGGGTCGTGCAGGATTCAGACTTGCACAGGTTGAAGGGGATTGGGAGCCCCTCAACACAGCCCACGTGTGCTGCCTGCACCCCGAGTGCCGGGCGCCCCCTTGCCTGCCCCATCCCAGTCTGCCTCGCAGCCCCCACGATGCTCCGGAACCTGGCCCTGCCCGCCTGTGGAGGTGCACGTACCTGGCAGTATGTACAGAGTGTACCTCCCCTGTCCCTAGCAGTTCCCCCAGCCTCCTCAGCCTTCTGGCCACTCCAGCCTGCCCTGTGTCCTGGGGGTGTCTCCGAGGGCCACACCAGCTCCATGCCAAGGATTCTGTGCTGACCCCTGCTGCTCTGCCCCTGGCAGAGCCTGACCCTCAGCAAGGAGCCCACAGCAGGGGCACTCCGCGCTGCCCACACACACGACACAAACACGCCACTCAGTGTTGCCGCCACGCCAGTGGTCAGGCTGCCAGGAGGGCTGACCCAGGGCAGCACTGCCCCGTCCCCCAGCATGGCTCCTCCTCAGAATCCAGGGTGACCGTGGGCAAGTTACTGGGCCTCTGGACCTCGGGGTCGAAAGACTCGCTTCACGGGATGGGGGAGGGGCTTGTGGAAATCGTGAGCCCCGCCCACCCCAGGCTCCTGCCGTTTGGAGGGATGCTGGTCCCTGGGCAGCCCTGGTCAAGACCGCGCCCCTCCCCTCCCCCCCCTCCACGGTCTGCACCATCCCTGACCTGGACAGCCCTGGTCAAGACGCGCCCCTCCCCTCCCCCTCCTCACTCCCCACGGTCTGCACCATCCCTGACCTGGGCAGCTCTGGTCAAGACCGTGCCCCTCCCCTCCCCCTCCTCACTCCCCACGGTCTGCACCATCCCTGACCTGAGTCTGCTTCCTCCCTGACCTGGGCAGCCCTGGTCAAGACCCGCCCCTCCGCTCCCCCTCCTCACTCCCCACGGTCTGTTCCATCCTTGACCTCCTTTGCTGAGCCAGGCACAAGGCAAAGGGTACCATGGCCAGAGCAGCCCAAACAGATGCCTGTCACGTGTGCAGCTGTGGGTGAGGGTCCCAGAGGAGGGCCTCGGGCCTGGGAAGCCGGTCCCAGCCTGCTGACCGAGGGGTGCGGTGACCTGGGGGAAGCTCGTGGCACACCTCCACGGGGAGTCTCAGCCCCTCCTGGCCACTTCCTCTTCTGGGTGCCTAGCCCAGCCAGCGGAAGCCAACTTCCCCACCCCTGAGCTGGGAGTACAACCCCAAGGAAAGCCGTGGCCTAGAGCCAGAGGCGCCCCCCACCCCCCAGCCTGAAGGACAGCAGGCCGAGGTTGGTTTGGTTTGGAGTGTACACGCCCCAGGGCCATCCCTGAGAGCAGCTCCCGGGCTGGGACCTGCTGCCCCTCCCTCGCAGCCCCTGGGGGGAGGCCGCGTCTCCTCCCCCAGTCCTTGGCCTCTGAGGACTTCCGGGTGCGGTGGTGTGAGTGAGCGAGCTTGGGTCGAGTGCCAGGGTGGCTGTGAGCCCCGGCCTCTGAGTCCAGGGCCCCGGATTGCGCAACCGAGGTCTCCGGAAGACACAGCCCTTGTTTTCTCTGCAGTGGGAGGGGCTGCCCTGGCAGCCTGAGGCCCAGGGTGGACGGCTCCCTGGTCAGCGGCCGGGCAGCGCTCCTGCGTCCGGGAGCACGCTGGACAGGTAGGTCCCTGGGTTGAGCCCCGCGCCGGCGGCCGGGCCCAGTGGCCGTCCTGGGAATAGCCATCCGCACAGGCGGCTCAGGGCTCTCTCCGGGGCGACGCCGGCGGTCAGCCTGGAGAAGTGGCCGAGTTTACATAACCAGCCAGGGGAAGTTACAGACGCTAAGAATCCCCCGGCCACCCTCGGTGCCCCTGCTGCCCGGTGCCCTCAGGGAGACAGCACCAGGCGCAAGGCCTCTGGGCAGCGAGAGCCTGACCACAGCGCGTACAGGGGGGCGGCCAGGGGCTCAACCAGGGAGCGTGTGTGCGCACGGGCGTGCGAAGAACGTTTGGAGAAGCGGCCCTGGGGCATCCGGGCCCAGCGGGTTCGGCCCCTGGCCTGGCGGGCCGGCAGTCCCACAAGAAGCTCCTGCGGCCTTGTCCGCTTCGTCCCGCCTGCACGGTCCTCCACTCTGTGGACTGCGCACAGCACTGTCCCGGCCACCCCCGAGAAGCCCCAGCCTCCGGGCGGCCACACAGCCCGGCCGGCCTCGGCGAGCCGGGACCGGCGGGCGCGCACCGCCCCCGCACCTGCTCGCCCGCACCGGCCCACGTGACCCGAGACCCCGCCCCCGGAGCGCGGCCGCGGGGTGAGGGTCAGCCGGCCAGCGGGCCGGCTCCTCGACGCGTCGGGCGGCGGGAGGCTGGCTTCGCACGCGCCGAGTGAGTACGGCCCCCGCGTCGCCCGGCCGCGTCCGCCCGTCGGCCGCCGCCCCCCGCGCCGCTCCCGCGCCCGCTCCCGCGCCCGTCGACCCCGGCGGCGGCCCCACGTGCGCGGCGGCGCGGCAGGGCGCATGCGTGGCGGCCGCGCCTGCGCACTGGGCGGCCGCGGCGCAGAGCTGCTCGGCGGCGCCGGCGCCGGGTCCGGGCGGCCATGGGGCGGCCGGCGGCCGGGGCGCGGACGGCCAGGTAGCGGCGGCGGGCTACGGGCGGCGGCCCGGCCTGGGGACGGCGCCGGCGGCCAGCGGTGAGTGCGCGGCCGCTCGGCGCCCGGGGGCGCGGGAGCCGGGCAGGGCCGGAGCGGGGGCCGCGGGCCGGGCCGGGCGCTGAGGCGGCCCGAGCGAGGTGGCGCGCGGGGGCTCCCGAGGGGCGTCCCGGGCCCCAGTCGCTCCTGCCCTGGGCGCCCGGGACCCTCCCGCTCCGCCGCGCGCAGCCCTGGCCCGGCGCCCCGCACGCCGCCCGCGCCCAGGGGCTCCGCGGCCCGGCGGGCGCAGCAGGTGCTGCCGCCTGCGATGGCAGCGGGTGCGGGGTTCTCGCCGCGCCCTGCTGGGTGTGCAGGGCTCCCGGCCCGTGTCCGCGGGGGTGGCGCTGGCCTGTGGCCCGCAGTGGTGGCGGCGGGGCCCCCGCAGCCTCGGGACGCCGGGGTTCCACGTTCGCCGTGTGCGCGCCCCTTGTCGCTTAGTTTCCCGTGCACGCGCGCCGCGCTCCCGGGGCTCGTGCGTGGGGTAGGTGAGCCCGCGAGCACCTGTGGGTGAGCTCATGGCCCGGAAGCCGCCTCAGCTGGCCGGAGCGTGGGCGCGGGGCCCAGAACCCCGGAGGTGGGTGCTGCCCAGCGCCACCCGCCCCTGGCCCTCCTGCGAGCGGCCGGTCTGGGCCTCAGAGCTTGAAGTTCCTGAAAAACTTGTCGGCGCAGGCTGGCCGTGGGGTGGCGGTGACCATCCGCACACCTGCGTGCCTTCCCGGAACCTAGGAGAGGCCGGCGCGCGGGCGTGGGGCGCGGGCGTGGCTCGGTCACCCCAAAGCGCTCTCAGCTGAGACGTAACACTTACTGACTTCCACTTGTTTGGAAGGCAGAGCTGCGTGAGAGAGAGGAGGAGAGGGGCTGGGTGCGGCCGCTGGGTCACTCCCCAGGTGGCCGGGGCAGCCGGGGCTGGGCCAGGCCGGAGCTGCACCCTGGTCTCCCACCTGGGTGAGGGCGCAGCCGGGGCTCCGCGGGGGATGCTGGGGGTGCAGGGGTCCCTGGACTGGTGTTGAGAGTGTGAGGCTTGGGTTGGGGTTCGTTGGGTACCTGGCGTGCCTGGTGTTCCTGTGTCGGGAAGTCGTGGGGCCTCTGTGGGGGCCGCTTCTGGTCACCTCTCTCTCGCTTGGTCACCCCCCCCATCTGGAGCTGCTGTGGGCGTGAGGGAGTGGCTGAGCTGCAGCCTGGTGCCCCAGTGTCCGGGATGACGGGCACCTGTGATGGGGGGTCTCCTGCCAGGACCGCCTCTCTCTGCTCCGGCCTGGGGCGGCGCCGTCAGCCACACTTCCTCTAACTGCTCTGTGCTCCGCGTGTCCACACGGGGCTCATCAGGGCCACTCGGGGGCGCTCAGCGCCACTGTGGGCATAGGTCTGTGCAGGTCTTGGCTGTTTTCAGTGCGGTGGTGAAGGGCATTTCGGGTCTCAGTATGTAGAAATACGGTTGATTTTGTGTATGGAGTTTGCCTCTCCCGGATTAACTGCGGTAGCTTTGGGGTGACATCGTGGGGTCACGTGTTGGGCTGCTGCTCGGCTGCCTGCGTGCCGTACCCAGGCCCTGATTGGGGCCGGCTCTCCCGTGCCTCTTCCCGCTGTGTCCCTGACACAACACTCTGTCCCTGTGTGCACCCCAGGACCCCGGTGGCCCCAGGCCCTCTTATCCGCCCCGGTGCCAGCGTCTGCCACCGCGGTGTCTGGGCCGGTTTGCTGGTTCCCTGTGTGTGGCGGCCATGCCATCACCCAAATGGTTCTTCATTACAGTTCCTCTTTGATTCTTTTTTAAGGTTTTATTTTTATTTTTTTAAAGATTTATTTATTCATTTGAAAGTCACAGTTACACAGAGAGAGAAGGAGAGGCAGAGAGAGAGAGAGGTCTTCCATCCACTGGTTCACTCCCCAGTTGGTCACAACGACCCGAGCTGGGCCCATCCAAAGCCAGGAGGCAGGAGCTTCTTCCAGGTCTCCCACGTAGGTGCAGGGGCCCAAGGACTCGGGCCATCTTCTGCTGCTTTCCCAGGTCATAGCAGAGAGCTGGATCGGAAGTGGAGCGGCTGGGACTTGAACCAGCGCCCATATGGGATGCCAGCACTGCAGGTGGAGGCTTTACCTGCTACACCACAGTGCTGTCCTCCAAAATTTTATTTATTTATTCGAGAGATGTAGTGACAGATCTTCCATCTGCTGGTTCACTCCCAAATGGCTGGGGCCGGACTGGGCCAGAGCCAGGATCCAGAGCCCTCAGGGGCTCTGCCACAGCTCAGGCACGGCAGCCCGAGCCGCGCTGCCCCTGTGGCACAGCCGGCTGGTGCACAGCTCACCACTTTTGTTCTCGGGACTTTGAGCCCGGCGTTAACCGCGAGTAGAACTTTGGCTTCGGGTCGGCATCGCCCTCACCTGCCGGGTGCTCTGTGGACTGGCTCTGAGGTTCACCGTCGGCCCTCGCCAGGGTTGGGAGCGAGTTCAGAACCCTTGTGGTGGGAGTGTGGGAGTCGCATGGCTTTGTCACACTTTTATTCTTGTGTGTGTGTGGTTTTGTTTAAGGTTTATTTACTTATTTTGAAAGAGTTATGGGGGGTGTCCCATCTGCTGGTTCACCCCCCACATGAGTAACAACAGCCAGGGCTGGGCCAGGCTGGGGTCAGGAGCCAGGAGCTTCTTCCGGGTCTCCCACGCAGGTGCAGGGGCCAAGGACTTGGGCCGTCCTCCACTGCACTCCCAGGCCACAGCAGAGAGCTGGATGGAAAGTGGAGCAGCTGGGACTGGAACCGGCATCCATTGGATGCTGGCACGGCAGGCGGCGGCTTTATCTGCCGCGCCCCAGCGCCGGCCTCGTCCGTTGTTCTGGGTTCTGGGTTCTGGGTTCTGCTGTGTTGTGGGCAGAGAGGAGCTTCTCTTCCTTTGCCTCTTTTGGGATTTGAGGTTCGTCCTGGGCTCAGTTGAGGTTGGCTTTGGGGAACCTTTCAGGAGTCCTGAATTTAGATGTAGCCTAGTGTAGGGCTTCCCTGGACTGACGGGCGCCGTGCAGGGCGCCATGTCCTGCCCCGGCGCCGACCCTGCGCCTGGAGCAGGACTTCCCTGGACTGACGGGCGCCGTGCAGGGCGCCATGTCCTGCCCCGGCACCGACCCCGCGCCTGCTGTGTGCCAGCAGCACCACAGCTCTGCCCCCGGTGCTCCTCTCTCTTCGGCTTCTACAGCTTCCAGACCCTTCCAGAAGCCCCAGGTTCATGGCTGAGGTCTTTGTTCTCTTTGGGGTGGAAACAGCCTGTTTTCAAAACACTTGGGTAAATCGGACAGCAGCAGCTTTTCCCTAATGTGTGTGCTTTATCACTGTTTTGTGTATCTGAGTTTGTTAATTTATTGAATAAGACATCAGTGTTTTTCTGTCCAAAGTTACTGCTTACCGGCTACAGAAACGGAACAAGAAAACATGAACGCAAACAAGGAGCTAAGTCCAGACTCCGCCGCCTACCGCTGCTCGGCGTGCCACGGGGATGAGACCTGGGGCGACGGCCCCCCGATCCGGGGCCGGGCCAAGTCACGCAGCCTGTCGGCCTCACCCGCCTCGGGCAGCACCAAGGAGTTCAGGTATGGGCGAGGCCTCTTCCCCTCTCGTCGTGATGTGATTTATTAATATGGTCATGAAGAATCCTTGAGAATTGAATGTTGAGGCCCACCAGTGTTATGGTGTGGCTTCTGTCCAGAAGGTGGACTGGGTGGCTACCTCCCGAGTTGGCCCAGACCACCCAGCTCAGCCCACACCTCGCTCGCTCACTTGCTTACTTTTTTTTTTTTTTTTTTTTTTTTAGTGTCAGAGGTAGAGAGAGGCAAAGAGAGAGAGGTCTTCCATCTGCTGGTTCACTCCCCAGTGGCCACAACAGCCGGACTGAGCTGATCCAGTGCTTCCTCTGGGTCTCCCACATGGGAGCAGGGGCCTGAGCACTTGGGCCATCTTCCACTGTTCTCCCAGGCCATAAGCAGGGAGCTGGATGGGAAGTGGACCAGCCAGGACTTGAACCGGTGCCCATGTGGGAGCCGGCGCTGCAGGTGGAGGAGGCCCAGCCGACTGCCTCACAGCGCCGCCCCCACACTGGCTTTCAGTATGGGACTTGGTGAGGAGACCTCTGTGTTCCTGAACCTTTAGAGAGGCGAGGGCCGGAGGGCACGCCTGGGCAGGGCCCGTCACGTGTGTGCCCTCTGCCCGCCTGCCCCACCGTGGGCCACGGCACTGCGCTTGCTCAATGGCGCTTGGGCAACAGCAGCCAGACCTCGTGTCCAGGAGGCCTGACAGGCATGCGGCTGTGACAGCCATGGAGGCGCTGAGCTTGCCAGGCTGTGTCCCTCGAGGAGGGCTCCCGCCTCTGCCAGCCAAGGCAGAGTCTTCAGTGGAGAATGGTTGTCCTTTTGTTTTGTTTTTCGGAAGGCAGAGGAGGAGCTCTGTTTTCTAGTCACTGCCCAGGTGGCCACAGCAGCCAGGGCTGGGGGAGGCCACAGCCAGCGCCTGGGGCTCCAGCCTGGGCTCCCACAGGGGTGGGCGGCAGGGCCAGATCCTTGGCCATCATCCACTGCCTTCCCGAGCTGGATCAGAAGCAGAGCAGCCGGGATTTGAACTGGTGCTTTTGCTTGGGATCCGGCATCGAGGGAACAGCTAACCTGCTGTGCCGCGACCCCAGCCCTGGAAAGTGGTGGGGACCAGGCGAACTTGGCGGCAGCAGCAGCCCGTCACTGGCGAGGGTCCTCGCAGCGTGGGCACGGCTTGCCCCAGAGCAGCTGCCGTGGCGTTGTCACTCAGTCCCTGGTGCCTCCAGGCCGTGGCGGTGCCCAGACTCGTGCCCCGACAGAGCTGCTTCTTGCTTTTGGTTTCTGTAAGTGTTTCTGGCACCGTGCAGCCTTTGGACCTGGGGATACAGGCAGTGGTCAGAGGCGGCCTCTGAGAGCCCTGAGGGAGGCGGGGGAGGGGAGCCACGCCCCCAAGGCGCCCAGGGTGAGTGGAGGAGCCGCACCTCTGGTTTCCGGTTGTCTTTTGAGTTCCTGAGTCGAGTCTGTGCTTTGCAGTCCACTTAATTATCTTTAGAAGACGTAGGTAAGCAAGCCCAGAGCACACTCGGTCCAGAAAGGCCCCAGGTGTGGCCACAGCCACCAGACGCCACTCTCCAATGGAGACACTGGGACATTGGTTGAAGACAGAGAGCAGCAGGCGGCTCCCTGATGGCCGTGTCCAGTGCCCCAGAGCATCCCGCTCCCGTGGTCCGGAGGTCACAGGCGTCGCCTCAGCCCGTTGACCCTGCAAAGGCAGGACACGAGCCTGGGGCCTTTTCCCGGGATGCCATGAGTCAGGTCACTTTTCATTTGTTGGAAAAGTTGGGTTCTTCCTATAGTTCAGGGTAAATGTTTTTGCTAATGTTAATTTTTTTTTAAATGTCTGTATTTGAAAGGCAAACAGAAACACACAGAGGTGGGCAGAGCGATGTCCCGTCCTCTGAGTCCCTCCTCGGATGCCTGCAGCAGCTGCCGTCCGGGTCTCCCGTGTGGGTGTCAGGGGCGCAGGGTCTCAAGTCGTCCATTGCTGCCTCCCTGGAGTGAGCAGAAGGGGAGCCAGGACTGAAACCCAGGCGCTGTGACCCCCATGCCGACGCTTCCCCCTCCCCAGGCCACCTGGGATTGGGTTCTGACCTCTCGATTCCAAATATTGACCCAGAGACAGGTTCTGGGAGACCACAGGAATGCAGACCCCCCAGGCCTGTCTCAGAGCCTCGTCTAGGCTGGGAGCGTCTCCCGCTGCACTGGGAGCCCGGGCCTCCATGGCTGGCACTGGTGCTCCTTGGAGTCTGGGTGGCCCCATCTGTCTGTGGCTGCACACGCGTGTTCTGACGGCGCTGTGCTGTGTGTGCTCTCTGCAGAAGGACGCGCTCTCTGCATGGCCCCTGCCCGGTGACCACTTTTGGACCAAAGGCCTGCGTGCTGCAGAACCCCCAGACCATCATGTGAGTTGGGGTCCCCGAGAGGGTGTGTGTTGTGGGTGGCTGTGGTGTGGACAGAGCAGTGTGTGTTTCAAGTCACTTCAAGCCACGCGACGTCCCCGGGTCCCGCTGGCTTCCCTGGTGCCTTCAGAGTGGCGCGAGCCGGCGCCCACCGAGCGCCAGCGTGGCCTGCTTTCTGACCGCTCCGTTCTCGGTGCTGGATGGGAGGAGCTCGTTCCTCCTGTGGTTAGTCTGGAGATCGAGAGACACTGGTGAACCGTGCCTGTCTCTGCTTGTTTGGAGGATGCTCTGCCTCGTGGGCGCGGCTTTCACACGCTCTGGGCCCCCGGGAGGCGTGGCCTGGTCTGGCCGCCTGGTGTTTCGGTGGACCAAGGCCTCGTGTCAGTGGCACCGCCAGTGTCGCTCTCCCAGTCTGCCGTCGTGGGCCTGATGGCTCTGCCCCAGCCCATGCCCCGGCCCCGCTGTGGTTTGTGTTTTTAGGGGAAGACTACCAAAACGGTTTAAACGTTGGAGTTCCATCTCGGCTCGGAGCGTTTTACTTAGCACTTTCTCCAGAGAGATCCTTGGTCTCTGAGCCTCTGGCACTGCGGGGCCGTGGCCTCCAGGCCTGTGAGTGCAAGCCCTCCGTCCCTGCAGGGTCTGCTTCAGGGAGCTGGGGACTGACCGGGGAGGTTGTGTGTGCCCGGATCTGGCTCTGAGAAGAGAGGTGTACGTGAGATGCGAGAGGCTTTGACGTGTAGTGGGGGCTGGGGCCGTGCACCGGGGACCCCCTGGGCAGCACCGTGCATCCCCCAGTGGCTCCTCGGGGTTAGGACCTCACCAGTGGGCTGGCTGGGAGCTGTTTGCTGGGGGCTCCTTAGGCTGCCCCCTGTAGGCTGTGCCCTGCCCCACCGCAGGGCTGTCCCGCCCCTGTCCACGCACAGCTCCTGTCATTTTGACCCCAACCAGGGAGGGCTGTGCCGTGGGCAGGCCAGCCCCCACCACCTTGGCTCCCAGCTATCTGCTGTGGCTCCATGTGGCAGCCACGCGGGTCCCTGGGGGCCAGCGCTCCCCGAGGCCAGAGCCGCAGCTGCTCTCCCCACAGCTGCCCCACCCTCCCATGTTTGCTCCTGGCCAATAGTGGCCCCTCCCTGCACTTCCTGGTCTGGGCAGAGGCACTCCCTGGTCACCATTTCACGGGTTAAGTGGCCTTTACCAGCCCAGCTCCTGGGGTCAGGCTCTGCCCTGGGAGCCTGCCCCCCGAGATGCCTCGGGCTGAGGTGCAGGGTGCTGGGAGCTGCCCCGAGGGTCCGTGCGGCCAAGCCAGTGGCTTGCTCTGCCCAACTCTGGCTCTGCCCCCGCTCCCTGCCAGGGCTGCTGTGGCTGTGGCAATGACTCCCAGGGACCTAGCCTAGTGGTTTCTCTGATGGTAGAGGCCGGTGCCATGGGCAGGACAGCTGTGAGGGACGTGGACTTCCTGTCTGGGAACCAGCCTAGATTTCACCATGAACCTGTGTTTTTTTGTTGGCTATGCTGTGAGAAATTGCCAGGTCATCTCAGTGGTCAGAACAGAGCTGCCTACGCCGCTGTGGCCCCGCTCTGCCCGTCCCATACCCACAGCCGTGGCCCGGCAGGGTCAGCACCCCACTTTTCAGATGACCCAGCAGGAAGCAGAGGATCTGGCTGGCGGTCCTCCCCAGAAACTCCACTGGGGTCAGAGCTTCACTGTGACCTGGGTGGAGGGCTGCGAGCCGCCCACAGGCCCCGAGGCCACTGCCCAGCGCAGATCGATTGAGGGCTGGGAGTGAACGCCCTTTCACCTGCCGGTGGCCTGAGAACTCCTCCCACGGGCCGGGCCAGTTCCACAGGCCAGAGGGAGGCTGGCAGAGCCTGGAGGCTGCACACTCGGTGCCGCGGCTGGGCCCGGGGCTCGGCAGGGAGCAGGGTAGCTGTGGCCTCTTGGTTTGTCTGTTTTTACTTACTTGAGAGCCAGAGAAGCAGAGAAATCTTCCGCCTGCAGCGGCTCAGACTGGCCTAAGCTGGGAGCTGGGAACTCCGTCCAGGTCTCCCACGTGCACAGCGGAACCCAGTCGCTGGAGCCATCACTGCGCCTCCCAGGGTCCAGGTCAGCAGGGAGCTGGAGTCCAGAGCTGGGCACTGAGCGCAGCTCTCTGATGAGGGACACGGGCATCTGAGCTGCTGGCCGAGCACCGACCAGACGCTGCTTTGCTCGATGAGGCAAGAGGATTGCGTAAGCAGCAAGAATCCTTTGTCTTGTTTGATTTTTATGACTCGGGGACCTCTCGGCCTGGCTGTGTTTAGAAGACCTTGCTCTGTACGTGCTGCTCTCGGTGTGGACTGGTAGTGTGGGATGCACATTTGGGAGAGTGCTGGTGCGGCGGGGCTGCGCGCGCACCTGTCATTAGCAAAGTGTGACCACGATGCCATGGACACCTCGGCCGTCTCCTGGAAGGGGGCAGTGCCTCCCGAGCCACGTGACTGACGGGGCCGACGGTGAGGCCCACGGAGGTGTCATGGGTGGCCCCACACCCCCCAGAAACGCCTGGACAGGGTGAGTGCTGGGACCAGCGTCCCATGGTCATTGGCTCACTGAACGTGGCCAGTGCTGCCGCCATAGGCGTGTCCTTGTCGCTCCCCACCGGGTCGGCACTGGGAAGGGAACTTCTGCCGGTCTGCACTGCTGTTCTGAAAACCAGACAGGGAGCCCCAGTCCCCTCCTCCCTCAGCTCCTGGGCAGCACGGGACACGGGTGCTGCTCCCACCCATGTTCCTGGTGCCCGGGACCTGCACAGTAGCAGGATCCCGGCGGGGTGGGAGGCAGGGCTCACAGCTCGGGGGTGGCTGGGCAGGGCCGTGGCGCTCACAGCAGCGCTGCCACAGCTGTAGACCAGTGGTCCGCACTGTGAGAAGTGCAGGGAGCTAGGGTCGCGCTCCGGCGTGGCAGGGAGTGCCTGTCCTGAGGGGCCCCTGCCTGCTGGTTCGGATGTTTGCAGGGGAGCCGGCGTCCCCGACGGCCGTGGGGTGGCCAGCCCCAGGCTTCCCCTCGGTGGGCTCTGAGCAGTTGTCCCGAGGAGGCGTCAGGGCGTCGCTGAGGGACGAGCAAGCGCTGGTGGGGTTGGGGCTGCCGAGGTCACTGCAGGCCGATGCGGCCGAACACGGGAGCTGGGTGAGCAGGGCAAGGTCTTCCTGCTGGGCCGGACCCCGTGCCCGTCCCCTGGGCCAGGGCTGCGCTGCTGGGGCTGCCGGTGAGTGCCTTTGTCCGGGGTGGACTGTATGTCCTGTCCTGTCCTGTCCTGTCTGAGGGGCCGTGTGCGGCTGGCATGAGCTCCCTCCTCTCCCCAAAGGCACATTCAGGACCCTGCGAGCCAGCGGTTGACGTGGAACAAGCCCCCGAAGAGCGTCCTTGTCATCAAGAAGATCCGCGACGCCCGCCTGCTGCAGCCCTTCAAGGAGCTCTGCGCCTACCTGGTGCAGGCGAGTGCGCGGGGGCGGGGCGGGGCGGGGGCCGCTGAGAGGGTGCGCTGTGTCCCGCTGAGGGGCCGTGGCCCGCTGAGAGGGTGCGCTGTGTCCCGTGAGGGCCCAGCCTGCGACAGAGGGTGCGCTGTGTCCCGCTGAGGGCCCAGCCTGCGACAGAGGGTGCGCTGTGTCCCGTGAGGGCCCAGCCTGCGACAGAGGGTGCGCTGTGTCCCGTGAGGGCCCAGCCTGCGACAGAGGGTGCGCTGTGTCCCGCTGAGGGCCCAGCCTGCGACAGAGGGGTGTCCTGGCTGTGGTTCTGAGGGCCGCGTCCGGTGACGGCCTTGTTGCCAGAGTCCCGAGGCGGTGCAGGGTCTCCTGCGGGTCCCGTGTCTGCCCGTGTCAGCTGGTCTCTCGCCTTACAAAGCCGCACCCTGGCGGCTTTATCTGGGCCTGATTGCTTCACGGGGCCGCACCCCCATGCCCTGGGCAGGCTGAGGTCCCACCCTCGCACTGCCGCACGGCAGTTCTGATGCCCGGACAGCTCCCTCCCAGCTGTGCGCCTGCAAGGGCCACACAGGTCGCAGGCGCAGGGTGCAGTCCTGGTCCAGACCCCGCGGGGCGGGCTCACCTGTTTTTGAATGTTTGTTTTAATTGCGGGTGGCAGTCTGTGCAGACGTCTTGCATCTGCTGGGTCCTCAGTGACCTGCACCAGCCTGAATCCAGGAGCCAGAGCGCACCTGGGCCTCCCAGCTAGAGTCGAGGGCACTCCGCTGCAGCGTCTGGGCGTCCCCCGCAGTGTCTCCACCCTGTACCCAGCACCACCCTGGGTGTCTTGTGCGCCCAGAGGCGAGGGGAGGCCCCTGCAGCTCTGCCGGGCGCAGCCCCACCTACAGCTCCACCAGGTGTCACCCTCAGGACGGCCGCCTGCTGTTGTGGTGGACGCCACCGCGGCCCTGTGGCACTGGCCTTCCAGACACCACGTGGACCTGGGCCTGCTTGAATGGCTGTGGCCGCAAAGTGCCAGGGTTTCCATCGCTCGGTGGCTCTGAGTGGTGAGCCAGGGAGGAGGTTGCAGGCCTCCCAGGACCCTTCCTGGAACAGTTCTGCCCCTCAGGTCCCTGGCTGGGGCTTCCCCGTCCTGGCACCTGCTGCCCCCTCTGCGGGAGGCTGCAGGTGCGCAGGTTGTCGTGCTCTGCTTCCCTTTGACCTCAGGCTGCACTGAGGCAGCAGCGCCACCCACAGCCCTCCCGAGTGTCAGGCGCCTCTGGCCAGGGTAGCGGCTGTGCCGAGCACCCGAGTG
The DNA here is from genome assembly GCA_949820135.1 of Sylvilagus floridanus. NCBI lineage: Eukaryota > Metazoa > Chordata > Mammalia > Lagomorpha > Leporidae > Sylvilagus > Sylvilagus floridanus. The sequence goes on along the minus strand of OX463225.1, from coordinate 409,322 downwards.
CAGAGCCCGCGTCCAGGGCAGGGACTGGGCTCCTTGGGCTGGCCTCTGCTCCCGCTCCCCACCCCCGGGTCTCCACCCACCCCGGACCCTCCCAGCTCTGCCTCGGCCCATGCCTTGCTCCCAACAGTGACCGTCTGCACAGGGGCTGGGTTTTCATGGAAGCAGGTTTGCTTGGCCCCGGTTCTGGTCTGCAGCCCCTTGGCCATACCTGATGATGACCTTGCTGCCGGAGTCCTGAGGCCGTACGGGGCCTCATGTGGCAAGAGTGGTCATGTGCCCTCTGGTCCCCTCTCTTCATGGGAAGCCATGAGACCACATCTCATCCCAGTCACCTCCTGAGGCCCCGCCTCCTCCCAGAGGCCCCGCCTCCACACCCTCTTAGCACCACTCATGGCACAGCCGGGCAGGGTGTTCACACCTCACAGCTGATCTGGTCGGGGTGTTCACACCTCACGGCTGCTCTGGTTGGGGTGGTCACACCTCACGGCTGCTCTGGTTAGGGTGTTCATGCCTCACGGCTGGGCTGGATGGGGTGGTCACGCCTCACGGCTGCGCTGGGCGGGTTCACACCTCACGGCTGCTCTGGGCGGGGTGTTCACACCTCATAGCTGCGGTGGGCGGGTTGTTCACACCTCACGGCTGTGCTGGTTGGGTGTTCACACCTCACGGCTGCGCTGGTTGGGTGTTCACACCTCACGGCTGCTCTGGGCGGGTTGTTCACACCTCACGGCTGCTCTGGTTGGGGTGTTCATGCCTCACGGCTGGGCTGGACGGGGTGGTCACGCCTCACGGCTGCTCTGGGCGGGTTGTTCACACCTCACGGCTGCACTGGTTGGGTGTTCACACCTCACGGCTGGGCTGGTCGGGGTGTTCACGCCTCACGGCTGCTCTGGTTGGGGTGTTCACACCTCACGGCTGCTCTGGTTGGGGTGTTCATGCCTCACGGCTGGGCTGGACGGGGTGGTCACGCCTCACGGCTGCTCTGGGCAGGGTGTTCACACCTCACGGCTGCGCTGGGCGGGGTGTTCACACGTCCTCAGGCCTGCATGGTGGTAGCGAGCACTCGCACTGCTGCCCCAGGCATCCAGGTCCGGTCAGCCCCGGCCAGCAGCTCCTGGGTCAGGGGCCTCCCGCGGCAGGGAGCCGTTGCCGTCGCCGTGAAGCAGGAAGGCTCACGGCCGCCCGCCTTCCAGGGGAACAACATGGTCGTGTATGTGGAGAAGAAGGCCCTGGAGGACCCCGCCATAGCAAGCGACGAGAGCTTCGGGCCAGTGAAGAAGAAATTCTGCACCTTCCGCGAGGGTGAGGCCCGGCGGCCGGGCTGCGGCACGGGGGAGGCCGCCCTGCGGGTCTGAGCCCGTGTGGCTTCCTGTTTCCCAGATTACGACGACATTTCCAACCAGATCGACTTTATCATCTGCTTGGGGGGAGACGGGACCCTGCTGTACGCCTCCTCGCTGTTCCAGGTGCGTGTGGGGGCGGGGCAGCCGCTCACGCAGGCCACAGCCTTTGTCTGGGGCACACCGTGCGTGCTGTGCCATGCCGTGCCGTGCCTCCCCAGGGCCAGGCAGGGAGAGCGAGTGGTGGGCGGAAGGGGGGCTTGCTGAGTGCCGACGCTGGGGGCCAGGCCAGGGCAGTGGGAACCCAGGGGCCTCTGGAGCTCCGTGGCCTGGCCTGCTCTCCCTTCTCTAGGGAGCACCAGGGCCCAGGGTCTGGGCAGGCCGTGCTGAGTGGCCCGTCTCCCCGGTCGCAGGGCAGCGTGCCTCCGGTCATGGCGTTCCACCTGGGCTCCCTGGGCTTCCTGACCCCATTCAACTTTGAGAGCTTTGAGTCCCAAGTTGCTCAGGTGATAGAGGGTGAGTCGGGTGTCCGGAACCACGGCTGCCCCCGCGCGGCTGCTCTTCCGGTGCCGTGGCCACAGAGCAGCGTGCGACCGTCGTGAGGTGCAGACGCTGCACGTGTTTGGGTGCTTCGAGAGGTTTTGACGGCCAGCGTGTTGGGCAGAAGTGCACAGGGGTATCACTCTCGCCTGGGAGAGAGGGGGTCTTGGCTCCCCGGGGTGGGCCCCTGGGTAGCGCTGGCCTCCCGGGGCGGGCCCCGACCCTGCTGGCCTACCGGGGCGGGCCCTGCTGACCCCACCGGCCCCCAGGGAATGCAGCGGTGGTGTTGCGGAGCCGGCTGAAGGTCAGAGTGGTGAAGGCGCTCAGAGGCGAGGCGGCCGTCCACAATGGGCTCCGTGAGAACGGGGTGCCGGCCCCGGGCCTGGACAACGACCCTGGGAAGCAGGCCGTGCAGTACCAGGTCTGTGGCCTTGCCCCTCCTGCACCGCGGCCTTAGCCGAGGCCAGGGGTGAGGGAGGGTGGGGGCAGACCCCACGGAGGAGCCCCCGCCCCATTGCCAGCGTGCACCGTTCCCTCCAGGTCTTGAATGAGGTGGTGATTGACAGAGGCCCCTCGTCGTACTTGTCTAATGTGGACGTCTACCTGGATGGACACCTGATCACCACGGTGCAGGGCGACGGTAGGGCCTGTGAAGCTGTCCCCGGGGCCCCAGACTGCTACGGGTGGGAGCCTGACGCCTGCCCCTGTGCCGCAGGAGTGATCGTGTCCACCCCGACGGGCAGCACGGCGTACGCAGCCGCCGCGGGGGCCTCCATGGTCCACCCCAACGTGCCGGCCATCATGGTCACACCCATCTGCCCTCACTCGCTGTCCTTCCGGCCCATCGTGGTCCCCGCGGGGGTTGAGCTGCAGGTCAGAGCCAGCGCCCCTCCACCTCTCGTGTGTGAGTCATGTCCATGGGCACGGAGCCCCCGCCGTGCTGCCTGGGGCGCACCCATAGCCCTGGCCCTGGCCTTGTCCTCGGGCTGACTCCTGGCTCCCCTGATCGTGAGCCTGTGGGGCGCCTGAGCACTGTGTCCAGGCGCCTGGGGCAGGATCTGGAGGGGCTTGGAGAGCTCTCAGCCACACGAGGAGGGCAGTCCGTATCACACGGAGGAGACCGCCTGGGCCCCTGGTCGCCGCCTCCCTTCTTCCCTGCCCCAGGTCCCTGCTGCAGTTGCTCCAGGCCAGGGTGGAGCTGCCCAGCAGATGCATGGGAGTGGAGCGGGTCCTGCAGGGTCTCCACCACCGCCCAAGGCCCACCCCTCTCCACTTGGCCCTGACAGATCACACTGTCGCCAGAGGCAAGGAATACTGCCTGGGTGTCCTTTGATGGACGGAAGAGACAGGAGATCCGCCATGGAGACAGGTATGTGTCTCTCCTGTCGGGGTGGGGGAGAGACGGGAGATCCACCACGGAGACAGGTGTGTGTCTCTCCTGTCGGGGTGGGGGAGAGACGGGAGATCCACCACGGAGACAGGTGTGTGTCTCCTGTCGGGGTGGGGGCTGTGCCGCTGGCCCAGGTGCATCACCTGCAGCACAGCCGTGACCGCCGGCATGAGGCATCTGCCTGTGGCTACTCACGGAGCCCCCCTGCCTGCCCAGAGTTGGGGACCGGCCTCTCCATGCTCCGGGCACCGCACCCCTGCGCAGGGTCCCTGCACACAGACCTGGGTGTCTGTCCCGCAGCGCACTGAGGCCCTGGGGGGTCGGCCCTGAGCTGCGGCCCCTCCCCTGAGCCCTGTCCCTCGGTCCCCACAGCATCAGCATCACTACCTCTTGCTACCCACTCCCCTCCATCTGCGTCCGAGACGCCGTGAGCGACTGGTTCGAGAGCCTGGCCCAGTGTCTGCACTGGAACGTGCGCAAGCAGCAGGCCCACTTCCCCGAGGAGGAGGAGGAGCCCTGCGAGGCGCAGGGGGAGGCCGCGCCGCTCTGCTGACGTCTGGAAGTCTCTCTTCTTGTTTTGCATTTCTAAATGAGCAGAGTGAGGAAGGGGCTGGCGCCCTCCTGTCCACACGGCGGAGCAGGGTCCCGCCCGCCCCGCACAAGGCTCTGGCTGCTGCTGGGGGCCCTTTGTCTGTGGAGGCTCGGGGTCGGGTGCTTGGTCTGTCCTGTGGCATTGGAGATAAACGTCTCAGCCGAGGGCCACGCGGTCGCTGCTTTCCCCACAGCTCATCAGGATGAGGGGCCCCCGCCGAGCCTGGCGGCGGGGAGGGGGCAGGGGGCGCGGGACACCCCACATTCCACACAGCTGGGCCCCAGGTCCAATCAGTGGCGGTTCCGGTGGGCTTCCCGAGAGCTCACATCCGTGCCGCAGGGGAGGAGCCGTCCTGTTGTCCGGGGCAGGGTGGCCACTGCCACAGCCCTTCTAGGACACACGCACATGCTGCATGCCGGTGCGCGGGTGCCACACGGAACCTGCGTGGGGCGCGTGGCTCTGCTGGCATCCACAGGGCGGGCCCTGGTGGCGGTTGCCGAATGGACGTCCCAGATGTGGCCGAGTCCTGCCCCACAGTTGCATTTTCTCATTGGACTGGTCAGAACAGGTCTGGACGGACACTGCAGGCTCCAGCTGGCAGAGACCCTTGCCGGGGTCCCCCCGCTGCCCGTGGGCGCCACAGCCTCTGACCCCACGCCGTCCCGGCAGCCTTCCCCAGTGTCCCGGGACCACCCCACGCCACCTGTGTGGCTCCAGGTCCAGGAGGAAGTGGTCAAGCCGCTTGTCCCAGAGAGCGGGGTGCCACACGGGTCCAGAAAGCTTTTGGGCTTTGAAATAAATTCCTAATGTCCCGTTGTTAACATCCCCAAATTTGTTAATATTGCTAAAGCATTCGTACTATTTTCAGATCTTTCAATAAATGCACTTGTAAAAAACAATGGCTCCTGTGCTGGCTTCCGGCTCTGCAGCGGGAGAGGGGCCCGCAGCCTGCCTAGGAGAAGGGAAGGAGACAGACGGGCAGCACCCTGGGGTGGCCTGCTCTCCCTGTCCCCGCTCCCAAATCTGGGCCTGTCCACGTCAGTGACAGCTGTAGGCCAAGCAGTTGCCCACTGGCCCTGGGGAAGAGGCCCTGGGAGCCAGAGCCACTTGGTGCCACATGTGTGTCCCAGCCAGCGATCAAGATGACCACCGCTGGGCCTTCGCTGTTCGTCCCCGAGTGATGCGTGACGGGGGGAGGGGGTCCTGTGCTCTGGGAGCAGTCACCTCTGCCTGGTTGCTCCTGGTGGCACCGATCACTGCTCCCTCTGGCCCCACAGGGCGGCTGGGGTGCACCTTGCCTTGGGACCCCGGGAAGTGCACAGGCCAGGCCTTGAAGACTCCCTGAGGCCGCGGGGGACGCGGCCTGGACCTAGCCTTGGCCACAGGGAGCACAGGGGAGCCGGGAGCGCCACCTGGGGGCCACACCCAGCAGAGGCTGTTGGTGTCCAGACCCGCACCTGGGAGCGCAGGGGCCTGGGCACTCAGCTGTCCTGGGTCTGCCCAGCTGGTGGTCGTCCTGCCTGGGAGCGACGGGGGTTCCACGGCCGGAGGCTGGGGGTGGGTGTCAGTCGGATGAGCCCGGGAAGGTGCAGGGGTGGCCGCGGCCAGAGGACTTGGCCCCGTGGAGACCCAGGCTGAGCCTGGGCGTCTACGGTCTGGAAACAGGATTGGGCGGGCAGTGCAGGGACAAGGTGGGCCGAGTCTGACCAGCAGGGCAGGGAAAGGGAGGCGTCTGGGGCAGCAGGGAAGCAGAGCCCACGTCACTGGCCCTCACTCCGGAAAGTTCCGAGAACTAGGATCCTGCCCTGGCCGGTCTGGGCAGAGCTGAGAGGGGCTGGGGGCTTACATGTGCACACACACGCGTGCACACAGTATTCTGCCCAGGCTGGTCGGCAGGCTCCGCTGGGTCGCGGGGTCTGCCCCAGGCTCCAGCTGCTTGCCTACTGAGCCTCCTACAGAGACAGGTGCAGGTGAAGCCAGACACGCGTGTAGGAGAACACGCGCAGACAGGCGTGCAGGCGAGCAGGTGCAGCAGTGCCCCAGGCTGTCAGCGTCCACCCCCGGCAGGAACAGAGCAGCTCCCGCTGCCGGTGAGCGCAGCGACCCCATCAGGTCGCTGGGAGGTGCGACCCCTGCTGCCCAGGGCGGGGGAGCCCAGCAGGTCTGCACTGGACCTGTCTGCCCAGAGCTGGCAGCAGCTCCCCTGCCTGTGACTCCGGGGTTCCCTCCTGGCCGGCACCCAGGCTGAGGGGCACAGAGCAGGGAGCGGCCCCCGGCCCCAGACCCCCAGTCATCGCAACAGCCTCAAAGGCCCTGCCCCGGCAGGCGCTGGACTGGGCGCAGGTTTCTGAGCTGAGCTGAGTCTGTTTGCCAGCAGCCAGCCCTGCGGGGTCCAGGCGCACAGTGAGGTCCACCTCGGCTCCTCCCACGCCACCCTCGTTCCAGGGGCCGGCTCTAGCGGATCCCTCCCCCTGGTCCTGCACCCCTCCCCCCAGGACACCTCCCCCAGCCCAGCCCCCCACTCCTCCCAGTAGGAAGTGGTGACCCCCGCGTAAACAGCGAGGGCGCAGCGCTCATCTGGCCCAGGAGCACCGAGGCTCCGCCTTTGGGCGGAGCGCCCCGGATCGCCCAATCAGGGCGCCAAGGGGCGTGGCCCTGTGCTCGGGCAGGGGTGGCCGTGCACGCCTTCGTCTTCTACCCGCTGAGGGCTCTCTGGCGGGTCTTCCTTTGTCTCAGCCCAAAGCTGGGCCACTGGTGACGTTGGTGCCCCTGTAGGACGGCCTGACCCCCGCTGTGTTGTGATGGAACGGCCCGGAACAGGCCACGAGACGGCCATGTGGGGGGGCGCTGTAATGCTCCGGCCCTGATGGAACTGTCCGGAGCGTGCCACGGGGCGGCCGTGGGGGGGCTTTCGCCCTGACGGAACGTCCGGAGTTCCACGGAGTGGGTGGAGGAGCTCGGTTCCCCTCCACCCATGCCACGATAGAACAGTCCGGAGCGTGCCACGGGGCGGCCGTGGGGGGGCGCTGGCCCAGACGCGCCGCAGCCGCCACGGCTTCCGGTGCGTCACTTCCGCCCCCGGCCACGGAGGGCGCACGCCGCTCCCGCCGCGAGTGGACCCGCGCTGCCCTGGCGCCCAGCGCCGTCGCCACGTCCGCGGCCCGCGGCCCGACCATGGGCGCCGCGGCGGGGCCAGGCCGGGCCTCAGGGAGGCCGAGGGACCCGCCCGGACCCGGGGGCTCGCCGCGCGCATGCGGCCGGGGGCTCGGCCGCGGGGGCTCGCCCGCAGCCTAGCGCGTCGGGCGGCGTCCGGGGCTCTGGCTCGCGGCGCGCGGGGACCGTCACGGAGACGCGGGCCGGCTCGCAGGTCAGTGCCGGCGCGAGTCGTGGGGCCGCGCTGGGTTGGCGCGGGAGCCGGACCAAGGCGGGAAGGCGGCGGCGCGGTCCTGCGTTCCCGGTGCGGGGCCGGAGTGCTGCGCGGGCCCCGCCGAGTCCGCGGACAGAGCCGTGTGGACACCTCCGCGTGTCCGCGCGTGGGCCCTGGGCGGTGGGCGCGCGCAGGCCGCCTCTGCTGCGGGCTTTGCCCAGGCGCCTGCGGGCGGTCGCGGCGGGGTGCTGGTTCTGGGGGGGGGCGGCCTGGGCTTGGCCGCGGGGCGCTGCGGTTCCGGCGCCGAGGACACGTTCATTCATACGTGTCTCTGTGAAGCGCAGAGCAGAGCGCTCGCCCTCCATGGATCCCTCCCCAGACGCCAGAACGCCCCGGGGCAGCAGGGGGCAGCCTGACCCCTCCCAGCGCCTCCCGGGTGTCACAAAGCCCGGGGTGGGGAGCCCGCGCTGGCCCTGGCCAGGGCTTGGTCACCGCCTGGGGCAGGTCCGAGCCCACGCAGGTGAGGCTGCCGGCGCCGACTCTGGACCCCGCTCCGCTGGGCGCGACTGCAGTGGCCCGGGCTGGGGAGGAGCTGGCCGGGCAGAGCCGGTGAGTCGGAGGGGCCCTGTCCTGCGGCCTCGTCCACTTTGTGTCCCTCTCCTGTTCAGCTGCTGGGGAGCCTGGTGGCCGGGGCCGCCGTCGAGGGCCTTCCCAGGGCTCGGGCAGTCTTGCGGGGTCCTGGCGCCCGCTGGGTCTGCGCGTGGCCCTGCGCCGTCATCGGCTCTCCCGTTAGTGCTACTGGAAAGCAGGGACGGAGCTGTTTCCGTCGGCCGGTCACTCCCCAGGTGCCACAGCAGCCGGGCCTGGGCAAACCCTGGGCCTCAGCCTGGCTCTTGGGTGAGCCCGGGTGTGTCAGCAGGGGCTGGGTCAGAAGAGGGTGCAGCTCAGAGGGGTCCCCAGGGTGCGAGGCCGCAGCCCCAGCCGGCACTGTGGGGCCTGTCCAGCTGCCTCGCTGTGGCCAGAGCGAGAAGCCGGCTCGCCGTGCTCCGACTCCGGTAAGCTGGCTGCAGCGAGGGAGGCCCCCTTGGTTGGGCGCCCCCAGGCCCCACTGTGATGTGGGCACCCACACCCCGGAGCGGGGGCTCCCCAGACAGCAGCAGGGCCTGGCCTCTGAGGGCTGCTCCCCATTGGTGAACACTGCCTCGGGGTGGGCAACAGACAGGCCTTTGTCCAGCAGGGCTCCAGCCCCGCTGGACCCTCGGGTGAGACCATAGCCCGGCCGTAAGCCCAGGGTGCCCGGCTGAGCTGCCCTCCACTTCCTGACCCCCGGAGACCAGGACCGTGCACATGGGGCCCAGCCGTGGGCAGCACGCACAGCCCTGCCGCTCTGCTCCTCGTCTGGCCCTGGGTCGGCTGGTTCTGGGTAGCTCTTCCATCTACCGGTGCCTCGCCTGAGTGGCCACGGCGGCCAGGGCTGGGCCAGGACAAAGGCAGGAGCCCAGACGCCACGTGGGTCCTGGGGGGTGGCAGGGGCCCAGGGTCTCGGGCCGTCCAGGGCTGCAGGACTGAAGCCACCGCTGCACGGAGCTCAGCCCTGGGTGCGTGGGTGCGGCGGCTCCTCTGCTTCTCACAGTCTGGCTTTACAACCTCCTTTCCAGTGTATTTGAATGGCAGAGTGAGCATTGTGGTCTGGCGGGTCAGGCGGCCTGGGGAAGAGCCCACGCCCCTCTGAGCCCCCCCCCCCCCCCCCCCCCGGTCTGCCTCCCACTGGGAGACTGGATGGAGTCCCAGCTGTTGCTGGCATCCGGGCAGTGACCCTGAGGTAGAAGATGTCTCTCTCTCTCTCTCTCTCTGTGTCTCGTCTCTGTCTCTGCTGTGTCACCGGCTGTTGCCCCAGCATCCCGTGCAAGTGGTGTTGAGTCCCGGCCTGTCTGGGTGGCGGCAGCGACAGGTGAGGTGCCCGAGGTCCCGGCGCCGGCTTCAGTCTCGGTGCGGCCCTGGCTGCTGTAGGGATTTGGAGCCCGAGCCAGCAGGTGCGCACGTTCCGGCTCTCAAATCGTTTTTTTATTTGGAAAAATTCCTGACCGTACCCAGGTTTGTCTGTTTTACCCTCGTTTGAAAAGCTCGGTCAGGCTTTCACCGCCGGATTCAGGAGGGCGGGGGCGGGGGGGGGGGCTCAGGGCCTGCTCGTGCAGGCGCCATCTGGCGCAGCCACCTCTCTTTTCCCCAGCCTGGTGCTGTCCAGGTGTGAGCTGGGGGCTGCGCAGGCCTGTCTTTCTCTGTAGCCCGCGGTACCCGTGTTTCTGGGCCTGGATTCTGTCATCAGCTCTGGGCGGCCTAGGTTCCCAGCACTGCCGGGTGGGGCGGGGCGGAGCTGGAGCCGACCTTTGCCCCCTGCCTTGTTCACCGGGCTCCTCCCCTTTGCTGTCCTCAGGGGCTCCCCGGCCCCGGGGCTGGCTCCTGCGTCCCCCTCTGTCCCAGTGCATTGCCTCTGCCCGGCCCTGGTCTCAGCCGTGTGTCCCAGGAGTGCGAGCGAGCCCATTGGAGAGTGGCATCTGGGGACCAGACCATGGCACTGCTGCTGGCTCCGCCCCTCAGGGCACAAGTAGCCACAGTCAAAGTCGTGTGTTTGGGGCCTTGAGAACTGCACCATGGGAGCCATGGTCCCAATGGCCAAGGGAGCGTGGGAAGATGGGGGCACGTGTGTCGCCCGGGCACGGGGACTCCGTGACTGACAGAAGGTGAAGTCCCCGGGAGCCCAGCCAGCCCGTGGGGCTCCGGGGCTCTGGTGTCGGCATCCAGGCCTGGGTCCTTCTGACGCCTGCGGGCAGGGGGGACACGATGAGTGCCCACACCCCTCCCCCCCCCCCCCGCAGCAGCTGGGGTCGCGCTGAGACGTCTGCCGGCCCCCAGGCTGCGTCCCGGGGCTCCGTGCCCGCTGCTGTCTCTGCAGGCCCTGACCTGCTCCCTGCACTCGGCCATTCACGGCCCCTCTCTGTAACAGGGATGGGGGTGGCCAGATGCTGCCGGGACGTTCACATTCCACACCCGAGTCCCGGCTCAGGGCTCGGCTGGGTGCCGAACATGCTCCCTGGGAAGCGGCAGGTGCTGGCTCAGCCGACGTGGGTCCCTGCCCTCCGCAGACCCCCAGCAGGAGGCCTGTTTGTGGAGTGAATCAGTGAAAGGAAGTTAGGTCTCTTGTCTGTCTCGCTCTCAGTCTTTCAAATAAACTAAATGCTCTAAAAGAAGTCTGGTTCCCGTTATCTGCTTGTCCTTCTTGCACAATTCAGAATCCCTAGCGGATGACACAGCGCAGTGGGTGTTTGCGTTCTGCCTCAGCCTGAGCAGCCCAGTGCTGTTCATAGCGTCGCTCGTGGGCCATACACAATCAGCCCATGTGCCGAACGTCGAGTCCTGCCTTGGCAGGGCCGGACAGATGACGTCGCAGGCTCACGGCCCCCGGTGGACGCTGCCCCTGCTCCGGGTCCATGCTTAGCAAGTTGGGTTCTTTTTGCTTCTCGCTTTCGTGCACTGTGGTGTTTGATTGATGGTGTGATTCCTGCACTTGTGTTCCCTTTTATTTATTCTAAATTTCTGTCTGTTTACTTGAAGGCCAGAGAGAGCTCTTGCAGGTCTTCCACTGGTCACTCCCCAGAGCCTGGGGCCCAGAGCACCACCCAGGTCTCCTCCCCGGGTTGCAGGGGCCCAAGCGTTCGCGCCATGGTCCGCTGCCTCCTGGGTCTGCAGGACGCGGGCATCGCAGGCAGAGCCGGGTCTCGAACCAGAGACTGATGCGCAATGCGGGGGTGCAGCAAGTGCCTGCCCCGGGTTCCGTGTTGGAGACCGCTTTTCCTGTCCCTACTGGTTTAAGGATTTTTGGTTTTTCAGCAAGCGAGAGATGCCAGACCTGTTAGAAGGTGCTGCTGCCAGCCTCCATGCTGCCCCCCCCAGCCCCTCTGCTCTGTCTGGGGCGGGACATCTCCAGGCCACGCCCCTCCCCGTGCACAGTTGCCACGGTGGTGGGTTTAGCTCTGATCGATGGCAATGGTGCCTGCCAGGTGTCCCTTTGCGGTAGAGGACATGCCTGGGGAGAAGCTCCAGGCTGAGCAGAGGCCGGCGCGTGTCTCCACGATTCCTAGCTCTGAGTGCCTGCGGCTTCCTCTGGTCTGCAGGACTGACCTGCCCCTCAGTCGTGATCCTGGGTCCTGGGAGGACTTGCGGCCTCCCTGGGGAGGGACCTCACGCAGGGGCCCTGTTCAGCTCTGTCACCCAGGCTTGCTGGCCGGGCGCCACCTCGGCTCTCAGGGGAGTGCTAGGTGCCTCCACGACGTTTTGGGAAAGCCGGGACCCCTCGCTGCGGCCTAGGACGAGGCTGCAGGCCCCGGTGAGGTCCTTTTTTTTTTTTTTTTAAGTTTTTTTTATTTATTTGAGAGGTAGAGTAGAGTGAGAGGGAGAGACAGAGAGAAAGGCCTTCTGTCTGCTGGTTCACTCCTGGAGCTGGGCAGATCAGGAGCCAGGAGCTTCTTCCCGATCTCCCATGCGGGCACAGGGGCCCAAAGGCTTGGGCCATCTTCCACTGCCTTCCCAGGCCACAGCAGAGAGCTGGATTGGAAGAGGAGCAGCCAGGACTAGAACCAGTGCCCATATGGGACGCCAGCGCCGCGGGCGGAGGATTAACACACTGCACCTCAGCGCTGTGCCCCCCCCCCCCCCCCCCCGTGAGGTTCTGTTTCTGCTGCCTGCTCTCAGCTCCTGGGGGCTTTCCAGGATATCTGTGCGGACCGCACCTTCCTAGTGGGTGGGTGCTCTGCCCTCTGCCCTGGGCCCAGCCACAGGCTCTGTCCTCTGCCCTCTGCCCTGGGCCCAGCCGCAGGCTCTGTCCTCTGCCCTCTGCCCTGGGCCCAGCCGCAGGCTCTGTCCTCTGCCCTCTGCCCTGGGCCCAGCCGCAGGCTCTGTCCTCTGCCCTCTGCCCTGGGCCCAGCCGCAGGCTCTGTCCTCTGCCCTCTGCCCTGGGCCCAGCCGCAGGCTCTGTCCTCTGCCCTCTGCCCTGGGCCCCCGGCGGCAGCAGCTCAGCTGTCCAGGCCCCAGCCCCAGGTTTCTGTCCGCGCTGCTCGCTCCGCGGCCAGCTCTGCTGTTTGTCTCCCTTCCCGCCTCATGTAGGAAGCAGGTCTGTGGCAACAGGTGCATGGCAGCGGCCCGTTGAAGGAGAGGGACCGTGTGCATTTCTGAGTTTGTAGACATCAGACACAGATGTGGCTCCCGCGGGTTTGCACAGGGGCCCGGCTCCTCTCAGTGGGGCTGGCCCTGCCAAGCCCCACCCCATCTTCCTGGCTCTCAGCACGCATTGGGCGGACAGTGTGTACCGGGAGGCGAGCGTCCACCTGGTGTGTGCAGCTCTCCCGGGCCCTCTCTGGGCGTGGTGACGACAGCGTGGTCATGGTGTAGCCCCTAGTCCACACGTGTGTCTGCTCTGGCTGCCTGAGCAGTGCTGGATGAGGCTGGCAGCTCGTGGTCCAGCCTTGGGGATGCCCCGGGGCCAGTGGTCACTTGACACTGGCGCCATGGCCACCTGAAATTGCGTCTTTTTTGAAGATTTATTTATTTAAAAGGTAGAGTTAGAGACAGAGAGCGAGATCTTCGTCTGCTGGCTCACTCCCCAGATGGCCGCACCAGTCAGGCCCGGGCTAGGAGCCTGGAACTCCACTTGGGCCTCCCACGCAGGTGCAGGAGCCCGGGCACGTGGGCCACCGTCCTCTGCAAACTGAGTGGACTGGGAGTAGATGGGACTCTGCGCCCGTGTGGGGTGCTGGTGCTGCACATCGCCGGCCCCTCCCGCCCCGCCCCTGCAGGCGGCAGGTTAACCCGCCGAGCCACAGCGCCGGCCCTCCCACACCCCGTGGTCCCTCGTGGGCTCTGGCATCGCAGAGCAGATGTCTGAGGAGAGTTGGTGGGGGTGGGTCTTGAGCAGGACAGGAGCTGGGGAGGGGCTGGCCCTGCAGCCCCTGTTGTCAACCCCCCAGGCACAATGGCTGCAAGGGAAGGTGTGTGCTTGGCTCAGGCCTGTAAGCCCCTCCCCAGGTGCTCCGCCCCCTGCACAGAGGAAAGGGGTGGGCTCAGGGGGTCAGAGAGGGCCACTCCCCCAGCCCCTCCTGTGTCACCAGTTTGCGCGTCCCTACCCCAACCCACATCCCAGACCCCTGGCCTCCAGGGCTCGGCTGCCACCCTTCATCCCCACCCCTGCTGCAGGGTCCGAGTGTGCGGGTGCCCCTGGCAGGCCCAGGTCACGGATCATCACGAGGGCACCTGGGCGCCGCTAGCAGCCCAGGGAGCAGAGCCAGGTTTTCCAGAAAGTGCTGCCCCTGCCCCCCTGCATCCCGTCTGAAGTGCACCAAGGCTTGGCTGTGGCACAGGGCGCCGAGGTGGAAGACGCGGGAGCTGGCGGGCCTGGCGCAGAGTCCCAGAGCCCGTGGGGCCTCCTGAGTGAGGGACGGCCTCAGTGCTCCACCCTGGGGCTCTGCTGATGAAGTGACCTGGGCTGGCCCTGGATAGCGAGGACGGGGCCGTCAGCAGCAGGCCAAGACTTCAGGACTGGTGGGGCTGGAATGTCCCGAAAGCAGCAGAGGGGCGTGGCCTGTGAGCCCCAGGGAGCTGTGCTTTGGCACAGCCTGAGTCTGAGCGGGAACCCTGGCTGGCAGCTGGCGTCTCCACCGGGGCGCCCGGTGAGTGGGCCTGACACCACCGAGGCGAGTGCTGTCCTCAGCCTCCCGGCCCCCTGCCGTGGGGAGGGGCCTCCTCTCCCTCAGGGTGCGTCAGAAAGGCGCGGGTGTGCGCCCCGTGAGTCACGCACTCCTGGGGACACAAGGCCTGTGGGCCCGGAGCTTCCGTTACTCCTTTCTCCTGGTGGGAGAGGCGGGGTTTGTGTCTGGTTCGTTGTGTTTACTCCCTGAGAAGGCCGCACTGGACACCACCCCGGCACAGACTTCGGTGGGCGCGGCCCTGAGGCCCGCCCGAGCCCCCCCCCCACCCCCCCCCGCTCACAGCTCACGGCAGCCCCTCGAGCTCTCAGCTCCCCTTCCCCAGGGTGACTTTGGACGAGAACGTCCAGTTTGTGCTGCCAGGTGTTCCTGACCTGGGACAGCCTGTGACAGGCACAAACCGTGGGTGCCGCCGGGGGGGTTCCGGTGGCTTTCTGCCTGGCTGCCCCTGAGTGCCAGAGAGGCTGGAAAGTAACTCAAACTTGGCCGGCATCCGGCAGGGCAGCCTCGGCCTCACCGGGTGGAGCTCGGCGCCCTCCGTGTGCCTGCGTCCCCGGAGGTCGCCTGTGGGGAGGGTAGGCTCTGCCTCCTGGGGTGGCGCAGTGGCCTGTGGGAGCAATGCGTGCAAGAGGGAAGCAGGACCCCCTGTGGGCCTGACCCACGGGCCGGGATTTGGTTTGGGGGCGGCAGCTGAGCAGTCGCGGAGTCGGACGCGTGCGCGTCCGTGCCCAGGCGTTTCCACAGAGATGGCACAGGCGCCCGGCAGCACCGGGCCGTGTGGAGGGCAGGGCTGGTGCTGGCTGAGACCGGTGAGCAGGTGTTGGGGCAGGGATGGCCGTGGCCTGCTCCTTGGTGGGACACCTGCGGGGGAGAGGCGCAGCGGGCGGGGTGGGCGCTCTCACTGCTGCAGCAGCTCTACCTGGTAGGTGGACTCCCAGAAGAACTCTGATCCGGCTGGAGGGAGCTGAGCTGGGGGCTGGAGCGCAGGTGCTGTAGGCGTGGACGGGAGCCCCCATCGGTCTGTCCCTGCTGTGTTGAATCCTCGGGTCTTTCTTTCTTTGATTTCATTATTTGACAAAGGGAGGTGGCTCACTCCCCAGATGCCTAACAGGTAAGGCCAGGCCAAAGCCAGGAGCCAGGCACCAGGCACCCACCCAGGCCTGCACGGGTTCATTTCCCAGAGGCTGACAACAGCTGGGCCTGCACCAGGCTGAAATCAAGCCCAGAACCCCATGTTTTGGGAACCCAGGCCCGGTCACCTGAGCTGTCCCCACTGCCTTGCAGGGTCAGCAGAAGCCGGAGTGGGAGCCGGAAGAGGGTTTCGGACACAGGCTCTCTGGCGTGGACAGGCTGGAGTGGGGTATGGACAGGCCAGGGGGGTGACACAGGCTCTCCAGCATGGACAGGCCAGGGAGGGTGTGGACAGGCCAGGGGCCGTGCACACAGGTCCAGTCTGGAGAGCTGGTGGCTGTGGGAGGTCGCAGAGGTCACAGCAGCGAGGGGTTTGGATCAGGGAAGGTGGGGCCGTGAAGGGGTGGGAGCTGAGAGGAGCAAGGCCCCCTGTGAGACGGGGCGTGGGGGGGGGGCAGGCACCCGCCGTGGGTGCTCAGCTCCTCAGCAGTGAGCCGAGGCCGGCCGTGGGTGCCCCCTGTGGGCTCACCACCCTGGCGGTGGCCTCTTCTGCATGTTCACCTCCAGGTAACCAGGTGGCTGCCGAGAGCCCGTCTGGTGTCAGCCCAGCCCAGGGGCCTCTGGGATTACATACATGAGCTGAGTTTAGCAGGGGTGGTCTTTGGTGAGCAGGTGAGCTGTCACCTGGGACACGGGCAGCACCTGGCGTTGTGCCTGGGTTTGAGCTCACGCTGCTCCCAACTCTGTCTTCCTGGCAAGGTGCACCCTGGGAGGCAGCCAGTGATGGCTCCAGTGGCTGGGTCCCTGCCACCCTTGGGGAGACCCATGTGGAGTTTGGGGCTTGATTGCAGCCTGGCGCAGGCCCAGCTGTTGTTGGCATTTGGGAAATGAACCAGCACAAGGCATCCCGACTGTCTTTCAAACAAGTAGATACATCCGGAAGTGGAAGATCCGGTGATAGACAGACTCCACGGATGGGGTAGAAAGTGCCCATCTGACGTGGGTGTCGCGGGGTCAGATGCACAAAACACCGTGTTGAGGGCGCAGGGAGGGTGGCGGGCCTGAACACCTGTTCTCTCCGGGGCCCTTTGCTGGTGCCAGGAGCCGTGGCTGAGAAGGTGCAAAACCCGTTGTGACAGCTTAGGACCCGTGGAGGGGCGGAGGCCCTGGGTGCTGCCCGGCCGGGAGGCAGGACAAACCAAAGGTTTGGGAGCCCTGGGTGAGCGCTACCTCGGCTGGGCAGACCAGGAGCTGGCCGTGGTTCCGTCTCGGGGGACCGTGAACCCGCCAGAAGTCCAGCAGTGAGACTCAGCTCCACCTGGTATTTTAAAGTCATTTTAAATTAGCAAATAAAACTGTTAAAAGACATTAAATATTCAAAATAAGTGACGCGTTTGCTTTTCCCAGTGTCCGGGTTCCATGTCCGCGCTCCGCTGGTGAGAGGCGCTTTCCGAGGCCATGCTGGTGGCAGCTGGGACCCCCGCCCCCTCGCCTGCGTCTGGCGTGCTCGTGCCCGGCCGTGCTGCCCGGCCTTGAGACAGAAGCGTCCCGGCTGCGGTGCCAGAATGGCTGCTTCCACTAAACCCTCCGTGCCGGAGGAGGCGGCTCCTGGCGGCGAGGACAAGAGGAAGTCCCTGCTCAGCTGGGGCTCTCTGCTCGGCCATCGGGGCGAGAAGGTGGCGTTTGCCAGGGCCGAGGGCAGCCCTGCCGAGAGCCTGCTCACCATCACCATCACTGAGACCACCGTCATCGAGTCGGACCTGGGCGTGTGGGACTCGCGGGCGCTGCTCTACCTCACGCTGTGGTTCTTCCTCAGCTTCTGCACACTCTTTCTCAACAAGTACATCCTGTCCCTGCTGGAGGGCGAGCCGAGCATGCTGGGTAAGGAAGGCGGGGGGGGGGGGGGGGGGAGGTGTGGGCCGGGACCCCTCCCCCAGCGTCTGCGTCTCCTGCAGGCGCGGTGCAGATGCTGTCCACGACCTTCATCGGCTGCGTCAAGGTGTTCGTCCCCTGCTGTTTGTACCAGCACAAGGCCCGGCTCTCCTACCCCCCCAACTTCATCACCACCATGCTCTTCGTGGGCCTCATGAGGTGAGGCGTTTGCGGCCGCGGCCGGGCGTGACTTCCTCCCGTGCGGGAAGTGGCTTCGCGGCTCCGGGGACTCAGGAGGGCGCCCAGGTTCCAGGCACCGAATGAATTTGGTTTTGTTGAGTTCTTTCTGGAGCTGCCCTGGAAGCAAATTTAGCCGTGGTTCGTGGGGGGCATGCCTGCTTCCCCTGGCGATGCCTTGGCCACGGGTGCCGGCCGGCACTTCGCAGGCGTCACCTGAGCTCTGGGCCCAAGCCCGGAAGCCCCTGTGGGTGAGGTTGCGGAGGGGAGAGGCCGGCGTGGCTGCCTGCTGGAGCTGACCCTCTGGGCCTGTCGCCCAGCTGCTGCTGCTTGGCACGTTAACCCGACGGTGCTTCCCGCTTGTTTGCAGGTTTGCAACCGTCGTTCTGGGTTTGGTCAGCCTGAAAAACGTGGCCGTTTCGTTTGCGGAAACCGTGAAGAGCTCCGCCCCCATCTTCACCGTGATCATGTCCCGCATGATTCTGGGCGAGTACACAGGTGAGGGGAGGGGAGGGGCGAGAGCCCGGCCGCCCCTGGGCCCGCGTCCAGGGCCCTTCGTCCCCCCTGCCGAGGCAGCGAGTCCTGCCGCGTGCAGCAGCGGCTTGGGCCCCACAGAAGGAATTACTCCAACACTGAACGCCTTGATTTGGTTTCCAGCCGTGGTGGACACATCTGACAAAGCAGCTCTCTGGGGACAGTCAGGAATCTCCCCGCTGGAGGAAACTGAGGCGCAGGACTTGAGAGCCCAGGGGACTCCAGCAGGTGTGCGGCACCATCCCGGAGGCCGTGGCTGAGACCCAGCAGGCCCCAGCCCTGCACCAGAGTAAAGCAGGATCCCCGTGGCGTTGAAGTGGCCCAGGTTCCCGCGCGTCCATTCTGTAGTGAACGTCCAGGAGCTGAGGCCAGCCAGGGCGGAGGCCAGTGTACGTGCTAGGTCCACGGCAGAGCAGGCCCATCCTCAGCCCAGGGCCTTGTGAGCGAGGCGCAGAGTCGGGGCCAGGGCCCTCGATGGCCTGCAGAGGGGCGAGGGCCCTGCTCTGGCCTGAGGACTCAGGTTGGTCCCTTCTGCGAACACCATGTGCTCACGTCCTCACTAACTCGGATCTCAAGGCCAACTGAGTGTGGGCCCAAAATCACCTGGCACCCGCTCCCTTCACAGTAAATTTACCATTCACAGTAAATGTGACTGTTCATGCATCGAGGAATTTTTTTTTTTTTTTTTTAATTTGAGAGGCAGAAAGACAAAGAGGTCTCCCACTTGTGGTTCGCTCTCGAAATTCCTACAGCAGCCAGAGCTGGGCCAAAGCTGGACGCCTGGAACTCCACGTCTCCCAGATGGACAGCAGGGACCCAAGTCCCTGAGCCTGTCCCCGTGCCCCCCAGCGAGCCCCAAGCGGAAGCTGGGTTGAAAGTGGCGCTGGAGGTGGAGCCAGGCTGCGATCTAACCACTGCGCCAGACACCTGCTCCTCGAGTGGATTTCGTTTTTTAAAGATGTATTTGTCTGAAAGGCAGAGTTAGAGGAGAGAGACCAGAGACCTCACCCACTGGTTACTCCCCTAAATGTCCCAGTGACTTGGGCTGGGCTGACATGGAGCCAGGAGCCAGGAGCTTCCTCTGGACCTCCCATGTGTGCAGGGGCCCAGGCACTTGAGCCGCTGTCTGCAGCTCTCCCGGGCACATTTTTGGGACCCAGCTGGATCCGAAACGGAGCAGCCAGGACTCGACCCAATGCCCACATGGGATGCCGGCACTGGGGGTCATGGCTTAACCCACTGTGCCACGGCACCAGTTCCAGATTGGATTTGTTTTAATTGAGAAACATCTTCACCCGATAGTTTACTCCCAAAATGCCTGCAACACTCAGGGCCGTGCTAGGCTGCAGCCAGGATCTTGGGAGCCTCGAGGGTGGCAGGGGCTGTGGTACTAAGTCACACTGCTGCCTCCCAGGGTGGAATTCAGCAGGAGGCTGGAGTCAGGTGCAGAGCCGGGTCTCCAGCCCAGGCACTCTGCTACGCCTTACCCGCTGTGCCGTAGACCCATGCTAACGGTGGGCAGTGCGCTGGAGCCCCCAGCCCTGTGCCAGGCCCTCAGGTTCTCTTTCTCACAGCTACCTGGACACCGGTCACTCACCCTCTTCACCTGCACGCCTGGGTGCCGTGAGGGCCAGCACATGTCCCGTCACTGCGGTCCTCGCAAGGCCCCTGGCGCCGGGAGGTGGCAGGCGTGCCTGCCGACAGGAGTTGGCGTTTGCCTGCTCTGCGCTCTGCACCAGGCAGCTGCCCGTGCTGGTTCTGAGAGCTCTGCCGGCCGTGGTGCTCGAGGGCGCTGCCCCTGCTCACCGTGTGTTGCGCTCTCCTCAGGGCTGCTGGTCAACCTCGCCCTCATCCCGGTCATGGGAGGGCTGGCGCTCTGCACAGCCACTGAGATCAGCTTCAATGTCCTGGGCTTTTCGGCTGCATTGTCCACCAACATCATGGACTGGTGAGTGGCAGAGTGTGGAGTCCGTGGGGGTTGTTGTGAGACGCTGCTCTGTCTGTGCCGTCTGAGGCCAGCCCAGAGCCACCTCCCTAACCAAAGCCAGATTCACCCTCAGTGCCCCAACGTAGCTTTTGCTCAAAAACAAGCGGGAACTTGTCCACGTGGTCGTGGACATGTGAGCCCTGGGACACACTGCCACCCATGCCCATGTCGGTGTGGCCGTGTTCCAGCTCGGGATCACCAGGGGGCGCCTCAGCTGCAGCCAGAGCCTCTCCCTGGGCTGCGGACATCCTGGCGGCTTTTCCCCTGCATCATGGCCGTGAACAAAACCAGGAGACGGCACCGTGCTGACAGCACCCTGGCCATGCCACGGGCAAGAGAGGCCAGTGTCGCGTCCCTGTTAGATTTAGGTTGGTCCAGGGAACCTGCTGGGACCCCAAGTCCACAACTGAGCTGACGAGCTGGTCTCTAGGATTTCCCGTCGCTTCTCTGTCGCACTGTTGTGAGAAAGGAACGGGAAGGAGCCCAGCTCCCGCGTGCGGTCGCCACGGCTGCCCGTTCTGCTGTGTGCAGCAGGCTCGTCTCGGCCTGATGCCGCTCAGGGAGACGGAATGGCCCTCGGGCCCAGCTCGCGCGGCGTGCCCTTCGCCTTCTCTGCATCTGTAGTCCTGACACGTAGCCTGGCTGCCTCCCGGCCTGTCCGTGTGCTCACTTTGCTCTGGACTTGCCGTGTGGCGTGGTGTCCGTGATGGCCCCTCGTCCGCGGCCGGCTCTGGGATCCCTGTGTGAACGAGTCCCCAAGTGGATGCAACGGCCAGAGGTGGGCCAGCCCAAGCCAGGGGCTGAACTCCGCCCGGGTCTCCCGCGCAGGTGCAGGGCCCCAGGCTTGGGCCGTCTTCCACTGCCTTCCCAACCACAGCAGGGAGCCGGGTGGAAGTGGAGCAGCGGGGACATAAGCCGGTCCCATAAGCGTGGCAGCGTCGCAGGCAGCGGCTTAGCCTGCTGCCCACGGCGCCAGAGCTGCCGCGGAGCCCGGTGCAGCGGCGCCGCCTCACACGTCTCCCGGTGCTGCTCAGGCTGCATGCTGTGTCGCCTGCTGCTGCTTGGAAAACAGTTTTTTAGAAGATTTAGTTTGTTTGAAAGGCACAGTGCCGCAGAGAGACATCTTCCATCTGACGGTTCACGCCCCAGGTGGCTGCACCAGCCAGGGCTGGGCCATGCTGACGCCCGCGGCCCAGAGCTCCGTCTGGGTCTCCGGGCGGAGGCCGGGCGTCCTGTGGCTGCCCAGGCACGCCAGCAGGAGGCTGAGCAGGAGGCTGGGCTGGGAGCACGTGGCTGGGCCTCGGGCAGCGTCTGGCGTGGCTCCCGCCTCCCGAGCCGGGGCTCCACGCACTGCGCCAAGGCGCCTGCCGCTTGTTTGACATTCTCACCGGCCTCTGGCCGTCTCCCCGTGGTGTGTCCTGTGGTGATTCGGCCTGTTTGTGTTGATCAAGGTCTCCGGGGAGGTAGCTGTGGTCAGTCACGCACTGGGGACCCCGCGTGCTGGCCGTGCTGGGTGCTGACTACAGACCTCTTCTCTGCAACGTGGGGCTCGGCAGGCTGCACCGTGGCACCGCGGTGAAGCGCCTGCCTGGACGCTGCTCGGGCAGCACGCGTGAGCACTGCGTCAGGTCCCGGCTGCTCCAGTCCGTGCAGCTCCCTGCACCATGTAGAGACCCCGATGGAGCCCTCGGCTCCTGACTTGGGCCTGGCCCAGCCCTGGCTATTGTGGCCATTTAGGGAATAAACCAGCACAAGAAAGATACCCCGCCCCGCCCCACCTTTCAGATGAAAGGTCTTTCCAAAAAAACCCAAAGTAGGGTTTTGTGAGGTGCTCCGAGCGGGGACTTTAGGGTCCTCTGATGCCCAGGAGCTGAGCATCCTCGGGTGAGAACCTCGTCACAGTGCCTGGCCTCAGCGAGTGCGCTGTCCACTGAGTGGGGGCAGCGCTGTGCTCCGTGCGCTGTCCGCTGAGTGGGGTCAGCGCTGAGCTCCGTGCGCTGTCCGCTGAGTGGGGTCAGACGCTCGGTGAGGGGCAGACGCTGTGTCCGTTTGCCTTGCCGTTCTAGCTTGTTCAATGTCTAACCTCTCCTGTGCTTTCTTGTAGTTTGCAGAACGTTTTTTCAAAAAAACTCCTCAGCGGAGACAAGTACAGGTTCTCGTGAGTATCGTGAGTGTGATCCCCAGCTCCACGGGCACAGATTCTTCCTGCACGTGAGATTCAGAGGCCCCACAGACCGACGCAGTCCCCACTTGGGCTCGGGTGGACATTAGAAGGACTTTTTCAAAATTTGGGGAAGCCACCTTCTTCCTGTCCTGTTGCTGGCTGGGTGTGTGATTGCCTTTTCCCTTTATTCATTTATGTAACTTAAGACAGAAGCCGTGTGCTGGGCTACTCCCCAGACGTTTGCAGCAGGTGGGGCCCGGCCACACTGAAGCCGGGAGCTCCATCCAGGTCCCCACGTGGCTTTTGGGCACCTGTTGCCTGCCAGCATGCATGTCGGCAGGAAGCTGTCTGTGGAGCCCAGTGCTGGATCCAGGACTGGCCCGAAGCCCCCTGGTGGGACGTGGACGTGCCACGTGCCACGATGCCACAGGCAGCTTCAGTGGTGCACCACAGGCCCACCTGGCCTTCCCGTCCCGGGGTAGCCGTGGAGGGCCTCACTGCCCTGCAGGACAGCAGGTCTCGGGCCTGCGTCCTCAGATGTGCGTGCTGAGACGTCCTGGGCTGAAGCCTGGCCCCTGGCGCGGCCTGGTGGAGGATCTCCTGTCCCCGCAGGGCCCCGGAGCTGCAGTTCTACACCAGCGCCGCAGCTGTGGCTCTGCTGATCCCGGCCTGGATCTTCCTCATGGTGGGTCTCTCAAGCAGCTGCCTTGGGCCCCGGCAGCTGTTTGTCTCAGCAGTCCAGGAGAAAAGGGAGGCACCTTGCCGGTCTGGCGGACGGCTGGGTGCTGTGTTAGCTCTGCTGCATTGTTTGCACGGCAGCAGCTGTCCTGTCCGGTTGTGAGGTGGGCCTGGGGCCTGGGGCCTGCAGCCCATCCTGCCCCCCGGGAAGATTTGGTTTTGGTTTTCCTTTCGTGTACACAGGCCAGGGAACCTGTTGATCTTTTGCAGATGAGAGTGTTTTTCTGGGGTACTTTTTTGAAATTGCAGTGTTTCATTGAAAGATTATTCATGTTTAAATCTTTTTATCATTTGAAACATCTTATTCTTATTTCTTTGAAAAGCATAGTTAGAGGGAGGGAAAGACAGAGACAGACACAGAGAGAGAGAGAGATCCTCTGTCCACTCATTCACTCCCCTAAATGACCACAACGGCCAGGGCTGGGCCGGACTGAAGCCAGGAGCTTCTTCCAGGTCTCCCACGTGTGTGCAGGGGCCCAGATGCTTGGGCCATCTTCTGCTGCTTTCCCAGGCCCATTAGCAGGGAGCTGGATTGGAAGTGGAGCAGCCAGGACTTGAACTGGAACGCATACGGGATGTCAGCACTGTAGGTAGTGGCTTAACCTGCTCAGCCACAACGCCAGCCCCCGGTGGAGCCACTTCTAGTGTGAGCAGTATTAAATGCAGCCACACATTGTGCATCCATCTCTGTCACTCTCCATACTTTTTTAGTTTTTTTAAAATGTATTTTATATATTTGAAAGACATAGTGACAGGAAGCGAGGGAGAAAAAACAGAGAACTTGCATCTGCTGATTCCCTCCCCAAACCCCTGCAGCAGCCAGGACTTCTGTCGGGGCGAAGCCAGGAGCCTGCACTCCTTGGTCGCAAGCAGGGGCCTCACCTCCTGGCCACAGCGCCGCCCCTCATCTCGCAGAGCTGAACGCCAGCGTGCTGCTGGCTCTCTCCCTCAGTCTGGCTCCCTGGGGCCCCGTGTCCATGGGAACGGCATCTGTCCTGGGTCTGGCTCACTTCCCTTGCACACCGCGTTTGAGGCCCGTCCTGGATGGGGCGTGTGCCGGAGCCGCCCGCCCTTCTCAGGCTGAATGGCACTCCGTGGCGTGGACGGCCCACGTTGTGTTCACCATCCGTCCCTTGGCAGACATCTGGGCGGCCTCCACATTCTGGGTTTTTATGAGCAATGCTGCTATGAACGTGGGTGTGCAAGTGCCTGTGTGAGGTGGTGCTGCTGCCCCCGCAGGGCGTCTTCAGTTGCTCGAATCTCAGCCAGGTGCGGGGGTTCGGCTCCTGCAGGTCTTTGCTGTCGCTGGCTGCGTTTGTGTTTGACAAGAACTGTCCTGTGGGGGTGAGGTGCTCTCCTGTTGTGGTTTTATCTGCACATCCCTAGCCTGAGTGATGGCAAGTGTCTGTGTGTTCTGGCCGTCTGTGTGTGCTGGTGATTGATTGATTGGTGTAGTTCAGTTTCCCACCTGGAAGGCTGTGTTGAGGGGAGCGATGCCGTGTCCACTTCATGCAGGGCTGGGGAGCCTTCCTCTGCCAGTGTCCACATCATTTGGGAACTGTCCAGAACTATCAACTTAGCAATTAGCCCGCTATCGATGTATTGCGCTTTGAGTCCCGCCTCTGGGTGCCTTGGCAGGGGCAGACCAAATGACTTTGTCGGCCTTGCCCAGCCTGTGGCTGGACGTGCCCCTCGCTGTCTCTGTGGGTGGTGTGCAAGGAGCGGCCAGGCCAGCACAGCGTCCCTCTGCTCTGGCCCCAGGACGTGCCTGTGATCGGGAGGAGTGGGAAGGGCTTCAGCTACAGCCAGGACGTCGTGTTGCTGCTGCTGATGGACGGCGTGCTGTTCCACCTGCAGAGCGTCACGGCGTACGCCCTCATGGGCAAGATCTCCCCTGTGACCTTCAGGTGAGCCGCGGACGCCCCCCACACAGGGCGTCCAGGTCTGCAGAGCAGACGAGACAGCTCCACGGTTTAGAGGCGTCTGTGGTTCTCGTTCCTGGCGATAGCTGCACTTTGCCCTGCCCTTAGCCCTTCGCCCCCTCACAACAAAAACCAAGGGAGCGGGTGGGCCCCTACAGCTCTGGAACCCTCCGGTGGTCTCCCCACCCATGGCCCCACTGGGGCATAGCCCCCCTCAGCACAGGCACAGCCGTGTGGCGGTCACATCGTCCTGGCCAGGCACTGCGGCCAGGGGCCCAGCGCGAGCCTGAGTCTGAGCGTCCTATCCCCACTTTGCGCCCTGTGTCGCGGCAGCGTTGCCAGCACCGTGAAGCACGCCCTGTCCATCTGGCTGAGCATCATCGTTTTTGGCAACCGCATCACCAGCCTATCAGCCATCGGCACCATCTTGGTGACAGTCGGTGTCTTACTCTACAACAAGGCTAGGCAGTACCAGCAGGAGGCCATGCAGAGCCTGGCTGCAGCTGCCAGCCAGGCACCAGAGGACAGCACCGAGCCGCTGATCCCCACGGACCCTGGACAGTACCACTGAGTGAGGCCACGAGGCTGCCAGCACACCTTGCTCCTCAGACACCAGCCCTCCCGCAGCCAGGTGTCCAGGGGTCCTGGCTGGGTCGCAGGAGGAAGGGGGTGCAGGGGCTGTTGCCTGCTCCCGTCTTGGTTTTTCGTTCATCTGTCAGGAACTCAAGTTGAAGATTTCCAGGTGTCGGTTTCCTGGGCAGAGCCCAGCGTCCACCATCAGCCAAGCTGGGCTAATGCCAGAGCCATGTGGTCCAAGCTGCCCCTGTGGCTCCCTGCCAAACACACGTCCTGGCTGCCATGGGCCAGGCCCCCATTCCTGCATGTTCGTGACCTCCAAGGCCAGCTAGGACCAGGCTGGTTCCAGTGCCAATGCGAGCTGCCACCTGCTTAGTACCCATGAGGAGAACTCGACTCTTCGTACCAGCCGTCCCAGGCCTGAGGAGACAGCTGCAGCCCCACCCCCCAGGCTGCTGTGCTGGGACCAGTCCCAGTGCCTCCCACCTGGGCATGGATCTGTCCACCACCCGAGAGGACACAGAGCCGACAGTGGGGGGAGGGGGCCGGGGCCAGGGTCTCCTGCCTCCAAGGGTGGGTGCCAGTGCTTCTCCCCGTGACCCAGGCTCCCGGGGACATCACCCATCCCCGCCTGCGGTGTCAGCCCTCGGGGGAGGTCCTCCAGAGGGCGCTGCCGAGCACACGGGGCCCGCCCGTTGCAGTCTGCTGCTCTGAGCCCCTTCCCGCCAGCTGAGGGCCCTGCCTCTGACCAGAGGCCAGGCTTCCCTTGGGGCGGTTCTGGCCCGAGATTGAGGACAGACCTCTCAGGTTCGGCTCAGGCAGGAGAGACTCCCTGTTCTTTCTTTCTGGACGCTTGTGAGTGTGAGGCTGGCAGCTGGGTGTTCCCTGGGGGCCTGCAGGGATCTCCCATAAAACCTGTGGTCCACACAGTTCCATATGGGAATATTGGCACCAGTGTCAGTGGCACACAGGTGACGGACGCTGTGCTTCCGAACGAGAAAGTGTCTGCCCAGCAGACCGCCGACAGTCCACACGGACAGCCCGCTCTGCCCGACTCGCCCCAAGCCTCCTCTCCCTCTCATGGACCTCAGGGCCCGGGAAGCCCAGGGAGCAGTCAGTCCCCTCCCCTCCCCGGGTCAGCTGCAGCTTTAAGCACTTCGCTGCATTACTTCTCTGGCATCCTGGAGGGTTTGACTGGGCATGCCCATTGCTGGCCCTGTCATGACCCAGATCTGGAGCCTGAGCACCCGCTGTCCCCCGAGTCTCACTTGCCCTCCCTGTTCTCTAAGCCCCTGGCACCCATCAGCAGTACACTGGTTTTCCAGTTGACGCCTCACTGGGAAAACAGCCCCTCCCAGAGATAAAATCTCAGAAGCAAAAGAGCAATAATTCCCACTCACTAAGTCCTCCCTACTTGAAAAGGTGTGCCCTCGCGATGGTCGGGGCAAGGCCGTGAGCCTAGGCCGAGCTCTGGCCCCGAGCGGCCAGGGGCTGCCAGGTGGCGCCAGCTTGCCCGCACTGTGAGGGTGTGTCCTGTGACTGTCCCCAGGGTTCTTTTTTTTTGCTGTTTCTTCCCCTTTCCCCCAAAGCAAAATGGACTGAGGGTGGCTAGTGCGGCAAGATGCTGCACTGAGCGGTGAGGCCCAGCTGTGGTCCGCCTGCCCTGCCTGCTGCTGACAGTGGGACGTGTGCAGAGAAGGGGCCGTGTCTGCTGGGGTCAGTGGCAGGGCCTTCTCCAAGATGTGTCCGAGTCCGTCCCGGGCGCAGGCGCCTGGTGTCTGTGGGGAAGCTGCCCCTCCCTCCCAGCCTCGTTTCAACTGTCTGACTTTGTGGACCAGCAACAGCATGAAGATTTTCTAAATTATTAGCGAATGAGGCAATTTCCTGTAAATGCTTTTGAGACTTTTCCTGCCGCACAACGGTTGCAGAAACTGCCCTTGCTGGCGTTCACACGCCCACCACACCCGAGTCAGCTTTGGGCCACCGGTCATGGCATTTCGAGGCCAGCCCTCCGCCAAGACTGGCCTTGCCATTTGTTTCCTGACTACAGACATGATGCTTTTGACATTAACTTTGTCCAGTACTTTCGTAGACTGTGTCCTCACTAGAATGTCACAGGTGTGTGTAGGGGACATTGGCACCGGGTGTCATTGCTCATGCTGGGTTTCAGTCCTCCTGTGTCCGTGGTCATTGTCTGTGCCTTTTGTAAACCAGCAAAGAGCATGAACAGCCCTTCCAGGCCGGGCCACCTGCTTGCGGATAGCGATGCTCCGAGACGTACAGAGCTCTGGCTTCCAACGCGTCCACTGACAGAGCGCATAAAAAGCTTCTTAAAAACCAATTCTGACGGTGGTAATCCCCGTGTCGCCAGTAATCTGCCTGCCTGGAAAACCTTGCACAATCCAAATGTGTCTTTCACTTGAGAAAAGTAAACAAAGGGATCAAACAATTTATTAAACAAAAACCTGTACAAAGAATATCAGCGAGGTAGAGCTCCGCTCTGTAGTGCCTTTCAAGTCCCTGTCGCAGCCAGTGGCTGTCCCCAAACGCCGCTTCTCAGATCCGTCCGCCTGATGCTTCCCAAGGCCTCAGTGTTCCACTGCTTCCCTGCGCTGCAAAGCGTGAACAGGCGCAGGCAGAATCCACTTTTCTTTTGCCGTTGACCAACGTTGGACGAAGGGCTTCATTCTTTCCCCAAAGGCGCACACACCCGTGAGCACGTTCCCCTCCTTTCCGAATCTGGGGAGCCAGGAGTGGACCCTCCGGGTCAGGCACCCATGGCTCAGCTCATGCGTCAGCTCGGCTGTCTAGAATTTTCTTCAGAGCCCTTCAGTTCCACCACACTGACGGAAGCTGGGTCCTGCTCGGGTGTCCAGCAGTTGAAAACCATTCCTACTGCAAAGTCTCGACTTCTGTCTCATTGGCCGGAAACGCGCTTGGCTGGTTTGACTTTCTCCACTGCTCAAGATTTGTGACTGAGGGGCGTGTTGGCTCCAAAACGGCCACAGCCAGGGCCTTTCCCACGTCGTGAAACCTGAAGGTTACACTGCTGATTCTCTACATCAGAGCCAAACTAATTTGCTTTATACCAAACACAACTGTGGAGAACAAAAACGCATCATGTTTCTAGATTTTTATATGTCCCCTATCTCAGTATTCAGTGCTTTCTAGAAAACACGTGATGTCAGTGGCTCACTTAACTGGTAATGAACTCCCTGCTAACTGTGGGCGCCTCCTGTTACTTTACATGAAGCAGCCGGGGCGCGACGGTCAGACTTGTTTCACAAAAATAAATGCTCAGTGTGACCACAGCTGTCCTCTCCCTGTGTGTCGATGCTGCTCGGGTGACCCAGGCCGGCTTTCTGCCTTCACCACTCTCCGCATGAGGGGGGGAGAGGAAAAAGAGGTTTTCCGGGACCCCTCCCCGCCGTGTCCCCCTCTGCAGGTGTGGAGTGGGACAGGGCCGCGGCGTTTTGTTAAGGTTGACTTGAGAGGGAGTGTCGTCCACTGGCCAGCTCACCCCCAGAGCCCAGCGGCCACGACTGGCCAGGCCGACGCCAGGCGTCAGGAGCAACATCCGGGTCTCCCACGTGCCTCAGGCGCCCAAGCTCCGGGGCCACCTCGCGCTGCCCCCAGGAGCAGGGAGCGGGGCCGGCGCTGGCACAGCCGGACACGAGCCCGCGCCCACGCGGGATGGCGGCGTCACGGGCTGCGGCCCTGGGCTCAGCTTTCCGCCGCGTCCTGCCGGGACCCTCCCTGACTGTCGGCGGGCGTCCGCCCGTGGCCCGGGCCGCGGCCTTCGACGCCCCGCTCCACAGAACCGGGCGCTGTCCCCGCTCCCGCGGAAACCCCGTCCGCGGACGCCCGCGGGGCGTTCCCGCCTGGCCGCCTCGCTGCGTGCGTCACCAGCCCGCGCCGGAAACGGAAGTGCCGCACCGAGGGCAGGGCGCCGCCCGCTTCCGCGTGTCTCTCCCCGAGTCGGCCCTGCCCTCGTGGGTCATCAGTGCGCGACGACATACGAAGTGACTCCTCCACACACACCCTGAGGGACCCGCGTCTGCGTCATGGACTCCCGCGCCCGAGGCGGAGGGCGCCTCTTCTGGCGTCATCAGCGCGCGCCCGTTCCGGAAGTGACGGCGCTCCGGGCGCTAGCCGGGAACTGTTTGTCCTCACGGTTCGGGATCGGCGGCCGAGCGGTGGTGAGTGGCGGCCGGGGAGGCGGGGCGGAGGACAGCCGCGCCCTCGCCCGCTGCGCGCCCGCGGCCTCCCTGCGGCGGGCGGCGTGTGCGGCGGCTCCGCAGCCGCGCGGGGCCGGCGGGAGTGACGCGGGACGGGGCGCCCAGGGCCGGGTCTGCGCGCGCCGGGCCGCGGGCCTGAGGGGGCTCGGCTCGTCCCCTCTTCCAGCGTTTTACCTCCAATGGGGGATGAAAAGGACTCGTGGAAAGTGAAGACCTTGGATGAAATCCTCCAGGAAAAGAAGCGGAGGAAGGAGCAGGAGGAGAAGGCGGAGATCAAGCGCCTGAAAAGCGTAAGCCGAGCGTCGCGTCGGGCGCGCGGGGCGCCGGGCTCCTGCGCTCGCCCTCCGGCGCGTCCCAGCCCCCGACGTCCAGGCGGGCTCGCGCCGGGGCTCTGCAGGCACCCCCGGCCCCGCCCTCCCCGCCACGCGTTCCGAGGTGGGAAGGGCCTGGCGCGACCGCGAGGGTCCTCGGGTCGTCGGTGGGCGAGGTGACTTGGGGCGGCGGCGGCTGTGACGAGGAGGGTGCCGAGCGGTGTGGACGGGACCCAGATGAGCGCCCGCGCGCTGGCCAGTCTGGCCCCTGTGGCTGGAGTGTCAGTGTCGCCGCCCAGGGCCCCGGGCACAGAGGGCTGAGATCCAGCGTGGTGGGATGGGAGTGAAAGGTGTGGCTGCTCTGCGTGACCCCGAATCACCTGGGAGTTTGGACTTGAAGCGCTGGCAGGGTGTGGCTGTCTTCATAGGTAGCATTTTAGCTTCCTGTTTGCTCCGTAGTCTGATGACCGGGATTCTAAGCGGGATTCCCTTGAGGAGGGGGAGCTGAGAGATCACCGCATGGAGATCACCATCAGGAACTCGCCGTACAGAAGAGAGGACTCCATGGAAGACAGGTGAGGAGTCTGGGCGGCACAGGCGGCCTCACACTTGAGGCTCTTGTGTGGGGAGGGCGTCACCTCACCCCACGTACGAATGTGGGAGCGGGGGACGGGCTGGTGGGGTGGCAGGCAGGGTCAGCTGCCGCCTGCAAGGCCGCATCCCACGTGGGTGCTGGCGCAAGGCCTGGCTGTCCCTCTCCTGCGTGTTCCTGATAGGGTTGGTCAAGCGAGTGCTGCTATAGAAACCATCCACGTAAGTCCGCCGTGGATCTCAGTGGGTGCTCAGATGACTGTCTAAGTGTGGGCGTCCAGCCTAGTGTTGGGGAGGGTCAGGCCCACGTTGACGAACCTGGGTTTGATTCCTGGCTCCAGCTCCTGAGTTGGCCTTCCTGTGAGCCCTGAGAAGCAGCCATGACAGCTCAAGTACTGGGGTCCCTGCCACCGCTGTGGAGACCTGCGTTGACTTTTAGGGTTCTTGGCCTCAGCCTGGCCCAGTCTCGCCCATTGGCAGGCATGTGAGGCGTGAACTGGTGGATGCGAGATCTCTGTCTCTCACTGCCTTCAAGTAAACGATGGGGCAGGCCCAAGCCAGGAGCCCTGCCAGTCCAGCAGGGTCTCCCACGTGGGTGTCCGTGGCCCAGATACCTGGAGCCCTCACCTCCTCCTGCCTCCAGGGTGCACGTTAGCAAGAGGCCGCAATTGGAGGTGGAGCTGGAGCTCAAGCCCAGGCGCTCTGGTGTGGGCCGCTGGCGTCTGAGCCCCGGGGCCAGAGGCCACTCCCAGCGCGTTCCCCGAGGCTGGCGCGTGCTCGGAGTTGGCCTTCCCGTGTCAGAGATGTTTGGGTCCAGCTGTGCGCCTGTCTGAGCCCCGCGTGCTTCGGGCCTTGACGAACCCCACAGCGCGTGACGCTCCGCACGGTGTCTCCAGGCGTGATGTCTGGTCTGTGTCGTTACAGAGGAGAAGAAGATGATTCCTTGGCTATCAA
Source organism: Sylvilagus floridanus (assembly GCA_949820135.1). Taxonomy (NCBI): domain Eukaryota; kingdom Metazoa; phylum Chordata; class Mammalia; order Lagomorpha; family Leporidae; genus Sylvilagus; species Sylvilagus floridanus. The sequence goes on along the minus strand of OX463225.1, from coordinate 378,083 downwards.
ACCCCCCCAGCAGATGTCTCGGAAAGAGAAGGCTCATCACAGGAAGGACGAGAAGAGGAAAGAGAAACGCAGGCATCGCAGCCACTCAGCCGAAGGGGGTACCGAGCGTTTGTTTTCTTCACGCGTGATTTCTGTTCTCCGCCAGCCGCTGCCTTCTCCAGAGCGCGGTTAGGTCTACCTGCCGCGGGAACGCCCTGTGCCCTGCAGGCTGCTCCCCTTGCTCCCCTGTCGCTCCCCAGTGTGTTGTTGAGGTGGTCCCTCACGTGTGGAAATACCGTCGTGTGTAGGGGAGAACCTCGCGAAAAGCGGTGCTTGGTCGCGCCCAGTGATGGGCTTGGCCTGACAAGAAGGCTGCCCTGGGCCGCTCCCAGGAGGACGTTAGCGGTGTTGGGAGACCGGGTGCTGGGGTCGGTTTATCTCATCCCACGGCTGTGAAGCGATGGCCACGGCGCCGGAGAGCAGAGCTGTGCTGCGCCCCTCGTGAAGCTGCTGTCTCTGACTTGTTTGTTCTGGACAGACAACGGGAGGCTCAGACGCGAGTCACAGCTCTGCTGAGCTCAGCCCCACGGGTCTTACTCCCCACCCTAGCTGGCAGCCAGCGGTGTGCGTCTTGAGGCTTGAACTCCAGGTCGTGAGTGGTTCTCACGTCATTCGTTAGATCCCCTTCACCTGTGGGCGTTGGGGTCCGATTTGGAAGTTGGGTTCCTTCACTGATGCTCCTCGCTCCTCACTCCTCTCCAGGGAAGCACGCCAGGGTGAAGGAGAAGGAGCGAGAGCACGAGCGTAGGAAGCGGCATCGGGAGGAGCAGGACAAAGCTCGCCGGGAGTGGGAGCGGCAGAAGAGGCGGGAGATGGCGAGAGAGCATTCCAGGAGGGAGAGGTGAGGTCTGTGTGGGCCGGGGAGGTGAGGGTGAGGAGAGGGTGAGGAGGGCGTTCTCATCCCGGGGGTGCCTTTGTTACTAGGGCTTCCCTTTATTTTATTTTATTTTATTTTTTTTTTTTTTTGAGAGGTGGAGACAGAGAGCTCTTTCATCTGCTGGTTCACTCCCCAAAGGGCTGAGCCAGTCAGAGCCAGAAGCTACAATTGGGTCTCCCATGTGGTGCAGGGCCCAAGTGCTTGGGCCATCTTCCACTGCTTTCCCAGGCCGCAGCAGAGAGCTGGATCGGAAGTGGAGCAGCCAGGACTAGAACTGGCGCCCATATGGGATGCCGGCACCACAGGCAGAGGACTAAGCTGTGCCACAGCGCTGGCCCCAAGGGCGTCTCTGTAGCCAAGATTGTTTTTCTGTCGCCCCGTGCAAAGGCCCACGGCCGTGTCCTGATGCGCTCCATGGCAGCTCTGGGAGTGGAGGTCATGCCCAGGGCAGGCTGGGAGCTGTCCTCCTGCAAGGGCCCTCTGCATGGGCACCACAGCTGCTGACTGCCCCGCTGCCAGCGCTGAGCACACGTGAGGGAGGAGCCTGGCAGATGCTGACGGCTGCAGGGAAAGGCTTGAGAACACTGAGGGTGAGCAGGCTTCCAGTGGCCGCGTCCTGCAGGCGCAGCCGTGTGTCAGAGTGGGCCTGGTCCAGTGGCAGAGGCTTGGGACAGAAGGCGCCGTGGGCAGATTGAGCTTGGGCTTCTGCACAAGGAGTGTGTTGGGCAGACTGTGGTTGGTGCTAGGATACAGCTGTGGAGCTGGTAGAGCTGCGTGAACAGGACAGTCTGAGAGGCGTGCGTGCTCCGGACACTGCCGAGCCGTGGGGGCAGCACAGGGCCCCTGGCCTGGGCTCTGCTGCTTTGTCACCTCTGCCTCCAGCAGGGTGAGCAGAGAGTCGGCCAGGCCAGGCGCAGCTGTAGCTTCTTCGCTGCCCTTTTCCTTTTTTCTGTCAGAGAGACAGAGAGGGAAAGACAGATCTGTCCTCCGGTTTACTCCCAAATGTCTGTGGCTGGGCCAGGCCACAGCCGGGAACCTGGATCTCCATCCTTGTCTCCCACATGGGTGACAGGGCCAAGCTCGTGGGCCATGATCCACTGCCTTCCCAGGAGCCTTGGCAGCCGGATCAGAGGCAGCCCAGCGCTGAGAGGGGGTGCTGGTGTCACAGTGGCAGCCTCCCCCGAGGCCTCTGTGGGGATCCCGGAGGGTGGAGTGGGGAGACTCCTCCCCCACATCCTTCACCGGGAAGTGACTGAGAGGCTGAGAGCGGAAGGCGGGGCCCCTGACATGAGGCTGCAGTGGGGACAGGTGTGACTTTTTATGTTTCTTTGCAGACTTATTTGGGATGCAGAGTTAAGGGGAGGGGAGGGACAGCGCAGTCTCCCGTCCACTGGCTCATTCCCCGCATGGCCACAGTGACCAGGGCTCGGCCGAAGCCAGGAGGCAAGAACTCCCATCATCTGGGTCTCCGACATTGGTGCAGGGCCCAAGCCCTTGGGCCGTCTTCCACCGCCTTCCCAGGCACAGGAGCAGGGAGCTGGATTGGACTGGAAGCAGTGCGCATGGGCTGCCGGTATTGTAGGCGGTGGCTTAACCTGCTGAGTGTGTCCAAGCACTGGCCCCGGGACAAGTGTGTGCAGGCCAGAGGTGCACAGCAGACACTGGGAAGAGCTCAGCTGCACACTGGCCAGTCCTAGGACACACCCACGCGAGAGGACTCAGCAGAGGGTAAAGCTGCTGGACACTGTGGGGCGCCCTGTCCAGGCGCAGCATGGCCGGTGAAGCTGCCTAGCTCAGGGTTCTGGGCGAAGGTTCTTTCCAGTATTGGCTGATGGCTCAGCCGTGCAGACAGTACTTCGGCCCCTAGAAGGCCAAGCTCAAAAACAGAAGTAGGGACCTGTGCTGTGGCGCAGCGGGTTAACACCCTGGCCTGCAGTGCCAGCATCCCATAAGGGCGCCGGATCAAGACCCAGCTGCTCCACTTCTGATCCAGCTCTCTGCTATAGCCTGGGAAGGCAGTAGAGGGTGGCCCAAATCCTTGGGCCCCTGCGCCTGCATTGGAGACCTGGAAGAAGCTCCTGGCTCCTGGCTTCAGATTGGCATAGCTCCAGCCATTGTGGCTGGCCAATTAGGGAATGAACCAGAGGATGGAAGAATCTCTCTCTCTGCTTCTTCTCTTTCTGTGTAACTCTGAATTTCGAATAAATAAATAAATCTTTAAAAAAAGAAAGCACAAGTAAACCCGTGAGAAGACAGTGGCTGTGCCCCTGAGGGAGTTGTTTCCTAGACTGAGGCCTGCAGGCCACCACACAGGCGCCATCCAGGGGGAAAGCCGGAATCCAGGTGGGTAGAGTCGTTATCCTGCCAGTGCTCACCTGGGAGACCCGGATGGAAGTCCCGGTGCCTGGCTTTAGCCTGGCCCAGCCCTGGCTCTTGAGGAATTTGGAGAGTGAACAACTGGGTCAGAGTTCTGTCTTTCTCACAAGTAGGTAGTGAAGAGTGAGCAGTGCAGCTGGCGCTGTGTTGCCGTGGGTGAGGAAGGATAACTGCCTGCGACACCATCATCCCACGTGGCTGCCGGTTTGAGTCCCGGCTGCCCCACTTCCAGTCCAGCTCCCTGCTCATGTGCTGGGAAAGCAGTGGAGGATGGCCCACGTGCTTGGGCCCCTGCACCCGTATGGGAGACCCACATGGCGTCCTGGCTCCTGGCTTCAGCCTGGCCCAGCGCGAGCCATTGTGGCCACTGGGGAGTGAAGCGGGGAGTGGAGGATCTCGATTTCTCCCTTTCTCTGTCTCTGTGTCTCTCTCCCTCTCTCCCTCCTCCTCCTCCTCCTCTCTGTAACTCTGCCTTTCAAATAAATAAATGAGTGAGTAGATTGACTGTGAAGGCGCATAGGGAGTGGTGGACAGTAGAGCATTGAGGAAGGCGCAGGACAGAAATGAGCCGTCCCCAGGGGGCGCTCTGACCTCCACCCCCCAAGTGAAGAGGGAATGAAGAGACCCCAGACAGCAGAGACGATTTCGTCTGCGGCAGCCGGAGAGGGGCGTGGCCCGCCCAGGACGTGGCACTACCGAGGTCCCGCAGAGCGGGCCAGCTTGCTGCGCCTGCATCCCGTCCCGTCCCCTCGCGTCTGAGGCGTGCAGTTGTGTGAGGTGTCGTCAACGCCGTGGGTGGGGCAGACAGGTTGCACAGAGGCGGTGGGAGCGGAGCTGCGGGACAGCAGCCGGGCTGTATGTGATAGAGCTGGAGCGCTGATCGCTGAGACGTGCAGTGCAGTCCCAGAGCCGCCCCTTAGCAACAGCCGAAAGTCACGGAGAAGGAGCGTGAAGAGTGGGCTGTGGCTCTGTGCTGCCGGCGCGGCCCGTGGCTGCGGCTCTGTTCCTGGCACTGGTGTTTGGGGCATTTCCGGGAGCTCCCTTGTCAGTCACAGGCTCCGCCCACCTCCTGTGGGCACACACCTGAGCCTGCGCCGTCTCCACACTGTGGTGGCAAATGACCCGGGCAGCCCCTTGGCACGGGGTCAGGACCAGGGCCTCGGCCTGAGTCCGGGCCCTGCTTGCCTTCCCTGCAGAATGTCCTGCTCTCGGCGCCCGTGCAGATCCGTCTCGGGACTTGGGGCTTTGCCGGGCACCTGCTCGTGGTGCCGACTTGGCTTATTCTGCTGTGGCTCCATTGGGACAGATCTCTGAGGAGGAGCGTGTGTGTCGGGCTCCTGAAAAGCCGTTCATGGTTGGACACTTACAAGGCCAGTTTGTAAGCTGAGCAGAAGCCACTGGGGAGGGACGAAAGCCCACTTCCTTTCCTTGGGGAAAAGCTGGGGTGTGGCTCTTGCAGGGATCGCCTTGAGCAGCTGGAAAGGAAGCGGGAGAGAGAGCGCAAGCTGCGGGAGCAGCAGAAGGAGCAGCGAGAGCAGAAGGAGCGGGAGCGGCGGGCGGGCGAGCGGCGCAAGGAGCGGGAGGCCCGCAGGGAAGGTGCGCTGGGGCTGGGCCGGGCGGGCTGGGGCAGGGCGGGGTGGGCTGTGGCGCTCCTCAAGCAATCAGGGGTCAGACCCGCAGGGAAGGTGCGCAGGGGCCAGGCCGGATGGGCTGTGGGCGTTCTCTGAGCGGTCAGGGGTCAGGTGTGCTGGGGCCAGGGATGGGCTGTGGGCCCTCCCTGAGTTGTTGGGGGTCAGGTGTGCCAGGGCCAGGCCAGGGCCGGGTTGTGGGCCCTCCCTGAGCAGTCTGGTCAGGTGCGCTGGGGCCAGGCCAGGGCCGGGCTGTGGGGGCTCCCTGTGCAGTCAGGGGTCAGGCCCACAGGGAAGGTGCGCTGGGGATGGGGATGGGCTGTGGGTGCGGCTCCTGCTCCTGGGCTGCCAGCTGCGGCCTGCTCTCGTCTGCTGCCCGGTGTGCTTAGACTTCCTGAGCCCTGTTCTTAGCTCCTGTGCTGCATCCTCTTTTTGTGAGTTTAGTAGTTTTTAAATGTATTTGAAAGGCAGGGACAGATAGTTCCCATCTGCTGGTTCACTCATCAGATTGCACAGCAGGGCTGGGCCGGGCCAACACCAAGAGACTGGAACCCAGTTCAGGGTTACGTGTGTGGGGGTGGGTGGACCCCATGGCATGAGCCATCGCCACAGCCTGCGAAGCTCCCCATCAGCAGGGGGTGGCCAGGGCCAGGGCCTGAACCCAGACACTGCTTTATGGGATGCCTGCCCCCTTCTTCCCGGTTTTGAAAAAGCATGGTAAAGTATAACACAGTGTGAGTGCGCGGGTCAGCGCATGGTTGTGCAGGCGTCACTGGCACTGCCTGCAGGACGTGGTCTTCCCAAGCTGCAGCTGCCCGGCCCTGGTCCCAGGCGGGGCTGCCGCCGTCCACGCGCAGCTCCTGACCCTGACCCCCTGGTTTCCTCCTGTGCGTGGGGTCCTGCTGACTCGCCTGTTTGTGTCTGGTTCCTTTTCTGAGCAGCGCCCCCTGTATCAGAATCCCCTCCTTCCGTGCAGCCCCTTGCTTCTTACAGGCTACGCCGTCTGATCCCCGTGTGGCGGCATCATGGTCTCCCTTGTGTTTGCTGAGATGTGCCGATTCCTGCTTCCGATGCCTGTGTCGTTCACGTCTGTTTTCTCTGAATGCATGGAGACTGCCTTTAACATCGGAAAGGTGTAACAGGAACTTGAAGTTATCTTGGTTCCACTTTTTAAAAACGCCTTTAGGCCGGCGCTGTGGCTCAACAGGCTAATCCTCCGCCTTGCGGCGCCGGCACACCGGGTTCTAGTCCCGGTCGGGGCGCCGGATTCTGTCCCGGTTGCCCCTCTTCCAGGCCAGCCCTCTGCTGTGGCCCGGGAGTGCAGTGCAGGTTGGCCCAGGTGCTTGGGCCCTGCACCCCATGGGGAGACCAGGAAAAGCACCTGGCTCCTGGCTCCTGCCATCGGAGGAGCGCGGTGCGCCGGCCGCAGCGCGCCGGCCGCGGCGGCCATTGGAGGGTGAACCAACGGCAAAAGGAAGACCTTTCTGTCTGTCTCTCTCACTGTCCACTCTGCCTGTCAAAAAAAAAAAAAAAAAAAAAACGCCTTTATCAGAGGCTGGTGCTGTGGCACGGTGGTTAAGCCACCTCCTTCGATGCCAGCATCCCATGTGGATGGCGGTTTGAGTCCCAGCTGCTCCTCTTCCAAAATCCAGCTCCCTGCTGATGCACCTGGGAAGGCAGCGGAAGGTGGCCCACGTGCTTGGGCATCTGCATCCACGCTGGAGACCTAGAAGAAGCTCCTGGCTTCAGCCTGGCCCGCCACAGCCAGCAGGGGAGTGGAGTGAACCAGTTGATGGAGGACTTAGATTTGTTTGAGTGACGTTTGTGTGTGTGCTTAAGCGTAACTAATAACTCTCAAAGCACTGGCCCGCTGTACAGAGAGCAAGGCGCAGGTGCACTCCGTTGCCGGGGTAGTGCCAGCTGGGTGGGCGCCGAGTCTCTATCTCATGTCTGGTCTCCTTCACCCTGCAGGCTCCCTTGCGTCTCTCTCTGAGGACTTAGCGCTTCGGAAGGGCATTTTGGCTAACCATGCGTAGGATTTCGGATTCTTAGACAGTTTTTAAGCACTCTGAGTGAGTCAGGTGAGGGTGTGTCTCCCCCGACGCTGACGTGAAGCTGACAATCTGAGCATGGACGGTTTGTGAGCCGAGTCCTCTGAGTGGCGCCCTGGCCGTGCCCTCATGACTCGTGTGCGCTGCGCCCGGGCTGGGCTCCCCGATCTCCTGGGCTCTGTTGGCTTTTCTGTAATGACGTTGCCTTTTTATTTATTATGAGTATGATTATGATTATTACTATTGCTTGATTAGAAGGGCAGAGTAAGAGAGGGAGAGACAGATGGGACTAGAAGGGCCAGGGCGGACCAGGAGGCTGGCACTCCATCCCTGTCTCCCACGTGGGTGCAGCAGCCTGAGCACTTGGGCCGCCATCTTCCGTTGCTTTCCCAGGCGTTAGCGGGGAGCTGGGTTGAAGTGGAGCAGCTGGGATTCAAACCAGGACTCGGGGGGATCCCGGCATTGCAGTGGCGGCCTAACCACCGCGGACAGTGCCGGCCCGGCTGACCGTCTCTTAGGTGTCTCAGATTCAGGCGTCGGCAGCTGTGCTGACTGTTCTCTCGCGCCAGTGGCCTGGAGCCCCTGGCAATGTTGGGTCCCTGGTGCGCAGTTTCCCTGCATTCCCGTTGGGTTCCTTCTTTGCTGTGTTTCCTCTTGTTGAGCATCAGTGTCCGACTTTGCATCTTTCTTTGGTCCTTTGGGCTGTTTAATTGGGTGTCAGAGGATAGTTTGCTGCCTCCGTTAAGGTCTGAAGGCGGCACAGGTCACATACGCATGTGTCAGCCCGCGCACGCTGTGCGCCTGCAGCAGCCTCTGAGCATCTTCAGGACAGCTGTGCTCAGTCTCGCCTCGTCTGGATCGGCCTGCAGTCCTTCTCCAGGCCGTCCCTGTTTCCTCGTGTTCTCCTGTGAGTGGGATCTGTGTTGATGTGTGTGTCCTGTTGTTGAAACTGAACGTCGGCTTGTGGCACAGGGTCACTGTACACGGAGCTTCTCTGCCTGCCACAGGGTTTGCTGATTCTGGTTCTTGTTTGGGGCTGGTGCTGCCGGTCTGCCTGGGCCTGCGCTGAGCTCGGGTAATTCAGTCAGTTCAGTAGGGTCCTCCCGGGTCCTCCCAGGTCCTGGCGCGCCTGTACCTTCTCCTGTGCCTGCGGTGACTTTTCAGTTTCTCCCGTACACGCACTTGGTGTTCAGGGTTCTTGTTCCCAAAGACAGAAACGACAGGTGCCAGGGCTGGCGTCTGCGCCCTGGCTCCCGCTGGAGGGGTGTCCGACGTTGTGGTCCGAGCACTAGTCCCTGGAGTCTGGAGGGTGAGGCGCTTCGTGCCCACCCTGTGTTCAAGCCGAGCGCAATGGGCTCCAGGAACCAGCGAGCAGCTGCCAGCAGGCGGAGGTGGCCAGCGGCTGCTCTGCAGGGCTGATGTGGCCGGAGCGGCCTCCACCTGCCACCGGAGACAGTGACAGCAGGGTGCCGTCAGGCCGAGTCTGCCGGTGTGGCATTGAGGTCTGGGGGGACAGATCCCTGGTGCTTCCTGCTCCGCCACCTACCCAGGGCCTCATCCTTGGGGAGGATCAGGGTCCACCCAGGGCCTCCAGGGTGAGGATTTTTGAGCCCAGGCTTCTTGGCCTGTGACCCTGATGTCGTGAGCTTCCTGCGTGAGCTATGGGTGCTGCCTGGGGCGTGTGAGGGCGGGGCCGTGGGAGGAGCGTTGCCAGTGCCGTCTCCCCTCGTCCCCGCTCCAGTGTCTGCACACCACCGCACCATGCGCGAGGACTACAGCGACAGGGGGAAGGCCAGCCACTGGAGCCGCAGTCCCCCGCGGCCACCACGGGAACGCGTGGAACTGGGCGACGGCCGGAAGCCAGGTGAGATGGGGCCAGGTCTTTTCCTGGGGAATCTTCGTTGTGATTAAATATGCCGTTGTCTGTGTATTTGAAAGCGGAGTGACACATCGGCTGGTTCATGCCCCAAATGCTCACAACGGCCGGCGGCTGGGCCGGGCCTTCAGCCATCCGCGGCTGCCTCTCAGGTGCACGAGTGGGAAGCTGGATCAGAAGTGGAGGTGGGCTGGCGCCGTGGCTCAACAGGCTAATCCTCCGCCTTGCGGCACCGGCACACCAGGTTCTAGTCCCGGTCGGGGCACCGGATTCTGTCCCGGTTGCCCCTCTTCCAGGCCAGCCCTCTGCTGTGGCCCAGGAGTGCAGTGGAGGATGGCCCAAGTGCTTGGGCCCTGCACCCCATGGGAGACCAGGAAAAAGCACCTAGCACCTGGCTCCTGCCATCGGATGAGCGCGGTGCGCCGGCCACAGCGCTCTGTCCGCGATAGCCATTGGAGGGTGAACCAACGTCACCGGAAGACCTTTCTGTCTGTCTCTCTCTCTCACTGTCCACTCTGCCTGTCAAAAAGAAAAAAAGAAGTGGAGGTGGTGCTAGAGCCAGCACTCTGACACAGGGTGTAGGATAAGGGCATCCCAGGAGGTGCTTACCCTGTACCCCACGCGTACCCTTCACAGCTGTTAGGTTTGGGGCACGGAGTTGTTGCACAGCAGGTTTAGCCGCCGCTGGTGACCCCGCCTCCCACATCAGAGTGCTGGCTGGCTCGTTGCCCCTCTGCTTCCAACCCAGATCCTGCTAATGCGCCGGGGAAGGCACTGGAGGATGGCCCAAATGTTTGGGTCCTGCCATCCAGCAGAAGACCAGGATGGAGCTCCTGGCTCCTGGCTTCAGCCTGGCCCAGCCCTGGCCGCCGTGGTCATTTGGGGAGTGGGCCATGGATGGAAGGCAGTGCGCTCTGTTGCTCTGACCTCCAAATGAAGGAGTGAACAAACCCTGAAGCCCAGCTCGCTAGTGTCCTCGCGAGGCGAGCTCGTGTCCGGGGCTTGGGATCCCCGCTGGCCCTTGCAGAACTGCTGCTCTTGCCGGCTGTGTGGGAGGTGCCTTCTGCTGCCGAGTCTGCCTACTGAGAGACGTTCCCCAAACTCACCCCGGTGGTTTACTTCATCAGTAAAAGAAGAGAAGGTGGAAGAGAGAGACCTGCTGTCCGACCTGCAGGACGTGAGTGACAGCGAGAGGAAGACCAGCTCGGCCGAGTCCTCGTCAGGTACCGCGCCGGCCTGGCCCGCTGCGCCGCCCAGGGAGGCCCGGGGAGGCCCGGCGTCACCAGCCGCCCTGCTCTTTTCCTGCAGCCGAGTCAGGGTCAGGCTCCGAGGAGGAAGAGGAGGAGGAGGAGGAGGAAGAGGAGGAGGAAGGGAGCACCAGTGAGGAGTCGGAGGAGGAGGAGGAGGAGGAAGAAGAGGAGGAGGAGGAAGAGGACACGGGGAGCAACTCCGAGGAGGCGTCGGAGCAGTCTGCCGGTGAGCACAGCGTCCGCCCAAGGCGAGTCGTGGCGTGGGAGGGGCCGCAGAGAGCCTGAGTCTGACTTGGGCCATTGCAAGCTGCAGCTCTGGGACCCTGTGAGACCTGGGAATATTCTGTACCTGGACTCGTGCTTGTCCCGACACAGCCTTGTTGTGCCCCACGAGGCCCTGGGGGACGCCTGCTCTGTGCCTGCCCAGGCTCTGCCCCATGACTCCTTGGGCAGACGCCTGCTCTGTGCCGGCCCAGGCTCCGCTCCATGACTCCTTGGGCCGACGCCTGCTCTGTGCCGGCCCAGGCTCCGCTCCATGACTCCTTGGCAGTCGCCTGCTCTGTGCCAGCCCAGGCTCCACTCCATGACTCCTTGGACAGACGCTTGCTCTGTGCCTGCCCAGGCTCCACTCCACGAGGCCCTGAGCGGACGCCTGCTCTGTTTTGCAGAAGAAGTGAGTGACGACGAAATGAGTGACGACGACGAGCGAGAGAACGAGAGCCGCGTCTTGGTTGGTGAGCCGCTGCCCTCGGCTCTGTGACCTCACCCGTCCCGGGGTGGTGGCGTGTGCGTGTGGCATGTGCGGCTCCCTGTCAGTGCAGACAGTCCCCAGGAGCCACGCCGAGGACCACACTGGGGGCCACCTGGGGCCACACTGTGGGGCCACCGTCACTCAGCACGCAGCACCCTCTGAGCACCCACAGTGGCAGCCCTTGCAGCAGCTCCCAGTCTGTCCCGGGAGGTGTGGTGTGAGCTCCGCAGGCACCGAGGCTCTGTCCTGGGTTGGGGGACGGGATTCTGGCCGTGCCCCTCCCCCACGGCACCCCTGCATCCTCGGGGATCAGCATCAAGGCGGTGGCTCTGTCTCGGCTGAGCCCACCGGGGCAGTTGGGGAGGCAGTGTCCTGGGCATTGGCAACCGGTGCCATCACGCGGTTTAATTTGGAAAGTTCCAGAGTCACGATTTGACCGAGATTCGGGGGAAAGTGAAGAAGGCGAGGACGAGGCAGGCGAGGGGACCCCGCGCAGCAGCGCCCTGACTGAAGGAGACTGCGTGCCCGACTCCCCAGCCCTGTCGCCGCTGGAGCTCAAGCAGGAGCTGCCCAAGTACCTGCCCGCCCTGCAGGTCAGGCTCAGCACCCGGCCCTGGCGGGGGCGTCACTGTGGGCGAGCTGGGCCCTCCTGTGCCCCGAGGTCAGGCTGGCCGGGTGTGGCCGTGTCCTGGGTCTGTGGCTAAGGTCAAGGTGGGGGCGGCCGGGGAGCCGTCACACTGCCCCCTGCCGGGCGCGTGGGCTAGGTGGGCACCCACCATGTGGGGGGCTGCACAGGTGGTGGTGTGAGGACCTTGCCGGGTTAGATGGGGCGTGTCCACAAGAGTGGGAGGGGCTGTGAGGACCCCTGAGCTCAGCCCACTGCCCCACTCAGAGGGAGCTGTGCCTGTCCTCAGAGGCGGGGATGGGCAGGCGCGGGTCTCCTGGGAGTGGCTTCCTGTGCTGGATGTCCTCGCAGAAGGGGCTGTGGTATGGGGAGGGGGCAGGGGAGCAATGCACACACATGCCCTGTGCGCCCCCGAGAGTGGGCATGGGGGGTGGGGTCGCAGTGCAGCTCTGTGTGAGGCAGGTGTGGGTGGGGGGCTGCCCGCTCACCCCGGCTCCTCCCCCAGGGCTGCCGCAGCGTGGAGGAGTTCCAGTGCCTGAACAGGATCGAGGAGGGCACCTACGGTGTGGTGTACAGAGCCAAGGACAAGAAAACCGGTGCGCGGGGCCCTGGCCAGCCCCCCGGAGAGCTGGGGAGGGAGGGCCCGGCCCGCGCACCGAGGAAAGTAGTCCTCGTAGCGAGCAGCGGCCAGCGGGGTGCAGCTCTCACCATTGCTCTCGGCCTCCGTCCTGCAGACCTTGGCACACGGATTCAGAGCCTGGACCACACCCACGAGCCCCTCTGATGCCTGGGGTTGATCTCCCAGCACTTGCCCCGGTGCCAAGTGTCCGGCTGTGCCATCCTTGCAGGCACCGGGTCGTGACCTGTGGGTGACCCCTGTCCAGTGTGGACGCTGGCCCCCTGGCCTCTCAGGAAGCTGGAGGTCAGTGTGACCCGGGCCGTGCCAGGTGGCAGGAGCTGGTGAGTGGGCAGGCACGTGTGATGCTGCCTCACACGGAGCCCCACATGTCATGTGTTCCCCCGCCACAGCCATGGGCGATACACCTGCACAGGTGTGTGGCCCTGGACACCCCCAGTGCCCTGGCGTCGTTCTCAGGGCAGGGGGCAGGGCAGCTGCTGGGAAAGCGAGGAGCCGAGGGCTATTTGTGGGGTGCTGGGCCAGAGCTGAGTAGCTGGCAGGGTGAGCCCTAGGCTCTGCAGCAGCACACGTCGGAGGCTCTGTTTTCAGTCTGAACTAAAACAAGATCTCTGTGAGGCCACAGTCTCGGAGCAGAACCAGAGCCTCGGGGCGATAAAGATCATTTATGAAAGAGTTAGAGGAGAGAGGTCCTCCGCGTGCTGGGTCGCCCCCAGACGGCTGCAACGGCCGGAGCTGAGTAAGGAGCCAGGAGCTTCTTCCAGGTCTCCCACGCGGGTGCACGGGCCCAGGGACTTGGGCCATCTTCTACTGCTTTCCCAGGCCATAGCAGAGCTGGACCGGAAGTGGTGCAGCCGGGATGCCAGCTCTGCAGACGGCCGCTCTACCACTGTGCCACAGTGCCAGCGGAGCTGGGTCCCAGGCAGGAGCCCAGCGCCCCAACTGGGTCTCCCACGTGGGTGCAGGGGCCCAAGCACTGGAGCCGTCACTGCCGCCCCCGGGGCGCTGGCAGGAAGCTGGATCAGAAGTGCAGGTGCTGAGTGGGACGCCGGCACCCGGTGCGGGGTGCGGTTCCCTGCTGCACCTGCTGTGCCCACCACCGCCTGGCAGCGCCCGTCTTGAGAGGACTTTCTCTGCAGATGAGATTGTGGCTCTGAAGCGGCTGAAGATGGAGAAGGAGAAGGAGGGCTTCCCGATCACGTCGCTGAGGGAGATCAACACCATCCTCAAGGCCCAGCACCCCAACATCGTCACCGTCAGGGTGAGGCCCGCCCCACGCACCGCACCCTGCCCGGGTCAGGGCCGAGTGGTTTCTGTCGTCCTGTCCGTCCGTCTCTGTGACGGCGCAGTCAGCCCTGGCCTCCAGGCCGTCCTCGGGGCCCAGGAGAGCCAGGCTGGCAGGCTGCGCCGGAGCCGCCGACCCACGGACGGCCGTGTTGCAGGAGATTGTCGTGGGCAGCAACATGGACAAGATCTACATCGTGATGAACTACGTGGAGCACGACCTCAAGAGCCTCATGGAGACCATGAAGCAGCCCTTCCTGCCAGGTACAGCCGAGGCCCCGGGACACTGCTCCCTGGGGCCCGCTTCTTCCCAGGAAGCCTCGGGGCCTGGCCGGGCCGTGCCCCTGACCCTCTTGCCGTCCAGGGGAGGTGAAGACCCTGATGATCCAGCTGCTGCGTGGAGTGAGGCACCTGCACGACAACTGGATCCTGCACCGAGACCTCAAGACGTCCAACCTGCTGCTCAGCCACGCGGGCATCCTCAAGGTGGGCCGCGGGGAACCTTCCCGCCCGCCCACGCACACCCTGCCTGCCTGTGACCCCTCCCCTCTGTCCTGCAGGTGGGGGACTTCGGGCTGGCCCGGGAGTACGGGTCTCCACTAAAGGCCTACACCCCAGTGGTGGTGACCCTGTGGTACCGCGCCCCAGAGCTGCTGCTGGGAGCCAAGGTGAGTCCAGGGGTTCTGGCGCCTCCCTGCCCCAGCAGTGGCCTCCCTGGGGTCAGCGCCCTGAGCCCTGTGTCTTGCATCTAGGAGTACTCCACGGCCGTGGACATGTGGTCGGTGGGCTGCATCTTTGGGGAGCTCCTGACCCAGAAACCCCTGTTTCCCGGGAAGTCAGAGATCGATCAGATCAACAAGGTGTTCAAGGTGGGTGTGGGAGCTTCACCTGGGACCGGGGCCAGGGCAGGGGCTGCCCTTGGAGTGGCCCTCGTCCCTGTTGGCTGCTGTGTGCAGGGAGCAGCCCTGTCGACCCCTTGTGTCCCAGGACCTGGGGACCCCGAGTGAGAAGATTTGGCCTGGCTACAGCGAGCTGCCGGCGGTGAAGAAGATGACCTTCAGCGAGTACCCCTACAACAACCTGCGCAAGCGCTTCGGGGCCCTGCTCTCGGACCAGGGCTTCGACCTCATGAACAAGTGAGGACCCCGGCCCTGCCCGAGCCCCAGCGCCCCACGTCCTTGCGGCCTGGAGGCTGGTGGGGTGGACAGGCCCCTCCCAGGGCTGCTGGCCACCACGGCAGCCAGGCCCCTAGGACCCTGCCCACCCAGCTCCAGAGCCCGTGGCAGCCCCGTGAGGCCACTGCCCGGCCCTCGCAGGGTCACGCAGCGCCCGTGTCCCCAGGTTCCTGACCTACTTCCCCGGGCGGAGGATCAACGCCGAGGACGGGCTGAAGCACGAGTATTTCCGCGAGACGCCCCTGCCCATCGACCCCTCCATGTTCCCCACGTGGCCGGCCAAGAGCGAGCAGCAGAGGGTGAAGCGGGGCACCAGCCCACGGCCCCCTGAGGGCGGCCTGGGCTACAGCCAGCTGGTGAGGTCCTGCCGAGTGCCCGTGGGCGGGGTCTGGCCAGGGCAGGGTCCTCACGTCCCCGGCTCGCCCCGCAGGGTGACGACGACCTGAAGGAGACCGGCTTCCACCTCACCACCACCAACCAGGGCGCCTCGGCCGCGGGCCCCGGCTTCAGCCTCAAGTTCTGAAGCTCGCACAGGCCCGGCGCGGCCAGGCTCGGCCTCGGCGACCCGGCCCCGGCACCTGGGCCAGCTCCGAACTCCTCGCCCACTTGATTTTCCACAATCTCTTTTTATATTTTGGTTTGTAAATTTGTAGAATTAAATACCGTTCCCTTGTGGAGGGAAAGGTGGTTTTCAGGTGTGTCTGAAGTGCCCAGTGAAACACGTGGTACACGTGTGTGCAACACGCATGTACTCACGTGTGTGTGCAACATACATGTATGTATATATGTGTGCACGTGTGTGCTGGGCCAGGCCGCGGTGTGGTCCTGAGCTGGGGGCAGCAAGGCCTTGCTGGCCCTCCAGGCAGCAGCAGCCCTGTCCACAGGTGTCCCGGGCAGCCCCTGCCGCGTGGGGTGGACACGGGTGGTCGCTCCATGCGTGTAGCTCACCTCGTGGAAGAAGCCCTGGTGGTCCTCCGCAGAGCAGCCCCCAGGCGACCACCTGTGAGCCGGCGGGGCAGGGGGCAGCAGAGGCCGCCGAGGGCTTGGAAGGCGAGCCTGTGGACCCCCCTGCCCGCCTGGCTGGCAGCGTCCTGCGCCCCCCACGTCCAGCTCCCATTCAGAGAGCCGTGTGGCCGCCCGTCCAGGCCCAGCTCTGGCACTTTGTCCAGGAAGCCCTCCTGGGCTGGGGGGTGGGTGGGGGGTGGGGCGTGGGCTGTGCTGTCTGAGGCGGGCTGGGGGCTGCCTGTACCCCCCAAGAACGAGCCAGAGCCGTGAGGGGAACGCGCTTTATGGAGGCGGGCGCTCAGCTCCTCACGCGGATGCGCCAGGAGTAGGTGGTGAGCACGCGCTGGCGCCGCCGCACCACGCACGTGTAGGTGCCCTCGTTGACGGGGTTGGCGATGATGCTCAGCTGCGCCTCGCCCAGCGCCAGGTAGCCGGGGTAGGAGAACTCCAGGGGCTCCTGGTCCTTGTACCAGCTGCAAGGGGAGCTCCTGAGGGGGGCCGGCCGGCGCTGCCCCGCCCCGCCCCGCGCCAGCTGGCCCCGCCCCCCGGCACGCCCCGCCCCGCACGCACTGCACTTTGCCTTTCTTGTTCAGGATCTTGTGGCCGCAGCGGAAAGTCACGTTCCTGCCCTCGGGCACCAGCCGGGTTTTGGTCCTGGGGGGTGGCAGGGTGGCAGCCGCCGTCGGGAAGGGGAATGCTGCTGGGCGGGGGGGGGGGGGGGGGAGGCGCGGAGTCAGCCCCGCCCCGCCCCGCCCGAGCCCCCGAGCCCTCCCGGCGGGGTCACCGTAGCAGAAGTCGCAGCTGCTGGGGCACAGCCTCTTCATGAGCCGCTGGCGGCTGTCACAGAAGCCCCTCCGCGCCCAGGACGCGCACACGAACAGCCGGTCCAGGCAGCCTGCGGGGCCGGGGCCTGGCTCAGCGGCTGCCCGCCCCACCCGCAGCCCCGGCCCGCCCGCCTGTCCCCGTGCACCCACCGTAGAGCCGGTGCAGCCCCCACAGCTCGTCCTGCGACAGCGCCTTCCAGCCGCGCAGCGTGGCGTTGAGGTGCATGAGCGCCCGGCCGTGTTGCGAGTGCATCAGCCCCAGCGCGTGGCCGATCTCATGGGCCGCCACGTGCACCAGGTCCGTGAGCCACACGCCTGCGAGCCCCGGGCCGTCAGTGCCGCAGGCCCCCCAGCCCGGCCCCTTCGCCCTGGCCTGCTGGCAGCCCGGCCCAGGCAGATAAGAATGTTCCGGGCCTGGGCGGTGAGCCGGGCCCCCAGGAATGCAGCTCCGGCTCCCTCTCCCTGGTGTCTGGGCGCAGCCTCAGGGCCGCCGGCCCGGCCCCGGGGCTCCCACCGCCTCCCCCACTGGCCTGCGTGACCCTCAGCCCCCCGAGTCTGCCTGCAGCCCGCCCCTGCAGCCGGAGCGGGGGAGGGGCGCGCGGGAGGCCGGGCCCGGAGCCACCTTTCTTCCAGCTGTAGCGCGTGGGGCCCAGGACCCAGTGCTCGCTGTCGTCGAAGTGGATGCCGCCGTGGGGGGGGAAGAAGGCGTGGGCCAGCTCCCCGGTGGGGCCGTCGAAGCAGTGGTGCAGGGCGGACACCAGGCAGTCTGTGTGGTTGACCGCGTAGAAGCCTGGGGGGAGCGCGGCGCTGAGCGCGGACCGCCGGGGCGGGGCGGGGCGGGGCGGGGGCGGGCGCCCACCTATTCGGAGGTCGCTGGGCTGTTCGGGGGCCACCTCGCGGAAGCTGAACGGGGACACGTCACTCCACATGCGGAAAGCCGCGGCCAGGCCCCGCCGCGTGTCCCGGGGGCTCAGCAGGTTCCGCGGGAAGGAGAGGATCCTGCAGGAGGGGGAAGGTCAGGGCCGGGGCCCGCGCTTACCCCCTGCCCCCGGGGCCCGACTGCACCTGTAGGTGAGATTGAAGTGGTCCCAGCGCAGCCGGGCCGGGGTCAGCGTGTAGCGGCGTCTGCGGGGCGCGGGTGGGGCCGGCGGGGCGGGGACCCGGGCGGCGGGGGCCGATGCGGCGACGTCGCCCTTGGAGGGAAGAGAGGGCGCCCAGGGAGGCGGTGGGCGCGGCGCGCAGGACCGACGGGCAGGAGACGGGGTGGGCCCGCTTCCCGGCTGCCCACCCTGCGCGTGCGACCTCCGTGCGGGGCGGCGGGCGAGGCCGGACCCGGGGTCTCACGTCCGGACCCAGAGGCGCCCCGACCCGCGGCCACGGGCCCGCAGGCGCGGTCCCCAGCCCTACGCATCTGGCCTCCCCGTCTGCTCACCTGTATCGCTCTCGGGGCCAGGGCCGCCGGGGTCCCCAGCCGGACCAGCAGCGCGAGCGCGGGGACCAGGCACAGGGCGCCCAGCACGGCTCCGAGCCGGCGGCCCTGGACGGGCCCCGACGCCTCCCGGGGGACGCAGGCCCCGCGGCCCATGGCGGACTCGCAGTCGGGCGCAGGGCCGCAGGGGGCGGCGCGCGCGGGGCCTGGGCCGCGGGGCGCGCGGGGGAGGCGGCGGCTCGGGTTACAGCGGGGGGCGGGGGCGGCGCCTGCGGGGAACCCGCCGGGAGGTCCGCAGTCCCGAGTCGCGCCGCCAGCCGGCTCGCGCCCCGAGCCCCGCGGGCCGGTCGCAGCGGCCTGGGCCCCGCCTGCTGGGCGGGGTCGCCCATGGCGGGGGGCGGCAGGGAGGAGACTGGCGCCAGGGTGCTAGGTTGAGCGAGGGTCGTCGCCTGCGCCTAGGGTCGCCGCGGCTGGATGACCCGAGGGCCTTCCCCAAGTGGACCGCGGAGCCTCCGTGCGGGCCCCGCGGACTGAGCGTGGCCGGCCCGGAAAGTGGCGCACGGCGGGGGGAGCGCAGTGAGGGACGTGGCAGTGAATATGGGGCGGTGGCAGGGCTCGCGGGGCAACGAGACTGCGGCCGACTCCGTGGAAGCGAGTAGGGGGTCCCGGGAGCGCGGAGGTGACAGCGCGGGTTCTGAGGTGTTCCCGGCGTGGGCAGCGGTGTGTGCGCGGGTTCGGGGTTCGACGGGGCGCCAGGCGACTTTGTGGGGTGGGGGCGCCTGCGGGACGGGGCCCGAGGGCGAGGTGGCTTCTGCTCGACCCCGAGTGTCTCCCCTCCACCACCCCCCGCCCCTGTTCTCCACGCAGGGCTCGGGCCCAGAGTGACAGCGGCGCCCAGGCCAGCGGGGCCGGCGCCAAGCTGCTGGCGAGCGGCCGGCGGCGGAGCGGGAGGTTCCTGGAGAGCGTCCGCCCGCCGGGCTCGGCTTGCGGCTACAGATTCGCTGTGCGCCCCGCCCGCCCGCCCGACCCCAGACAGGCAGCAGGCGGCCAAGTTCGAGAAACGCTTTATGGGGGACAGGTGCGGGGCGGGGGGCGCGCGGCTCACACGAAGATCTGGATGCGGTCGCGGATGGGCTGGCGGCAGATGGGGCAGGCGCTGAGCGCGGCGCCGCAGGGCGCGCACGCGCCGTGGCCGCACTGGAACACGAGGCGGATGTGGCTGTCGATGCAGATCGGGCAGGTGATGCGCTCCTCCATCTGCCGGTAGCGGCTCTGCAGCTCCTCCACCAGCTGCCGCGGCGCGCTGGCCGCGGGCGCGGCGCCGGCCACCTCCGAGCCATCTGCGGGAGCGGAGCGGGGCGTGAGCCCGAGGGCGCGAGTCGAGGCGGGGAGGCGGAGCGCGGGCCCCACCCACCTGCACGCAGCTTCTTGCCGATGACCACCTGGCACCTGATGCACTTCTTCATCCTGCGCGCGCACTCTGCGGGGCAGACCGGGCAGCGTTGGAGGGGCTCCGCGGGCGGGCAGCCCCGGCCCCGCTCTGGCCCCGCTCCGGCCCCGCTCACCCTCGCACACCGTGCGGTGCTGGCACGGGGAGAAGAGCACCAGAAGCGACAGCTCCGAGCACACCAGGCACTCGGCAGCTTCGGGCCCCGTGGCGGCGACGGCGTGCAGGTTCGTCACGGTGTTTGGGGTGCTGAGTGCGGGCCTAGGGCCCGGGGCCGCGCCCCCGCCCGCCTGCCGCTCCCTGCAGTGGGAGGGAGGGGCTTGAACAGGCCCCGTGCTGGAGCGGGGGCCCCCTGCCCGGGCGTGGGCTCACCGGCAGCGCTGGGCACAGCCCTGCAGGGCCTTGAGCACTCGACCCTCGGCCGCCAGGTCCAGTGGGCTCCGGCCGCGGTGGTTGGCATAGCTCACGTCCGCGCCCTCCAGCGCCAGGAAGCAGGCGAGCGCCGCGCCCACGGTCAGCTCCTCGCTGCCCGGGAGGCCAGAGGCCTGCAGCTGGGCGGCAAGACAGGGGAGGTGAGGACGGGCGTCTGGGTGGCGCCTGCCCAGGCCGTCAGGACCAGACTCGCCCTCCCTGCCCGAGGCTGCTGGCCCCAGGACCTGGGGCGGCTGGGCCAGGAGACTGGGTCACCCCCACCCCTCCTCCCGGCCTGGGCAAGCAGAGCACGTCTGGAACCAGGCCGAAGGCGCCGCCGGCTCCTGCAAACCACGGAGCCCCAGGCTGCGCGGGGGACCCTGGGGCCCCAACCTCCTCACCCTGGACAGCAGCTGCAAGGGCCCCGGGTCCCCCCCGGCCCCGTCTGCCACCAGGGGCAGCAGCTGGTGACGCTGCAAGGCCACGTGCAAGGCCGTGTCCCCGTCCTCGTCCTCGGTGTTGACGCTGCAGCCCGCGTCCACGAGCAGCGGCACCAGCCCCACGTGGGCCTGCTGCACGGCCAGGTGCAGCGGCGACTGCAACTTCCGGTTCCGTACGTTCACGTCACAGCGGCCCTGGGGGGGACGCAGGCTCAGCCCCGCCCCCGCGGCCCCGCCCCCGCCCCACCCCCCCACAGGCCTGGGGCCTCTGCCACACCTCCCGGATCAGGATCTGGGCCACCTCGCGGTGGTTGTTGAGGGCGGCCAGGTGCAGCGCGGTGAAGCCGTCTTCCTTCCTGGCGTCCACCAGCTGCCGTGCCCGGGCCAGGATCTTCCTGACAGCTCTGTGGGAGTGCAGAGATCTGCCCAGGGCCTGGGGCTGCCCCCAGGGCGGGCGTGGCACAGGAGGCTGCTGCCAGGCGAGCCCACCCCCCAGCACTCACAGCACGTGGCCCTTCAGGGACGCGTGGTGCAGCAGCGTGAAGCCCTGCCTGTTGGTGGCGGTGACGTCAATGCCCGGCACCTCCGTCAGGACTTCCACGATACCATTGGCGCCCGAGCCCGCCGAGATGGCAGAGTGCAGGGGCGTGTCCGCGTGGGCATCCTGCCGGCAAGGGGCCTGCGGTCACTGGGCGGTGGCCTTGACCCCGGGGTCGGGCCCGGGCCCAGCAGCCCAGCACTCACAGGCAGGTTGACGTCACAGCCTTGCTCGCACAGGACCCTCACCACCTCCAGGAAGCCCCTCTGCACAGCCACATGCAGCGCCGAGCTGCGGGCACTGTTGATCACGTCGGCCCCGCACCCTGCGCTCAGGAGTAGCCGGGCCACGTCCGGCTGGTTCCTGCAGGGAGAGCGAGCCGGGGGCAGGGGTGCAGAGCCCGCCGCTGGGCCCATGGGCTCTGTCCCGAGCAGCCCCGGCCCCAGCCAGGCCTCACCCCAGGGCCGCGTAGTGCAGCGCGGTGCTGCCCTCGTCGTCCGGCAGGTCCAGGCCGGCCCCTGCCTGCAGCAGCAGCTGCACCAGCTCCACCTGGCCCAGGTAGGCAGCCACCTGCAGGGCAGTCCGGCCCTGGTTCTTGGCGTCCACCTGCCAGGAGGACCAGCCGTCAGCAGGCACGTTCCTGGCCCTCGGCCCTCGGCCGGGCGGCAGGACGAGAAGGGCGCACCTGCTCTGGGTGCCTCCGCAGCAGCTCCAGCGCCCGGGCCACGTTGCCGAGGGCCACCTCCACCACCAGCCTCCCCGGGTGCTCCGGCTCACTCTTCTGGGCCCTGAGCTTATCAAGGGCCACGCTCAGGGAGCCTGAGGGCGGGGCTGCGGTGAGTGGTGGCCGAGGGAGCCCCGCCTCCCCCTGGCCCCGGGCGGGCTCCGCACTTTTGTTCTCCCTGGTGCGCTCAGCCACGGCCAGGTTGGCGTCCTCGGCAGGACGGTAGGCCACCAGGCAGGAGGGGCTGAATGTCCACCGCTGGCCGCCGACCGCCACACGCAGGTTCCCGTCTCCAAACACCTTCACCACTTTTCCCACACGGCCCAGGGCCTGAGGGGGAGGGCTGGGGTCACAGCAGGCCCCGGGCACGGGGGGCCGGCCGCAGGGGCACGGGCACTCACGGGGGCCATGTCGTCCGTCCACTCGCCGTGCCCGGCCTGCAGCCGCTTCACAGTGTCCAGGTCGTCAAGGATGCGCACCACATCGCCCACCCAGAAGGTGTTGTGCTGGGCGACAGGGGGCCACGTCAGGCTCCCAGCTGTGTGGGGCCGCCCGGGGTCCAGGGGCAGAAAGATGCCCCGCCACACACCCCAGGACACGGGCCTGAACTTGACCACAGCCAGAGGGTTGGGTGGATGAGGGACGTAGGTGACCAAGGGAGCTGTGGGCAGCCCAGCCCCGGAAGTGGCTGATCAGCAGCATCCAGACCAGACCAGAGCAGCTGGGGCAGGTGAGAGGCCCAGTGGCCCGAGCCTGGGCCTAGACACTGAGCGAGCCACGGGCAGCATGGCCAGGGCCCACCCCCCAGCGCAGGGCCCTCACTATGCATCACCTGTCCCGAGACCCCCACAGCTCCCTCCAAGGCCCCTGACACCCCAGCTTCAGGTCCCATCCTTCTGCTTGCCCCACATCTGTGCCCCCATCCCCCACCTGCCCCCCACACCACACCCACCGGGAGCATCTCACCCCACAGCTGACCCAGCCGCTTCCACCCTCAGGACAGACACTGCCCTGGCCTGGCCACTGCAGCCTCACCCTCCGCTGGGTCCCTTCACACCCAACGCCCTCCCCGGTCACTCCCGGGCCCAGGACTGCGTGAGGCAGGGCTGCAGAAGCGGACGCACGGGGCTCAGCCCAGCCCCCCATGCACCTTGGTGAGAGCCCCGGGGTGGAACGTCCAGCGGGTCTCGGGGCTGAACTGCACACGCACGTCCCCGCGGTCGGTGATGCGGTGCACGGTGCCCGTCTGTCCGATAAACTGTGGCGGGTCACGGAGGCTGTGGCCAGGTCGGGCTGGACTCTCGGGGGAGGAGGGCAGGGGAGGGGACCGGAGGGCACAGGGCCTCAGCGGGTGGCCAGCTCACCTCCGCCATCCTGGGGTTCCAGCCACCGTGGCCTTCCTGCATCTCCCGCAGGACGTCCGTGTCCAGCAGGCACTTGACCTTGTCCCCGTGCTGGAAGGGCCGCCCGTCGGCACTCACCCTGCGCTGCAGCTCAGCGGGCTGCCCTGGGGAGGGGCCAGGCTGGGCCTCAGGCGGAGCCCCTCCCCCAGCAGGGCAGGAGGGCAGCTGGTTCAGTGGGCCCAGCCCCATACCAAGCCTCGGGAGGTGCTCCTTGTAGTAGAAGCCGCCGGACGCCTCGCCCACACACCTAAGGTCCACCTTGCCCTTGTGGCCCACGCGGTACACGTTGGTGGTGCCATCAGCCCACGTCACGCTGGCCACACTGCGGCCTGTCTCCACGTCCCAGCCACGGATGTCCACCACGCGGCCGGGCTTCCCTTCCCCTCCTGGGGAGAGAGGGTCCCCATCGGCCTCCGGCTGCGGCCTGGCCTGGCCCGGCCCAGCCCCTCGGCCAGCACTCACCGTCCTGCGAGCCCCATTCCCAGTCTGGGCCGCGCACCACCTTCGCACCCTGGAAGATGCCCCTCAGGGGGACCCGCAGGAGGCCCTGGCGGGGACTCAGTGAGACACTGCGGGAGAGGAGACCCTGAGCTGGGCTGAGCCACTGCCCCCAGGCCCGGGGGGAGGGCAGGTGGGAGGCGCCCTGCAGGGGGTCGGTGCGTGGGGAGACGTGAGGCGTGCAGGCTGGGAACAGCGCAACCCACTGGCCCGCACTCGCCGCATGCGGTGCACGGGGCCTGCCTCAGCCTGATCCCACGATCACAGGACACTTCCCTGGCCATGCCTGGGCCTGGGGCCTCCACGAGGGATGCAAGCGGCCTCATGCCCGAGTCCCGGGGAGCGTCCCGAGCCTCCCAGGGTGCCCGCAGCCCCCGCCTCTGCAGCCCTGCTCCTCCGGGGGGCGGGACCTCGGGGAGGTGCGACCCGGGCGGGGGGCGGGGACTCACGGGCGCGAGTGCGCCGTCTCGTAGCGCTCGAAGGCGTGGCCCAGGTCGTGCCGGTTGAGCATGTAGCACTGCGTGCACAGGTCGTAGTCGAAGCACACGCGGCACTTCCAGCGCATGCCGCGCAGCCCGTGTTTCTTGCAGCAGTCGCAGATGATGTTGGGGTGGCGGACGCCTGGGGCGGCAGGGCCGCGGTCAGGCGGCGGCGCCGGCCCCGCCCCCAGGCCCGCCCCCCGCACGCACCTATCTGGGCGTTGTCGTAGAGCAGCAGGTCGTGCGCGCCCTGGTAGCCGGCGCGGTAGTTGGTGCGGGTGCCCTGGTCCCACTGCACGACGACTGTGCGGTCGGGAGTCGAGGCGCTGCCGTGCCGGCCCAGCTCCACCACCGTGCCCACGCCGCCCTCGCCGCCGTCCTGCTGGCCCCACTTCCAGTCCACGCCGCGCACCACACGCATGCCCACCTGCACGCCTGCCTGGGGGTCCGGGTCCATGGTGGGCGGCACTGCCGGGACCTGCAGGCAGAGGGCGCCCTCAGGCGGTGCAGGTGGCCACGGGCCGGCCCGCCCCGCCCGCTGGACCTGGCGCCTGCTCAGAGCGGGAAGCCTGGATCGAGAGTCCTGGAGGGCTGCTTAGCCCCAGCCAGCCATGAAGAAAGCGGCTGTGCAAACGCTCCGGACCTGCTCCGAGGGGCCCACAGGCCGGCCCCAGGGAGGCGGCGCCACTCCACCAGCACCTGCCCGCCCGTGGACGCTCTTCTACGGGGACGGCACACAGCGGCCAGCGACGCGCTCAACACCGCTGTGGCGCAGCAGGTGACGATCCCACGTGGGCACCAGCTCAGTCCCGGCTGCCGCAGTTCCAACCAGCCCCTGCTAATGCGCCTGAGAAACCGCAGACAGCCAAGCACCCAGCACCCCCGTGGGAGACCAAGACAGAGTCCCAGGCTCCTGGATTCCGCCTGGCCCAGCCCTGGCCACCTGAGGAACAAACCAGCAGATGGAAGATACATTCCCTCCCACCCCACACTTTCTGTAACTCTGCGTTCCCCCAAAATTTAAAAATGAACCTTAAACAAAAACAAAAACAACCAAAACATTGGAGGTGCCCTTGAGAGGCGAGAAATACAGCTCCTGGAAGAAAACAGGCCGCTCCTGGCACAGTCGGCCGCCGCTGGGCGACAGGACAGCACACGTGTCCTCGGACCAGCTCTCCACCGCGGACCATACGGCCACGGCTGGCGGGCACAACGCTGCCACAGGCACCCCGGATGACCACACACAGCGCCTCTGCCCACTGCTCACAGCTGGGACACCCCCACTGCAGGACCAGCCTGGCCAGGTGGGGCACCGACCCCTGGCCTCACACAGCACAAGGCCACCCCACTACGGACAGCAGCAGAGGGCGGCTGCTTGTTCACCCCAGAACAAGCGACACAGGGTAGCAGGGGCCAGGCAGCTGACCCCGGGGCTCCAGGCCCCAACCTAGGGGCTGGCTCTGAGCTCACGGCCTTCTGTGGCCCGGGCATTCTCTGTGTGAGTGGTGGGGGGGGAGGACAGGCTCACAGCCCCAGACCGAGCAGTGATGGCCACTCCCCTCCTCACTCAAGGGCAGGGCCTGTGGCTGGGCAGGTGCCGCCAGGCCAGAGCTGGCCGAGTGCGGGCGTCCTCATGCCCCACAAGCCATACCCTATGCTTCCCAGGAGGCTGGCAGGGGCATGACCGTGTGTGCAAGGGACCACTGCCAGCTGCAGTTAGGCCCCAAGAGCCCCGACACCCCAGGCTTGGCCAGTCTACAGGTGGGCAGCAGCCAGCCCAGCGGTGCCCAGGACAAGGCCCGAGTGAGGGCCCAGCCCCACCCAATGCGGGGACAGTGCCCCTCCAATGCGTCTCCCCAGGGGATCAGAGACGCAGACCCCTCAGCCGGCTCCACCTCCTTCCCTCCTTGCACCCAGAACCGCCGGGGCTGCCACAGAAACCCACGGGGGCTCCCCAGAAGCCTCAAACACATGCCCCAGCTCTGCGTCCAGAGAGAAACCTCAGACCAGCCCAGGCCCCGCTGGGACCCAGCACCAGGCGGCCTCCTGCCTTCCACAGGACATGGCCACGCCCAGACCAGCCACCTGGAGTGCCCTGTGCTGAGGATGTGACCCCAAACAAGGGAGGGGGCTCAGGGTGGCCACTGGCTCTGCCTCCCCAGCACTCAGGCCCCGCCGTACCCACACAGAGCCAGGCACAGAGCCCTCAATCCACTCGCTGCCTGTGTCCCACCTGGACAGTCCCCTAGGGCACCACCTGACCCTCAGAGCACGTGCTAGGTTCCTGTGGTGGGCTGCAGACCCCGTGTCCTGAGGGCACAGCCAGCCCAGGCCTGTCCCACCTACCTACTGGCTGGCCATGTGCCAACCATACGGCAGACCTTGGCTCCCACCAGGAATGCACAGGGTTCCACTGGCCAGCCTGGCCCAGGGCCCCTTCCTGGAAATGGCCCCGACCCCTCGGGAGACCCAGTGGGCCGAGCAGCCTCCCCGTGCAATGGGAGGAGCCACAGCTGCCCCCACTCCCTAGGGGCTCACGGTGACCAGCTTCTGCCCACGTGGCTCCCCAGAGAGCCAGGGGCACGGCCAGGCTGAGTCCCCACCACAGCCCCTGCAGACGCAGCACAAGCAGGTGAGCTGAGATGTGGCTGGGGGGCAGAGGGGTCGCCCAGCTCTGTGGGCCCCAGGCTGCTGGCCTCGGCCAGACCCTGACCCACAGGCTCTCTGCCCAGCCGGGAGCCAGACCTGGGCATGGTGGGGAAAGCAGAGAGAAGGGCCCCTCCCTGCCCGACGCCCCACAGGAGCCACAGCTTAGCTGGTTCCAGGGAACTGGCCCAGAACCAAGAAGGCCTTGGGCAGGAAGACCCAAGTGCCACAGCCGGCGCTGCGGTCACTCTGTGGCCAGGGCGGCACGCCCCGGGCAGGGGCCACACCGCTTGTCTGCTGGACCTTTGCCAACAAGACACGGGCGTGCCGCAGCGCGACCTGTGCCCTGCGGGCAGGGGCTGGGGCACTCGAACAAGGTCTGCGGGCAATCAGGAAGGCAAGAGGGGCCTCCACGGCCTCCACCCGCGGGCAACAGCGCCGGTCCAGCCGTGGCAGCGGCCGAGGCCTGAGCCACACCTCCCGGCGCTCGCTCACTCCAGGCACTTAGCACGGCTGCTGACTGCCCAGCCCTGGCCACGGGCTGTCCCTCACAGGAGCCCGCGACAGTGGGGCACAGCTGAGGGGACGCAGGCAGGATCTCCCCTCCCACCTCACCTCTCGTGCCTGGAACTGCGCCCTGCGATGCCCGGGGCAGGAGGAGGAGCTCAGGGCAGCTCGGTGCACACACAGGGTGCCCAGCCCTAAGGGGCCCGGGCCCAGGATGGCCTCCCCTGGCCGGGGCCTCCTCCTCCGGGGAGGACAGATGGGGACCTGAGCTCCACATTCCAGGACCCTATGGAGAGGGCTGGGGCTTCCCCCACCCCCGCTCCTGAGGCCAGCGTGGACAGGGTCCAGCACCCAGCCTTGGGCTGTCTCCTTCAGTCTCAGCAGCGAGGGGCAGGGCCAGTGGGGAGCGGGCGGCCTCCGGCACGGTGCTCCCGACCACCAGGGAGGCCTGTCTGCCAAGCTTGGGGGTCTCAGAACTGAGGCTAATGGCAGGGCACGGACCTCGGCCTCCCCGGCTGTGGCCAGCTGCTGAGCAGTTGGAGAAGTGGGCAGGGGCAGGGAGGGCGCCCCACAGACCACAGGGGAGTCCCTGCCCAGATGCTGCCCGTGGGAACCCCGCCACCTACCCCTCCCGGACAGCATGAGGCCTCCAAGCTGCCCACTCCGCTCCAACCCTGCGGGCCCCAGGCTCAGAGCGGCGGACGGTGAGCCCCGCGCACCAGCACAGCTGGGCCCCCGCGTGTCTGTGGCCAGCTCACGCTGGCCGGAGACTCCTGTGGCAAGTGCAGGTGCGGAAAAGGCCACCCGGAGGCAGGGACCCCGGGGCAGCCCACAGCCGGGGGGGGGGGGGCAACAGCGTTCCCCTGTGCAGGACGCCGCGAGGGCCGCGGTCACCGCAGCCTCTGGCGTCCCCGTGGCCCTCCTCCCGTTCCCTGACACTCAGCTGACCGAGCCACCAACACAGAGCCACCAGCGTCTGCCCCTGCGCAGAGACCCTGGCTCTGCCCAGGTCACAGGCCGGCCTGAAGCCCCTGGGAGGCCGCTGCTACACCTGAGGCAGCCGTGGGGGTGGGGGCGACAGGCGAGGGGGCAGAACAGGGTCTCACCTCAGAGCACCCGCCAGCCTCCAGCCAGCATCCCAGGCCTTCAGTGGCTGCTCCCCCGGCCGCCGCGGTCTCCTGTTAGAACGCAGCGCTGCCGCTGACCAGGCCACCCCGGCTGTCTCCAGGGGCCGGGGGTCCGGCGGTGGAGGAGGACCAGGCCGGGCCGGCTGCGGAGAGTCCGTGGGAAAGGCGTTAACCACAGACCCGCCTTCAGCGAGGCGCTGCAGCCCAGCGAAGGCGCAGGTGACCCCGTATCCGCACTGACCCTGTCCGGCGCCAGCGACCGGCCGAACGACGGCCGCAGCACCCCGGACCCGGCGGAGTGGGCTGAACACCCCCACCACGACCTCTGACCTCCACCGCCCAGTGGGGTCACCGCTGCCCCCTGCCCACACCTGACCTTGGGCAGAGGCTGACATCTGAGGACCTGTTGCGCGCAGCAACAGGCCCGCGCCCCTCCGGGAAAGGCAGGGCTGCCGCGTCCCCGGGCCAGCGGCGCCCACCCGCCACTCTCGCGGGCTTCCCGGGGGTCTCCTCGCATCGCGCCGCCGCCCACACGCGCAGTCACGCACCCAGCAGCAGACCCCGCAGCGGGGCGCGCCCGCGGCAGCAGCTCACCGGCCTCCGGCACCCGCCTCCGACCGCGGCCAGCGTCCGCCGGCGGCCGAGGGCAGAGGCCGAGACGCAGTAGCGGCCGGTCCGGACCCGGCCTCGGCCTCGGCCTCGGCGGCCGCCCCGCCCCACCCGCCGCCCCGGCCCCGCCGCCCTCCACTTGCCCGAAGTTTCCGCGCCGCCCGGGTCCGGGCACGGGGCCCCGAGGAGGCGCACGGCCCGTCGGCCCGCCTGCGGTCAGGGGCGCGCGGCAGCCGCCGGCCTGGGCTGCTCAGCGGCGGCCACTGCAGGCCGCCCGCCGCCCGCAGCGCCACCGGCGAGCGCCGCGCAGCCCCGCCCCGACCTGCCGGCCGCCGCACTGCCTGCCGGGACTCGCAGTCCACAGGCGCCCGGGAGGACGGGGCGGGGCGGCCGCAGCTCCCAGGAGGCCGCGGGGTCGGGGCGGGACGGAGAGGGGCGGGGACGCGCGCCGGGGGCGGGGCGACGCACGCCAGGACAGGGAGGGGAGGGAGGGGCGACGCGCGCCAGGCGGGGGGGAGGGAGGGGCTAAGTAAGGAAGGAGGGGCTACAAAGCCGGGAGGGGCGGGGCTAAGCACGTAGGGAGGGGAGGAGCTAAGCACGAGAGGGAGGGGCTACGCAGCCGGGAGGGGAGGGGCTAAGCACCGGGGGAGGGGCGACGCGCGCCTGGCGGGGGGGAGGGAGGGGCTAAACACAGGAGGGGAGTGGCTAAGCAAAGGGGCGGGGCTAAACACGCCGGGAGGGGAGGGGCTAATCACAATAAGGAGGGGCTAGGCAGCAGGGAGGGGAGGGAGCGGGGTGACGCACGCCGGGGCGGGCGCGGGGCTTAGGACGGCACAAGATGACCGTGGGGCCGGGACAGCACGGGTCTGCCGGCCGCGTCTCTGCAGTGCGGGGCCACGGCGAGAGGGGCAAGTTACGCCTCTGACGGGGAAGGCACGAAGGGCTGGGGGCGCGGACGCACCGCCATCCCGAGGTGACGTCGGACTCCGACGGCGGGCGGCCAGGCCCGGCCGACTACGACACCTCGGCCTCCCGTCCGGACGCGGCGGCGCCTGCGCGATGGGCATCCCCGAGACGCGTGCGTTGCCGTGGAGATAGGAGCCGCCGGAGTGACAGCTCTGCTGGCGCAGTGGGCGGGGCTTCAGCGGATGGTGACAGGTCCGCGCAGGCTCGGGTTTCGATGGACGCTTGGAGACCTCGGTGCGCCGACTCCGCAAGAGTGGCCGCAGCCAGGTCCGGCCCGGGAGCGGAGCCGAGACTCCGGTTCAGTGCGCCTGTCCATCCGGCGACCTGGATCCGCGCCCGCGCCGGCACCCGCACCCAGCGATCTGGACCCGCGCCCGCGCGCGGCTTTAACCCCGCAGAACAGGCTCCGGGGGCCCAAGGCCGCGGCCCCGCCCCCTGCACCCCGCAGCCCTGGCAGCCGCGGTGCTCCAAGGCTGCCTTTGTTAAGCCCAAGGACGTTTGTGGCATCCCGACCGGCGCGCGTGGTCGAGGTCCCTGCCTGCTGCTGGGCGGACTGCACCTGCCGTCCTACCCCGGGAGACGCGGCCGGCGGGGCCGCACCCTGGGGTTCATGATCAGCCCTGGGCGGGACCCAGGAGTTACCCTCGGGTGCAGACGAAGCCTCGGCGCCGGGCCCGCCCGGGAACAAGCGGGCCTGGTGGGAATTCACGGTGCAGGACCCCAGCGGCGGATTTAGCTGAGACAGCCCTGGCCAACGGGTCTCCGTGGTGCCCGGGCCTCGCCCGTGTCCGTGTAGCTCTTTGGTATCGCCGCGAGCAGTGGAGCAGGGGCGCTGTGCTGACCCAGCCCTGGCGCCCCGCCTCACCGACCCGTGTGAGCCTGAGCTCCCTGCAGAAGCCCGCGGGATAGTCCAGCCCTGGGCTCAGGGACACGTGGTCCAGGCGGCGCCCCAGCCTGCACCCTGCGAGGACCCTGACCCCGGGTTAACGGAGGTCATTGCTTTAGCAAAGGCGCTGGCGTCCCGTCGCCTCCCTGCACACCCCCGGTGTCTGCGCCCTTGGAGCTCACGGGGTCCAGTTCTCCACTGCGTTCCTCTGGGGCCCACCCAGACACCTGCTGTGCGGAGCCGCGCCCTGGGGGACTGAGCCACATGCCCTGCCCGCTCTGCCAGCCGGGACCCACGCAGGGGCTCTAGATACAGCGATTAGGGCTTGGCCTGGGAGCCCTGTGGACAGTGTCCTGGGCCCCTCCCCTCTTGCGCCCCATCTGTGCTCTGGCCTCCAGGAGGCCACCTGCCCCGGGCCTTGAGAGCGGGAACTTTGCGCAGGAGAAAGGTGGGGCAGGAGTGGTGCAGCATCCGTGTCCCACGCTGGCGCTCTGGCTCGAGGCCTGGCTGCCGCACGCCCCATCCAGCTCCCTGCTGTGCACCTGTGGAGGCAGCCAGTGCTGGCCCGGGGCCTGGGGCCCTGCGCTTGCGGGTGGAGCGCCTGGCTCCAGGCTCTGGCCTAGCCCGGGCATGTGGGGACTGAACCGCTGTGGGAGCTTGCTCCGCCTCTATTTCAGATCAACAAATCACCGTCCTAGGTACACCTTTAACTTGGAGACAGGTGAGCGCCAGTGCTGAAGCCGGGAGCCAGAGTCCCACGTGGCCGCGGGCCCCCGTCACTGAGCCGTGCCTGCTGCCTCCCAGGGTCTGCAGGAGGCTGGAGTCCCTCCGGCTGGACGGGGAAAGGAGGTGGACCGAGCCGGCCGCGTGTGCGGCGCCGGTCCGGCAGGGGGCGCCGTCGGCTGAAGCCCGCGAACGCCGCAGCTGCGGGGCAGGAGTCGGTTCGCGGCGAAGGTGGAGGAGCTGCAGGAGGGGAGGCGGAGACGCCCGCAGGCCGGTGGGGCGGGTCGGGGCGGGCGCGGGACCTGCCTCTCGCTTCTCCCGGTCTGCGTAGCGCTTTGTACTTTTAACAATTTTTTAAAAGATTTTTCATTTATTTGAAAGGCAGAGAGGCAGAGACAGATCTTCCATCCGCTGGTTCACTCCCCCAGGTCGTTGCAACTGCCAGGGCTGGGCCAGACCGATACCAGGAGCCAGGAGCTTCTTCCGGGTCTCCCACACGGATGCAGGGCCCCGAGCACTTGCGTCATCTTCCACTGTTTTCCCAGGTGCATTAGCAGGGAGCAGGACCAGAAGTGGAGAAACCGGGACTCGAACCGCTGACTATATGGGATGCCGTTGTTGCAGGATGTCTTTTAAAAAATATTTTATTTTATTTATTTATTTGAAAGTCAGAGTTAAATAGAGGCAGAGAGAGAGAGGTATTCCAACCTCTGGTTCACTCCCCAGATGGCCGCAATGGCTGGAGCTGCGCCAGTCTGAAGCCAAGAGCCAGGAGCTTCTTCCAGGTCTCCTAGGTGGGTGTAGGGGCCCAAGGACTTGGGCCATCTTCTTCTGCTTTCCCAGGCTCATTAACAGGGAGCTGGATCGGAAGTGGAGCAACTGGGACTCCAAGCAGCACCCATATGGGATGCCGGCGCTGCAGGTGGCAGCTTTACCTGCTATACCACAGCGCCGGCCCCACAGGCTGTGTCTTTAACCTGCTGAGCGTCAGCCCCAATCAATTTTCAATGTAAATTTGTTTTCATCAGCTCCACTGGTTCACTCTCCAAATGCCAGCAACAGCCAAGACCAGGCCAAGCCAAAGCCAGGAGCCGGCCCCTGCAGCCGAAAGGGCTCATTTTGACGTAGAGTCGGAAACGCCTCCGTTAACGAACTCTGAGACAATACAGGTGGCCCCTGTAGCAGGCTGTCAGCCGTAGGGGACGGTTCTGAGCATTCCTTGCCCTTGGTGTGATTAACTGTGTCGAATGTAACAGATTTCTTGATAGCCAGTTTTAAAGAGAAGTTACCAAAAATAAAAGTAGGGCCATAACCGGGTGCCCACCAGGGCGTTGGCAGGGAGCTGCGTGGGGAGTGGGAGTGTGGAACTTGGAAAGGCTCCGGTGTGGGATGTGGGCGCCCCGAGCAGGAGGCTGCTGTGCCAAAGGTCTGCCCCGCCTTGTTAACAAATCTGAAACTGTGCACACGGGGCCGGCGCAAGCCTGTGGTGTAGGGGCTGAGCCTCCACCTGGAACAACAGCGACCCACATGGGCACCAGTTCAAGTCCCAGCTGCTCCACTTCCAATCCAGTTCTCTGCTACGGCCTGGGAAAGCAGTGGAGGATGACCCAAGTGCTTGGGCCCTGCACCCGCCTGGGAGGCCTGGATGAAGCTCCTGGCTCCTGGCTTTGGATCAGCCCAGCTCCAGCTGTTGTTGCCATCTGGGGAGTGAACCAGCGGATGGAAGATCTTCCTTCGTGCCTCCCCTTCTCTGTGTCTGTAACTCTGCCTCTCAAATAAATAAATAAAATCTAAAAAAAATATTTTTGAAAGGTGGAGCAACAGAGAAAGGGAGAAACAGACGAGCAGGATCGTCCATGCACTGGTTCACGCCCCCACGTGCCTGTAGCAGCTGGGGCTGGGCCGGGTCAAAGCAGGAGCCGGGAGCTCCATCCGGGTCTCCCACGTGCATGCGGGAGCCAGGCAGGTGGCTCACCCTATTCTGCCTTCCCGGGCCGTCAGCAGGGAGCTGGGCGGGAAGCAGAGCAGCCAGGACTGGAACAGGCACTCCAGCTGTGGGACGGTGGCGCCACCAGCAGCCGCTGGACCTGCCGGCCCCTGACACCTGCCCCGCGTGAGCAGCTGCCGCCTGTGCAGAGGAGCTGGGGCCACACCTTCAAGTAGAAGCAAAGCCGTCAACCAGAGTGAGCACAGACTCCAGCAGAGCACGGGGGACTGGAACCCTCTCCAGTAAGCACTCAGAGCTGGCTCCTGGCCCCACAGAGGAAGAAAAGCGTGGCAGGGCCGGTAGTTGCCAGTAACTAGCCCGGGGGGACCACTGGGCTCCACTCCCAGGGTCTGCGCCCGTTGATGACATCAGAAAGGGAGCAGGGGGCTTCCCTCGGCCTCCACACTCCTCTGTGGCACAGAGGGGGCCGCGTGCCTGCTGCGCACCCCACCTCCCCGTCCGCCTGCAGGTGCCACTCAGGCTCAGAGACAGGGGCTCCCTGCTCCAGCACAGGCTGAGGCTCCAGAGATCCCGGAGATGGGAGGAGCTGTCCCTTGTGTTGAGAGCACGGGTCCACCTTTATCAGAGGAAACGTGGGCTGTGACGTGACAGCCGTGAGCTGACAGCTGTGACGCTGACCAGTGATGCTGCCAGCAGCGTCTGCCCAGCCCCATCAGAGGACACTCCATGCCCGTGACCTGCGTGTCCACCCCTGTGCTGGGCATGGCAGTGTCCCAGCTTCTGCTGCTGGCTCTGGCTCTGTGGTGCTGTCTGCCACCTCGTGGGTTGGAGAGGGGGATCCACAGGGCCTGGGAGAACAGGAGTATCCCAGTGCCCGCGGCAGCCTCACCCCTGCGGTGCCCATGGGGCTGAAGCTGTCAGTGGGACTCTGCCTTGCCCTGCCCTCCGCCATTTGTGTTCGTTATTTGAAAGACACAGTTATAGGGCAGTGGGGGCTCCTCCATCTGCTGGGTCACTCCCCAAATGCCCACAGCAACCAAGGCTGGGCCAGGCCGAAGCCAGGAGCCAGGAGCCTCATCTGGGTCTCCCCTGTGGGTGCAGGGCCCCAAGCACTGGGGCATCCTCCACTGCTTTCCCAGGCGCGTTAGCAGGGAGCTGGATCAGAAGCAGAGCAGCTGGGACTCAGACAGGTGCCACATGGATGCTGGCACCGCAGGCGTTGGCTTTCCCCACTAGAGGTCCTGCCCAAGGGGCACCCTGGGCTGATGACCTCGGCAGCACGTGCCCGGCTCTGGTGGGCCCCATGGGGCTCTGGGGCAGCAGGAAGGGGGCGCTGAGGCCTGGGAGCCTCGGGAGCTGCTCCTGGTGGCGTGGGCCGGAGAGCAGGGCGTCCCACTGGGCCCACTGCGTGCAGCCAGCCCTTCCCCGAACTCAGTGAGCCTGGGCTGCCACAGCTGCCCACGCCCTGCAGCTGTGGGAGGTGCCCGCGCCCGCTGGGCCACCTGTGCAGCCACCATGTTCTCAAAGCAAGAGTGGGATGCGGCCCCGGCGGTGTCTCCCATCCACGTCAGAAACACAAAGCAAACAATCACGCAGCAGACACACACTGACGCTGGGGACGCTTTTATGGAAATGCATTTGTTAAGCTTTTTAAAAATGTATTTTATTTATTTGAAAAGCAGAGAGACACAGATCTCCCACCCACTGTTCATGCCCCTTGTGCACGCGGTAGCCTGGGCCGGGTCAGGCAGGAGCTGGAGCCGGGAACTTAATCTGGTCCTCCACTTGGGAGGCAGGTGCACGGCCACGGAGCCAGCGGGAAGCAGGAATCTGCAGAGAAGCCGGCACGCAGACTGGGCCCAGGTGCCCCAGCAGCACACTACCCGCCTCGCCGACGCCCGCCCTGTGCCGACACGTTTGAAAACGCCAGCAAAATAAAAACTGTCCTAGACATCCGAGTGGACTTGGGGTGGCCGTGGGGCACGGCGGATGAGCTGCGAGGGAGGGGTGCCTCAGCCCCTGCTCCACCCCTCGCCCCTTCAGACTGGGTCTGGTCGTGATGTGCAACACCCTTCTGTTTGTTTGAGACTTGAGAGGCAGAAACACAGGAGAGTGAGAGCTTCCACTGGTTCATTCCCAAATGCCACAGAGGCCGAGCAGGGGCCAGAGCCCGGAGCCTGGAGCTCAGTCCAGGTCTCCCCCAGCACGGCAGGGACGCGGCTGCTTGCGCCGTCACCGCTCCCCCAGGGTGCACAGCCTCAGGGAGCTGGAGTCAGGAGAGCCTAGTACTCTTTTTAAAGATTTCATTTATTTATTTGAGAGACAGAGTTACAGTGCGAAGAGGAGAGAGAAACACCTTCCATCCGCTCCTGGCTCCTGGCTTCGGATCAGCTCAGCTCCAGCTGTTGCTGGAGTGAACCAGTGGATGGACGACCTCTCTCTCTTTCCCTCTCTCTTTCCCTCTCTCTCTCTCTCTCTCTAACTGTGCTTTTCAAGTAAGTCAATAAATCTTTGAAAAGAAAACAGTGGTGTGCTGGCGTCGGTGTGCAAGGGTCTGAGCACACCATAGATGTGGAAACAAGCGGAGAGTCTCGAGGGGCAGTAGGTGCAGGATGGGGAGGGGGTCTCCACCTTTCCTTGCTGGTCTCTTGCCCCTCACTGCTGGCCTCTCCCTGTGGACACAGGCAGGACTGTCTGGCCAGAAAAGCATGCGTGGCCCCAGGACTCTGAAATCCAGGACATGGCTCGCTCTGTGTGAGGCTGGATCCAGGCTCTTGAAGTAGCCGAGCCAGGTCTCTGCCTCCAGTCTTAGGAGCCGAGCAGCTGGAGGCCAGCCCTGCTGGGGGGGGGGTCAGCCCTGGAGGAGGGCGGCCACCCCTTTCCCATGCCCTCCAGTGGGAGGCCAGCCCTGCAGGGGGGGGCTAGGTCAGCCCTGGAGGGGGGCGCCCACCCCTTTCCCATGCCCTCCAGTGGGAGGCCAGCCCTGTGGGGGGGGCTAGGTCAGCCCTGGAGGGGGGCGCCCACCCCTTTCCCATGCCCTCCAGTGGAGGTATCCCGGCTGAGAGCTTCCGCCTGACCAGTCCCTGGGCATGAAGGATCAGTCTCCTTACACCTCTCCATCGTCTGAGCTGAGACTGGTCCCTTCAGGGAAGTGGACATGTGTGCTGATGCTGGGATGTCTGAGGCCAGCAGCCACCAGGTCCTGTGCTGGCCTCCTGCACCTGGCTATCCTGTCCCTTCCACCTGGCAATGCCCATGGCTATCCAGGAATCTGGCCCCGCAGGGGTGGGGGCTGCCTGTCCCAGACCCTGGCCTCCCAGGAGCTGGCCTGAAGTGTGCCCATCTGGGGAGGGGCTCCAAGAGGGGAACTGGCAAGGCAGGAGGCGTGGCTGCCTAGCTCACTGCCCCACCCAGCCTAGCCCCACCACCAGGAGGTGCCCCTGCCTCCAGGTCGGAGAGGGGATGTGGGGTGGGGCTACTGCTCCATCTCCTTTACCCAGAAAATTTGG
Organism: Sylvilagus floridanus; assembly: GCA_949820135.1. NCBI lineage: Eukaryota > Metazoa > Chordata > Mammalia > Lagomorpha > Leporidae > Sylvilagus > Sylvilagus floridanus. The sequence goes on along the minus strand of OX463225.1, from coordinate 341,395 downwards.
GTGGAAGTAGGGCTGCCTCCCACCCATCCACCTGGGACACAGCCCTCCCCCCACCCTCCCCCTCTGCCTGAAAGAGGCAAGACACTAGACAGAGGGTGGGGCGGGGGAGGGGCAGCAGAGACATCAGCACCAGGCCCCTCCAGGAACTGCCCTGGCGGGAAGCTCCACGCAGCAGCCTCCCCCCCACCAGCTCTGGGCAGGGACAGAGGCACCCCCTGCAGGAGGCCTTCCGCCAGGTCGCATCCAGTTCATCTGCCCCTCCTGCAGGGCAGGTCCTTCCCGCCCCACCACCCACAGCCAGGCCCTGGCCCCACCCACGGCCTGTGCCCCACCTCGAGGGCTTCCGCGGGGCACCACAGCGGGCTCTGTCCTGTGGTCTTGGGGAGTGAGGTGGGGCTGGGGGAGGGGGGTCTGGAGTCCCTTCAGGGAGCCCAGGGACTGCCCAGCCACAGGGGAGGGTGGAAGGTGGGCATGGGGCAGGCAGTGCCCCTCTCAAAACCGCTCCCCACTAGGCGCAGAGGCCCAGGAGGCAAGGAGAGGGGGCCGGCGTTGGGCCAGGTCCTGCAAGCCAGGTGTGGCGGTGCAGGCGCAGGGGGACCCGATGAGGGGACCTGACCCTTGGCTTCAGGCTGCCAGAGCCCCTAGGATTAGGCGCTGCCTGGGGATGTTAGCATGGCCAGGAGCTGGTGAGGCCGAGGGCAGCGGCTCCCTGGTGTGTGTGGGGGACTCCCTAGGGGCAAGCGTGCCGCGAGCACCCCCGCAGCTCACCCAGTGGAGGAGCCCCTGGCAGGGGGCAGCAGGAGGGCAAGCGGCGCAGAGCTGGCCGGAGACCCCTCGGGCGCTCCCCTGCACCGAAGGACTCGAGTGGGGCAGGCAGAGCGCTGGACGCGTTGAGGGTGCAGGGTCTGGGGAGGTGGGGCACCGTCCTTCCCCTCCCCGCCGGGGCCCGGGTGAGGCGAGGCGGGAACGACTCTCCAGTCGGCAATGCCCCTTTAGGGTGGGCTCGGCCACCCCTTCCAGGGCCAAAGGTTCCGTCATCGTCCGGGCAGGCGGGACCCTTCCCTCGCCGGCGCTCAAGGCGGGCCCAGGATGGCGCATCGGGAGGCCCTGAGCCTCCGGCTGATGTGGCCCGCCGCCAGCCTCGCGCATCCGCACGGCGAAGAAGCCAGGCCCCAGCCCACGCAGCGCGCCGCAGCCCAGCGAGGGTTAACGGGGGCTGGGCGGATCCGAGCGCGCGCGGGGCGCGGGGCGGGTCGGAGCGGGCGGCTGCGGAGGGCGCGGCGCGCCGGGCAGCGCGGGCAGCGGCGGCGGCGGCGGCGCGGCCCGCGTGACCCACGCTGCGCCCTGTGCGCCCGCGAGCCCGCGCCCCGCGCCAGGCCGGCCCAGCCGCAGGATGCGCGCCCCGCCGCTGCTGCTGCTGCTGGCCGCCTGCGCGCCGCCTGCCTGCGCAGCTGCCGCCCCGACGCCGCCGGGCTGGGAGCCGGCCGCCGATGCGCCCTGGTGCCCCTACAAGGTGCTGCCCGAGGGCCCGGAGGCGGGCGGTGGGCGCTTGTGCTTCCGCAGCCCCGCGCGCGGCTTCAGCTGCCAGGCGCCGGGCTGCGCGGTGCACGCCTCGGCCGGCCGCTCGCTGCGCGCCAGCGTCCTGCGCAACCGCACGGTGCTGCTGCAGTGGCGCCTGGCGCCGGCCGAGGCGCGCCGCGTGCGCGCCTTCGCTCTCAACTGCTCGTGGCGCGGCGCCTACACGCGCTTCCCGTGCGATCGCGTGCTGCTCGGCGCGTCCTGCCGCGACTACCTGCTGAACGACGTGCACGACAGCGTGCGCTACCGCCTGTGCCTGCAGCCGCTGCCCCTGCGCGCCGGGCCCGCCGCCGCCGCCGCCGCCGCCCCGGAGCCCGCCGAGTGCGTGGAGTTCACCGCGGAGCCGGCCGCCATGCAGGAGATCGTGGTGGCCATGACGGCGGTGGGCGGCTCCATCTGCGTCATGCTGGTGGTCATCTGCCTGCTGGTGGCCTACATCACTGAGAACCTCATGCGCCCTGCCTTCGGGCGCCCGGGCCTGCGCCCCGGCCTGCGCAGGCAGCCCTGAGGCGCAGGGCAGCCCCAGGCCCTCCGCTCGCTCTCTGCTCCCCCTCCTCATTCCCGCTCCTTCCCCTTCAGACCCCCACCGAGGGCCCGCCCGGCCTCCTTTCTGCGCTGGGAGGTTAGCAACATCACAGGAGCTTCCCAGCCGGGCGTCTGCCTCCCGGACGGGCGTCTGCCTCCCGGACTCCGGGCTCAGGACTGACCACTGGGCCCGGATTGCGGTGCCAGCCGCGTCCGGGGCCCACCCTGCTCTCCAGAGGCCTTTAATGGGGCGGCCAGGACACGTGGCCCCATCCAGCAAGAGCCATCGGGCACCCCCAGATCAGCGCCCTGCCCCTCCATCCTGCGCCAAGTCGCCACTGCTTGGTCACTGTGCGTGTTGTAGGCCCAGGACCTGACCCTTGGAGCCTGCCCTTCCCCGCCCCTTCCCGGTGGGCTTGGGTTAGCGTGTGCCTTAGTGTCCCAGGCCCACTGCCAGAGCTGGCCTCGTCCTGCTGCTGTCCGGGGGATCGGTGGCCCCACAGCCGGGCAGCTTGTTTGTGCTTCTGGAGCCCCCCTGGGGACGCCCCTTTCAAGCTTTGCAGGTGCCCAGCGATGTCTTCCTGTGTGGGTGTGAGACACGCGGGAGTCAGGAGGTAGCTCAGCTCCTGCGTCCAGGGTGAGTGTCCTCCGCCGAGGCTGGCCGGCGGCTCCCAGGGCCAGTTCCTCGTCCGTGTGTGCTGTCTCTGACCAGGACTCTCTGTGGGAGTGGGGGCAGGGCCTAGGGTCCAGCCTCAGAACCTGTGGGCAGAAGTATAGCTGCTAGCCTCGCCCGGGGGACCTTCCGCTGTGGCCCGAAGCACGAGCCTCGGCCAACCCAGGAGACCTCGGTGGCCACGGGCGGCACGACTGACTGCGTCGTCCCAACCGTTTTCACGCTCAGAAGCCGAGAATCCAGTGAGGCACCAGCGATGCGTCCCGGCCACCCTCCGCGGACTGAGGCTAGCCTTGCCCTCCTACGGGCAGACCCGAGCGGCAGCCACCTCGGTGAGGTTGGGCACTGCCTGGCTCCATGAGCCCCGGCACCTTCTGGTCACTGTAGCCAACTCCCCTCACTGAGAGAAGCCAATGACCCTGGGCCCTGGCTGGTGCCCCCGCAGCACCCACACCCTACCTCTCCGTTTCTGCTCTGCCTGCCCTGGCGTGGCGCTGGTGTCTAAATGTCCATTGTTCTCACACCAAATACCCTGCTTGTGTGTTTATTTGGGAGGTGGGAGGGAAGGCCAGACACCTCTCTCCCCAGCTGCAGCTGCTGCGCCAGGGGCAGCCCTTGCCCTCGGCCGCTCAGGCAGGGTGGAGGCGGCACCCCTGCAGTTAGGAGCGCAGCCCTGGGAGTGGCATCAGGTGACTCCCCCTGCAGGCTGGGTGCAGGCTGTCCTTGAGACCCTGAGGCCAGAGCAGCGGGGGAGGAGTGAGCTCGGCTCTGCCTGTGACTCATTCCCAGGGGGTGGGGTGGACCAGGACGTCTAGACAGCTGTGGGAGGGACGGGAGGCGGTCTGGTCCAGCCGCCTCCTCCCAGAGGGTAAAGGTCGCCTGAGAAGTAGGGACCCCCCCCCCCGCAGTGCCCCGCCCACCCGATGCATCCCAGCCTCCAGCCTGCAGCTCCTCAGAAAAGGGACAGGTGTCCTGTGGTCCTCGACCCACTCTGGCCTCTGTGGGCTCGGGCTCCAGTCGGCTCCAGGTGAGGGACGTCCCCGAGAAGTTTGCCGGGCTGAGCCTCGAGCGGCTCAGGGTCCAGGAGGGGGCTGGAGCTGGTGGCCAGGCCCAGGGTGAGCTTCTGAGCTCACGATCATTCTCCAAAACCAGCCCTATAGGCAGCCACTTTGGGGCTGGCCCCACGTTCCCAGGGTATAGGGCGCAGGACACTGGGCTCCCCTCCAGCCTGGGGCAGCTGGGAGGCCAAGTGCCCCTCCCAGTTGCGTACAGAACGTTCCCTGCCCATCTCTGCGGACCACGGGGTGCTGCTGTCCTGGTGCCCAGACCAGGTGGGGGTGGTGGGGGTGCTGCTGTCCTTGCAACACCTGGATGGCCTCCCTCTGCCCTGCAGTGAAGTCCAGAGGCTCTCTCTTCTTACTTCTCTCTCACTGGTACCTGAGAATCTTGAGTTTATACTTCCCGGGCAGGTGTTGGGGTACAGCCATGCCCAGCTGCTCGACCTCCCATCCTGCTCCCTGCTAGTGCACCTGGGACAGCGGTGGCGGACAGCCCCAGGGCTTCGGCCCCTGCCACCAACGTGGGAGACCAGATGGACTTCCAGGCTCCTGGCTTTGGTCTGGCCCAAACTGTTGTAAGGATTAGGGTTGGGGGGCATCTGGGGCCCCTCCCTCCCTCTCATTCTGCCTTTCAAGCAGGTGAAAATGGAACTCTCTGGAGGTTTCTACCCTCCTGGCAGGGAGCAGAAGTGATCCGTGCTGATTCTGAGATGCCGCAGGCTTCCCAGGAGCCTCCGTCTCCTCATGTGTGAGGGGCACAGCTATGGTCCTGCACCACAGACCCCGGCAGAGATGGACGGATCCTGGCTGAGCCAGAAGCCCTCCGCGTGCCTCCCCGCCCTGTCCATGCTCAGACCTGGGGCCCTTCCTGGGACTTCTGCTGCCCTCATTCAGTGTCCAGAGCAGAGCCCACCCCCTTCCTGCTCCCTGGACCCGGCCACAGCATCCGTCCTCACCGTGGAGCCGAGCCTCCAGAGAAACACCAGGATGCAGGGACCCCCGAGACCCCATGTACTTAGATATGCAGAAGCTCCCAGACCAGGAGGGCCTTATCTGCTACCAGGGTCAGGGCACCAACAGAGCCCATGGGGAGCCCACGGAGCAGCAAGCCATCACGGGAACTCAGCTGACACACCGCTGGTGTGGCTTCATTACAATTTTGAGAGGTAAAGAGGCGGAGGCAGAACTCCATCTGCTGGATGACCACCCAAATGTCCCCCTGCAGACAGGCTGCTGCCGGTCTCGCCCACACAGGCGGATTCAGCTCCAGCCACTGCTGCCTGGCGGGCTGTGCATCAGCAGGAAGCCGAATTCAAAGCTGAGCTTGGTCTCTGACCCCAGAGGCTTCGATATGTGATGTGGGCATCCAAGTGACGTTTTATTTATTTATTTATTTATTTATTTATTTTATTTTATTTTTTTATGACAGGCAGAGTGGACAGTGAGAGAGAGAGACAGGGAGAAAGGTCTTCCTTTTGCCGTTGGTTCACCCTCCAATGGCTGCCGCGGACGGCGCGCTGCGGCCGGCACACCGCGCTCATCCGATGGCAGGAGCCAGGTGCTAGGTGCTTTTTCCTGGTCTCCCATGGGGTGCAGGGCCCAAGCACTTGGGCCATCCTCCACTGCACTCCTGGGCCACAGCAGAGGGCTGGCCTGGAAGAGGGGCAACCGGGACAGAATCCGGCGCCCCGACCGGGACTAGAACCCGGTGTGCCGGCGCCGCAAGGCGGAGGATTAGCCTGTTGAGCCACGGCGCCGGCGTTTTATTTATTTTTTTGACAGGCAGAGCGGACAGTGAGAGAGAGAGACAGAGAGAAAGGTCTTCCTTTTCCCTTGGTTCACCCCCCCCCAATGGCCACTGTGGCCGGCGCACCGCGCTGATCCCAAGCCAGGAGCCAGATGCTTCTCCTGGTCGGTCTCCCACGTGGGTACTGGGGCACAAGGACTTGGGCCATCCTCCACCGCTTTCCCAGGCCACAGCAGAGAGCTGGATCGGAAGTGGAGCAGCCGGGACTCGAACTGGCACCCACATGGGATGCCGGCACTGCAGGAAGTGGCCTTACCCGCTACGCCACAGTGCTGGCCCCGGCAGCAGCTTCACTTCCAACAGATGGAGACTGCCCAGCTGTCCAAACAGTTGGACGGCTGGACACAAGGTCATATTGCCACACGAGGAAATGCAAATCAGCATTGAAAACGAGCCCGTCTGGGGCCGGCGCTGTGGTGCAGTGGGTCAGTGAGTAGCCGCTGGGCAGCGCTGGCGCCGGATCCGAGTGCCCGCTGAATTCCAGCTCCCTGCTAACGAGCCCGAGGCAGCAGAGGATGGCCCAGGCGCTGGACCCCTGCTTCCACGTGGAAAACTCCTGGCTCCCGGCTTGGGCTGGGCCCTGCCCTGGCAGTGTGGCCATTTGGCGAGTGAACCAGCGGATGGAATCTCTGACTCTCCCTATCAGTAAGCCTGTCAAATAAACAAACCTTAAAAAAAAAAAAAAAAAAAGAGCCAACTACGCATACATCAGGGAGAATCAGCACGCGGAGCGCGGACACCTCCAGGTGGACCTGCAGTACAGGCGGCGGACACGCGGGGGCGACGCGAACGCGGAGCAGCAGGACAAAGCCTTGGGACTCGTGTTCCGGGTCGGCACAGCTGTCTCAGGTGCACCTGCTGTGCACAGGTTCTGTGACCCCCAAAGGGGAGCCCTCCAGAGACAGAGCAGTTCTAAGTCCGTGGGACAAAAGGCAGCGAACGCCGTTGTTGGTGACCCCGGTCCGCGGATGGCCTGGGGCAGGAGCAGGCACCCCCGTGCACACGTGGGGGACCCGGAGGGAGCTTCTGGCTCCAGATCGGCCCAGCTCCGGCCGTTGCGGCCATCTGGGAAGTGACCCACTGGATGGGAGACTCTGCCTCTCAGATAAACAGCCTTAAAAGAGAACTCAGAAGCATCAAAGGCATTGAAAGCACTGTTTTTGGTTTTTTTTTTTTTTTTGACAGGCAGAGTGGACAGTGAGAGAGAGAGACAGAGAGAAAGGTCTTCCTTTTGCCGTTGGTTCACCCTCCAATGGCTGCCGCGGACGGCGCGCTGCGGCCGGCGCACCGCGCTCATCCGATGGCAGGAGCCAGGTGCTAGGTGCTTATCCTGGTCTCCCATGGGGTGCAGGGCGCAAGCACCTGGGCCATCCTCCACTGCACTCCTGGGCCACAGCAGAGGGCTGGCCTGGAAGAGGGGCAACCGGGACAGAATCCGGCACCCCGACCGGGACGAGAACCCGGTGTGCCGGCGCCGCAAGGCGGAGGATTAGCCTGTTGAGCCACGGCGCCGGCCTGTTTTTGGTTTCAGAGCGGGGAGATTCCCCATCCGGCTACGGCTGAGCCAAGCAGCCCAGCTGGGTCTCCCACGTGGATGCGGCGCCCCTGTGGGCCGCCTCCCCCACAGGCACCCCTAATCCCAGCACCCAGACGCCTGCGTCCCAGGAGCGGGCGGGGAGACGGCTTCACCACCGGGACCCCAGGTCCCGCCGAGCGCGCGCCGCTTCCGCCCCGACGGCCCCCAGGGGTCAGTCACTGGCTCTCCGCCCTTCTCTGCAGCACTCAGCGCCGGGCCGGAGGCTTCGCCGGGCGTTCAGGCCCCGGTCGCCGCCGGCGCCCGCAAACGCCGGGCAAAGACTCAGCCTGCACGCCCGGCGAGTCTCGGGGAACGACTCGGGCGCCAGCAGCCAGCAGCGCTGCCCGCGGGACCACGGGCCGCAGAACGCGCGGGGCGGGCGCACTGCGCGTCACTCCGGGCGCCCGCGGCGGGGCGTCCCTGCGCGGGCGCGCCCGTGTGACGTCCCTGCGCGGGCGCGGCGGCGCCGGCTCCGCGGGCAGCGCCTGTGAGGAGGGCGCGCCTCCGTGGGGCACGCGCGGCCACAGACGCGACCTCGACCCCGCGGTCTCCCCAGGCGGCTGCGGCGCCCCGGGCTGGGAACCCCCTCGGCGGCCCCGGCGGGAACGCCGCTCACTCGAGGGGCGGGTCGCGCCGTGCGTGCGCACGCACCACGTCGCTGCCGCGCTTCCGGGTCGCAGACTTCCGGCTGCCGCCATCTTGCTCGCGGGGCGGCCCGCGGCTGGCTGAGGGTCCCGGAGCTGGGCGGCGCGGGCTGTGCGGCGGTCATGCCGTCTTCTCCGCTGCGGGTGGCGGTGGTGTGCTCCAGTAACCAGAACCGGAGCATGGAGGCGCACAACATCCTCAGGTAGGGGCTGGGCCCGGCCGGGGTCCGGGGCCGCGCCCCGCGGGGAGCCCGTTGTCCCCGCGGCGGGGTGCGTCGCGCGGCGCTTCCCTTCCGGAGCCCGCGAGGGCCGTGGGCCTGCGGCGCGGGAGCCGTTGGGCGCGCTCCGGGCCGCCCGAGCGGGATCGGCGCCCGCAGACGGCGTCGCCTGCCGGCTCTCTGGACGCCTGGCGCTCGGGACCCCGCCTAGGACGAGGCCGGCTCCCGGTGGCGACCTGGGCCGCGGCGAATGCGTGCGCTGGTGGACGGCCGTCGGCGGAGTGACGGCTCCCGCGGCGAGGACTGCCGCGTGGGTGCGGGAAGGCTGTGCCGTGCCGAGAAGTCGGGGCGGCTGCTCTGCCGGTTGCCGACGTGAATTTTGAGGGGTTTCGTGCCCCCGTCGCCGTTGGCCCGGGTGACGTGGCCGAACGAGGGCAGAAGCGGCCCGCTCGGGGTGACGGCCGGGGGTCGCGTCCCAGCGGGCACGGGGAACGAGCTTCCGTCTCCCCGCGGCCTGGGCGGCCCCCGCCGGTGCTGCGGCCTCTCTGGGAAATCGCCTGCTGTGTCTGATGCTGGGGTCGTCCTCGGGTTTCGGAATGGGCGGCAGGTACGGCACAGTCTGCGGGTGCAGCGCGCAGGGTCGTGGGTTCCCGGTCTTGAGGCAGCTTGTAAAAAACACGGGGAGGCTTCGGGAACGTGCGGGGAGGAGGCCGGGCCGGGAGGTCGGGGAGGAGCCGGGGCCGGGGGAGGACCCGGGCCGAGGCCGGGAGGTGGGGAGGAGACGGGGCCGGGAGGTCGGGGAGGAGCCGGGGCCGGGAGGTCGGGGAGGACCCGGGGCCGGGAGGTCGGGGAGGACCCGGGCCGAGGCCGGGAGGTCGGGGAGGAGCCGGGGCCGGGAGGTCGGGGAGGAGCCGGGGCCGAGGCCGGGAGGTCGGGGAGGAGGCCGGGCCGGGAGGTGGGGAGGAGACGGGGCCGGGAGGTCGGGGAGGAGCCGGGGCCGGGGCAGGGAGGTCGGGGAGGAGACGGGGCCGGGAGGTCGGGGAGGAGGCCGGGCCGGGAGGTGGGGAGGAGCCGGGGCGGGAGGTCGGGGAGGAGCCGGGGCCGAGGCCGGGAGGTCGGGGAGGAGCCGGGGCGGGGGAGGACCCGGGCCGAGGCCGGGAGGTCGGGGAGGAGGCCGGGCCGGGAGGTGGGGAGGACCCGGGCCGAGGACGGGAGGTCGAGGAGGAGGCCGGGCCGGGAGGTGGGGAGGAGACGGGGCCGGGAGGTCGGGGAGGAGGCCGGGCCGGGAGGTGGGGAGGACCCGGGCCAAGGACGGGAGGTCGGGGAGGAGGCCGGGCCGGGAGGTGGGGAGGAGCCGGGGCCGAGGCCGGGAGGTCGTGGAGGACCCGGGCCGAGGACGGGAGGTCGGGGAGGAGGCCGGGCCGGGAGGTGGGGAGGAGCCGGGGCCGAGGCCGGGAGGTCGGGGAGGAGGCCGGGCCGGGAGGTGGGGAGGAGCCGGGGCCGGGGGAGGACCCGGGCCGAGGCCGGGAGGTCGGGGAGGAGGCCGGGCCGGGAGGTGGGGAGGAGACGGGGCCGGGAGGTCGGGGAGGAGCCGGGGCCGGGGCAGGGAGGTCGGGGAGGAGACGGGGCCGGGAGGTCGGGGAGGAGGCCGGGCCGGGAGGTGGGGAGGAGCCGGGGCGGGAGGTCGGGGAGGAGCCGGGGCCGAGGCCGGGAGGTCGGGGAGGAGCCGGGGCGGGGGAGGACCCGGGCCGAGGCCGGGAGGTCGGGGAGGAGGCCGGGCCGGGAGGTGGGGAGGACCCGGGCCGAGGACGGGAGGTCGAGGAGGAGGCCGGGCCGGGAGGTGGGGAGGAGACGGGGCCGGGAGGTCGGGGAGGAGGCCGGGCCGGGAGGTGGGGAGGACCCGGGCCAAGGACGGGAGGTCGGGGAGGAGGCCGGGCCGGGAGGTGGGGAGGAGCCGGGGCCGAGGCCGGGAGGTCGTGGAGGACCCGGGCCGAGGACGGGAGGTCGGGGAGGAGGCCGGGCCGGGAGGTGGGGAGGAGCCGGGGCCGAGGCCGGGAGGTCGGGGAGGAGGCCGGGCCGGGAGGTGGGGAGGAGCCGGGGCCGGGGGAGGACCCGGGCCGAGGCCGGGAGGTGGGGAGGAGGCCGGGCCGGGAGGTCGGGGAGGACCCGGGCCGAGGCCGGGAGGTCGGGGAGGAGACGGGGCCGGGAGGTCGGGGAGGAGGCCGGGCCGGGAGGTGGGGAGGAGCCGGGGCGGGAGGTGGGGAGGAGCCGGGGCCGGGAGGTCGGGGAGGAGCCGGGCCGAGGCCGGGAGGTCGGGGCGGACCCGGGCCGAGGCCGGGAGGTCGGGGAGGAGGCCGGGCCGGGAGGTGGGGAGGAGACGGGGCCGGGAGGTCGGGGAGGAGCCGGGGCCGAGGCCGGGAGGTCGGGGAGGAGCCGGGCCGAGGCCGGGAGGTCGGGGAGGAGGCCGGGCCGGGAGGTGGGGAGGAGGCCGGGCCGGGAGGTCGGGGAGGAGCCGGGCCGAGGCCGGGAGGTCGGGGAGGAGGCCGGGCCGGGAGGTGGGGGAGGAGCCGGGCCGAGGCCGGGAGGTCGGGGAGGAGGCCGGGCCGGGAGGTGGGGAGGAGGCCGGGCCGGGAGGTCGGGGAGGAGCCGGGCCGAGGCCGGGAGGTCGGGGAGGAGGCCGGGCCGGGAGGTGGGGAGGAGCCGGGGCGGCGAGATGGGGAGGAGCCGGGGCCGCGAGATGGGGAGGAGCCGGGGCCGGGAGGTCGGGGAGGAGCCGGGGCGGGGTCGGCACCACTGCGCGAGCCTTCCGGAGAGCCTCGGGATTGAGGCTGTTGGGAGGAGTCGTAGTTGACTGAGCGTGAACAGCGCCGCATCTGTCAGCAGAGACTGGGGTCTCTCACCTGCTGGTACCTCCCAGGTGCTCAGAGCAGTCAGGACTGAGCCAGCCAGGACCTGGGACCCAGTCTGAGGTTCCTTGCGGGCAGCTGGGAGCCGCGTACTTGGGCCAGCATGGCTGCCTCCCCAGGTGCGCGGTAGAGGAGGTGGGATCCAGCAGGCGCTGGCATGTGAGGTGTGGGGACCCGGCGGTATTTCAGCTGCTTCACGGACTGTGCCCTACACCCCTCCCTCCACAGGGCTGTTCTGTCACCAGCCGGCACTGCCAGAACCCAGCCTGCCGCCGCAGGCTCCCTCGTGAGGTCTGAAAGGCCTGGGGGGGCACCAGCAGGGAACTGGATCAGTAGCAGCTGGGACTTGAACCAGCGACCTTAAGGGATGCTGACGCCACAGGTGGAGGCTTAACCCACTACATCACAGTGCCAGCCGCCTGATGGTTTCTTTAATGGGAGATTTTTGATATTTGTTAAGGTGTTTATTTGGTCCATCAAGCAAAAATTGTTTGGAAGAATAGTTTAAAAAATAGTTGGTCCATCAGACAAAGCCTATTGGTTTTCAGGAAAATTTTTGTATTTAAGTTTATTTATTTGAGAGGCAGAGTGCCAGAGAGAGCTGCATTAGAAATGGAGCAGCCGGGACTTGAACATGTACCCACATGGGATGCTGGCATTGTAGGCGGCAGTTCAACCGGTGCCACAGTTCCAGCCCCAGGAATTTTTTTTAAAGATTTATTTATTTATTTATTGGAAAGACAAAAAGGGAGGGGTCTTCCATCTGCTGGTTCACTCCCCAGATGGTTGCAATGGCCAGGAGCCTGGAGCTTCTTCCAGGTCTCCCATGCCAGTGCAGGGGTCCAAGCACATGGACCATCTTCTGTTGCTTTCCCAGGCGCATTAGCAGGGAGCTGGATTGGAAGTAGAGGTGCCGGGACTCAGCCGGTGCCCATATGGGATATGCTGGCGCTGCAGGGGCAGCCTCACCCCCACGCCACAGCCTGGGCCTCTCAGGAATGCTTTTTAGCATGTACTTTTTTGACCTTAGAGACAAGTTGTCATAGTACAAGGTGAGCTGTTAGGGTTGCATGCCCTTAGAAACCTTGCTTCTGTTGCTAATTAGCTTTTTGCCAATGAATCAGCCTTTGTGAGGGGTGTGTGGGTGGAGGAAGCACCCACTGAAAGTTGGGGTGGGGTGAGGAGGGCTGCAGCTGCTAGGGGTCCTTCTCCCCAGCTTTTCTGGGACCAGCAGTCCCACTGCCCTTTTTTTTTTTTTTTTTTTTAAGATTTATTTATTTGAAAGGCAGAGTTAGAGAGAAGCAGAGGCAGAGAGAAGTCTTCCATCTGCTGGTTCACTCCCAAATGGCCGTAGTGGCTGGATCTGAGCGGATCCAGAGCCAGGAGCTTCCACACAGATGCAGGGGCCCAAGTACTTGGTCTATCTTCCACTGGAATTGAATCGGAAGTGGAGCAGCTGGGACTCGAACTGGAGCCCATATGGGATGTTGCTGCAGGTTGAGGTTTTATTTTTTTTTTATTTTTATTTTTTTTGACAGGCAGAGTGGACAGTGAGAGAGAGAGACAGAGAGAAAGGTCTTCCTTCACCCTCCAATGGCTGCCACGGACAGCGCGCTGCGGCTGGCGCACCGCGCTCATCTGATGGCAGGAGCCAGGTGCTAGGTGCTTATCCTGGTCTCCCATGGGGTGCAGGGCCCAAGCACTTGGGCCATCCTCCACTGCACTCCTGGGCCACAGCAGAGGGCTGGCCTGGAAGAGGGGCAACTGGGACAGAATCCGGCGCCCCGACCGGGACTAGAACCCGGTGTGCCGGCGCTGCAAGGCGGAGGATTAGCCTGTTGAGCCACGGCGCCGGCCGCAGGTTGAGGTTTTAACCTAGTGACCACAGCGTGGTCCCAGCAGCCAGATGTTGACCTAGCACCCACGTGGGATGCCAGTATCACAGGCGGCAGCTTTGCCTGCTATGCCACAATGCCAGCCCCCATAAGTGTGTTTTTAGAAAAGAATGCTGGGTTTGTTTAACCGAATTCTGCACGCACTGTTCTGGAAGCGTTTGCTTTTCACAGATCGGAGCCGTGGTGGTTGCTCTGTGAAGCAGCTGGTGGAGCGCATGGCTAACATGACCTGCCCTGCCCCTAAGGCGCCGTCACACTGGCGAACAAAAAAAAATTTTTTTTAAATACTTCCTTGCCGCTGCCCCCCCCCCCCCCAAGACAGAGAAATCTCCTATCTGTTGATTCACTCCCCAGACGCCTGCAGTAGCCAGGGCTGGACCAGGACAAGGCCAAGAGCCTGGAGCTCCATCCTGGTCTCCTGCATGGGTACTGGGACCCAAGTGCCTCCTCGTGTATGCGCCAGCAGGAAGCTGGAGTGGAGCGTGGAACTGGGATGTGGGGCTGCGCTTGGGGCGAGGTGCAAGGGTCCCAGGCAGCAGTCTTACTGCCAAACAGCCGGCTCAGCCACCCTGGGCCTTGCCAGCCTCTGTGGCTGCGGGTGTCGCCATGGTGCCGCTCAGGGCTCAGTGGGGCTCGCGTCCCAGAGCTGCTGGTGTGATGACCTCGACTGCAGACTTGTCTGTGCCTTGGGAAGCATTCCTCGTGAGGGTGGAAAGGGTCTGCTTGCTCTCCCTCAGGTGGGCTGCACGTTGTGTGCCCCTGTCGGCCTGTCCAGTCTCGCCAGCAGGGGCCTCTGTTGCCCTCTAGCTGCAACTGAACGTTGGACGTTGTTTTTCATGACCTCAGGCCCTTTTTTTTTTTTTTTGACAGGCAGAGTGGACAGTGAGAGAGAGAGAGAGACAGAAAGGTCTTCCTTTTCCGCTGGTTCACCCCCCCAAATGGCCGCTGCGGGCAGCGCTGCACCGATCCGAAGCCAGGAGCCCGGTGCTTCTCCTGGTCTCCCATGCGGGTGCAGGGCCCAAGCACCTGGGCCGTCCTCCACTGCACTCCTGGGCCACAGCCCAGAGCTGGACTGGAAGAGCAACCGGGACAGAATCCGGCACCCTGACCAGGACTAGAACCCGGGGTGCCGGCGCCACAGTGGGGAGGATTAGCCTAATGAGTCGCGGCACCGGCCCTCAGGCCTATTTTTAAGGCTGTGTGTGGTGTGAGTTTTTCAGTCGGGAAGGTTTATTGTTAGACTCTGTTCCTTACTGCATGGGATGTTGCAGGAGGCTGGCTGGGGGACGCAGGGCCTGACACGGCCGCCGTCTCCTCAGTGGGCTCTGGGGCAGGGTTTCACTCAAGCTGCCTGTCCAACTTCTGTGTGCCACAGGGGGAGAGGTGGCGGCAGGAGTGTTCCTCAGGCCCCGGTTCTGCTCTGTGGAGACAGCGCCTCAGTGTGTGGAAAGCCACACCGACTCCTGCTCTGTGGAGGGACGTTTGGGGTGTGTGGCCTCTTGTCACAAGAGCCTTGCAGTGAGTGTAGACGTGTGCTTGTGTCCCCCAGGGTGGACTCCTGGCGGCTGTGTCTGGGGTGAAGCTGGCAGTTGGTGGCTTCCACTCACCACATGTGGCCTCGTTACCAACATGGAGGCTTCCTGGTTCCACGCCCAGCAGCACTGTGGGGTGTCCCTTGTCCTCACTCTGTGCACCCATCATTCAGCCGGGGGTGGGTGTGTTCCTGCTGCATGCCAGCGTTTTGAGCTGGGGACAGGACTGAACGGTGGGGTGTGTGCGTCCCCTCAGTGCTGGACTGCAGTGAGCTCACCTGCAACAGGCCTTTGACCTTCCTCGGGTGGGTCAAAGGTGGCAGAAGCTGGAATTGGAAGCGGAGGAACTGGACCTTGAACCAGACACAGCATGGGATGCGGGATCCCGGGGGCGTCTTAGCCAATCCGTTGTCCCTCGCCACGACCCCTACTGAGGGCTGCTCGTCACCTTACTTGAAGATGAGCTCTTAGACACCTCAGGGCTTCTCAGCCTGGGCAGTGTTGACATTTTGACGGCGTGGTTCTGGGTGCTGTGGCTGTGCTGTGCCTCTGATGCCAGTGGTGCCCCCCAGAGGTGACAAAATGTTTCCGGAGTTGTCAAATATTCCAGCACTTTCCTCAAGTCACCAGCTGGTTCTTTGAATATTGATTGTGGCCTGTGAGTTTGGATGTTTGTGGAAACGGAGTCCCCTTGGGTGCAGAAAAGTGATTTGTAAATAGAAAGCTAGGACTAGGTGTCACACACTTCTACCAAGGGTGAGCGAGTTCTGTCCAAGACTGATGTTTGCTGTATGACTGCCAGACCTCACAGTGTGGCGTCACTGTGTCTGAGAAGCGTTCCCTTCTGTTTCTACAGCTCATGGGGCTCAGGCCGTTTCCCCGGGTTCCTGACGCTCCTGGTCGGGTTCCTTGTCTGTGCTGTGTCCCTGTAGCTCTAGCGGGAGCTGTCACGCCATTCTCAGCCCCCGGTGTCCTCGCGTGCAGGACCCCGCTGGCTGCCCATTTCCACTTCCCTTGGCTGTGGCACTACAGGGACATCAGGAAACTGCGGGGACAGTTTACCTGGTGGTCAGCCTCAGAAAGGAATGGAGACGGCGGCCACGTCTTTGTCTTTGCAGTCCAGCAGGAAGGCCAGGACGGTCAGACGCCAGAACGTAAACAGGACCCCCCTGCGTGTCTTGTCAGCCTCTGTGTTGGGGTTCAGAGGGAACAGCCTTTAAACAACTGAAGTGTTCATGTGGATCCCCTAGCTTTTCTGCAACTTGCTTTTGAAACAATATTTCAAGAATAAAATTGTTAGATTCCGGTTTTGGAAACACTCCTTCCTCCGGCATCTGGTGCAGCAGTGAGGGTGCTGCCTGGGACGCCTGCACTCTCTAATCACTGCCTTAGTGTTGAGTCTCACCTCTACTTTTATTTTTTAATTTACTATTTTTGTTTGTTTTAAGATTGATTTATTTTATTTTTTTTCAATTTCACAGATAGAGTTAGACAGTGAAAGAAAGAGAGAGAAAGATTTTCCTTTTCCGTTGGTTCACCCCCCAAATGGCCGCCACAGGCAGCTCTGAGTCGATCTGAAGCCAAGAGCCAGGTGCTTCTTCCTGGTCTCCCATGGGGGTGCAGGGGCCCAAGCACTTGGGCCATCCTCCACTGCCCTCCCGGGCCACAGCAGAGAGCTGGCCTGGAAGAGGAGCAACTGGGACAGAATCTGACACCCATATGGGATGCTGGCCCTGGTCCCTGATTTCCAGAGAGTTTCCATCTGCTGATTCACATCCCAGGTGGCCAGAGTAGCAGAGCTGGTCCATTCTGGAGCCAGGAGCTTCTTCGGGTCTCCCACCTGGGTGCAGGGTCCTAAGCACTTGGACCAGGCCATTAGCAGAGAGCTGGATTGAAGTGGAGCAGCTGGGACTTGAACAGATGCCCATGTGGGATGCTGGTGCTGTAGGCAGTGGGTTTACACACTATGTCATGACGCCAGCCCCTCCCCTCTGCTTCTGTTCTATATTCTTCCTGATGGCAACCTGGGAAGCACCAGAGATGGCTCAAGTGGATTTTAAAGTTTTCTGCTCCAGGTTTTTGGTACCAAAATATAAGCTTTTCTGTCCACTGGCATTCGTGAGGGAGATCTGAATTGAGTCTGGACTTCTGGTTTCATCCTGGCCCAGCCCTGGCTGCTGCAGGCATTTAGAGAATGAACCAGTGGTGGAAGACCTCTCTTCCTCTACCTCTCTTCCTTTCAAGTAAATGAAGATAAATGAAAGTAAATTACTTGATTTGTGTGTTTTCCATTTCATGTCCCTTATCTTTGGTACTTTGTGTCTGAATCCAACTGTTCTTTTCTCCTTTGTGTCTTTCAGCAAACGAGGATTTAGCGTCCGATCCTTTGGAACGGGAACTCATGTGAAGCTTCCAGGACCAGCACCCGACAAGCCAAATGTTTACGATTTTAAAACCACATACGATCAGATGTACAATGACCTTCTTAGAAAAGACAAAGAACTGTATCCCCCAGCAGGGTGCCCTCTGGAAGGCTCCCTGGCTGTCCCTGGCAGGTGTCATTTGTGTGGTGTGCCTCTCGCCGACTCCACCGTGCAGGCCGATGGTCTTGCGAGGCAGGCACAGGAGCTGCGCTGTGCCAGTGTACACAATGCAACTGCTCCTTTAGTTCAGAGAACTTTTTTTTTTTTTAAAGATTTATTTATTTATTTGAAAGAGTTAATCAGAGAAGGAGAGACAGATTTTGCATCCTCTGGTTCACTTCCCAGATGGCCACAATGGCCAGGGCTGGGCCTTTGCAGAGCCAGAAGCTTCTTCCGGGTCTCTCAGGTGGGCGGCAGGGAGCTGGATCGGAAGTGGAGCAGCTGGGGCTGGAACCAGTGCCCATATGGGATGCCAGCACCGCAGGTGGAGACCTAGCCTACTGCACTGCAGCCTCGGCCCCAGGAGAACCTGGTGCTCTGTGGATGGTGCGAGGGCTCGATGCCTGGACACGGAGCAGACGGCTCTGACGCGGTGTTGGCCAGGCAAGCTCCGGTGAGGGGAGTGGAGAACACAGAGTTCACCGCTGCTTGTGCAGTGTCGTGTGCTGTACAGCTGTGTGCCTGCCTGACACACACGTGGTTCCTAGAGGGCCAAGTTTGCTGCAGAACGAAGTATGTGAGATAATTGGAGAGCTTTATTTCAGGAAGAACTTTGCAGGCTGCACCTGCTATTTCACATTCGTGTGAAGAGAGATCTTCCAACTAGGTTTGTGACTGTGACCCCAAGTCCTGATGCTGGTGATAGTGCTCCAGGGTTTTTTGTTTTGTTTTATTAAAATATATATTTATGTAATTGAAAGGTAGAGTTAGAGTGAGAGAGATGTTTCATCCTCTGGTTCATTCACCAGATGGCCGCAGTGGCTGGGGCTGGGCTGGGCTGGGCCAAAGCCAGGGGCTTCCTCTGGGTCTCCCACGCAGTTGGGCCACCCTCTGTGCTCTCCCAGGCGCACTAGCAGGCAGCTGATGGAAAGTGGAGCAGCCTGGGTGTTCCTGGCGTCCATGTGGGATGCAGGCATCGCAGATGCCACAGCGCACACCCTGCCCCGGGTGGACAACGGCATTCCAGTCACCCTCCGTGCCCACTGAGAATTTCTGGTCCCCCTCCTGTTGTCATGAGTGCTTTGTAGTTTGCAGAGGAGAGCACATATGTGTTTTCACGTGCAAAGGACCACAAGCATCCAGTGGAAGCATTTGTCTGCATGGGCTGCATGTGTGTGTTTAGGGGAGCTGCATAGGATCCCCAAGGTCACCCTAGCAAGATGGGAAACTGGGTCCTGGTGGGCCCCTGGGCAGAAGCAGGACTGTTCCCCTCTCCTCAGGACCCTGGTGTGGCCTGTGCTAGGTGGGGCCTGCACACAGTGGTTGCGGGAGATCCGTTCATAGGGTTCTTGAGCACCTCTGTTCCCTCAGTGCGGGAGCCCAGGAACCTGCATGTGGGAAACCCTAAGGTTCTCATGAGCTTGGGGCTGTGCGGGGTCCCATCTTTTCCCTGCTGGGCACAGCAGAGTGTGCTCTGCTCTTGTCCTTGGCAAAGGAGGACGGGGCAGTGGCTTAGGCCCCATCCTGGCCTCAGAGAAGCCTGCCTACACAGTCCCTCTCTGAGATACTCATTTTGGGGCTGGATTCTGTTCTTAGCCCTGAAGACTCTGGATTTTCATTGTTGCTTTTTTTATTTTATTTTATTTTATTTTATTTTTTGACAGGCAGAGTGGACAGTGAGAGAGAGAGACAGAGAGAAAGGTCTTCCTTTGCCGTTGGATCACCCTCCAATGGCCGCTGCGGCCGGCGCAACGCGCTGATCCGAAGGCAGGAGCCAGGTGCTTCTCCTGGTCTCCCATGGGGTGCAGGGCCCATGCACTTGGGCCATCCTCCACTGCACTCCCGGGCCACAGCAGAGAGCTGGCCTGGAAGAGGGGCAACCGGGACAGAATCCGGCGCCCCAACCGGGACTAGAACCCGGTGTGCTGGCGCTGCAAGGCGGAGGATTAGCCTAGTGAGCCACGGCGCCAGCTTATTTTGTTTTCAGCTGTATTTATTTGAAAGAGTTGTAGAGAGACAGTGGGGGGAGAGAGGGAGAGAGAGACATCTTCCACCTCCCCCGACTCACTCCCTAAATGGCCACAACAACTGGAGCTGGGCCAGTCCAAAGTCAGGAGCCAGGAGCTTCTTCTGGATCTCCCATACTGGTGCAGGTGCCCAAGCACTTGGGCCATCTTTTACTGCTTTCTCAGGCCATAGCAGAGAGCTGGATCAAAAGTGGAGCTTTTTTTTTTTTTTTCCTGAGACTTATTTATTTGTTTGAAATTACAGGGAGGTAGAGAGAGAGGTCTTCCATCCTCTGATTTATTCCCCAATTGGCCACAATGGCTGGAGCTGCACTGATCCGAAGACAGGAGCCGCCCCCGTTGGTAGCGGCAGCTTCAGTAGTTCAGGGGGACGTGTGCAGCGTCTGGGGCAGTGCCGTCTCCTTTACCCAGGCCGCAGTCACAGCACCAAGTGTGTGTGTGCGTGTGCTCTCCATTCCTCGGGGGCATCAGGTTTGGTGAGTGGGTGGTGCTTGGGGCCATTTAGGTGGCTCAGTGACACTGTCACTGGCAGTACTTGCTCCTTGGGGACCCCAGGTTGCGGAAAAGTCACCTTTTGATCACCCTTGGGAGGGTTGGGAGTAGGGACACTTGGTCTGCATCTCCTCTTGAGTGAGATCTGTTGTCTTCCACACTGGGGTAGGGTGGAGGCACAGCAGCTAGCTTGGTGCCTAGCTGCGAAAGAGGGGCCGTGGGCTCAGAGCCACAGTGGGGGTGCCAGTCTTCCACACAGCGGGATGAGGGCCTGGGCAGGTGCTTGGCCTGGACTGCCTTGCGAATGTTACTGCTGAGTGATTGAAGAGGAGCTGGGGGTTCAAAGGAGCTTGTGTTCTGTGGAAATGCATTTTAGAGCTTTGTGCTCCACGGCTGGGCACCAGAGCATAGACTCGTCTTACTGCACTTCCACAGAGCTCGATGTACTTGCAGACAAGAGCCAAAAACCCTGCAGTAGAGTGACCTGTGTGTGCAGAAGTGATGGTTTTGTGGTAGAAGGATTTTGTTGCACAGCATTTGGTAAAGGACTGGTGTGTGCAGGGACAGGTGGTTAGGTGCAGAGTGAAGCCCCGGGGTGACACAGTGGCACGGGGGGCAGGGCTCTGGGCACTGCCTTCTGTCACTGCCTCGCAGGGGTTCGTTCCCAGTAAATCAGAATGCAGACGCTGAGCGTGGGGCTCTGTGTTTTAAATCCTTGATAACATTTTGTGCATTAGTCCTGCTTGTATCAAAGTGTGGTGCTCCGTTAGCGCTGGGTTCTGTCCATCCACCCACTCTAGTCTGAGCATGCCCAGCCTCGCTCTTCGCAGCACAGCACGCACAGCAGGGATGATCCTGCCATCACTGGGCTGGCTGTCACGGGAGGGGGCGAGGACCACGGGCTGAGAGCCCAGGGCGAGACCCGAGTTCAGAACTAGGGAGTGGGAATCGCTTGCACAGCGGTGTGAAGTCAGCATCCTGAATGGCTGAGCTGCTGAGATCGTCTCTGAGTCCCTGCAGGCGTGGCGTGAGTTGGTGATCTGGGTTTGGTTTTCTCTCCAGGAGCAGAAGTGACCGTGGAAGACAATATGCCTGCTACCACTGTGGAACCTGCCATAGAGTTTTCAAAGATGATTTATTTGAAAGGCACAGTTACAGAGAGGCAGAGGCAGAGAGAAAGGTCTTCCATCCACTGGGTCATTCCCCAGATGGCTGCCATGGCTGGAGCTGGGCTGATCTGAAGCCAGGAGCTTCTTCGGGTCTCCCACGAGGGTGCAGGGGCCCTTTGCCAGGCCGCAGCAGAGAGCTGGGTCAGAAGTGGAGCAGCTGGGACTTGAGCTGGCGCCCATGAGGGATTCCAGCACTGCAGGTTGTGGCTTCACCCACTGTGTCACAGCGCTGGCCTCTTTTTTTTTTTTTTTTTAAAGATTTATTTATTTCAAAGAGTTACAGAAAGAGAAGGAGAGACGGAGATCTTCCATTCACTGGGTCACTCCCTAAATGGCCACAATGGCAGTGCTGGGCAGGCCAGATCCAGGAGTTTCCTCTGGGTTTCCGGTTGGGTAGCGCAGCCCCAGCATGTGGCCGTCTTCACTGCTTTCTCCAGTCTTGCAGGGAGCTGCACTGGAGGTTGAGCAGCTGGGACAGGAACCACCGCCTGGCCTTAGGCGCTGTGCCACAACGCTGGTCCTGCCAAAGGTTCTGGGCGCAGGTGGGGCTGGATTTAGCTGTTTGCCCTGCTTCTTGCTGATGAAGCTACACTGGTTGGTTCACGGTTTCACCATCTTGCCTTGCATATTGGGAACTGTCTGCTGATGGTGTTAAGAACTCTGAATTTGCCTGGCCTCCACAGGCAGTGAGAAGTATCCTGGGGGCAGGGATGTGGTGTAGCGGGTAAAGCTGCCACCTGCCATGCCAGCGTCCCATGTGGGCAAAAGTTTGAGTCCCAGCCACTCGACTTCAATCCAGCTCCCTGCTAATGTGTCTGGGAAAAATGGCCCAAGTGTTGGGGTCTTTGCACACACGTCAGAAAACCTGGAGGCTGGCGCCACAGCTCACTAGGCTAATCCTCTGCCTGTGGTACCAGCACTCCAGGTTCTAGTCCCGGTAGGGGCCCCCAATTCTGTCCCGGCTGCTCCTCTTCCAGTCCAGCTCTCTGCTGTGGCCCAGAGTGCAGTGGAGGATGGCCCAGGTGCTTGGGGCCTGCACCTGCATGGGAGACCAGGAGGAAGCACCTGGCTCCTGGCTTCGGATCAGCACAGCGCCCCGGCCGTAGCGGCCATTTGGGGGGTGAACCAACGGAAGGAAGACTGTTCTCTCTGTCTCTATCACTGTCTAACTCTGCCTGTCAAAAAGAAAACCTGGAAGAAGCTCCTGGCTTCAGATTGACCCACCTTCCGCCATTGCAGCCATCTGGGGAGTAAACCAGTGAATGGGAGAACTCTGTCTCACTCTGACTTGGCAAATAAATAAATCTTTAAAAAAATGCTTAAGGTCTTCACAAAGGGAAGACACTGAGAACGTATGAGAGTTGTCCAGCGTCACCGTAATCCCCCAGAACTTGGTCACCACACAAAAGCTGTCGCTTCCTGTTCCCCTGACCTCTGACTCACTCCTTGCTGGTTAAAGACATGGAGTCGTGCAATATGAGGCCTTTAGTAGCTGGCGTAAGATTTTATTTATTTGAGAGGTAGAGTTACATACAGAGGAGAGACAGAAAGATATCCTTCTGTTGGTTCACTCCCCAAATAGCTGCAACAGCTGGAGCTCCACTGATCAGGAGCCAGGAGTTTCTTCTGGCCTCCCATGCGGGTGCAGGGGCCCAAGGACTTGGGGCATCTTCTGCTTTCCCAGGCCATGGCAGAGAGCTGGATTGGAAGAGAAGCAGCTGGGACTAGAACCTGCGCCCATATGGGATGCGAGCATTGCAGGCGGAGAATTAACCTATGGCACCAGCCCCCCCCCCCCTTTTTTGACAGGCAGAATGGACAGTGAGAGAAACAGAGAAAGGACTTACTTTATCGTTGGTTCACCCTCCAATGGCCGCCGCGGCCAGTGCACCACACTGATCTAGAGCCAGGTGCTTCTCCTAGTCTCCCATGCGGGTGCTTGGGCCATTTGGGGGGTGAATCAGTGGATGGAGGACCTTTTTCTCTGTCTCTCTCTCTCTACTGTCTATAACTCTACCTGTCCAAAAAAAAAAAAAAGTAAGAATGGCTAGGTGGGGCCGGCATTTGAGTGTGGCAGGTCAACAACCACTTAGGGCACCGGCACCCTGGTTCAACTCCAGCTGCTCTGCTGCTGAGCCAGCCTCCTTGTAATGAGCCTGGGGAGGCAGCAGGCGCCTGGCCCCCTGCCCCCATGTGGGAGGTCTGGATGCAGTGCCTGGCTCCTGCTTTGGCCTGGCCCATCCTTGGCTGTTGCCAGTCTGCCTGAAGAGAAGTCACTTGTCCCTGATGATCAGTGTCCCCCATCCCAGGCAGGGAATCAGCAACAGCCCCTGGCTGGGAGATGCCGGAGAGGGGTGTGGCCGCCACCCTGAGGCTCCAGGTGTTGGAGAGGCAGATGAGCTCACAGCCTCCTGGGTCTGGTGTGCAGAGCAGCTTAGGCCTGTAACTGGCTGCGCTCTCCTGTGTCTTGTAATCACATTTGAGGTGGGTCTGCATTGGAAGGCAGTGGGGCCTGGGAACTGGAGCTCCAGTGTGGGTGCAGCTGTTGGCATCCTCAATCCATTTCTCTTTACTGCTTCTTGACTTGTGGGGAAAGGGAAAATACAAGATGTTTCCACTGCTCCCCCAGTCAGAACCTGCTTCCACCTTGTGGACAGGAGCCCAGCCCAGCCCCGCGCTCTGTCAGTCTCCTGTCAGCTGGACGCACATCTCTGTGGTCTCTGCCTGTCCAGTGGGTAGCACGGCTGGTGGCATGTTGGACTCTGCTGCCCATGTGC
Source organism: Sylvilagus floridanus (assembly GCA_949820135.1). Taxonomy (NCBI): domain Eukaryota; kingdom Metazoa; phylum Chordata; class Mammalia; order Lagomorpha; family Leporidae; genus Sylvilagus; species Sylvilagus floridanus. The sequence goes on along the minus strand of OX463225.1, from coordinate 317,936 downwards.
CCTGGCGCCTGGGGGCTTGTCCTCTTCTGGTCCCCAGCTGTTGGCATGCGCTGTGTGGAAGTGCTGCTTCCCGTCCCCTAAGCCAGGAGCAGGGGCTCTGACTGACGTGTGTGTTTCCGTTTTAGAGCTTCGGCAGAGTGCTCAGGCCTGAGATAGGCAGTCAGGCCTCGGGTGTCCAGGGAAGGCCGCGGCAGCCACTGCTCTGTCAGAGCCGTGCCCAGCCTGGCGTCTGATGAGGGCTCAGGCACTGGACAGAGCTGGGCTGGGCCCCTGTGCGTGTGGCCTCCCGGCGTGCAGAGCACGATGCTGTCGGCAGCTGCAGGATTGCTCCTGAGGGTTCACCTTGAAGACCCCGCCAGAGCTCCCGGCTGCTGAGCCTCCTGCCGCCTCGTGCTGTGGGGCCGCTACAGGTGGGTGCTGGTGGCTCCGGGAGCCGGGTCCTGGGCTGCTCTCCGCAGCTTCTGAGTCCTGATCGTGTCTGTGTGCAGGCAGTGCCTGCCGGAGTGGGTTTATTCCTCGCTGTTGGCGTGGCAGCCTGGAAGAAGCCACCTAAGCCTTGGGTGTGGTGAGTGCCAGGCGCAGTAGGCGCCCAGGTGGTCTCCCGGCCTCTCCGCTGTGGGTGGGAACGGTGCCGCTGCTGTGCCAGCCGCACCCGCTCGGGCTCTCCTGCTCATGCAGTCACTGTTCCCGCTCTGCCGTGGGTGCTGGAGCTAGCTGCTTGCTTGAGAGAGTTACAGAGGGAAAGAGAGAGAGGGAGAGGTCTTCATCTGCTGGTTCACTCCCCAGTTGGCCACAACAGCGGGGCTGCGCCGATCTGAAGCCAGGAGCCAGCGGCTTGTTCCGGGTCTCCCATGGGTGCAGAGGCCCAAGGACTTGGGCCATCTTCTGCTTTCCCAGGCCACAGCAGAGAGCGCTCTGGGATTCCCACATGCGGTCACTCGCTCAGTCCCCCGGCTAGTGTGGCCCCCAGGATTCAGCAGGCCTTCCCCAGGGAGCATGTGGGGGGGGGGGGCGGGGGCCACACTCCACTGCTTTCTTATTCTGTGAGGCATTGTGTGTGTCCTGTTTGACACATGGCGGCTGGAGCGTGTAGGTGGAGCTGGGTGACCGTGACCCTCCAGGCACAGTGGAACGGGAGCACCTTGATGGAGGGTGGGGGGAGCGTCAGCATTAGGAGCTGGGGCAGAGTTGGAGGGTAGAGGCTTGGGATGGGAAGATGGATTCGAGATGAGTCTGACTGAGCCGCTGTTGGATGTCCCAGTAATGATGGGCTCAGCTGCCCCTTGGGGGCTACTTTTCCGTACACCTTGGGCAGTGGCCAGACTGTCTCTTAGTGCGTTCCCGGGCCACCTGACAGTGCCTCTCTCCCCCGCAAGAGCCCCATCCTGTACATAGCTGCTAGGGGAGGTGTTCACAGTGGTCCCGTGACCTCTGCACCCTTCATAGGTGGGCCTCCCAGGAACCCCCAGAAGTACAGCTCTGCACCTTCAGGAAGACGGGGGGGGGTCAGTCTGAGCTCTGGGCCTCTGGGCCTCTGCCCGGCTGTGTTGTAGGTGCAGGCAGCCACTACCTCCTAGGCCATCACAGCACTGCAGGCTGAGCAAGCCCCAGGAAACTGAGCCGCATCTGGGCCCTTCCCTGGGAGGTTTATCCTGAGAGCAGCCTCGTGGGCTGGGCCCACGCCAGGATCTAGAGAGCTTGTAGTTATTAGACCTTCTGTCTGCTGGTTTACTCTGCAGGTGGCCTCAGTGTCAGGGTGGGGCTAGGCCAGGCTGAAGGCAGGGGCCTGAAGCTCCATCCTGGTCTCCCACATAGGTGGCAGGGACCCGGATACCTGGGTCATCTTCCAGTGTTTTCCCAGGTTCATTGGCAGAGTTGTATTGGAAGTGAAGCAGCTGGGGCTTGAACCAGCACCCATATGGGATGCCAGCATTGCTGGCAGCAGCTTAACCTGCTACGCTCCAGCACTGGCCCCAACTTAAATAAATACAGGGTTTGTTTGAAAGGCAGGTAGAGGGAAAGAGAGCTCCATCTAGTAGTTTACTCCCCAAATGTCTGCAACAGCCAGGGCTTGGCCAGCTGAAGCCTAGGGTCAGGCACCCCATCCTGGCCTCCCAGATATGTCAGGGGACCCAGATACTCAGGCCGTCCCCTGCTGCCTTCCCCAGTGTTAGGTAGCAGCCGGGTTGGAGGCGGAGTAGCCTGGACTGGAAACAGCACTGCAATGTGGGGTGCAGGCACTGCCTGCCATGGCTTCATCCACCGTGTCACAGTGTCGCCCCCTTAATCCCTGTGCTTACATTTAAAGAGCAGTTTTTTTTTTTTTTTTTTAAGATGTGTTATTTAAAAAGAGCTTCCATCTGTTGGTTCAATCTCCAAACACCTCCTACAAACGGGCCTGGCCTTGTGAAGCCAGCAGTGGGGAGCTCTGCCTTGGCCTCCCAGTGGGTTGCAGAGGCCCCGTGTGCACGCCATCTCCTGCTGCTGCCCCGAGCACATTAGCAGGAAGCTGGATCTGACTCGAAGCAGCTGGGACTTGAACTGACGCTCTGTTATGGATGCTGGCATCATGGGCAGTGGTGGCCGATCCTGCCACACCACACCACACCACACCACCAGCCCTGCATTACTGAGTACACAATTCAGATCCTCTTATAAGCTTGTGAGTGTCATGGCTTAGTGCTGTGCATCAGAGAAGCGTGGGGGCTGTGTGAGTCCTGTCCAGTCATGTTCTGTAAATTTTTATGATTGTCTGAAAACTAAATTTGATTTTTTTTTAAAGATTTTATTTGCATGACAGACACAGGTTGGTGCTGTGGCGTAACGGATAAAGCCATCGCCTACAGTACCAGCAGCATCCCATATGGGTACTGGTTTGAGGCCTGGCTGCTCCATTTCTGATCCAGCTGTCTGCTATGGCCTAGGAAAGCAGTGGACGATGGCACACGTCCTTGGGCCCCTGCACCCGCATGGGAGACCCGGAAGAAGCTCCTGGCTCCTGGTTTCAGATCAGCCCAGCTCCGGCCATTTACACCCAACTTGGGAGTGAACCATTGGATGGAAGACCTCTCTCTCTGCCTCTGTCTCTGTAGCTCTGCCTTTCAAATAAATATTTTAAGAAGCATCTTCCAGGCCGGCGCCGTGGCTCACTAGGCTAATCCTCCGCCTTCCGGCGCCGGCACACCGGGTTCTAGTCCCGGTTGGGGCACCGGATTCTGTCCTGGTTGCCCCTCTTCCAGGCCAGCCCTCTGCTGTGGCCCGGGAGCGCAGTGGAGGATGGCCCAAGTGCTTGGGCTCTGCACCCCATGGGAGACCAGGAAAAGCACCTGGCACCTGGCACCTGGCTCCTGCCATCGGATGAGCACGGTGCGCCGGCTGCAGCGCGCCGACCGCGGCGGCCATTGAAGGGTGAACCAACGGCAAAGGAAGACCTTTCTCTCTGTCTCTCTCACTGTCCACTCTGCCTGTCAAAAATATTAAAAAAAAAAAAAAAAAAGAAACATCTTCCATTCACTGGTTTACTGTTCAAATGGCTGCAATGGCCAAGGCTGGGCCAGGCCAGAGCTCCTTCTGGGTCTTCTAGGTGGGTGCAGGAGCCCAAGCACTGGAGCCATCGTCACTGACGTTGGGTTGGGATTGGAGCAGGCTGGAGCGGCCTCGCACTCCGACAATGTGGGCTCCTCATTTGTGGTGGCGGCTTGGCCCACGGCACCACAGTGCTCGCCACAGAGTTGACTTCTTGGCAAGGCCGCTGTTCTCCTTAAACCACAAATCACCCTGAGTCTCCTGGGGAGAAGCAGCCCCCTTCCCAGCTGTTCTCCTGGAACCCAAAGGTCCTGCTGTGGTCAGCCAGGGGCTGTCTGGTGCTTCCCAGAGCTCGGGGGTTGCGTTGCCGACTGTCGCATGAGGGCAGCGCCAGCTGGGGCCTCGTGGCCGATGCTGTATCCTGCTGGGCAGTGCCTCGGCCTGGTGTGTGCAGTGGGACTTGGGGTTTGAGCCATTTGCTGTGATCCAGTTCTGGAGACTAATTCATGAGATACTGAAAGCTAGGAGCTGGCCACGTCAGGCCTAACCTCCTTCCCGCCCACAGCCTGGCCGCTCCACTCCTGATCCAGCTCCCGCTGGTGGCCTGGGGACGCAGTAGAAGGTGGTCCAGAGGCTTGCCCGAGTGCTCCTGGCCATGGCCTGTCAGGGAGTGAACCCCTGGTGGAAGGTGTCTCTGATGCTGCCTTCCGACTCCCCCTGTTTTTGCAGCACTGAGTCCTAAGACAGCCAGTAACTATTCGAAATAAAAATGCAAGATGTTTGCGTATGCATCTTTCAAAGAAAATTCAGCTAATTTATTTATTAAAGGTTAATTTTTCCCCTGAACTTTGTTCAGGTTTGACTATGGACAGGTGGCAGCCATGTTATTGCTGAACAATTTCCTGGTTGTTACCCTAAGCAGGTGGTGCCTGCCCCAGGGGACTGCACCCTGCGGCTTGCACAGTGGCCGAGGCACATGCCTTCCCCCACTCTGAGGTGCTGGTCACCTCCTCCAGGTCCCTCAGGAGATGCCAGGGCACTGGGCTGGACAGAAATGCCTCCCGCAGGAGAGCTCTTGGGAACAAATGAGTCGGCTTGATTCTCACTGGCCTCTGCAGGGCTTCCTGAGGGTTTCCACGCATTCTGCACGGAGACTTAGGGGCTTCTGCTGTGCTCACCATGGTCAAGGTGAGGGGTGGGCTGTCCACACTGGGGAGCACCCGTCACTGTCGGAGTGTCCTCCCATGAGCTAAGGGGGCCTCTGTTGTGCTGTGGGCTTCCGCGGATGGTCTCCAGGTCCTGCCAACACATGGTTAAGTGGCACGTAAAATGGGGGCACCTTTGCAGCATTGGGCCCGTGGTGTGGCCTGCTTGTGTAGACAGTTGCCACAGGCCCAGTGGGTGTAGCCCAGGTGACACAGGCATCGCCCTGGGGGTGTTCAGGGAACCCGTGTGTCCGAACAGCATTTGGTCCACGCGGTCCACGCTTGTAAAAATTGACCACAAGGAAGCATCATTTTCTGCTTTGTGGTTCGCTCTGCTGATTTTAGTCCAGCAACGTGACTACTGCCTGGAGAGCAGGGGGCGGCCCCCTGCTGTGGTTCGTGCCTTCCCTTAGGCTACCTGTGGGATCCCCTGTGGCCACTGTGCCACTGAGGGTTAGAGCGGTCTTCCGTCCCTGGGTCATCTCAGGGTGCTGGTGAGGGCTGGGCTGTGTCGAGGCCAGGAACCAGGAGCTTCATCCCTGTCTCCCACGTGGGTGCAGGGGCCCAAGAACATTAGCAGGGAGCTGGATTGGAAGTGGGGCAGCCGGGACATGAACCCGTGCCCATGTGGGATGCCGGTATCACAGGCTGTGGTTTAACCCGCTTCCCCACAGCGCTGGCCCCAGAGGGCTCCCTGATTGCTCTCGCTCTTTTGTACGGAAGTGATGATGCTTCCTAGAGGGGGCGACTTAGACCTCCTCCAGGCCCTTGCAGGTGATGCCGGGAACCCAGGCCGCTTAGCTTGGGATCCTCTTCAGTGTCCTTGTGAGCCTTCAGGTCGGGCCAGGAGGGAGGCCTGGCAGGGCTCAGGCACCGCGCTTCCCCCAGGCAGGGCGGGAGGCTCGTGCTGAGACCTTAGGAGACTCATGCTAAGCCCTGGGAGTTTTGTTAAAACAGATTCTTGTATTTTAAAGGCACTTTAAACAAATCTCTCACAAGTCTTGAGGTGGCTGCTTTAAAATCCTCTTCCCTGTGAATGTCATTCTGTCATCTTTGAGGCCAAAAGCTACATGTGCCCTCTGGGAAAGATTCTTTGATTGGAAAAATGTTATTTTGTAAAAAATGTTTTTCAAGTAAAAGTTTTATGAAAAAACATTATCTCTGGCTTCAGTAGCCAAGCCATAGGGCTGGGCCCCCAGCTGTCTGACAGCACACTGCCGCAGTCCCGGCGGGCTGCCTGGCGGTGTGGGCAGGTCCCATCCTGCTCCCAGCAGGTGTGGCGACTGTGTGATGTTCTCTACACACTTGGCTTTTTCCCAGGAGATGGGGCCAGCGGCCCTGCTGACCAGCGACTGTCTACCGGGTAGTCCGTGGGTGCGCTGTGGCTCTGCCCCTGAGGGCAGTGTCCATGGAGCTGAATGAGGGGCTGGGCTGGGGCCCCCGTGTGGGGCAGCAGGTCTGTAGGCTGTTCTGGGCATCCTGGGTGTCCGCCTGGTGAGGCGACAGTGCCAGCTGCTGGCGCTGCATGGCTGGCTGTGATGGCTGCGGTGACCCCGCCGCAAGAGAGGGGAGGGGGAGGCCAGCAGGACCCCGGGAGCGTCTCGAGCGCCACTGCCTCTGGGAGGACCCTGGGGCTCCCTCTCCAGAAGTCACTGTGTTCACTGGGTCGGACCTGAAGCAGCAGTGAAAGCACAGGGTGCAGAACGATGTGCAGAGCCGGTGTCTGTCCCAGGGGTGGGGGCTCCGGCTGCTGACGCCCCTGTCCCAGGGTGGGGGCTCCGGCTACTGACGCCCCTGTCCCTTGCCAGAGGCCCGAGGTTTGACCTGCAGCTTTCACCCTGTGTGGGGTTCCCGGATGGAGGTTCAGTCCTGGGTCTGAGCGTTTGGCAAGCGAGCCAGTGAGTCCTGTGCCCGCAGGCACGCCGCGCTCACCGTTGGCTGCTGGGAGTTCTCTGGATGTCACCGGTTCTGCCTGACAGCGGGGCCCACCCTCAGCTCTGGGCTTCACACTGTTAGGCTTCATAACCTGCAAAGGGAGCCGTAGTCAGGTGGGGGCATCTTCTGGGGGTGGAGGGGATGGCACTCCTGTCATTCATCCAACCCAGAGCCCACTGCTCTCCCAGCCTCTGCCTCCTGCATGGGGTAGCGGCTGGGGGCACAGAGTCAGTTCTTCCCTGTGATGGTGCGGATGGAGGACCTGGCTCCTCTGCCCCTTCTCAGGGGCACCATGGGGGCTGCTGGCCCTGGACCACCCCATACCAGCTGGCCAGGCTGGGGGTGGCTGCCCCCTGCAGTGTGGGCTCTCTGAGGCTTGGCCATGCCCAAGCAGCCCAGGTCTGACTGGAGCCCAGTTGGCGCTGTTGGAGAGGAGGGTGGCTTGGGGCAGCCCCTTCCGCAGAAGGGAGGTGAGGATAGTGCGCTGTCCAGCTGGGGTGGGGGCCTGGGTGAGGCTCTGCTGTGGCTTATACCTCTTCTCCCCCTGGCGCTGTGCGGCAAGCGAGAGCCCGGCCACACTGCTGAGCCCCAGAGCAGGTGCCTCTCCCTCCTCACAGCTGTCCCTGGGCTGCTGCCACGTGGGTGGCCTTTGGTGGGGATGGTGGGTACCAGGAGCTGCACGCGCTGGCGAGGGCCTGTGGACTCCGTTTGTGGCAACTTGCCAAGAGGCGGCAGGAGCTGCGGCTTCTCTGAGGGAATCATGAGGTCCAGCAGGCCCCCCTGGGTTAGGGCGGAGTGAACGTGCTGCACACTCAGACTGCAGGGAGTCGGGGGGACGGGCCCCGCCACCCCACACGTGCATCCATCTGGTAGCTTTCCTGCTCTCTGTCTGAGCCTGTCAATCACGGTTCTGTGCCCTGGGGTTCTAAGGGGCACTGCTCTGCATTGACAGGAACGTAACCGTCTTTCTGAGCACGAGGAGACAGTGTCCTGCAGCTCCGAAGCCCCAGTCCAGACCTGACACGCAGAGACAAGAGGCAGGGGTCTGCGTGGGGTGGGAGCAACACCAGAGGGGAGGTGGGCTCTGTCACGCCTGCCACCTTGTGCGGGTGAGCGGCAGCAAGTGGGTGCGTGGCTGCTTCCCCACTGACCAGGAAGGGGCTGGTGGCCCTGGCACGGGCCACACGAGTCAGCCAGTGTCCTCGTCCTCTGGGCTTTGTGTGGCAATGAAGGCTGCTCGCCCTGCCGGGCCACCTTTCTCACCGGGGCTGTGGACCCAGCCATCTGGTGTCCGGCGTCCCACTGAGCCAGATTGTGGGGTTGAGTTTCTCCCCAGTGTGTTGGCTGAGGTGAGGCTGCAGCTCACTTGGCATCTCCTGGCCTTTGGCGGCTGGCCCTTGGTTGTCCGTGGTCATGGGGACTGCAGAGGCGTGTGCATCTGGGCGAGGGGACAGAGGGTTCTAGGCTGGCGCCAGGGCCCTCCTGTGGCTGCTGCTCTGTGCACGCCGGGACCCCAATGGGGGGCAGTGAGTGTGGGCTCTTGGTCTGGCACCTGCCCATTGGCCCTGGCTTCTGGACTTGTACTCTGTGGTCAGAGCTGGAGTGTGGAGGTGGGCAGTCTGTGCAGGGGGCAGGGAGGGGCCTGGGCCCCCGGGGGGCTGCACATTCTGACGATGGATCTCTCTCATTCCCGCTCCGGGAGGCAGGCCTGGCCTCAGGTCTCCACTGTCAAAAGTCGTGGCCTCAGCTTGGTCCTAATGAAGACCTGGGCTGTGCCGACCACTCGTCCTGTCTGGCTCTTGCGCGGTGTGCACACCTGCACTCCCCACGCCCTGGTGCGCTGAAGGGGTTCAGCTGGACCCCTGTGTTGCTGGTCCTGTCCTGGGCCAGCCCTGCCTGGCGTAGCCTTGCCAGGAGACAGCTGCTTCTCTGTTAAACCAGGGAGACTCAGGCCTCTGTCCCCAGACCACGTTTTCTGTGGTCGTGTGACACTTGAGGATTAGGCGGAGGAGACAGACTCAGCAGGCCGCAGTGGATGCACTGGGGGCACTGGCCAGTGGCATCCACCGCCAAGCCTGAGTGCCCACGCCTGGCCGATTTCGCCCCTCTGAGGGCCTGGGCTCGAGGCTCTGTCTGGCTGAGCCCAGCCCAGGCTCAGGCGGGCGAGCTCTGTGCCAGCCGGACACCGCCCTAGGCGCCTGCGTCCTGAGCCCCCCCCCAGGTTGGTTTATTTATTTGAAGGGCAGAGCGCATCCACCCGCCAGCTCACTGTCCAACGACAGCAACAGTCGGAGCCAGGCGCTCCGTGTGGGTCTCCCGTGTGGGTGGCAGGGGTCCAAGCACTTGGGCCATCCGTGCTGCCTCAAGGTGCATGGCAGGAAGCTGGGTTCGAAGTGGAGCAGCCAGGACGCCCGCATCGCCTGGTGCCTTCCCGCAATGCACCACAGTGCCATCGCTGCAGCCCTGGGGATGCGCGGGGCATGGGTGAGGGGTTAGCGTGAGGCGTGTGAGAGGTCTCGGACGGCCCGCTCACAGGATTCCCCAGTGTGTTTGCAACCACAGCCTTGTCGCGGGGACCCCGGCTCTGGGGGGGCAGCCCGTTCCCGTGAGGCCCTTGGGGGCTGTGGACACTGCCAGCCTGTCACTGTGGGAGCCCCTGGGATCCTGACCCGCCGTCCCTGCCCGGCACCTTCACACCTGTGGACGTGTCCATCGTGTGCAGTTGCCATTCTCTCGAGAGAGCAACGTGTCCACTCCAAACGCCTGCGACAGCCTGGGTCAGGCTCAGCCCCGGCCTCCCCCACGAGCAGAGCCATCAGCACTGCCCCAGGCTCGGCGGTAGCAGGCAGTTGGGTCCTGGCCCTCGGGACCGGTGCTGGAACGCCGGCCGGGCGGCTGCCTCGCCAGGGCTTTGTTTGGGGCATTTTCCGGATTCCCTTGCTGTGCCCACTGGGCTGGGTTTGAAGGACTTGGGTCTAAGGGGCGCTGGGGCGTCCAGCAGCACTGGGCACGGTGAGCGGGGTCCGAGCTTCACAGAGGCAGCGCAGGCCTGGGGCAGCGTCCGGGCTGAGACGGGCGTGCAGGGGCAGGCCAGGTGCTGGTCTGGGGGGCCTTCCCGTCTTCACTGTGGTCCAGGCCTGTGGCGTGGCCCCTCCCCAGATGCTGCTCGGTGAGGCAGCCGTGGGAGGGGCGCCACAGCGGCGGTGGCAGACCCGAGCCTTCATTCACGCTCCTTAACCCCAGTGCTCAGCTACACACAGAACGGCATTTTGCACATGCTGGACAGAAATAAGCGGATCAAGCCCCGGCCAGAGAGGTTCCAGAACTGCAGAGACCTGTTTGACCTGATCCTCACCTGTGAGGAGCGCGTCTACGACCAGGTGGTGGAGGGTACGCGCACCTGTGCCTGCTCCCCTGCGGGGCGGGCTGGGAGCACTGAGGGCGAGCCCGTGGCCCGGGATGTGAGCTGGGCCCACGTGGTCCTCACGCCTGTGTGCAGTGGGGCTGGGGGCTGGCCCCGGGGGAGGCACAGGGGGCGCGACTCTGCTCCGGGCTCCTCCTGTGTCAGCCTGGCCTGCTGCTCACTGCCTGTTTCCCAGCCATGGAGCTGCGGCACCTCTGACCTGTGTCCCTGTCCCCGTCAGACCTGAATTCCCGGGAGCAGGAGACCTGCCAGCCAGTGCATGTGGTCAACGTGGACATCCAGGACAACCACGAGGAGGCCACCCTGGGGGCCTTCCTCATCTGTGAGCTCTGCCAGTGTGTGAGTACCGGCCAGGCTCGGCGGGTTGGGCGGGGCTCCCATCTGAGAGGCAGCTGCAGGCGCACGCGGAGGCACCCACGGGTTAGAGCGGGGACGCAGTGTGGGGCCTGCTGATGTCAATGAGCTGTGACGGAGCCCCCGGGACCCCTCCCACAGAAAGGGGCTGCGAGGCTGTGTTCCCCCCAGCAGGCAACTGTGCCGGCCACCAGGGGGAGGCCAGGTCGCAGGTGGCTCACGCTGACCGGAGCTGGGGCAGGTGCTTGGGGCACCCGGCAGTGTCTGGGCAGCTCTGTGGTCCCGAGGACAGGGCGCTGTCCGTGTCCGGGGTGCAGACAGGTTTTGCTCTCTGGCCCCTGCACCCTGTGGGCTTCCACCGAGAACCGAGGCTGACCCCTCGCCGCTGACCTCTCTTCCCACGTGCTCACAGGGCACGCGGTGTCCTGTGAGGGGCCCCTCCCCATCCACGCCAGGCTCCGCCCAGAAGGGGGGGCCTCGCCCAGGACTGGTGGTCAGCAGCGGCCTCTGGGGCAGCTGGCGCCCGCCGCGGCTCACCAGGCCTCCCTGCAGATCCAGCACACGGAGGACATGGAGAACGAGATCGAGGAGCTGCTGCAGGAGTTCGAGGAGAAGAGCGGCCGGGCCTTCCTGCACACCGTGTGCTTTTACTGAGCCGCCACGCCCCCTGCTGGCCGGGCCTCCTGCGCACCGTGTGCTCCTCCTGAGCGGCCGCGCCCCCTGCTGGCCGGGCCTCCTGCGCACCGTGTGCTTCTACTGCGCGGCTGCGCCCCCTGCTGGCCGGGCCTCCTGCGCACCGTGTGCTCCTCCTGAGCGGCTGCGCCCCCTGCTGGCCGGGCCTCCTGCACACCATGTGCTCCTCCTGAGCCGCCGCGCCCCCTGCTGGCGGCTTCCCCTCCCGACTGCTTGTACCCAAATAAACTACCCGAAACCGAGCAGGTGCATGGAGTGCTGTGCGGCTCACGGTCCCCGCGCGCGTGTGAGTGTGTGGGTCACGGTCCCCACACGTGTGTGAGTGCTGTGCAGGTCACGGTCCACGCGAGTGTGCGAGGGCTGTGCGGGTCACGGCGCGTCCCCACATGTGCCGCTGCCCCTGGCATCGCTGCCCCTGCCCGCCCTCAGGAAGGAGCCGCCCCCCGAGGCCGCAGGCAGGGGTGGGCCTCCAGCCTCGGACTGCCCTGGGGGAGGGGTCTTCGTCCGGCCACAGCCTGCAGCCCTCCCACCGCAGGAACAGGCGGACGGGGCCCTGGCGTCGGAGCTGGCCCGTCGGGCTTCCTCGGTTCCTACTGAGCAGGGTGGGGTCTGGGGGTTCCCGTGACGTCAGCGGTGGTGCACATGGGGCGCGGAGTGGGGGCCTGGCTTTGGCGCCCAGCCCCCAGCGTGGGGCAGCCAGACTCCTGGACTCAGAGCCCACCTGCCCGGGGCTGACCCAGCCTGGCAGTGACCAGTGACCTGGCGGCTGCTGCCCCCGCCCCCTCCATCCACGGCTGCGGCCCTCCCGCCTCTGGCCCTGTGACCTTGCGGGCCCCTCCGTCCCGTCCCACAGCCGGCGGGAGCCGTCCGGCCCGCCCCGCATCCCTCACCTGGCGCCCTGGGGGACCGAGCGGGGCAGGACGGACTGCCGGACCCGGACCGAGGCGGCTTCCAGGGGCGCGGGGCACAGGTGACGGCGGCCGGCCCGAGCGGATGGGGGCGGGACGAGGCTCCAAGGGTCCCGGGGCGGGGTCCCCGCCGCCGTGGTGCGGGGAGGCCCCGGGAGCTGCCGCCCGGTCCCCTCGCCGAGCTGGCGCAGGTCCCTCCCGGGAGGCGGAGGCCGGCGGCGCGGAGGGCGGAGGGACGCGCGGAGGAGGCGGGAGGAGGCGCCGCGCCGCGCCGCGCGCAGGGCGGACCGGAGGGCGGAGCGCAGCGCGCGGGCCGGCCCGGGCCCAGCGACCCCGCAGCGGCCCCTGGCTCCTCTGGGCGCCCCCGCCCGCGTCCCTTCCTCGGCCGAAGGGGTTGCCGCGGCTCGGAGGCGCTTCCCGGGAGGCGCTGACCTCTGCGGAGGCGGCGGGGCTCAGCATCGGGCCGGGGCCGGGGGGGCGCCGGGGCCGGGGGGCGGCGCTCCGGCCCGGCCCGGCCCCGCCCGATGCCCATGAGCGCGAACACCATGATCTTCATGATTCTGGGGGCGTCGATCGTGATGGTGAGCCGGGGGGGGGGGGCTTCCCGCACGCCCCCTGCGCCGCCGCTTGCGCGCGCCGCCCCCCCACACGCCCGCGCCTTGTTTACCGGCGCGCGGCCTGCGCTCCCCTCCTCGCCTGCCCCGCGCCCCCTCCCCAGCCTGGGCGCCCCTCCGCACCGCAGCCCCCACCTCCGCCGGGCCGCTGCTCCCGCTGACCCGTCATGGGCTCTTCCAGGCCATCGCTTGCTTGATGGACATGAACGCGCTGCTGGACCGGTTCCACAACTACATCCTCCCGCACCTGCGGGGCGAAGACCGCGTCTGTCATTGCAACTGCGGCCGGTGAGTCTGCGAGGCCGGGCAGACACGCGTGATCGCACGTGCGGCGGGGCCCCTCGGAGCGGGAGTCCCACGCAGGCTGGGCCAGAGACGCGCAGGACCCGAAGGGCCCCCCTCCCCGGCCAGCCAGGCGCGCGGGGGGAGGGGCAGTCGGACTGGAACCTCAGGGAGCACAGGTGAGTGAGCTGGACCCCCGCCCCCACCCACCGCCTCATGGGCCCCGGCAGCCAGCGGGTGGCCCAGCGGGTCCTGGGGCCTCCTGGCCGGCGGCCTGAGCAGCAGGCTGGTCTTTGTCCACCCTGTGGAGGGCCCAGGCCAGGTCGGGAGGCTGTGCTACCCAGCGCTGACCCGGGGCCGAGCAGGCAGGTGCGCAAGGTCAGGTGGGCAGGGCCCCCCGGGGGTCCCGGGCGGCCGCTGGTCGTGGAGAGGGGAACGAGGCAGGGGCTGGGCTGGGCTTGCTCAAGGTCACTCGGAGCCGGGCAGAGCCCAGGCCTGCGGCACCTGTGGGTGTGTGACGTCCTGTGCACGCGGCGTGGTGGCGCCGTCCTGACCGTGCATGTCTGTACGTCAGTGTATGAAATAAACATGTTCTCATGAGACGTGCATGTGTGTACATCTGTGCATATTCACGTGTGCGCACACGCAGGCACGCATGCTCTCCCGCGGGAACTCTGGCGTCCTGCTGGACACACACGTGGAGGTGCTGGCGGCAGCTGCCCCCAGACGCGCAAAAGTCGCCCGTGCCACCGCCCTCACCCCGGCCCAGAGTCTGTGCCCGTGGGTGTCCAGGGCGGGGGTGAGGGCAGCCACGTGTCTCCCAGAGCGTGTTCCGTGGCTGTGGGCTTGGACACGTGTGCATTAGAGTGGGTGGGGGTGTGAACACGCCCTTCCCTCATGCCGGGCGTGGAGGGGCAGAGGTTGCTGGGGGCCGAGGAGGGGCACAAAGGTAGCTCCACCCCCCGGGGTCCTGAGACCCTCCCGAGGAGGGCTGCACACACGTGTCAGGGACACGCATGTCACGTGCTGTGGCAGCACACAGGGCTGGGCGCTGCAGGTTTGCACACAGACGCACTACACATGGAGCATCTCTGCATGTGCGCGTCTACATGTACATGTGGTGTGCACATCTCTACATACAAGGCATCTTGTGTTAACATGTGTGTCCACAGGCTACATGTGTGACGCAGCACACGGCAGTGTCTCCATGTGGGTGTGTGAGCATGTGTGCATTCCGCGCACACATGAGGGGTCCGTGTGTGAACCGTGGACACACTGCTGCAGTGGCTTCTGCCATGTGTGCATGTGTGTGCAGAATCTGTACACACATGCGAATGCCTTGGCCATGCCTGTGCGTGGACTGTACATGGAATACATGTATGCAGGCGAATGTTCAGATCACGCATGTCAGCCAGCATCCGTGTGCACACCTCAGTGTTCCACCGAGGATGCGTGTGCCGAGCCACGTGCATGTGTGCGCCCCTCTCCTGCGGGGTGTGCAGCTTACAGGGCCGTGGCCACTGTATACACGCCGTGTCCTGTGCATGTGGCTGGCGTGTATGCATGACGTGCCCACATGGAGCATGTGTGTCGCAGGCAGGACCCGTGAATGTGTGTGCAGTTAGCACATCTTGCTCTGCTTCATCTGGGAGGCTTAAGCCCCTCCCACAATGCCCCCTCTGGGGCCTAGGGAGGAGCCTCCCCATCATGACCTTTGACCCCTGGAGATCCTGAGCCCCGGGGGCCCTGCCTGGCCGTCCCTACAGGGGGTGGGGGCCATTCCCTCATGCCCCACCCTGGCCCGCCCAGTGGCGTGGGACGTGCTGGTGTCGGCTCCTGCCGCAGCTCACAGGCTGTTTCCTGTCCCCAACGGCTGGATCTGTGGCCGGAGACCAACTCCAAGGAGGGCGCCAGGGTGGTGGCCGCAGGGGGCAGCAAGAGGCCAGGTCCTTCAGGGAGGGTTCCCCAGGGGGAGGTGCGGAGCCTGGGACGAGGAGGGTGGGGGTGCCCCATCTCCTCGGGGAGGCGGGAGCTGCAGCCTTGCAGAGAGGCGCTGCAGAGCCCCCGCAGAGCCACACCTGCAGCTGCGCTGGGCCTGTGGGGCGTGGGCCGCTGGTGGGCACAGCCAGATGCCACTGACCGGAGAGCGTGCGGCAGGGTGGGCGGCTCCCTGTCCGGTTGTCCAGGGAGGCAGGCTGCCAGCGCCCTCTGCAGGGCCCCCTCACCCGGGGTCAGGGGCCAAGGAGGCCTCTGGAGGAGGAAGCCTGCGCAGCCTCAGAAGGAGCCCTAGGGGAGGGGATGAGGGCTGGACGCTTTGGAGGCCTGAGCCTGGGCCCAGGTCCAGAAGACAGGGGCCGTGGTGGGCGTCAGGATACATGGGGGGGGCTGCACAGCTGGGGTGCTCTCCATTCCAGAGCCAGTTGAGTGGGCAGCAGGCACGGTGCCTGGCAGAGCAGGGAGAGGCCAGGAACAGGGGAAGCCTGGGGGTATAGCAGGGGCCGCAAGTCCAGGGCAAGGCTGACCACGGACAGCAGTCTCCGGGGAGTGGACAAGGGACCAAGGACCGGGGGCCGGGTCAGGGGAGCAGCTGGTGTCTGGACTTGGCAACCCCGGGGCCAGCGTGCTGTGACCCCTGCAGCGGCTCCTGCACCCTCACCTGGCTGCTCAGGCCACAGCCGTTCCAGCCACTGCTCCCGTCTGGGGGTTGGGCCTGGGTGGGTCCGAGTCCCCTCTCAGCGCCTCCAGCGAGGGCCCAGGGCCGGCAGGACAGGTGCCAGCCCGCCCTGCCGCCCGCAGGCACCACGTCCACTACGTGATCCCGTACGACGGGGACCAGTCGGTGGTGGACGCCGCGGAGAACTACTTTGTGACGGACAATGTGACCAAGCAGGAGATCGACCTCATGCTGGGGCTGCTGCTGGGCTTCTGCATCAGCTGGTTCCTGGTGTGGGTGGACGGCGTGCTGCACTGCGCGGTGCGCGCCTGGAGGGCTGGCCGGCGCTACGGTGAGTGCCCCGCGCCCACCGCCGCGGCCAGCACGCCCGCGGCCTGCTCGGCCCGGCCGCCTCACCCGCCCTGTCCCCCTGCAGATGGCTCCTGGACCTGGCTGCCCAAGCTGTGCAGCCTGCGGGAGCTGGGGCGGCGGCCACACAGGCCCTTCGAGGAGGCGGCCGGGAACATGGTGCACGTGAAGCAGAAACTCTACCACAACGGCCACCCCAGCCCGCGGCACCTGTGAGCCGCGCACGGGACTCGCCGGGGCCCCAGGGCCGCCGGCCACGGAGACGTCAAAGGGACCTCGTGGGCACCCGGGCCGGTGGGACTGGACGGCAGCCTTGGGCCCGGGGCGCCTGGGGCCGTGCCCGGCCTAGCCGCCCACCAGGCAAGTCCAGCGGAAGGTGCTGTCTCTCCTTTTTATACAGGGGGTAGGGCGGGGACTGGGGTGGGGGAGGCTGCCAGGCCTCAGGAGGGCAGGGTCCCAGCCCGGCAGGGCACAGGGGCCTCACCTGGCCTGCAGCCGCGTCCAGCTGAAAGCCGCTGTGTGTGTTTCCTGTGAGCTCTGTCCATCTGTCCATCCGTGTCGTCTGGAGGGAAGGGAGGCGCCAAGGGCCAGCGCCCGGCACACGGGAGCATGTGCGTGCGGCGTGCACGACCGCGAGGTGGGGGCGGAGGTCGGGGTCCTCGGCCACGGCGCCCCCCTGTGATGCCCACCCCACCTGGTCAGTAAACTCTCCAGAAAGCTCCAGCCTCTGCCTCGTCCATCACCCCTGACCCTAGGCCACAGTGTGGCTGGAGAAACACACGACCAGCCAGCGCTCAGCTCAGATGGCTTTATTCAGTTCTGATAAAAAGACCCCAGCTCCACCCTGGGGGAGCAACAGGCCCCAGGCACAGCCACCGGGCCCCACACGCCTGGGGAAGCCCAGGCCACCCAGCTGGTGTCCTGGTGGGTCCTGCCCCTGGCCTAGCCCTCCCACAGCAGACCCCAATCCTGTGGTCCCCTGGGGATTTAGCTAGCACCTGCCATGCCTGGGGGCCCAGGTGGGTGGGGCCTGGGGACACCTCTCCCCAGGGGTAGGAAGGAGGCCCCCAGAGGGAAAGGGTGGCTGCTGTAAAGGCTGGGGTCCGAGCCCCGCCCAGCCCCGTGGGCTCAGGGGTCGGGGTGGGGGCTGCCCCCAGGCAGCGACCCCTCGGCCTTCAGCCACGCTGTCTTCTGCTGGTGCTGCTGGATGGCGTCCTGCACGCGGGCGTCCACCATGGCCTCAGTGAGGACCCCGTCCTCAGAGGCGTATGCCATGGCCTGGCAGGGAAGAGGATACAGTTCTGCTTCGGGCAGGCCCAGGACCCGCTCCCCCCGCCTGGGCCTGCGGTCTCCAGGTTCTCAGTGATTAAAACCAGGAACCTGCAGGGGCACAGGGCCTGGGACGCTGTGGGGGATGGGGCCTTCCCCTCGGACAGCTGAGCAGAGACCCTCACCCCACATCCCGGTGCTGCAGGGTGGTGCCGAGGCCCTGCCACGGCTATGTGGGCGCAGGCAGAGGGGCCGCTGAAAACCACCCACCCACAGTGGCATAACGAGTCCCAGGCACGGGGTTAGCCAAGCTCCAGAAAACCTGTCCCAGGAGGGAACTCAGCACCTCAGAGCAACCGCAGGCCGCGTGCACCCTCCCTGCTGCCTGGGCCTGCCCATTCCCCCGCAATCCAGCTCCCTGTCAAGGTGCCCGGGAGGCAGCAGGTGACCGCCCCAGTGCTGGGGACACTGCCACCTGAAGACCCAGGTGGAACTGCCAGCTTCGCCTGCCTAGCCCAGCTCTTAGGCATCTGGGGAGAGAACCGGAGGGAAGACCGACCTCCCTCCCTCCTTTGGTGCTCTTGAAAACCCCAGTGCCAGTTCTTCCCAAAACTAGCAAATCACCCTGAAACTCACATGGGGTCTCAAGGGATCCCGAACAGCCAAAGACGTCTTAAAAAATAACAGAACGGGGCCAGCCTAACAGCGCGGCAGGTTAAGGCCTGCCCACAGCACTGGCACCCTATGGGCACAAGTTCAGCGCCAGCTGCTCCACTTCCTGTCCAGCCCCCTGCCAATGGCCAGGGAAAGCAGAAGACGGCCCGTGGGAGGCCCGTAAGAGGCTCCTGGCTTCTGATCGGCTCAGCTCCAGCCACTGCAGCCATCTGGGGAGTGAACCAGCAACGGAAGCTCCCCCCACCAACTCTGCCCTTCTAATGATTAAATCAATCTTTTTAAGACATTTTTTAAATTAAAAATATATATATATATGACAAGCAGCCTCCCACGACCAGCACCCACAGAGGCACTGGCTGGAGGTTCAGCTGCTCCACTTCCGACCCGGCTCCCTGTTACGGAGGGCAGATGGGCCGCGTCCCTGGGCCTCCGCCACCCATGTGGGAGACCCAGCGGGAGGCCTGGCTCCAGCCTGGCCGGGCGCTGGCCACTGTGGCCACCTGGGGAGCGAACCAGCCAATGGAAGAGCTCTTTCTCTCCATAACTCTTTTTTTAAAAAAAGATTTATTTGAAAGTCAGAGTTACACAGAGAGAGAAGGAGAAGGAGGGAGAGAGAGAGAGGTCTTCCATCTGCTGGTTCACTCCCCAAATGGTGACAATGGTCAGAGCTGTGCTGATCCGAAGCCAGGAGCCAGCAGCCTCCTCTGGGTCTCCCACATGGTTGGGTGCGGGGGCCTAAGCACTTGGACCATCCTCCACTGCCTTCCTAGGCCACAGCAGAAAGCTGGATCAGAAGTGGAGCAGCCGGGACTCGAACCGGTGCACATATGGGATGTCAGCACTGCAGGCAGCAGCTGTACCCACTCTGCCACAGCGCTGGCCCCGCTGACTTTCAATGAATAAGTAAGTGATTGGAAGTGGGGCCAGTGTGGAGGCGCAGGCTGAACCCAGCTCTGGACGCCCACATTCCGTATCCTCCAGACCTGACCCAGCACCGGGGGAAGCAGGGCCCCTGCACCCGCGTGAGACCCAGATGGAGCTCCCGGCTCCTGGCTTCAGCCTGGCCCAGGCCCAGCCCTTGCAGCCACTGAAAGAACGAAGCAGTGGGAGCGAGCTCCACCTCTCGACCAAAATGAAAATGAAATCACACGTGGTCAATCACCACACCAAGAGATCAATGATCAGGAAGTGCCAGAGCCACACCCCACGATGAGAGGCTGGGGCCTGTGTACTGCAGGTGGGGACAAGGGGGCCAGAGTTAAAGAGACCAGCGTGTGCCCTGGCCACTGCTGCGGACAGGGCTCAGGACGGACACCTGCATGCGTCCACAGCAGCCGATGGAGCCCTCCCCAGCCCACGCCCACAGTGGGACCCTGGCAGCCTGAACAGGAAGGAGACCCCGACACCTGCCCCCACTCTGTGCTCAGGGACAGTGCATGCCCACCACCCTGCCACAGAGGTGAGCGACAGACCTCACACCAGTGTGGCTGCCCTGGCCGGCACCAGACACCCAAGAGCAGCCACTCCGTTCAAGCCACAGCGGCACTGCCCCTCCCCCCAGGCCACTGCCGCCCCCACCCCAACCTTGGTGAGGACAGTACCCGACAGTGCCCCAGGCTCTCCCGACTGCTGGGAGGGCACTGGGCGGGCGTCACCTGCTCTGGCCATGAGCTGCGAGGGGCACGAGGCCAGGGGGTGCTGAGTCGTTGCTCATGCTGCCGCCAGGGAGTGAGCTTGGAGACCGACCGCGGGGACAGCGAGGCACGGTGTGCACCAGGGCCTCCCCATCTGGGACTCCGGGGCCTGGCCTCATGCCCTCTTCCGTCCGGCTGGCGGTGGAGACAGCCCTGGACCCTGAGTACCCACTGCGAGCCGGGCTGCTGGGGGGGCAGCCGCCGCCCGCCGGCTCTTCTCTCCTGGCACCCAGAGCGTGGGACGGCACCACCTGGGAGGCCGGCGACAGAGAGGGCCATGCGTGCCTGGCCCCTGCCTGGTCTGGGAAGTGGGGACGCTGTGAGGACGCACACGGCGGCAGGCCATCAGAAGGCACCGACAGCATGGAGCCCGCTGCGGCCTGGCTCTGACATGGGAAGCCACCTCGCACCTCTGCCTGCAGCTGGGGAGCCGTGTTGGGCCTCATCTGATCTGTGTGAAGCCACCAGCACCCCTCGCCGTCCTCAGCACAGGGCCCCTGGACCAGGAGCAGATGACTGAGGGCCTGACCCCGTGGCACCCGTGGGCCATGTCCCCCACTCACCTGCCAGGCCACAGCCAACTGGGCGATCTCTCGACCCGACATGCCCTCTGTCAGCCGGGCCACCTCCGAGCACTTCCTTCCGTAGTCAAACTGGGCCAGCTTCAGCCGCCTGCAGGAGGGGTCCCAGGGGTGCCAGGGCTGAGACCCACGGGCAAGGCCAGAGTCCTACAGGACACGAGCTCCCGCGGGCACAGGAGCGGGAGGGAGGCTGCAAACCTGCCCCACACTTGCCCAAGTCAGTGCCCGAGACCCCCATGAGCCCAACTCTGCTCCCCTTCCTGCAGGAGCTGGGGTGGCCTTCACAGGAGAGGGCCCAGGTCTTCAGCTGTTGTGGGGGCAGCCTTGCCCTCAGCACCCCCAGCACAGCTGCCTGCACACGGGCACAGGCAGGCCAGACCGAGGACAGCACACAAATGCCGACAGCGTCCGCTGAAGGACCGAGGCAAATGCAGAGAAAGAGGTCACAGAAATCAGGCCATGGCGCTCGGGCTGTGACAGCCCCCGGGAGCAGGCGCCTGCCAGCCAGGGACAGGGACAGAGCAGACAGGCCCAGGTAAGTGGGTCCCAGGGGACCCACAGCAGCCATGGGGGCAGCAGGGGGAGCCGAGTTCTTCCAGAACAGAAATGGCGCCAGGGGGATTTAGGTCATGTGTGCAAAAACCCAGCCCCCTGGAGATGGCCCCAGAGCAGCCTCTGCTTATGGGGACGCCCCAGCCCCTCACCACCACGGCTGTCAACTGCCAGGCACAGGGGCTCTGGCCATAGGCAGCCAGTGCCCCCTGGGAGGCAGACACAGCCCCTTGGAGCAGTTCTTGGGAGCGGCAGGCACCTGTGTCCTGGGACAGTAGGGGCTGCACTGCTGGGTCAGCAGTGGACAACAGTGACCAACCTGCCCCCCCCCCACAGGGGCCCTGAGCAAGGTGCACAGGTGCAGCTGCTCAGGCCTTGACCAGGGAGGCAAGGGGCCAATGACACGTCCCTCAAAGACCCCAGGACTCCGGGGCACGAGGCCTGGCCTGCCCACCCCGGCCCTGGCTGGAGATGCCTGCGGGCTTCTGGACACCCGGGCGTGAGGGAGCAGGACCGCGGGCAGAGGCCGGCGCCCAGTCCGGCAGGGGGCGGGCTGTGGGCCGCGGACACTCACTGCTTTCCCTCCGTGGCCGGCTTGAGGATGTGCTTGTCGAAATACATCCGCACCAGGCGCTCCCGCTCCTCCCGCCGCGGCAGCTCGAAGCCCACCAGCTCGTCGATTCGGTCATTGACGGCCCAGTCGAACTGCTCCGGCTGGTTGCTGGCCAGGACCAGCATGAACCTGCGGTGGCAGACGGCAGCGGCTGAGTGGCGGTGGACCACCCCCAGGGGCACCCGAGCCCAGAAAACGCCGGAAGACCCAGCCCCACAGGCCCAACCACTCCTCTGTGCCCCAAACCCTTGACCGCCCAAGGCCTGGCCCTCACCCCCACCGCACTTCCTTAACTGACCCTGTGGGCACTCGTGGGCTTAACTGGAAAGAGCGCAGAGGGTCCCTGGGGTCTGAACAGGAGAGCAGGGGCCCGCGGTCCAGGGCGCAGCTGGGCAGAGCCCTCACCCTGGCCTGCACAGGGAGCGGCCACACACCTGTCCCGGCCAGCGGGGGACTGCAGAGGCCCCGCCAGGGCAGAGCAGCAAAGCAAGGCCCTGGGGGTGCGCACGCCGCCACCCCGGCTGCACCGCTCAGCAGCCCCCCAGCTCGCGGTCCTCCTCGCAGTCCGACTGCCCAGCTGTGTCCCCACCCCGGCCTTGCTGCACCGAGCGCACCTCAGGCGGGGGCCGGGCCCTGCCCAGCGAGGCCACCCTTACTTGCTGCTGTGTTGGCCCGTCCTGTGCAGGAACGCATTCAGGGTGGCCCTGAGGTCCTCGCTTATCTTCTCCTGTGGGGAGAATGTTCTGTGTGGGCGGCCAGCAGCAGGTGCGCCTGGGCACAGAACGAAACAGCAGGGCGGAGCCGCAGGGAGGGGCGGGACCACCAACACACATGCGCGAGCCGGAGCTGGGAGGCTGCAGCCTGACTTCAAGCCGATTCAAACACGCAAGAGCAGCCGACGAAACAGAGCCCACAGCCTTCCACAGGGAACGCCCAGCATGGGAGCCACGGGAGCCACGGGAGCCCCCAGCCCTGCCTACGGCCCCAGGCCAGACAGGGGCTTCCACGGGTACTCACGGTGGCCCGCTTCCTCAGAAAGGCGTCTGCCTCGTCCACGAAGAGCAGGAGGCTGTGAACCAGAGAGCGTCCCGCCGAGGGACCGGCTGAGCCGCAGCACCCGGGAGCACCCAGGAGTACCAGGAGCAGGCCCCAGGGAGGAGCCACTCCGTGCACAGGCTCCGCCTATTGGGCGGCTCCAACCGTGAACCCCACTCCTCCTGGGCTCCACAGTGCGGCCCTGCTCCCGGCCACCTGTGGGAACCGCGGCAGCGTCTCCTTCCTGGAAGGCCCCATCCAACCCTCCCCGGCCAGGGCAGGCTGGGGGCTGCTGAAGCCGACACCAGGGCAAGGCTCAGCCAGAACAGAAGGCAAAGGCCAGGACAGAGGCAGCAAGGCGGGCCGGCCATGCAGGGCACGGGGGCGCCACGGCGTCCGCCCGCCCGCCCCCGGCTGTGCAGCTGCCCTCTCTCACGGCCAGTCTGGGGGAAGCCCCAGCCCAAACGACCCACCCCAGCGTGAGCATGGGGGGGCGGCATCTCACCCTCGCCGGCTGGTGTTGGCCCAGTCGAAGACCTTGTGCATGGCAGTCACGCCTTCCCGCCCCATAGGGGCCACGTCCCCGCCCGTCATGATGGCGTAGTCCATGCCAGAGTGCAGGGCCAGTTTCTGGGCAGAGTGGGGAGATGGCAGCTGTGCCCCCTGCCCGGCGTGCACACGGCCCCAGCTCCCGCCCAGGACAACAGGGGGTGGCCGCCCACACCGGCACTCTGACACCAGGGGCTGGCCTAGGCCCACTCCCCAGCCGCCCCCCACCTGCGCAGCTGAGAGCGCTCACCTTGGCAAACAGTGTCTTGCCAGTCCCTGGCGGCCCATACATCAGAATGTTCCGGTACAGGCTCTTATTCTTCTTGGTGTTCCTCGTTGCTATGGCGATGTCCCGAACCCGTGCCTCCAGGCTGGGCTGTCCAGAGAAGACCACAGTGATGGGGGAAAGCTCCACCCCCTCAGACAGCCTGGGAGTGGCACTGCAGAAGCTCCTCCCACACCCTTCCTGGGGCACCCGTGACCCAGTGGCCACTTACACTGAGCACGACACCTTCCAGAGCATCCTGGGGTCTGCTGAGAAGCCGCCGGCTGACCTGTGGGACAGCAGCATGGGGATGGCAGCACAGGCCATGGCATGGCCACTGATCTCGGTGGGAGCTGGGCAGCCACAGCAGCCACACAGCGGCGGGCAGGTCCCCTGCCCCAGTGTCACTGGCCGACTTGGCCACCTGCTGTGGGTCTGGGCCATTTCTGACCGCTGGAGACAGGAGACCCTGCAGCAAACTCCACTGCCTGAGGGAGCCACCCAGCACTGCCTGAGTTCACCCAGGGGCCAGCACAGCCGTGACAGGACTGTGGCCAGCAGTGGGCAGAGAACAAACTGACCAAGGTGCAGGCATGAGCCCCTGGGGGGGGGGGGGGGTCCCAGGGTGCCCGCCCTTCACCTGCACAGGGTGCCTCAGGGCCTCCAGCACTGTGATACGAGACGTCTCGCGCACCAGGGACGGCTTCCCCAGCCGGGCCTCCAGGTACCGGCCTGCAACAGCGGTGGCATTCTTGGCAGAATACACTCCGACCGCCAGCAACGTCAGCCCAGCCACCTGGAGCAAAGACAGAGGGACGCGTCACCACTCTGCAAGGGGCAGCAGGAGCCGGACCGCCACGCCGACCAAGCTCGGCCCAAGCCCGCAGCCCACAGCGCTCAACCATTTGCAGGCACGACATCAGATCCTGGCCCTGCACCGGGGGAGGCCTGGATGGAGTCCCTGGCTCCTGGCTGCAGCCCAGCCCAGCCCCCGCAGTGGGCAGGCATCTGGGGAGTGGTCCAGGGGTGGAGGTGCTCTCCCACCCCTTCTGCCGTCCGATAGGAAGCAACTGAACCAAACGCCCAGCCTCTGAGTGACTTTCTCTGCAGCTCGAGAGGGAAGCGCTCTGCAGCTGAGAGCCACTGGCAGCACAGCCGGCTGACAACCACAAGGCACTTCGTGAGAACTGGGCAGCAGCAAGCAGCTCCCCTGCACACGCACGGTGAGGGGGCGTGTGCAGAGGCTCTCCCCTCACCGGCCAGGTGCAGCCTAGCCAGGGAGCCATACCCACTGCACAGAACACCTACTGCACCCAGACTACTACTGCACGCTGGGCACCCTGCCAGCGCGGGGAGCCACAGAGCCCTGGTTCCCAGATGGTGTCCGATCCCCAAGGCCCAGGGGTCAGAGGCCACCTCCTGGCCCCACCTCTGGCAACACCCACCCACCTCCTCTCTACCAAGCACAGAACCTCACAAGGAAGGCGGTCTGAGCAGCCGCAGTGCCCCATGCTGGAAACTGAGCCCATTTCACACTGGCCATGGTGTGAACTTGGTCTCCAGCCCCAGGGTGGGGGTGGAGGTCCCGGGAGGTTGGGACGAGCTGGTGTGCTGTGACTGGCTCAGGGGGCAGCGAGGCCACTCCAAGCCAGGGTGCCAGCTTTGGAAAGCAGCGAGGTTACTGATCCCAGGAACAGGGCCCCTTTCTTCGGAACTCATCTTGTAAAGTCCACCTAGGAGGCGGATCCCATTCACTGGTTCACTGCCAGTGCTCACAGCACCCAGGAGCCAAGAACTCAATGCAGGCCTCCCACATGGGTGACAGGAACCCATGGCTCAAGCCCGCACGGGGGCCTCAGGGTCTGCGACAGGACGCTGGGGGCTGGGGGCTTTAACCACTCAGATCTCTGCTGGGCCCCTCTGTGTGCAGCCAGGGGCACTGGCCAGGACACGGCGCCCCTCATGGCATCAGGCTGACATCACAAGCTGCCCAGCCTCAGTGCTGTTACACAAGCAGGAGCTCGACAAGCTAACACGGAGAGGTCCAAAATGCCCCCAGCCCAGAGGCTGGGTCCCATCTGGCTGTGTGCTCCTCCCCCGAGCTGAGGAACCATGGCAGCATGGGGTCAGGCAGAGGAGGCCGGGCCCCCACGTCAGTATCCAGTGTGCCTGCACCTGGAGCCTGTTGTGGGCCCTTGAGATGGGACTGGCCCACGGGGGCTCCCATGCAGACCGTGGCACTCACCGTGGCTGTCACCTTGTCCCAGTCTGTCACAAAGGCACGGAAGCCTTCACCGAAGAGGGCGCCAGCTGTTCTGCAGAGGAAAGCAGTCAGGTGACTGGGGGGACTTGGGGACCCCAGACCAAGACCCTGCCACAGCCTCCCACGCTGAGGTCAGCCCGGAGGCCAGCACAGGACGGCCCTGCTGAGACAGCGGCTGCAGAAGGGGACTGGAGGCCCCCCAGGACCGCCGCCTCGCACTTGTGAGGCTCCACCTGCCAACCTCGGGCACGGGGAGGCGGAGGGCCGAGCCTGGCTGCGCCTACCTGATGGACTCCAGGATGGTCTGGCGGTGCTCGGCGGCCTTCAGCCGGATCTGCTCCCGGATGATGTCCGCGTTCTCCCGCTCGGCCTTGGCCCTGGCCCTGGCTTCAGCCTCCACCCGCAGCATCTCGTTCTTATGGCGCAGCTCCATCTCCCGCTCCACGGTGGCTGTCCGGGAGAAGGCAGAGCGGTGCCTGGCCTAGGGCCACAGCTACTTCCACTCACTGAAGATGTGCACACAGGCCCTTGGCTTCACACGGCCCTGGCCAGCCCTTCAGCAGTCACAGTGGTCCTGACACCAGGCCCTGGACCCAAGCTACCCTTCTCGCGACAGAAAACGTGGGAAACTAAAAACGGGACCCACGCATATTGGAACGTGGTCATCAAAACAGCAGAAAACACACACGGCATGACACCCATGTCCTCCCCATGGCGCTGACGTCACGGAAACTGCACCACAGGACTCTAAACACACGTGACCACTCCCACCCACACTCAGCAGCCCCAGGACTCCCTGCAGAGACCCGGGGGGACCAGGCCCAGAAAAAGGCCGAGTGGTCGCAGACCGAGACACCGGACACAGAACACCAGGCCCTCGCGTGCTGCTTCAATGTTTCCTGGGCACGGAGGTGCCCCCCAGCAGGCCCCGCTCCCCCCAGCAGGCCCCGCCCCCCGTGCCCCCACCTCGCCGCATGGCCTCCTGCTTCTGCACGGACTCCTCCTGTTTCCGTAAATTCTCCTCATTAAGAAGTTGCTGCAAAGAAGCCAGAGAAAGGCTTTTCACAATCTGAACCACACTTGTGTAAGGGGCTGCGGCTGCCGCAGGCGGGAACCAGCCCACCCACCCCCGTAGCCAACAGCCTGTGGGGAACGGGCTGCGGCCACGCAGGGGACCTCCCGGTGCTGCTGTGTGGCCCGGTGCGATTCTCTCAGGAGACGTCTTGTTATGGGACTCAAAGCTGGAATGCCCCAAACTGCCAACAATACCTACAAAAACTCTTTGCAGACTGGAGTCGGATGAGCGGAGCCTCACCAGGCTTCTCCCAGCCCTTGGACCCTGCCCTCAGCCAGTCACAGCCGTGCACCCCGCGGGCGTCCGCACCTAGCCAGAATCCTCAGGCAGGGGCAGGTGCTCAGCACAGGGGTTAAACCACCCCTGGGAGCACCTGCACCCCGCACTGGAGGGAGTCCAGGCTGCACTTCCCAATCCAGCTTCCTGCTAGCAGGCACCCGGGAGGGCTGCAGGTGGTGGCTTGAGCACTCGGGCCCCTGACGCCCACGTGGATCCAGGCTGAGTCCTGGACCCTGGCCGTGGCCTGACCCGGCCACGGCTGCTCTGGCACTCAGGAACAAACAGGCAGGGCACGTGGGGAATTTCTGTTTCTCTTCCTCTCTGCATCTCACATAAGCATAAGTAAATTTAAAAAACTTAAGAGTCCTCAGAAAAACTGGAATATCTTCTGTGTGGAGCCCACAGAGAAGGCACGTGGGCCTGCGTGTGTACACTGAGTGTCAGCTGTGTGCCCACACGCATCCTCACCCTCCTGCAAGCTGTGGCTGAGCACAGACCCCCCAGGGGCAGCACAGGCCTGTGGACCCTGGGAGGGCGTGGCCCTGCTCACCTGCTGCTTCAGCTGGTCCTCATAGCGCTGCCGGGCCAGCTTGTCCTGGTACTGGGCTCTCTAGGGGAAGAGGGGGTGACGCCAGAGCTTAGCCGGAGCACCTGCCGCACAGCCCCGCCCGGCCATCCTCTCCCACAGCTGCCGACAGCCGCCGTCTGGACCCCTGAGCCAGGCGCTGCACTCGGCTCGGCCTGCCAGGACCCACACTGGGGGTTTGCCAAGGGCCGCCAGGCTCACGCCTGCCCTTACCGCCTGGTGCTGCCGCGTCTCCTCGCTCAGGGTCTTCCTCCTCTCCTCGGCCTGCACACGGATCTGCTCGCTCTTCAGCTGCTCCACGGCGGCCTCGTACTCCTGCAGAACACGCGGCTCAGGGCTGCCGCACGGGGCTCACTCACCACGTACTACACCAGCTGACCTGGGCAGGGCCGGGGTGCCCCCCGTTCCCAAGTCAGCCATCACATCGGAGCCTAGGCCCAGGAGGAAGCCAGACCCAGGGCCAGGAGACCAGACCCAGGGCACCCTGGTTTTGAGGGGCACCTGTCACCCCTGCTCCAAGGCTGGGACTCAAGCTATCTATGCTCACAAGGGCCAAGAGCCAAGCCCGTGCTCTGGGTACAGAGGAGCCAGAGAAGAGGGGCAGACCCCCCCAAGACCAGCCACCCCTCACCCGCAGGCCACACGCCACTGGAGACCCAGGGGATAGCTGTCTTCACCTCCCCTGCCATGTGTGGAGGCCGGAACCCACCACGGAACCTCCCGCAGCCACGAGACGCAGCCACGACTCGCCTTGAGTTTGGACTGCTGCTCCAGCTGCAGTGTCTGCTCCTGCATCTGGGCGAGACTCAGCGCCTCCTTGGCGTGGCCTGCGGGGTGACAGAGCGTTAGGAGGCCCGCACAAGCAGCCAAGCAGGCCTGCGGTCAGGGGCCTTGAGCCCCCACCACTGCCACCCTCGCTCCTGGTCACACCTTGCCTGTGACCTCTGCCCCGACCCCGACTGAGAGCCTGGTGCCACACGTGGTCCTAGCCCAGGTAACTGCCAACCACGGAGAGCTCCACCAAAGACCACCCAAGCTCACTGAGGGCTGAAAGCCAGGCCAACACCCGGGAGCTCCCCAGTTAAAGGCTAGGGCTGTGCCATGCCGCCTGTCCTCTCGGCTCAGACACGGACGCCTGCGGCTCTGCGCCCAAGGCTGAGGCAGAAGGAACAAGAAGCAGGCGCAAGCAGCGCTGGGCGTTCTGGAAGTCGGCTCCGCGTCTCCCTGACCACACTCCACCAGAACCCAGAGGCAGGGCTGAGCACAGCGACGAAGACGGCACTCGGGGAGCCTGTCACCAGCCAGCCTGGGATCTGAGGCCCAACTCCACAGCTGACGCAGCCCCTGGGAGGCAGCAGCAAGCGCTCCAGCTGCCGGCCTGATCCCCCAGCACAGGAGACCTGGGTCCAGTCCCCGTCTCTCGCAACTTGGGCCCCAGCCCAGGGGTAAATCAGCAGAAGGAAGCTCGCTCGCTCCCTCGCTCACTCAACAAAAAAAACTTTAAGTGGATATCTTAATGTAATCATTTTTTTAAAAAAACTTATTTATTGGGGCCAGCACTGTGGCTCACATGGCTAATCCTTCGCCTGCGCCAGTATCCCATATGGGTCCCAGGTTCTGGTCCCAGTTGCTCCTCTTCCAGTCCAGCTCTCTGCTGTGGCCCGGGAGGGCAGTGGAGGATGGCCCAAGTGCTTGGGCCCTGCACCCGCATGAGAGACCAGGACAAGCACCTGGCTCCTGGCTTCAGATCGGTGCAGCGCCGGCTGTGGCGGCCATATGGGGAGTGAACCAAAGGAAGGAAGACCTTTCTGTCTCTCTCTCTCTATCTGTAACTCTAATAAAAAAAATTATTTATTTATATGAATGAGTTATAGACAGAGGTAGAGTCAGAGAGCGAGCGAGAGAGAAGTCTTTCATCCACTGGTTCACTCCCATAATGGCTGCAACAGCCAGAGCTGGGCTGATCCAAAGCCAGGAGCTTGGAGCTTCCTCTGGGTCTCCCATGCAAGTGCAAGGGCCCAAGCACTTGGGCCGTCCTCCACTGCCTCCCCAGGCCACAGCAGGGAGCTGGACTGGAAGAGGAGCAATGGGGACTAGAACCGGTGTCCACATGGGATGCCAGCACTGCAGGCGGCGGCTTTACCCACTATGCCACTATCCCTCTTAATGTAACCTTAAGTGTATATCTTTTCTTAAAAAAAGATTTATTTATTTTACTTAATTAAAAGGAGACTTAGAGGCAGAGGCAGAGAGAGAGAGAGAGAGGTCTTTCATCCACTGGTTCACTCCCCAAATGGCTGCAATAGCTGGAGCTGCGCCAAACCAAAGCCAGGAGCCAGGAGCTTCTTTCGGGTCTCCCAGCCAGGAGCAAGGACCCAAGGACTTGGGATGTCCTCCACTGCTTTCCCAGGCCACAGCAGGGAGCTGGATCAGAAGTGGAGCAGCCAGGACTGGAACCAGCGCCCACATGGGATGCCAGCACTGCAGGCGGCGGCTTTACCCACTATGCCACAGCACCGGGACCTCAATAAAACTTTTTTTTTTTTTTGACAGGCAGAGTGGACAGTGAGAGAGAGAGACAGAGAGAAAGGTCTTCCTTTGCCGTTGATTCACCCTCCAATGGTTGCCGCACCGGCGCACTGCGGCCGGCGCACCGCGCTCATCCGATGGCAGGAGCCAGGTGCTAGGTGCTTCTCCTGGTCTCCCATGGGGTGCAGGGCCCAAGCACTTGGGCCATCCTCCGCTGCACTCCCGGGCCACAGCAGAGAGCTGGCCTGGAAGAGGGGCAACCGGGACAGAATCCGGCACCCTGACTGGGACTAGAACCCGGTGTGCCGGCGCCGCAAGGCGGAGGATTAGCCTGTTGAGCCACTTGCCGGCCAAAACTTTTTAAAAAGCCTTCCAACACACAAAAACGTGGGCAGGTGGGAACACCTGGGAGCCACACCCAGTGCCGGAATGCGTCTCATTTGTCCCTCTCACTGGTCTCTGTATTCCCCATCTTGCTTTTATTTAGATCAGGCAGAGATGAACAGAGAACGAGGAAGTCCCCATCGGCTGGTTCAGTCCACAAATGCCGGCAACCCAACAGGACTGGGCCAGGCTAGAGCTGGGAACCAGAAACTCAGGGCTCCTCAAAGAGACCCCAGCAGGAAGTGGGAGCAGAGCCGGGACTCAACCTCAGGCGCAGGCGCCTAGCAGTGGCTTAGCCAGGTGGCAAACGCCAGCTCCGGCCGCCTCTGAGGCTGCAGGAACACTGACGCACACATGGCGAACTCAGGCCCAGCCTGGAGAGCCTGGAGCCGCGCAAGCTCAGACAGAAGCCCTGACCATGGCCGGCGCCGTGGCTCAACAGGCTAATCCTCCGCCTTGCGGCGCCGGCACACCGGGTTCTAGTCCCGGTTGGGGCACCGGATTCTGTCCCGGTTGCCCCTCTTCCAGGCCAGCCCTCTGCTGTGGCCCGGGAGTGCAGTGGAGGATGGCCCAGGTGCTTGGGCCCTGCACCCCATGGGGAGACCAGGAAAAGCACCTAGCTCCTGGCTCCTGCCATCGGACGAGCGCGGTGCGCCGGCCGCAGCGCGCCAACCGCGGCGGCCATTGGAGAGTGAACCAACGGCAAAAGGAAGACCTTTCTCTCTGTCTCTCTCTCTCACTGTCCACTCTGCCTGTAAAAAAAAAAAAAAAAAAAAAAAAAACACACACACACAAAAGAAGCCCTGACCATGGATGGGTCTGCAGGCCATGCCCTGGCCCAGATGGCCTTCTGAGCAGGGAAGGCCGGGCCTCGCCTCCCTCTACGAGGTCAAGGGCCGCCCGGACCATGGGAGCCTCCACAACCGGGCCAGAGGCAGCAGCGAGGACAGAGAAGGCGGCCAGTGTGCGGGCAGGGGCCTCTGAGCCAACTTCCCACGCCCCTGCAGAGAGCAGCAGCTCAGGCCGCACAGCTGACCCTGCCGTCCAGCCCAGGAGCTCAGAGCAGGAGGCTCGGGGACCAGGGCATCCAGAGGCCTGGCATGGGGGCTCTCAGGCAGCCAGGCGTGGGGCATTGCGGGAAGCAGAGTTTGGGGACGGGAAGACAGACAGGGACAAAAGGGTGGCACCTCCAGACACCACGCATGGGGCAGGGCCTGGTCTCCTGGTACAGCCGTCCGGGAAGCTCTGCCAGACCCTGCATGGTGGGACCTGAGGGGCTGGCCCTGGGGCACAGCTGGCTCAGGAATCTGGGGCGACTGGTGCAGGAGCCTGGGGAGCTCAGGGAGGGGGAGGAGCCCCAGAGCTGCTCCCTCAGACCAGGGCTGAGAAGTGCAAGGGTCGGGCAGGGTGGATGAACCGCAGGGCCCTACACTCTGCGAGGCGCCCTGGAGGGGGAGCCCGGGCAGGCCCCCCAAGCCTGCAGCCAGGCCAGCGGCTCCTGCTCGCACCTGCCTCCCACCCGTCTTTCCTCAGGGAGAGGAGCCACTGCTGTTTCCATCAGCATGCCCAGCCAGCTCTGAAACATTGAAACTAAAGCGGGGATACAATGACACCTCCACACCAGGGCAGGGCTGGGCTGGGGTCTTGAAGGCCATCAGGCAGGGCCAGCCCCCTCTGGCTGAGGGTCTTCAAGCCCTGCTCACTGCGGTCTCCCTAAAAGCTGACGGCCCTTAGGCTGGTGTGTGGCCGGCGGGTAACGCTGGACGACATCCCACATCACGTTGCCAGCTGAGTCCCGGCTGTGCCACTTCTGACCCAGCTCCCTGCTAATGCCCTGGGGAAGCAAGGGAGGACGCCCCAGGTAATCGGCCCCCTGCACCCACGTGGGAGACCCGATGGCGTTCCTGGCCTTGCGCAGCCAACCCGCAAGGTCTCTTTCCGTCTCTCCCTGCCGTTCTGCCTCTCGAATAAAATAAGTTAAAAAATAATAATTACAGACTCTCATACATGCTTCCTCTTTAAGTGAAACGCGTGCCAAGCAGCTCCCAGGTGCATCCCCGGGTCCGGCCGCGCGTAGGCCCTGGGCGACCTCGGACACCGGCGCCCGGCCCTGCACCTGCCACCTGGGTCTCCGCAGGCGCCTCTGCCCTGGTTGCTCACCTGAGGCGCTCTAGCAGCCGGCAAGGTGTGCGAAGGGGACAGGCAGGCTGCGAACCTCCGGGCACAAGACACGGCAGCGGCCCGGCGCACTCCCGGGGCCGGCTCCTCCCGCGAGACGCGGGGCTGCGGCCGCCACTGCCCGCTCGGCTGCCAAGACGGGAAAGCGGTCAGACGCCGGCGCCCCGCGGGGGAGCCCCCCGCGACCCGGGCCCGCACCCGGCCCCGCCCCGCCGACTCACGCGAGCGCTCCAGCTCGCGCGCCGCCTTGGCCGCGCGCTCCAGGCCCGTGGGGTCGAAGTTGCTCCATTTGTCCTTGGGCGCCGGCCGGTCTCCCGCGCCGCGGTCCCCACCGCCCTCGGCCCCGGGCTGCACCGGCAGCGGCGGCCCCACGCCTTCGCCCTTGGGGCCCTTGTTGATGCCGAAGAGCCACGACATGACCCCGCCGACCCCGCGCGCCGCCGCAGCCGCCGGGACCCCGCGCCAAGCGCGACTACAGCCAGGCGCGGCGGTGCCTCCACACGCGTGAGCCGGCGGCCGATGCCACTGCGCACGCGCGACGCACACCCCTTCCTCCCGGGCGGAGGCAGCGCGTGACGGCAGTGCAGCGCGCCGCCCTCGGATTGGCCGCAAGCGTCGTGACGCTACCGGCCGCGACGGCCGGAGTGGCTCGGGAGCAGGCGGGCGGGGGCGGCGGGGCGAGACGCTGGTGACGGAAGCCACGCAAGGACAAACTTGCGGGGCGGATGTGTGCGCGCCGCAGGCAGCGTTTGCTCGGCTGGTGTCCGGTTGCTATGCGCGCTGCGGGGTCCATACCGCGTCTGCAGCGTGGAAGGTGCGAAGGTGGCCGAGAGCTTGGCGACGCCGTTTGGAGTCCCTTACGAAGGGAGCTGCGCGGGAGAAACTTCCCCGGGACGGCGGCCGGCGCGGAGACACTCCGGGCCACGGCGACCCGGGGCCGGGGCCGGGGCCGTGCGGTGGGCCCGGCGCACACGACAGGGGCTTCGGCCGGCGGAGCGATCGGGACCGGAGGCAAGTGTGAGCTTTGGGAGCAGGCCGAGCCCCACATGCTAGGAACCCCCTAGTCATCCGGCCCCCCGCAGCTCGGCCCGGCGCCCGCAGGCCAACGCCGAGCAAGGCTCTGGTTTCTGTGAACCCGCATCGGAATGGCCTCATTTAACCTGACTCCATTTTGGGAAATGTCTGAAGATTTAGGTTAATTCACTGCATTCTTGAGAAATCTGGAGTCAGCCCTGGCTGGGAGCCATCCCTAAGAGCCAAGCGGGGCGACACCGGGGTCCCAAAGGAGCCCTAGTTTGCGTCCCGGCCGCTCCAGCTCCCCGCTGGTGCGCCTGGGAGATCAGCAAGGACGACCACCCACCCACGTGGGAGACCCCAAGAAGCTCCTGGCTCCAGGCCCAGCCCCCGCTCCACAGTTGGCTGGGGAGTGAACCAGCAGATGCAAGATGTCTCTCTCCCCCTTCTGTAACTGCCTTTCAAATAAATCTTTAAAAAAAACCCACAGAAGTTAGGGCTGCCCTGAGCTCTGAACCGGGGACACAGGCGCCTCCTGGAGTCCCAGAACAGGCCCCACAGCGTGCGTGTGCACGTGTGTGCACGCGTGTGCCCATGCAGCAGTGCACAGAGCCCTCTGCTCCCAGAATCCCAGCAGCCACTGTGGTTCCCGAGTCCCGGAGAGCAGCGCGCACAGCAGGGCCTGGCCTTCCAGGGAGGCAGGGCCCAGCCCGAGCTGCGAGTCCTGCCCACTGACTGCTAGAGGCCACACCTCGTGTGGTCAGCCCGGGGCCATCACTTGGCTGCTTGTCCTACAGTGGCCTCAGCAGGGGACACCTCCTACTCCCCCTCCCCCTTCCCAGTGCACCTGCAGGCTGCCTCCCTCCTCCTGAGCCCCTCCCCCCACACTGAGCAAACCCCAGGGCCGGTCTCCACAAGCTTCTCAACCCGCCCAGGCCAATGGTGAGAGAGCTGGTAGAAGTAGTGGGGCCATGACCAGGACAAGAGGGCCTTGGGACGCCCCTCAGGGCCCCCGTAGCTTGTATGTGTGCAGGGAACACTGGCCCCCAGGGCCCCGTAGCCTGTGTGTGTGCCAGGAGCGCTGGCCCCCAGGGCCCCGTAGCCTGTGTGTGCGCCAGGAGCGCTGGCCCCCAGGGCCCCGTAGCCTGTGTGTGCGCCAGGAGCGCTGGCCCCCAGGGCCCCGTAGCCTGTGTGTGCGCCAGGAGCGCTGGCCCCCAGGGCCCCGTAGCCTGTGTGTGCGCCAGGAGCGCTGGCCCCCAGGGCCCCGTAGCCTGTGTGTGCGCCAGGAGCGCTGGCCCCCAGGGCCCCGTAGCCTGTGTGTGTGCACTGGCCCTGCCCCCGACACAGCCTTGACCTGGCTGGACCTGCAGACTCAGCACACACAGGGCAGCAGAGCCAGCACCACCCCCAGCAGGGGCCCAGTACCTCACCCACGGGGCTCACAGGGGTCATGGTTCCGTGCCGGCGTCTGCTGACCAGGGAAGTCCCGCTCTCCTGGGAGAAGCACAGTCAACAGTGTGTGGGAGCAAGTGCTCAATCCTCGGTGTCCAGGGAGGGGCGGGACCCCAGCCCTGGAGGACTCCTGTGGAGTGTGGCGGGACTGGGGGAGTCACAGGTGCCAGCTTCAGCCATGGGGTAAGTAGAGGTCATGGTTCTCGCCCCTCCCTGGGCCGTGCCATGCCGCCAGTTCCCTCCTGGGACAGTTCCATTGAGGCTCTGCCCACACCTGTCCCTGTGCTGGGGAGCACAAGGCACTTCTTGTTCCCTGGAGAGCTCCGGAGCCTGGCCCAGCGGGCACGCGTTGTCACGTGCAGTCAGTGGACCAGTGAGGTACTCCACCGGCCCCTCCTCCTACAGAGCCGAATCCCTCTCCCATCCGGGGCCCCCACCTCCAGGGCGTATCAGGAAGCAGAAGTCGGTTTTGCTCACCTGTCCCTTCCCCCAACCCCCTCCCGTGGGCCGTGCTCCTGGGTATCAGGTGCTCGTTACTGTCCCTGTGCGGACGTCTGCCTGCACTGCACCCAGTGGCTCTGGCCGCTCCTGGACACCCCACGTCCACGTCCCAGGGAGCTGGGCTGCAGACCCAGGCCACCATACACCCACCGGGACTGGAGAGCCGCCCCTCCCGCTGGTGGGTGAGCGCGGGGCCCCAAGGGCAGGACAAGGCAGCAGCCTCCTCTTGGGGACTCCCAGTGGCCAGGATCCCCAGGGCGCTGCCCACCTGGCCTCCTGCACACATGGGGGGCTCACAGTAGCCAACCCTCCTGTCTGGGCTGGCAAGGTGTGGTGTGTGTGAGCCCAAGTGTCGCCTCTGCCCAGTGTTGGGGACAGGGGCTGTGGCGTGAGGGGGGTCATGGGGAGATCCCGACCCGCCTGCACCCTAGGACTTGTGCAGCTCAGCCCTCAGCCAGACAACCCCCTCCCTGGCAGAGATGCATGGACGGCTGGCCCGGCCGCGCCATCCAGGGAAGAGGTGAAGCCGGAGCCTCTGCTGGGGGGGAGGGGCGGCAGGAGTTTGTCCATTCCAGCCTGCTCCACTCCGGGCCGGGAGCCCCTTCAGCGGTCTGGATGGGCATCCCGCTGGGCACTCTGGTAGCCAGGCCCGTGCCCAGCGGCAAAGGAACCTCTCCTCTCCAGGCCCTTCTCAGACCAGCGACTGCCCAGTGGGGCAGGGTGGCGACCTCTGCAAGCCCCAGGCCTGTGGCCCCAGGCCAGCTGCACAGATCGCAGGGGTCTTGAGCCCCCCAGCCACCTGCTGGCCATAGAGAGCGTGGGCACACAGCCCAGCTCCCGGGGTTGGGGGAGCATGGAGAGGAAACTCAAATTCTCCCCCCCAGCAGTGGCCCCCCAATCCCTGGCTCAGTCTCCAGCCGTGGTCACCCATCAACAAATACTTGGGCTGCATTGACAGCGGTGGCCACGCAGGCTGAGGGGGCGCCGTGCGGCCCCGAGGCCTCCCTGGGTCCCCAGGTCAGCAGAAGGCCTGGACAGGCGATGGGCAGGAGGCTGGCCACAGAGAAGCGCTGCCTCCCAGAAGGGCACAGCCCCCGTGCACACACCACCCCCTGCACTAGATCTGGTCCAGACCAGCCGGAAGGCGAATGAGGAGACCATGTGTCTGGTTCACTGTATTTGAAGGTCTGGGTGTTAGTGGGGGAAGCAGGGTGAGCACGGAGTGGTCGCAGGTGATCCTGGCACAGTGAGGCCAAGCCGACATGGCGGCAGGGCCAGGGGGTCTCCCTGCCAGTGCCAACTTCTGAGCACGGCAGGGACAAACGGGCCCCAAGTCCCCAGCAGGCACTGCCCTTCCAGCTGCTGGGGCACCCTGGTGACCACCCCTCTGCGGGGCCATGGGGGGGGTGATCCTCCCCTCCCCCCACCCACTTTCCATCATCACCCAGGACCTCAGTGGTCAGACCAAGCTCCCTGCAACCCAGGCTGGCTCCTCACACCGCGCGAAGTGCGGGGTCTGGTCGTGGGCTCCAGGCGGTACTGTCCACGCTCCCGGCTGGCCCCGGGGCCCCGGTCCACCTCCAAGCGAAACGCGCGGTCTGTTGGACGCCACCGCGCGCCCAGTCCTGGGCCGGGAACAGGCACTGGCATACGACCTCATCCCAGGCGGCAGTCGTTCCTCGCAGCAGGCTGGGGCAGAGCCCGCCGGCTCACGGCCCGCGGAGCCCCGCGGCGGGCGGCGCGGGGCGCGGGGCGCGGCTGCGGGCGCCGTCGGGCGTGCAGGCCTTGGCCGACAGCGCCCTCTCGCGGCCGGAGCGGAAGGCCGCGGTCACGGTCACCAGGTAGGCGGTGCCCGGCGCCAGGCCCTGCAGCGTGGTGCTGTTGCTGCCGGCGGGCACGTCCACGCGCTGCGCCGCGCCGCCCCGCAGCGGCCCGAGCTGCACGTGGTAGCCGAGCGCGGCGGCCGGGCCCAGCGCCGGGGCCCAGCTGACGCGGAGGCTGCGCGGCCTGGCGTGCGAGATGACGATGCGCTGCGGCCCGGCCTCCTCTGCGGGGAGTGGGCAGAGTGGGGGAGGGGACGCCGTGAGCCCCGCGCCGCGCCCCAGCCCGCGCCGCCCAGCCCCGGCGCGCCCGGCCCACCTGGCAGCGTGCGGACCGGCAGCTGCTGCGGCCTCGAGGGGCCCGTGCTGGACTCCGGCAGCAGCGTCACGGTATAGTCCGTGTCGGGCTCCAGGCCGGCCCAGGTCCAGCCCGTGGCGTTCCCTGGCAGCTGCAGGCGTCTGGCGGCCGCCCGGCCGGCGCTGGGCACCACTTCCAGCACGTAGTAGCCGGAGTCAGCGGTCAGCAGGGGCGGCCAGGCCAGGCGGAAGCCGCTGGACGAGACCTCGGAGGCACGAAGCTGCTGCGGCTGCATTGCCTCTGCGAGTGGAGCCGGGGGTCAGCGAAGGGCAGCCAGAGGTCGCCCCTGGCCCCTGACGGACACCTGGCCAGGCTGAGCAGACGCCACGGAGCCGGAGAAGGCACAGAGGGGTGCGGCCCCCACAGCTCTCCTGCCTGCTTCAGCCCCCAACACAGCTGCGGAGGTGTCCAGCGGTCACTCCACACTGGGCCAGTGGCCAGGGTGGCATCTGCAGCAGAGGCGCAGCCCCCGGGCCCGAGTGGCCAGAACAGGGTCTGTGGTCAGCACAGGGGAGGCTGGGCAACTCCAGGAGGGTCCCACGTGATGCTGCAGCTGACCTCTGACCTCTGTGCTTGGTGCTGGGCTCCCAGCCAGGCACCCACTCCCCACCCACCCGCGTCAGGCCCCACTGCTCCGCCCTACAGCCTCCAGGTCCTGTGAGGCCCTGCGGGTGGCCCTTTCTCTTCCTGTCCCCTCCAGCTCGGCTGCTGGTCGAGTCCCCGGGGACGTCCTGCCCTGCCACCCTCCCCAGGCCACAGTGGCTCTGTGTGAATGAGTAACCCACAGGTGGATACTCGCGAGGAGCCCTGGAGTGGCTTTGTTCGTGGGCACCGCTGGCCAAGCCAGCGACCAGGCCCTTCCTCACCTGCCCAGTGGGCGGCAGGCCCTGACCTTCCTCTGTCCAGGCGTGGCGGCCTGTTGGTCATCCGGCCCCTAGACGCACTGCAGGACGTGGTGCAGAGCCCTGGACTGGCAACCTCCTTCCTGGTTCTCTCCCCTCAGCCACAGTCCACTGGACACAGCCCCACACCCACCCTGCTGGGCCGGTCAGCAGGGAGGAGCCCAGCAGCCTGCCCGCTGTCCCGCCCCGACTGGAGGGCGTCCGGTGGGGGGCTCCCCACTGCAGCCCCTCCCCCGCTCACCGAGAATGGAGCCCCTCAGCTCCTGGGCGATGAGGTGCAGGTCGTCCACGTCCACAAAACGCAGGTGCCGCTCGGCTGGGGCCGAGGCGGCGGCCGACAGCTCCAGGAGGTGGCCGCGGCCGGTGCTGACGATGAAGACGGTGACGCCCCGGTCCTTGAGCTCCTGCATGGCGGGCACCACGGGGTCGCTGGAGCCGCCGTCCGTCACCCACACCAGCACCTTGGGCACCCCTGGCCGGGCACCGGACCCCTCTGCAAACAGCTGCTCCTGGGCGTAGGCCAGCGCCAGGCCGGTGTTGGTGTCCCCCATGCGCTGGACCGCGGCGCGGATGGCGTCCCGGACGGCCTGGCCTGAGCTGTGCTGGCCAAAGGGGAACTCCGTGTGTGGCCGGCTGCCCACGTGGACCAGGCTGGCACGCAGGGCCCCGGGGCCCAGAGGTAGCAGGGCTGCCAGCTGCCCCACAAACTCCCGGACACGAGAGAACTCGTAGTGAGACACGCTGGCCGAGCTGTCCACCAGAAACAGCAGGTCCCCCGGGGGGGGCGAGGAGGGGGCGCCTGGGGGAGAGGACAGGGTTCAGGCCCAGGGGGTGGCCCGGAGCAGCCCCTCGCCAGGCCTCGGGAGCACCCGGGGTGGTGGGGAGCATTCTGAACCCAGAGTGCCGGGTGCACGCTGGCCGCGTGGCCTGGACCCCTGTGCGGGAAGGCCACTTCCAGCCTCCACACCCTCCCAGGGACCTCCCAGGGACTGTGCCCAGGTGGCCTGGCGTGGGCCTCACAGCCCCATCTCAGTGTAGGCCTGGGGCGCGCTGGCCGGGTCGGAGTCTTGACCCCACTCACAGAGGTCTCCATCTGAACCCAGACCGCGGGAGACCCCCAGCGGCAGAGGGCGCGGCCCGGCCGCCTTCCAGCCGCCGCTCTCCCCAGGTAGGGAAGCAGACACGGCACGCCGTGGGGGGCGGGGCGCACGTGGCCACGCGCCCAGTCCTGCCCGCTGGCGTCCCCGCCCGGCTCCCGCAGCGCCCGCGCCCGCGCCCGCGCCCGCGCCCGCGGGGAAGCGGCGACTGCGCCGCGCGGATGCCGCCCGCGCACTCACCGCGCTCCGCGCCGCTGCGCGCCAGCGCCAGCCGCAGGCTCAGGGCCAGGCCCAGCGCCGTCCAGGGCAGCATCGCGCGCGACGGCCAAGGCGCGCTCGGCCGCTCGCCGCTCGCTCACTCCCGGGCTGCGGGACGTGCGGCCGCGCGCCGGGCCGGCCCCGCCCCCGGAGGCCCCGCCCCCTGGGAGCCCCGCCCCGGAGGCCCCGCCCCGCCAGGCGCGCGCTCGGCCGCGCGGGCGACACCGCTGCGTGCCTGGGCGGGCCGCCCACCGTTGCCTGTGACCCCCGGCCGGAGAGCACCCCCGAGGTTGCGGCGAGGGTGGCACCAAGGACCACGCCCCCAGAGCGCAGGCCCTGGCCTTACCTTGGAGGGGTGGGTGTCAGGGACGGGGAGGGCCGGGACACGCGTCCCCAGGGACTGGCCAGCAGGGGTTGCTAGGGTCTTCAGGAAGGCGACGCCTCAGCCTCCTCTCTGGGCTGTTAGCGGGAAAGCCACGGCCACGGGAGATGCTTGCCCTGCCCAGTGTGACCGCTGGGCCGGCTCTGGCACCGTGCCGCGCCCGCATTGAGGGGCCCAAGCGGAGGGAGACCCCCGTGGGCGGGGAGCTGGGCCCTGGGGTCTTGGCTGAGGGCCGCAGGT
Organism: Sylvilagus floridanus; assembly: GCA_949820135.1. Lineage (NCBI taxonomy): Eukaryota > Metazoa > Chordata > Mammalia > Lagomorpha > Leporidae > Sylvilagus > Sylvilagus floridanus. The sequence goes on along the minus strand of OX463225.1, from coordinate 277,423 downwards.
TCCCTGCCCTCGCGGAGCCCCTCCTCCCTCGGCCCTGGGCGGGGGCGTGCCCTGGACGTCCTCTCCGCAGGGGTGTTCCGGGGGGAGGAGGATGGGTCTCCGTGGGTTTCCTTCCTCCTATTCTGGCAGGTGAGACGGGGCCTGGGAAGGCAGGAGCGAGACTTTGCCTAAAAAAGGCTGGAGGAGCCGCAGGAACAGGCCAGGCTGTGTCCCCGCCGTCCCCACCCCCTTTGCCGGGAATCTTGGCAGCCTGGTGCTGGCTACTCGCCACAGACCTCAGGCCTTGCTGGCTGGGACCAGAAACTGCCTGGTGCTTCCTCCTGGGTGCTGCAGGGGGAGAGATGGGCGTGGACCCCAGGGGGCCTCACCTGGCTCCCAGCCCCCTCCCCCGCATGTAAAGGCCGCTGTGGCGTTGGGGAGTGAGGGGCTGCAGGCAGGGGCAACTCGCCCAGGTAGGCCGGTCATCCTCCCGGAGCAGGGGCAGGGCCGGGGACCCCCCCCCATGCCACCGCTGGCAGGCAGTGTGCGTACCCCTGCCCGTCATGCGGCCCGCTGGGCTGAGGGAGTTTCCGTCTTCCGTCCCTCCTGGAAAAAGTGAGTGGGTCTTCTCAGCCGTGACGCAAGCCGCAGCCGCAGCCGCAGCCGCCCTCCGCCACGGGCGCGGTGGGAGTAGGCATAGGAGGCTCAGCCTCCAGCCAGCCCTGGCCTAGACGGCACCTGCCCCACTCTGGCTGAGCTCTGTGGCCCCTGTGGGACCCCCGCCCTTCCCCTCTGCTCCCTCCCCCACGCAGCCTATCCCCCAGCCCCTGCCCATCTCTCATCCCCACACCGGGAGGGTGGGCGGAGACAGACGGAGTCCCAGGGATGGTGGGGTCAGCCAGGGATGCGGAGATCTGGGCCAGGGCTCGGCTTGAGGCGGAGCCACAGGAAGCACAAGTATAATGGCCCGGAAGCCACCACTCTGGGGGCAGAGTGGGCGTGGGCAAGGACGGTGAGGCCAGATGGCCAGGGTGGGGGGACTGGGCCGAGGCCCCTCCCACCCGACCTGTCTCTCTGGACACACGAGGCTGAAGTCCGCCTTGGCCAAGGTCCAGGGAATCCCGGTGCCTCAACACCCTGCCTGTCCCTGCTGGCAGGTGAGAGGCCCCCACACCCAGGACACTGCTCCCTGCTGGGCCCTGCCCCCACCCAGGATCCCTGGGGAACAGTCCCTCCTGCACACATTCCAGGCTTCTGCTGAGAAAAAGAGCCTTTTGTCCCCAGCCAGCTGTGGTCATGTTTGACCCCAGGGAAAAGGGCAGCTCCTGGGGCCTCTGACCCCACCCCTGACCTCAGCTGGGGGAGGGGGCTGGGCCTCACCCATGCCTGTTTCTCAAGTTGTTTGTATCTCACACATGGACCCAGGGTCACAAACAGGAAGTGGGGGTGGCTGACGAGGGCCGGGAATGGGGTGAGCTCAGCCCTGCGGCCCTGCCCCGTGGGGTGGGGGTGGTGTCCAAGTGTCAGTGGGGGTGGGGCGGGGGTGTCCAAGAGTACCCCGTGCCCCGGGGGCTGGTGCTGAGCACAGGTCTGAGCCTTGGCTGCCCCTGACCTGGACAGAGCTCCTGGCTCCTGGCTGCGGCTGCCTGGCCACCACTGTCGCTGGCATTCGGGGAGTGAACCAGCAGAGGGAAGCGCGCTCGCTCGCGCGCTCTCTCTCTCTCTCTCTCTCTCTCCAAGCCATGCCAGGGCTTGAGGTCTGGGGTCCTAGCTCACATCCCAGGAGCCCTCTGGCCCCTAAACCCCACCCCGGCCCCTGCCAGTGACAGCTGGGGTGGCTTGGGAGACATCAGCAGGTGGGCCCCCTGACACGGGATGGAAGCTTCCCCATCTGCCTTCAGCCACCGCTTGCCAGCCCCCACACTGGGCACCACACTGGCTCTGGGCAGACCCCCACCCCGGGCACCACTGGGGCAGGCAGGGAAGCCATGTTAGCGATGACCCAGGCCTGCCTGTGCTCCGTGTGCAACCCGGGAGCCTGCTGGAAGGAAGAACCTTGTGGGCAGAGGGGCATCGTGCATGGTGGGGGTGGGGCAGGGTGGGGCGGGACGGGACTCAGTGTATGGAGGAGCAGAGCAGAGGCAGGTGGAGCTGACGCCAGACCTCAGCGTCAGCAGCCCCAGAGGCGGGAGCCCTAGGGTGACAGGAGCCAGAATGTTCCGGGGTTTCAGCCTGTGCAGCCGACTGCACAGGCCCCTTCCTGAGCTGGGTCTCTGGCGCCGGCTCCCTGGTTGGGTGCCCAGCTTGGGGCTGGGAGCTTGGATGAGGAAGGAGGCTGTGTGGAAGGGAGACTCCCCAGAGCCGGGGGCCCAGGGCGGGACTCTGAGGGGCAGAGAGGCAGCTCACATGGCGGGGGTGGGACAGGTGTGTGGGCAGGGCAGGGGCCCAGGGCGGGGCCTTAGCTCTCCCCATCAGCTGAGGCACAGCCCACCCTCCCCCATTCAGTGTCTACCCCACACATGACCCAGTCCTCTTGCCTGGGCTGGGGTAGGGCCCAGGAGCAGGGGCAGCCAAGTGCTCAGGGCCCCCCTCCCCGCTGCTCTGCGGGGAGGGGGGGGGCTGCAGATGCCTGGTGAGCAAACACCTGGGCCAGTCTCACCCATGGGTGTGAGGGGGGAGCAGGTGAGAGGACACGCACACACACATTTATGCGTAAACACACATGTGTGTGGACACATGTAAACACACGTGCACACACACGCGCTCCCTCATAGAGGGCAGGGGCCCTGCACCCTGGGCTCAGTCCCACCCGTGGGCGTGAAGGGGGAGCAGGCGAGAGGACACACATGCACATGTATGCATAAACATGCAGGCGTGTGTACACATGTACACATGCATGCATAAACACACGTGCACACACACACTCCCTCATAGAGGGCAGGGGCCCTGCACCCTGGGCTCACTCCCACCCATGGGTGTGAGGGGGGAGCAGGTGAGAGGACGCGCACACGTATGTATAAACACGCAGGCACATGTACACATGCGTGCATGAACACACGTGCACACACACATGCTCCCTCATAGAGGGCAGGGGCCCTGCACCCTGAGTCCAGTCCCACCCGTGGATGTGAGGGGGAAGCTGGCGAGAGGACACGCATGCACACGTGTACCCACACACATGTGTGCATACACACACCAGGCTCCTCTCATCCCCAGCTCCCCTGCCCCCTCCCGGGAGCCGTCTGGATGGTGACAGGGAAGGAAGCCCATTTAGGAGCCCTGGGGGCCTTGAGTGGAAGGAAGGGCTGGGACCCTCCTGTCTGCTGGCCCACGTCCTGTCTCTGGCCCTCTGGAGGTCAGCGCTGGCCCCCGGCGTGCGGGCTCTGCTTCCCTGACTTCCCTCTTCCTGCCCCCCAAGCAGTCACTGACCCCTGAGCTCTTCTGTGGACCTCCCACAAGTGCCCACCACGTCCTGTGTGATCTGGTCGCCCCACTGCCTAGCCTGGGACACCTGGGGCTGGAGGGAGGCAGTGCAGGCCCTCAGGGCAGGACTCGGAAGCTGGGAAACACCTTCCGGAAGTGGGCCGCCTCAGGCAGCTGCCCTGGACAGCGACAGCCTCCCTGCCTGGCCACTGGGCCTCCCACCCCACCCCCCGCAAGCCCAGCTGTTGTTTTGATGACTCCGGGGCCAGGCAGCTCCTCAGCCAAGGGCCTCCCAGGAGAGTCCGTCTCAGCCCCAGGCGCGGGGGAAGGGGAAAGGGGAGGCAGTCTGGCGCAGGGGAAGCCGTCCTTGGCAGCTTGGCCACCGGCCCGGCTCCTGTCTGACCAGGAAAGACATCAAAGCTGGACACAAGCAGAGGTTGGAAATCCCCAGGACTCCTGCTGGCCCCTACGCAGCCCCACACCAGTCTCTGCTTGAGACCACAGGCTGGGCCTGACCCTCGTCCACCCAGCCTGGGCCTGACCCTGGTCCACCCAGCCTGGGCCTGACCCTCGTCCACCCAGCCTGGCAGTATGGTTTCCAGGACCCTTTAAGAAGCCACCCCCAAATCAAACATGAAAAACACAGACAAGGCCAGCGCCGAGCTCACTAGGCTAATCCTCCACCTGCAGCGCCAGCACACCGGGTTCTAGTCCCGGTCGGGGCGCCGGATTCTGTGCCAGTTGCCCCTCTTCCAGGCCAGCCCTCTGCTGTGGCCCAGGAGTGCAGTGGAGGATGGCCCAAGTGCTTGCGCCCTGCACCCCATGGGAGACCAGGAGGAAGCACCTGGCTCCTGGCTTCGGATCACTGCAGTGCGCCTGCTGCAGCGCACCAGCTGCGGCGGCCATTGGAGTGTGAACCAACGGCAAAGGAAGACCTTTCTCTCTGTCTCTCTCACTCTCTCTCACTGTCCATTCTTCCTGTCAAAAAAAAAAGAAAAAAGCAAAACACAGACGAGGCCCTGAGCAGAGGACCTGGGTGGAGAAGGGGAGCAGGTGCCTGGCACGGGAGGGGCGAGCCGGAGTGCTGTGCTGGGGGCTAAAGGCAGGGGGCTCCTGAGGTGCTGGGGAAGGGGCTCACGCCCCAAGGGAAGTATCCCCCAGGAGGGACCTCAGGACTGTCCCCGCAGCCCGCAGAGGCAGCGCACGTGGCAGTCAGAAACGACCGGTAACAGATTCCGCACCCAAGGACAAGGACACTGGAATGATCTGTGACAGAATATGAAACAACTCCAAGAACCCGTGGAAGCGCGCTCCATCTCCCCGTGTCTCCCACAAGCGTTCTAAGGCACCCTCCTAACCCAAAAGGCAGGCAGGTGCAAAGAGACCTTCAAAAGTGATTAAATAAATCTGAAAAGCAATGAAATACAACTTTCTAAATTTAATTCTTTAGGAATTTATTTATTCATCCGAAAGGCAAAGAGCATCAGGCAGAGACACCCATTTGCTGGTTCACCCTGCCCATGCCTGTGGGAGCCTGGGCTGGGCCAGGCTGAAGCCAGGAGCCTGGACCTCCATCTGGGTCTCCCTCGCGGGGGCAGGAGCCAAACACTTGGGCCACCCTTGGATGCTTTCCCAGGCCATGGGCCGGGAGCTGGACCGGAAGTGAAGGGGCCAGAGCTGCAACTGGCGCTCAGGTGGGCTCACCCGGCCTGCCATGCTGCGTGCCAGGCCCTGAAGAGGGCGAGGCCCCCAACAGGCGTACCCACGGGAGCCGCACGGGACTGGGAGACAGGCAGGAGAGAGGGGTGGGGGAGTGGGGAGAATCAGCCGCTGCAGGCAACTCTGGGGGGCGAGCTGAGAACGTTCCAGATAGAACGAAGGACCCGAGTCTGTGAACCGCAGGCTGCGTGGTCCCAGCACACGGAGGGGACCCCGGGCGGCAGCGGGGCCTGTGAGCCCCCACGCTCGCCTGGCGCCCCGCACCTCGGATGCACCCGGCTCGGCCCCGGCCTGCGGCGGCTTCCTGGGGTCGCGGGACCCGCGCGGGGCTCCGGGGAGGGGTCACAGCCGGGCGCACAGCTGCTGCGGTCCGTCGTCGGCGCGGGAGCCCGGCGCCGGGGGCGGCAGCAGCGCGCGGAGGCGCAGGGCCAGGCGGGCGCGGGCGGCCGAGGCGAGCGCGAGCAGCGGCGGCAGCGCGAGGAAACCGAGGACGATGAGCGCCGCGGAGCCGCGGTCCGACAGCAGCGCGCGGCAGCGGGCGCCGGGCGCGGGGTGCACCTGCGGACGGCGCGCGGTCACGGCGGGCCCGGCCTTCCCGCCTCTGCTGCAGCTGACCCGAGCCCCTGCCCGCTGTCCCCAGCCTGTCGCCTCTCCCCCACCACAGCAGGGGATGCAGCGGCCGCCTGCCCCGAGCTCCCAGCCCCAGACCAAGCCAGAGCCCAACCGCAGGAGGAGCCAGGGAGGCGTAGCGCGCCCTGGTGGCCCCTGGTACCAGGCTGGGAGGCCCCGGGAGGGCGGGCGCTGAGCGACAATAGTTCTGTCTCTGCCACCCTAGCCCGTGTGGGGGTGCCTGGCAGAAGAAGGGCTCCCCGGGAAGCCACCTGTGCCTCCAGCCTCATGGACCCTGACCTTTGGCAGGACCCCAGTCCCCCCCACCCACCCAGAGCTGAGGCTCACCTTCGAGTGGCACAAGAACCCCAGGTAGACCACCGCGGCGGCCGGCAGCAGAGCCAGAAGAAAGACGGTGCCTGGCAGCAGCAGGTGCAGTAGGTGCCCAGCCAGGGCGCGGCCGGGCAGCAGCAGGGTCCGGAGGCCTCTGGTGGCCAGGCCGGGCCCCCCGGGGCCTCTCAGGGCAGGGGGCCTTCGGGGCAGCATGGGTGCTGTGTCCGAGGTGCCCTCTCCTTCATCCTCCTCTGCCTCCCTCTCTTGCTCACTCATGCTGTCCTGCAGGTGGGCCTGGGGCTCTCGGGGCTGGCGAGAAGGCAGGGCCAGTGCCCTCCAAGATCAGGCAGGAGACCCTGAGCCCTCCTCAGGTTGCACCCCCATGCAGATGCTGGCAGCTGGGTAATGCTCCCTGGCCCAGGTAGGTCCAGCCCTGACGGTGGGTCCCCAGGGCCACTCCCCTGCTTCAGTTCCCCTGCCAGGAGATGCAGCCGTCCAGTCTCCCTGTGAGCTCCTGTGTGCCCCGACCTGGCCCTGCACGGCTGTCCCCACAGCACAGGCCCCGGGCAGGGGCCCTCCTCCTCCTGGTCCCTCCCAGCTCCCACACACAATGCCTCCATGTCAGGAGCCTTGACTGACAGCTGTGCCACCACCCCACCTCCCAGCCGGAGCCCCCGCTACTCCCCTCCTCCCAGCCCGAGCCCCCGCTACTCCCCTCTTTTGAAAACCTGGCGGCTGCTCAGCCTCCGTGACATGGGAGCCTGCCCTGTGGTGCCTGCACGGCCCCGCACCTGGTGTACGCAGGGATGGCAGCCACAGTGCTCAGCAGGGCTGATACAGCAGTGGATTTCCAGTGCTGGGTGACAGTGGCCGGTGGCGGGCGGGGGGGAGCTGCAGAGCGTTCCTCATCCCCTCCCACTCCGTCCCTAAATCCCAGCATGTAACCATCCTGCACACCATACAGCATTTTAAAATTTAATTTCATTCTGAGGCCTTTACTGTGGCATAACAGGTAAAGCCTTCCGAAACGCATGCATCCCATATGGGCACCGGTTCAAGTCCCAGCTGCTCCATTGCCAATCCAGCTCCCTGCTGTGGCCTGGAAAAGCAGTGGAAGACGGCCCACGTCCTTGAGCCTCTGCACCCGTGTGGGAGATCTGGGAGAACCTCCGAGCTCTTGGCTTTGGCCTGGCCCAGCCCCAGCCGCTGCACCAGCCCCAGCCCCAGCCCCACCCTCATTTGGAGGGTGAACCAGCAGCTGGACGATCTCTCTCTCTCTGTCTCTGTCTCTCTCTGTGTGTCTCTGTCACTCTTTCAAATAAAATAAATCTTAAAAAAAAAAAAAACAATATAGTGAGTCTCCTGTGAGCTGCACGATTCTGCGGCCTCGTCCCTTCCAACTTTTCTCCCAGCATCTGCAGGCCTCCTGTGCACCAGCCTCCGGCAGAGCCCGAAAACAGGATGACGGCAGCTACACATAGCATGGCCGCGTCTGTCGGGAGCCGAGGGGCCCTGCCCGACTCTCCGGCAGCCCGTTTTCACTGGCACACATGTGCCAAGAACTTTCCTCAAAATTATTTGTTTAAATTTTATATGACAGACAAAAGGACACAGAGAGGAAGAGAGAGAGAAAAGGGCTCTTCCATCCGCTGGTTCCCTCCCCAAGCGCCCACAACAGGCAGGGCTGGGCCAGGCTGAAGCCAGGAGCCTGGAGCTCCAGCTGGGTCTCCCGCGGGGTTGGCAGAGAGCTGGGTCAGAAGCACCACAGCCAGGACGTGAACCAGGCACTCCAACACGGGGTGCACCAAGTGCACCCCGCGTGCCCAGTGCCTGTTTATTCAGATAATGAATTTAGGGTTAAAATAGAAAAGCTGCACCCTGCACGTCCTCCCCAGGCCCTCACTCCCTGGCTGCTGCTGGCTGCTGCTGGGTCTCTCGGTGTCTGCGGGGTCATCTATGAAGAACGCACGTTCACGCGGCTCCTGGCTCTGGTGCCTGCTCAGGCATTCAGGCCACACAGGGCAAGGTGCCCACGGGGGTCTCTCTTCCTCTTCTTTCTTTTTTATTTATTTATTTATTTTTTTTATTTTTGACAGGCAGAGTGGACAGTGAGAGAGAGAGACAGAGAGAAAGGTCTTCCTTTTGCCGTTGGTTCACCCTCCAATGGCCGCCGCGGATGGCACGCTGCGGCCGGCGCACCGCGTTCGTCCGATGGCAGGAGCCAGGTGCTAGGTGCTTTTCCTGGTCTCCCCGTGGGGTGCAGGGCACAAGCACCTGGGCCATCCTCCACTGCACTCCCGGGCCACAGCAGAGGGCTGGCCTGGAAGAGGGGCAACCGGGACAGAATCCGGTGCCCCGATCGGGACTAGAACCCGGTGTGCCGGCGCCGCAAGGCGGAGGATTAGCCTGTTGAGCCACGGCACCGGCCTCTCTTCCTCTTCTTTCAAAGCTGCTGGGGGGGGCGTGACCCCATCTGACTCTGATCACCTGCCAAAGCCCCCGCCTCCAAACACCACCAACAGGACAGGACGCCGGATCAAGTTCCAAGGTGTGCCAGGAAGTGCCTGAGGCTCGGAGGAGCCCAGGCCAAGGGGCTGGGGAAGCTGCCACCCTGCAGGTTCGCCCTGTGGACTGTCTCTCCGACAGCTCCACAGCTCGCCCTGGGCAGACAGGCGGCCTCTGTCTGCCTGTCCGTCTCCGGGAGTCTGGGGTGAGGAGTGGGACTCTCCGCCCAGCCCCCAGGGCCAGGTCCAGCACGGAAGCCGTTCCTGTGGCACGGGGGGGGGGGGCAGGGGACCGAGGGTTCAGCCCAGCTTGCCTTTGCCGCTCACGCAAATCCACAGTGGCCGATGCCTGCGAGACCTGCCCCATGGAACGTTCTAGAAGAGAAAGGAAGATGTTTGCCACAGCACACGCAGACATTTCTGGGCAGTAGCAAGGGCTCAGAAGAGACTAACACAGGTGGGAGCCCAGGGCTGCTCCAGGTCCCCATGGGGACCTCAGGACCTCCTCTCCTCCTTGGTGTCTGGCGGTCCAAGTAGTGCCAGGATGGGAAGGGGCCCCAATTTTGCTGCCTCCTCATGGACCCCCATCAGGTACTGGAGGGGAGAGGCCATGGGGTCAGCCAGCAGGGCAGCGTCTCCCGTCTGGACACTGGACAGGTATCCTGGATCCAGGTTTGCAGGATTCCAAGGCCCACTTAGGCCCTGCCCTGGGGGCGCCAGCTCTGCTGGGACGCCTCCCTGCCCAGGTTCCGGCCCCTCTGCTGTCTCCTAGGCCCCCCTGCACCCTGGGACCCAGCTGGATTACCTTCATGCAAACGCTGTGTGGGAAGAAAGGGCTGAACCTCAGCTGGCTGGGACCAGCAGAGACAAGCCAGCCCCAGAGCCAGGGGGCCTTAGGCAGCAGGGACAGGTCAGGTGGAGGGCAGGGCCCCAGGGACCCCAGGGACCCCAGGAGTCCTGGTGGGGGGTCTCCCAGGCAAGTCGGGGCACATTGAAGGCTGGTGGGACAGGGCCGTGGTCCCCAGGCGAGTTCCTGCTCGTCTTTCTGGAACTACCTGCTTTGCCCTGTGTTCCCTGGGAGGGGGGCTGTGTGGGGATGGGGGGGGGAGGCAGGGATGCCAGGGAGGGGGCTGCAGCCTGGCAGGCAGGGCCTCCCACTAAGTTGCTGGGTAAACAGTGTTGGGTGGACTCTGCCAGCCCCTGGGCAGGAGGCGGAGTCAGGGCGGCCCCTCCCCCCAGGTGAGCTCGGTCGTCAGGGGAGCAGGTGCTCCAGCTCTGAGCCTGCAGGGGGGACCGGCCAGTCATGGAGAAGACCCCGGACCACACAGAGACCCTGGGGGTAGCTGTAAGTGAAGCCCCTAGGCAGGCTAAGCCCCGGCGGGGCTCCTCCTTGGCTGACACTGGGCGGGACTGGCCAGAGGCCTTGTAGGGTGGATGCGGGACCCTACTCTCCCCAGGTGGACGCCAGGAGACCCGAGTGCTGCAAGTGGGACCTGGCAAGGGAGGACGCGGACCAGGAGCTGCGGTGGACGGAGCTGGGCTCCGAGGAGGCCCCCGCGGAAGCCGCCCAGGGCCCCGGCTGCCTTCTCCGGGCCGTGTGGCGGGGCCCCGTGGGGCTGGTGCTGCAGCTGCTGCGGCAAGGGGCCAGCGTGGAGGAGAGGTGGGCCCCTGGGGGACGCAGTGTCTTAGCCGGGCAGGGTCCCTTCCCGGGGAGGGGAGGGCCGAGGGGTACGACGGGGCGCGGCCACGCGCAGACCCCGCTGCCTCCCCGCAGGGACCGCGCCGGCCGGACCCCGCTCCACCTGGCGGTGCTGCGCGGCCACGCGCCCCTGGTGCACCTGCTGCTGCGGCGCGGGGCCCCGGCGGCGGCCGCCGACAGCGCGGGGCGCACGCCGCTGCACGAGGCCTCCTGGCACGGCCACTCGAGCGTGGCGGAGCTGCTGCTGCGGCGCGGGGCCCCGGCGGCGGCGCGCTGCGGGGCCGGCCTCACGCCGCTGCACTGCGCCGCCGCGCTCGGTCGCACGCCGCTCGCCGCCGTCCTGCTGGCCGCGCTGGGCCCGGGCCCCGCCTTGGCTGACGCGCGGGGCTGGACGGCGGCGCACTGGGCGGCCGCGGGCGGGCGGCTGCCGGTGCTCGAGCTGCTGGCGGCGGGCGGCGCGGAGCTGGACGGCGCGCTGCTGGCGGCGGCCGCGGCGGGCCGCGGGGCCGCGCTGCGCCTCCTGCTGGCGCGTGGGGCACAGGCGGACGCCGCCGACGGCTCCGGGGCCACGGCGCTGGGGCTGGCGGCCAGCCTGGGCCGCGAGCAGGTAGGTGCGGCTGTCCCCAGGGGGGTGGCCGTCCCGGAGAGCCCCAGGGAACCCCCGGCCTTGCTTCCGGCTCCCTTCTGGAAAATGTTACCACGGACCCGGGCGGTGCTGGGGTCCAGCCCAGTCCCAGGAACAGCGGCCGCCACCAACTCTTGAGATTTTTTTTTTTAAAGATTTTTATTTATTTGAAAGGCAGAGCGACAAACAGGAAGTGAGGGTGTGTGTGTGGAGAGAGAGAGAATGAATTTGAATCGCTCCCCCAATGCCCCCAACAGCCAACTGGATCAAGCAGAAACCAGAGGCCAGGACCCTCATTCGGGTCTCCCACGTGGGTGCAGGGGCCCAGGCACTTGGGCCATCGCCTGCTGCTTTCCCAGGCCACAGCAGGGGCTGGACGGGAAGTGGAGTGGCCGGGCCTTGAGCTCTCGCTCCTACGGATGCTGGTGCACCCTGCCATGCCACCCGCCCCAAGGCTTGAATCTGTGGCCCACTGGGGACAGTGGGCACCTCCACTCAGAGCCCTGCCGGGGTGTCCTGGGCTCTGGCCATTTACCAAGGAGGGGCAGCATCTGGTCAGCAGGCGGCTGACAAGTGGCTCCTCCCAGTCCCAGCCCCTCCCACATGCAGGCTGAGGTGGCCCCTGTTCTCCACCCCCTTCCAGGACATTGAGGTGCTGCTGGGCCACGGGGCAGACCCAAGCCTCAAGGACAGGCATGGCCGCTCTGCGCTGCACAGGGCTGCTGCCCGGGGACACCTGCCTGCCGTCCAGCTGCTGGTAGCCTGGGGAGCTGAGGTGGACACTCGGGACTCCCTGGACCTCACACCCCTGCACCACGCTGCTCGGGGGGGCCACGTGGAAGTCGCCAGCCACCTGCTGGACAAGGGAGCACAGGTCAATGCTGCTGGCTGGCTGCACAAGACGGCTCTGCACCTGGCCACGGAGCATGACCACTGTGCCACCGTGGGACTTCTGCTGAGCAGAGGGGCCAGCCCTGGCCTGAGAACACGGTGGGGTGAGGTGGCCCAGATGTCCGAGGGGGGCCTGCCCCGCGTGCCGCCTGCCTTCTGAGGGGCGTCTGGCTCCCCAGCCCCTGCGTCTCCCGGCCACGCGCCTGGACAGAGCAGACAGCTTGGAGGCACCTGGAGGCGGCAGCAGCCACATGGGGTCCTGGGCCTGGGGCTACAGCGCCCCCCACCCAGCGTGCCCACCGCCCCTGCAGGCTCTCTGGTAAAGGCTGAGTCATGGCAACAGCTGTGACCAAATCCCGACACCCCCCAGCTGCTGTTTTCTTAGATGTTGTATTTGGCCGCCTGGGCTCAAGCCAAGGGCCGGGGTTGCTGGAGTGCGCCCTTCCGTGTGGAGCCCATTCTCTGGACCTCCCGCTGGCCTCGCTGCCCTCCCAAGCCCAGGTTTCCCTGGACCAGCGTCACTAGGGCTGGGGCCAGGGGCCGGGGCCGCCCGAGCACGGAGGCCAGCTGAGCTGCCCACAGAAACCTCAGGACAGGCTGAGCTCGCCCTCCCGGGTGTGTCCCCGTCTCTCAGGTAAAGAATAAAATCTCCCTGCAGCAGCACCAGGCCCCTGTGTCCTGGCTTCAGCATCTCCAGGAACCTGGAGCCTCGGGGTCGTTGTCTCTGACTGCCCACCTCTCCCAGACGCCTAGGAAAGGAGCCATGGTCGTCAACTGCTTTAAGAGCAGGATTTTTTTTTTTTGACAGGCAGAGTGGACAGTGAGAGAGAGAGAAAGGTCTTCCTTTGCCGTTGGTTCACACTCCAATGGCCGCCACGGCTGGCACGCTGTGGCCAGCGCACCGCGCTGATCCCAAGCCAGGAGCCAGGTGCTTCTCATGGTCTCCCCGTGGGGTGCAGGGCCCAAGCACTTGGGCCATCCTCCACTGCACTCCCGGTCCACAGCAGAGAGCTGGCCTAGAAGAGGGGCAACCTGGATTGAGTCCAGTGCCCCGACCAGGACTAGAACCCGGTGTGCCAGCGCTGCAAGGCGGAGGATTAGCCTATTGAGCCATGGCACTGGCCTGTTTTTTGTTTTTAAAAACTTATTTGAGAGGTAGAGTTACAGATAGCCAGAGGAAGAGACAGAGAGGTCTTCCATATGCTAGTTCACTCCCCAAATGACTGCAGTGGCTGGAGCTGGGCCAATCTGAAGCCAGGAGCCAGGAGCTTCTTCAGGGTCTCCCGTGCAGGTGCAGTGGCCCAAGCACTTGGACCATCCTCCACTGCTTTCCCAGGCCATAGCAGAGAGCTGGATCAGAAGAGGAGCAGCTGGGACTAGAACTGGTGCCCGTATGGGATGCCGGCACTGCAAGCGGAGGATTAACCCACTGAGCCACAGTGCTGGCAAGGACAAGGTTTTATTGCTCTCTACAGAACACAGTTCCTCTTTGGAGGCAGAGCTGGTGTCCCAGGTCAGCACCGTGGTGCCCCTGAGCCCTGACCAGCTGTGGGATTGAACTTGCAGGGCAGGGGAGGCTGCCAGGGACTCTGGCTGGGGAGTGTGCGCCCTGCCACAGCCAGCACCTGGGAGGTGCAGCCAGTCACTCCTGGGTAGGCAGGCACTGGCCTGACCCTCAGGTGGGTGCAGGAGAGGGTGGGGAGAGGTGAGTGCTGGAAGGGCAATGCTGGGTGGACCACACCCAGCTGGCCAGCACTCGGGCCCTGCAGAGCTGCCCGCGTCTCACTCCCTGTGCCCACTGTGGTGCAAGATGCCCCACTCGTGCCAAGACCTTACCCGGCCGGTCTATCTCAGCCTTGGCTTCCCTGTAGCCCACTCCAAACATGGCCACCACCTGGTTGTACACCTTGGGTTGTGCTGTCCCTGCTCACGCAGTGTGGCCACGCCGGCACCTGCCATCCCAGGTGTCCTCTGCACGCCGTCACGTGGAGGACTCTGGGGTACCCAGAGGTGACACTGGGTGGCTTCTGTAGCCACGGGGACCCCCCGGGGCCAGGTGGGAAAGGTGAGGCTGCCTCTGCCTCCCACTGGGCAGGCGCTGCACTGGGCACCAGGTGGGGGCTCTGGGCAGACACCGTGGTCTCCTCTGCTGCCCCAGCCCCTCCCACGTTCCAGGCAGCCCCAGGAAGACCAGACAGGCAGCATGTGGAGACATGAGGCTGCCTGAGGGGGCAGCTGGCTCAGCTCCCCCTCCTCAGCTGCTGCTGCGTGAGGCAGCCCGGGAACCGCCCGGCTCACGAGATGGTGAGCGGGAGCCCTGTGCCAGGCCACCACGTTTTAGGGTGCTGTGACTCAGCACGGTCCCCCCGTCCCTGTCGCCACCTTGCTCTCCAAGAGGGCAGGCGTGCTGCCCCTCAGGCCTCAGACGCCTGCCGGACCCTCTGCCCGGTCCAGAGAGCTGCCACGTGGCATGGCCACGTCTTCTTTTCACCCTCTGCGTCTCCACGTGGGTGCCGTGGGCCCACGCCTTGCCCTGTCCTCCCCGACTTCCCAAGGTGCTGGGTAGCCAAGCACTCGAAGATGTGGGGGCCCGGGGCAGTGTCTCAGCGGCCTGCGGTGCCCCCCCACTCCCTCTACCACACACCATCCCCGGTCTCCAAGACCTCGCGTGCGAGTGCTGGTTGGAGTCCTCGCTGCTCTGCTTCGGATCCAGCGCCTGGCTAACGCAGCCGGGGGAGTGCTGGGGTCCCTGCACCCACGTGGGAAACCGGGGGGAAGCTCCTGGCCCAGCCCTGGCGGTGCCGCCAACTGAGCAGTGGACCAGCAGACGGAAGCTGCGTCGGAAAAAATACATCTTTTTTTTTTTTGACAGGCAGAGTGGACAGTGAGAGAGAGACAGAGAGAAAGGTCTTCCTTTGCCGTTGGTTCACCCTCCAATGGCTGCCGCGGTCGGCGCGCTGCGGCCGGCGCACCGCGCTCATCCGATGGCAGGAGCCAGGTGCTAGGTGCTTCTCCTGGTCTCCCATGGGGTGCAGGGCCCAAGCACCTGGGCCATCCTCCACTGCACTCCCGGGCCACAGCAGAGGGCTGGCCTGGAAGAGGGGCAACCGGGACAGAATCCGGTGCCCCGACCGGGACTAGAACCCGGTGTGCCGGCGCCGCAAGGTGAAGGATTAGCCTAATGAGCCACGGCGCCGGCAGGAAAAATACATCTTAAAACCAAAACGGGGCAAAGCGTGAACAGCCGGTGCCGCTGGGGGAAGCGACCCGGGACTCTGGTCCGGCAACTTCTCTCCAACCTAAAGTCGCACCGCGCACGAAGCCGCTCGCCCCACGCCGCGCTTCCTTTATCGCGGTGAACGCGCCTCCCACACGGGGGTCTCTCGGGGCGCAGCCGCCAAGGACCGACGCCCTACCCGGGGCAGTCGGACTGCCCCACTCCCGCCCGCACTGCTGGGTCCCAGGACACTCCCGCGTCCAGCCCGGCTCCCCGCAGGCCACGCTCTCCAGGGACCTCCCCGGGGTAGACAGGCTGCTTCCCGCCAACACAGGCCGGGGTCTACTCCTCCGGGGCCGCTCTGCCGCCGGATCGCCGGGGCCCGCTGGCACACGGACGCGGCCGCTGGCTCCCGACGGCAACGCGCAGGCGCGGCGCCCCGGAAGTGCTCGTGCGGCCGGCGCCCCGGAAGCGCTCGAGAGCCCCGCTTCCGCGGTGGGCGGCATGGCGGTGGAGCGGCGAGAGCTGTGAGCCGCGGGGTCCCGGGGGCGCCATGGTTTTCTTAACGGCGCAGCTGTGGCTGCGGAACCGGCTCACCGACCGCTACTGGCGGGTGCAGGAGGTGCTGAAGCACGCCCGGGTGAGTGCGCCGCCCGCGCCGGCGGGGTCGGGGCGCTCCGGGCCGCGGCCGCCCGCCGACCTCGCCGCTCTCCCGTTTCTCCACCCAGCATTTCCGGGGTAGGAAGAACCGCTGCTACCGGCTGGCCGTGCGGGCCGTGACCAGGGCCTTCGTGAAATGCACGCAGGCCCGCAGGCTGAAGAAGAGGACCATGCGGACCGTAAGCGTCCCCACCCCGCCCCGCGCGGGCTGAGCCCCAGGGCCCGGACGAGTGAGGCAGGTGGCAGTCCCGGGGCCCCGCGTCCCGGCTCCGATCTGGGGCGACCTTAGCGGCCGCGCGCGTTCTCGCGCCTTGGACGAGTCCCCGGGGTGGGCTTCAAAGCTGCTTTTTTCTTTCTTTTTTATTTCTAAGATTTATTTGTTTGAAAGGCAGAGTTGCAGAGAGAGAGAGGTCCAGAGAGAGGTCTTCCATCACTCCCCAGGTGGCCACGATGGGCGGAGCTTCTCCGGGTCTCCCACGAGGGCGCAGGGGCCCGAGCACTTGGGTCATTCAACCTCCACTGCCTTCCCAGGACCCAGCAGAGTGCTGGATCGGAAGTGGAGCAGCCGGGACAGGAGCCCGTGTGAGAGGCCGGCGCAGGCGGTGGCTTCACCCGCTGCGGCCACAGCGCCGGCCCCTTCGGTGCTGTTTTAAAAAATAAGCCCACCGCCCCCCCCCCCCCCCCCGGCCGGCGCCGTGGCTCAACAGGCTAATCCTCCGCCTTGCGGCGCCGGCACACCGGGTTCTAGTTCCGATCGGGGCGCCGGATTCTGTCCCGGTTGCCCCTCTTCCAGGCCAGCTCTCTGCTGTGGCCCGGGAGTGCAGTGGAGGATGGCCCAGGTGCTTGGGCCCTGCACCCCATGGGAGACCAGGAGAAGCACCTGGCACCTGGCTCCTGCCATCGGATGAGCGCGGTGCGCCGGGCGCAGCGCACTAGCTGCGGCAGCCATTGGAGGGCGAACCAACGGCAAAGGAAGACCTTTCTCTCTGTCTCTCTCATTGTCCACTCTGCCTGTCAAAAAAAAAAAAAAAAAAAAGAGCCCCCCCCCCGGGGGGGGGTGTTCCAAAAGCTGAGTAAAACGCAGATCGTGGGAAAGCAGTGCCTGGGTCTCAGTACTTCTGCACCAGAATTAACCTGCTCGCTGGACCCCGCACGGTTCCCAGGGTGCTGGCTCGGGCACCCACCCCTCCTCCCTGCAGGCCGCGTGGCCCCCGCTTCGTGCCCGTCTGTGCCAGCCCAGGAGCTGTGTCTGCCTCAGGGTAGTCGCTGTCTGAGCCTGTGCTGGTGCCTTCTCTGCCTCACGGGGCTTGGAGCCGGGGTCTGGATGAGGAGCCGCGCCTCTGAACCCTGCCCCTGCCCGCTCTCAGTGAAACCAGCTTTTCTGTGTGCTCTGCCCGAAGGCCTGGGCCCGGCAGGGCCTCCTGACGCCTCTCCCCGTCTCATTTCAGCTCTGGATTAACCGAATTACAGCTGCCTCCCAGGAACACGGCCTGAAGTACCCAGCATTCGTTTCCAATTTAATTAAGGTATGGCTGAGGATCCGGCCGTGCCGACAGCGAGTGCCAGCCCAGAGCCAGCCTGGCAGGTCTGGGGCTCGGCGCACTGGACGCACAGGGTGTGGCTCTGCGGTGCTGGCCTCGATGCCTCCCTAAGGAGGGGAGGGCAGGAGCTTGTCCCCGAGCGTTTGAGAGGCCAGTGGGGCAGGAGAGCTGCTGCAGGAGTCCAGCTTCCTGCAGGAGCCAGCAGTCCTGGCTGCTCTGCTTCCCACCAGCTCCTTGCTCGTGTGCTGGTAAGGCAATGGAAACGCCAAGGGCGTGGACCCCTGCACCACGCAGGAGACCCGGATGGAGCTCCGGGCTTCAGCCTGGCCCAGCCCAGACCACTGTAGTCACTTGGGGAGTAGAGCACTGGATGGAAGATCTCAGTCTCGCTCTAATTCTGCTTTTCAAATAAACAGATCTAGGGAAGACGAGGTTTAATATGAAAGGATTAACACTGACTGACTTTTTTTAACATTCTTTTTTTTTTTTTTTAAAGATTTATTTTATTCATTTGAAAGAGTTAGAGGTCTTCCATCTGCTGGTTCATTCCCCAGATGACTGCAACAGCTGGAGCTGCGCCCATCCGAAGCCAGGAGCTTCTTCCGGGTCTCCCAGGCGGGTGCAGGGGCCCAAGCACTTGGGCCATCTTTTGCAGCTTTCCCAGGCCATTAGCAGAGAGCTGGGTTAGACGGGGACCAGCCAGGACTCGCACTGCCACTGCGATGGGGGCGCGGTCGGCCCCGGTGGAGACGGGCTGTGCTCAAGGTGCAGAGTGAGGGCCCGCCAGCCTCCACGGCAGCCTGGAATCCCACAGGCTACCTGGCTTTTCGCTCCGGTGGGAACTCACACAGGGACTCCCAGGGAGCCCCTTCGTCCCGGGTCCGGGTCCTGCCCCCGGTCGTCCCGTTCTGAGCTGCGTCCACTGAGCCGCGCGCTCGTGCTGTTCCCAGTGCCAGGTGGAGCTCAACAGGAAGGTGCTCGCAGGCCTGGCCATCCACGAACCCAAGACTTTTAAGTCCCTGGCGGCCCTGGCTGAGAGGAGGCGACAGGAAGGACTTGCTGTGGCCCTGGGGGACGGCCGGGAGCCAGAAGGCGTGTTTTCCCGAGTGGCGCGGGACCCCTGACCTGGCAGCGCTGGGAGGCCGCTCTGCCTGCTGGTGCTGACTGCAAGCACAGGAGGGAGAGAATTCATCAGCCGTGTAGCTTCCCAGAACCGCCGTCCACTGACTGCAAATAAAGCCCACGTGTGTCCAGCTCTGAGGTTGTAGGGGGCGGTGTCAGGACAGAGGACGCAGTGTGCGCACCACAGCCAGACTGAACTCGATCAGAAAATAAACCTGCACATTGACGGACACAGACAGAGGGCCCTTGCCCTGGGGGCTGGGCCTTTTTATAGTTGAGCAGAGGTGGGTGGGGGCAGGGGGCAGTGGATGGAGGTGAATTCCTGGCACTGGTCTTTCGGGGCCGTGGGGACATGGGAAAGAACAGGGGTGTAAAGGCCATAGGGTGCGAAACTACAGGGTCTGAGTCCACCCTTACAGGATGGCCTGGGTCTGAGGAAGGTGAGTGCGCCACTCGCCCTTCCCCAGCCTCCCAATCCCGGGGACAATCGGAGGCAGGGGGAGCCAAGTCTAGCAAGAACTCGTTTCTTTCACGATTAACAGAGCCTAGCCATATTTGTTACTAGTTCTGTTACTTCCCCTGATGTTGGGCAGCCAATTAGTTTTAGTGGTAAACAACTTTGGATTTCACCCACCTTACTTCCTCTGAGCACCATCTTTGAATTGCTTCTGAATTGCTTCGTGTAACTGATTTCCCAACACGAGAGGCTTCGAGATCCAAGGGCAAGGAACAGATGCCAGTGAGTGTGATGCCCGAGATCTAGTCTTTGTTCTATCAGTCCAGATTCCCCAGGAGGCCTGTGAAATGGAACCGCTCCCCACTCCTGCCCATCGCCCTGGGTCTCCCAGCTGCCCAGCAGGGTCTGTCAGTGATGGCTCCACTCCTTCCAGCCCAGGAGCGCCCTCAGCGAGCCGACCAGTGGAAGCCCTAACCCTAACCCTGGCCTCACTCAGTAAGGGCCGGTGCTCCCCAGCCTGGGAGCCGGGTCCACAAGAAATCACACGACCCCAGCGACTCAAGAGATGTCCCTTGGAAGCAGAAAACAACGGGTTCATCTTTGGGTCCTCTGTCCCCGCCAGGGGTACCTGGACAGCACTTGGCCTCCCCAGTGCAGCCCCCGGACACCCCGCTCCTGGAGCTGGCTCCATGCTGTCCACTTTCCATCCACGCTTCTGTTCCCATTACTGCTTGGCCCAGGAGTCCCTTCCTGCTGTGCCCTGTCACTGCACCCCAGCTTCTACGGGCTGGGGCTGGGTCCTGCTCAGAGGGTCTTAAGGCGCTCACAGTTTGACCTCTGCATAGTCTGGCCAGCCCCCTGGTGACTGCTGCGTGTCCCCAGCTCACACTCCTCCAGCCCAGTGCTCCCTTTGCAAGTGTGCGCCTGAGCCCAGGGCCCAGACGGCGGGAGGCACTGGTTTCCCTCCCCTGGCCTGGGGAGTGCCACGGAGAAAGGAACTTGGAGGGGGGGGGCAGCGAGGATCCAGCAAAGAGCAAGTTCCTTCTGTCCTGGAGCTGCCAGCCTGGGCGTGCGGTGGTGTGGACTGGCCCCAGCGAGTCCCTGGCGGCAAAGCGGAGGAAAGCGGGTCAGTGCTCTCCCCTGCCCTAGCGTGGGGTCATCCACGAGGTACTGCGGGGAGCGCTCGCAGGACCTGCCCCTGCCCAGGCACTCTCAAGCGATTCCGAGGCCACTTCGCCATCCCCGCCCCGTCGCGCCCGGCCCCGCAGAGACAGACCCCTCGAACCCTTGGGCTCCCGAGTCACCCGCTCCCGCGCGACCCACCGCATCCGTGCAGACGAGGTGCCCCAAGACAGGCCGGGAGCAGGTGCGGCGCTCGGGGCAGACGCGCTTCCGGGTCGGGTCGGGGCCACGGAGAACGCTGGGTAACGAGCCGGCTCCGTCGGCCCCCGCGCCGGGTTCCGTCGCCGGCGCCTGACGCGATGCTGACGGTCGGGTCGTGCGGCCAATGGCGCGCGGCGGACTCCCTGCCCGGCCAATGGCACGCGGCGAGGAGGCGGGGACGGCGGCGCCTGGAGGCGGTGCGAGAAGCCGCCCGGCCGGGAAGAAGTCTGAAGCCGAGTCGGCGGCACAAGATGGCGGCGGCGGTCCCCGGGCCGGTGGGCCCCGCGTCGGGAGCCGGCGCCCCGAGCTCGGGCGGCACAGCGCCCGGGCCGCAGGGGGTGCTCATCGGGGACCGGCTGTACTCGGGCGTGCTCATCACCCTGGAGAATTGCCTTCTGCCTGACGACAAGCTCCGCTTCACGCCGTCCATGTCGAGCGGGCTGGACACCGACACGGAGACCGACCTCCGCGTGGTGGGCTGCGAGCTCATCCAGGCGGCCGGCATCCTGCTCCGCCTGCCGCAGGTGAGGGCGCAGCCGCGAGCCCGGCCAGGTAACCGCCGCGCTGGCCAGCGGCGGCCGGGCCTTTGTGGGCGCGGCGCGGCCCTATCCCGACCCCCAGAACCCCTGCCCTGCCTGACTCCCGACCCCTGACCTCCAACCCCTGCAGCCCCTCCCCGGCCCGATTCTTGCCCGACCCCTGGACCCTGCGCTCGCCGAGACCCCTGATCCTGGCCAATCCCTGGATCCCCTACCAGCCCGACTCCCGACCCCTGATCCCCAGATCCTGGCCTGACCCCCGGAGCCTCTGCCCTCCCCGACCCCCAATCCTGGCCAAGCCCCGGCACCCTGCTCCCGCTCTGACCCTTGACCTCCGGAGCTCCTGCTTGGCCTGACTACCGACCCCTGGCCCCGATCCTGGCCCAACCCACGGACCCTGCGTCCAATCTGTCCCCTGACCCCCGATCTTGGCTGACTCTCAACCCCTGATCCTGGCCCAACCTCCGGACCCTGTGCCCACTCTGTCCCCTGACCCCAATCCTGGCCGACTCCTGCCCCCTGCCCCCTGGATCCTGCGTCTGCCCCGACCCCTGACCCCCGCCCGCCCTGGATCTCCCCCTGGAGCCCGAGCCTGAGCCTGCGGGTCGCACCGAGCCACGTTGACAGACGCTCTGCCTTTCCAGGTGGCCATGGCTACTGGGCAAGTGTTGTTCCAGCGCTTCTTCTACACCAAGTCCTTCGTGAAGCACTCCATGGAGGTGAGGGGAAGCCGGCGGGCCCGGTCCAAGCCCTGCGCCGAGGCCGCTGGCACCTGGGCAAACGTCTCTGCCTGCTTTGCAGCACGTGTCCATGGCCTGTGTCCACCTGGCCTCCAAGATAGAAGAGGCGCCGCGGCGCATCCGGGATGTCATCAACGTATTCCACCGCCTGCGTCAGCTGCGGGAGAAGAAGTGGGTGCAGGGCCTGGGGCGGGGTCGCACATCCCGTCGGGCGCAGCCTAGCTGGGGTGGCTTTCTTGGCTGCCCACTTCAGCCCTGGCTTCCCACGTGCTTCTGGCCCTGCCCTGAGCACCAGCCAGAGATGCCTCCTTGGGCTGCCCTTGGCTTTGAGACAGAAACTGCCCTTGTGTGAGAACCGGGGCCCTGGGCCTCCCCCAGGCTCCACAGAGGCCTCTGGAATCGGCCTCGCCTGGTCTCGGATGCAGGTGCTGTCTGTTCAACCAGCTGCGAGCCCCAACACTGACAGAACGGGGTCTGTCGGCGCTCCCGATGGCGAGTGTTTACGACCACGTGCCCGTCTGGGTGCTGTGAGTCCCCTAGAGCCAGATGCAGTGTAGGAGGTGGGAGGAGGTGCTGGGCCATGTCCTGGAGCACTGGGCCCTCTCTCCAGGTGCAGCCCTGGGCTGTGTCCCAGTGGATCAGGCGTTTGCAGACCTAGTAAATGGGGCAACAGCTGGAACTGGCCCCACAGACACCGCAGTGACTGCTGCTCTAAGCAATTGTCCAGTTTTCCGTCCTGGCCCTCGAGTCATGGTGGCCTTAGCACAGGGGCGGCCGGCGGGGAAAGCGCGATGGGTGAGCGTGGAGTGTGTGGGCTCCCAGGCCGAGTGGGCTCTGCGCCCTCTGTGGCCTTGCCTGCCTTTAGCCTTTTGCAGACTGCGTGTTCTGTTTGCAGGAAGCCCACGCCTCTGCTGCTGGACCAAGACTACGTCAACCTGAAGAACCAGATCATAAAGGCTGAGAGGCGAGTCCTGAAGGAGCTGGGTTTCTGCGTCCACGTGAAGCACCCTCACAAGGTGGGTGTCGGGCTGGCTGCCTGCCCCGCCTCCCTGCTGTGTCCACTGTGTCCACGCTGTCCTTGCTGTGTCCCCGCCATCCCCCCGCTGTGTCCCCACCGTCCCCCCGCTGTGTCCCCGCCGTCCCCCCTGCGTCCCCACCACGCCCCCGCTGAGTCCGGGCGGTGTCGGACGCTCTTGTGCTCACCAGTCCTGGTCCGAGCTGCCTGCCTTAGTGCAGGCTCTGAGTTTGGGAGGTGACATCTTCTGAATGCTCTTGTCAGCAGCTGACCTCGGCTGGTCCAGGTGGTCTGGTGGTGCCCGGGCTCCCTCTCAGAGAGGGGTGGACGCATTCTGAGCCAGAGCCGGGCTGCCCCGTGTTCGCCCTGAGCGGTTCGGTGGCCGTCGCCTGTGTCCTCACACGACCGGGGTCTCCCCTGCCGCCCGGTTTGCATCTTGCTTTACCTGCTGGCATTCATCTAAGTATTAGGAAGTCGCCCACCGCGTATTAAGGGCTTAGTTGGTGGCTGGGCACAGAGATGTTTGGTGCAGGCTGACGTCGCTGATGGAAGAGGTGTTGAAAGGAGGACGAGGTGCCTGTGCCGTGGGCTGCCCAGCTGGCCGAGCTGTCACCAGGCCAGGGGCCGCTGCTGAGGGCTCGCACAGGCTCTGTTTTGCTATCATTTATTGATCTGAAAGGCAGAGCAACAGAGAGGGAGATCACCCAGTAGTTCACTCCAGAAATGGCCCCAATGCTCAGGAGCCTGAGCTCCATCCAGGCCTCCCCCTCCAAGGCACAGCAGGAAGCTGCATTGGACCAAGCGGCACTCGGTGGGGTGCCGGCACCTGCTGCTGCTCGGACGCCCACCGGACCTGCGCTGTGGGCCCTCGAGGGGCTGGGAATAACTGCCTGCCCGTGTCTTGCAGATAATCGTTCTGTACCTTCAGGTGCTGGAGTGTGAGCGCAGCCAGCACCTGGTCCAGACCTCATGGTGAGTTGACCTCCTTGTTCCGCACGTCCAGCAAGGGCAGTGGGTAGTCGCCCTGTGACCTGGTTGTGGGCTGGAGGTGTCCTGGTGCCCATCAGCCTCCCCCAGGCCGCCCGTGAGACAGAGCAGTCAGTGGGTCTCCCTGTGGGGCTGCGGCCCTGGCCCGGGGCCGTCCGCTGCGGCGTGCGCGTGCCGGCTGCATGCGCTGGGGCGAGCTGCCGTAGCAGTGCAGAGTCTGGGGCGCGTGGTGACTTTCCCCGTGGAGTGGAATCTTAAGGGTCGTGTTTTTGCTGACTGAATTGTCTGGTGCTATGATGTTCACAGAGAACCCATTTTGACTTTTCTTTTCTGTACTCTTTCAATCAAAGGGTAGCCTCTGAGGGTAAGTGACTAAGACCTCCTCTGCTGTCCAAGTGCTTTGGTGCAGGGCCAGCGGCGACGTCAGCCTGTCCAGCGGAGGCTGCTCTAGACTGGCGGTACGCGCAGTAGTAGCCACGGCCGGCGCTGCTGCTGGCTCTGACGATTGTGCTCCTTGCTAACCCTCTCGAGCTTTGGTAACCGTATCCGTAGAGCTGGTAAATGTACATGAAAGACGCAGTGCCTTCCTCTGGGACATGCTGGGCAGAGCTGGGCACAGCGAGGGCGGGGCTGGGGCGCGGGGGCCCGGGCGAGCGGAGGCCGTTTCTAGCGCTAACGCATTCTTAAAAAAGGTGTGCATCCCACGTTGTTCCATGGACACTACAGTATCGTAACTGATTCCAAACATGGCAGTGACTTCCGTAACTTGAGGACTCTGTTGTGGAACTTAACGTTGATGGATGGATGTCGCACCCCTGACTGCTGAGAGCTGGCTGGAGTCCTGCAGGGCTGCGGGGCCGCCCTGCCGGGGGCGTCTGTAGAATCCAGAATTTCCCCGCCCCTGGGGGCCTGGGTGGGTTTGTCTGCTGCCCTCTCCTGGGCTTATTTGGGCTGGGGTGGGGGTGGGGGCCGGAAGTCCGTCGGGCGCAGCCTGACTTGTGTGCCCCCGGGTGCGGCCGATTCCCGGGCTCACTGCCGCTCGTGGCCTTTCGAGTGTTCTCATGGAATTGTTTGCCACAACACTGATGAAACCAGTTTAAATCTGATTTTAATCTATTAAATCTTAGAAAAATATAGTCTTTCACATATTAGAGAAGCATATATATATATAAAGGAGAATGTTACAAATATTGATGGTTTTTAAATGTTTTAACATTTTTAAACATGTAAAGTTTGTATCTCTTCTGAAGTATGATAAAATTTTAAAGATGTTCTCACGGTGATGAAGCGGAATATGTCGTTGCTTCTGTCTGACCTGTGATCTTCATTTAAGACTCCTTATTGAACGGGGACAGTGTGGAAGCGGCTGTCTAAGCCCGAGAAGAGGACGCCCCTTTGGGCACTGGCTTCCTCTGCGTGGCGCCCCAGGCACCGCCTTGCGCCCAGGGGAACTGTCCCCTGTCCCCGTGGACTCCCTCGTGGAAGTGGCAGCTCAGTTGCCCAGAGAAGGACCAGGCCTCGGGCACTCTCGGACGAACAGGACGCAGGAGGACGGCGCATCTCCCGGCAGCCTCGTGGCCGCGGCTCAGCCGGTCCATTTGAGTTTGCATGTCTCTCTGCACCGTGGATGTGGAGCGTTAGATCCTTTAATCGAGAGCATCCCGACTGCTGCAGGAGGCTGCTCTGAGGCCTTGTGCGTTGCATGGAGCAGGCCAGAGCTGAGGGAAAGTCAAGTTGAAGTCGGTTCTCTTCATAGCTACTCGTCTGACATTCAGCCAGCTTTTTGCCCCCAGTCATGTGTCCTGTCTGTGTGTAGGAAGCAGCTAGGATGTCCTTGCGTAGCCTCGAGTGCCCCAGGCCTGTAGCTCTAGGCTGTGGGAGCAGTGGTGGGAGCTGTAGGGCCGTGGGGGGTATGGCTGGAGGCGGGGCTGTGGCTGCAGCTCCTCCTACCTTGGTTTTCAGGAACTACATGAACGACAGTCTGCGCACGGATGTGTTTGTGCGGTTCCAGCCCGAGAGCATCGCCTGTGCCTGCATTTACCTCGCCGCCCGTACACTGGAGGTCAGCGTGGCACCACTGCCAGGAGGGCCGGAAACCTTTGTGTCTTACACGTAAAATTCAGGCCCAGTTGAGCCTTTTTTTTTTTTTTCATTGATTTGAAAGAGTGACAGAGGGAGACACAGAGGTTGACTGGTTGGTTTTCCATCTGCCAGTTCACTCCCCAAATGCTGCCATGCCTGGGGCTGGGCCAGGCTGAAGCCAGGAGCCTGGAGCTCCATCCGGATCTCCCAAGCGCCTGGGCCGTCTCACGCTGCCTTCTCAGGTGCATTAGCAGGGAGCTGGATGGGAAGTAGAGCGGCCGGGACACTGGCTGGCACCTGTCCGGGATGCTGCGCCACAGCCCCGGCCGAGCGGGGTTCCAGTCGCCCCAGGGCTGGTGGTGGCTGCTGGGGAGCTGACGTGGGGCCGTTTGTGTCTACAGATCCCTCTGCCCAATCGTCCTCACTGGTTTCTTTTGTTTGGAGCAACTGAAGAAGAAATTCGAGAAATTTGCTTGAAAATCCTGCAGCTTTATACACGGAAGAAGGTTGCATGTTTTTTACGTAACAGGTGCATTTGTGCGAGCTCAAAGGTGTCTGGTTCTGAACACGTGGTTCTGGCTTGCGCAGGTGGACCTGGCGCACCTGGAAGGTGAGGTGGAGAAGAGGCGGCAAGCGATCGAGGAGGCGAAGGCGCAGGCCAGGGGCCAGCTGCCCGCGGGCGCCCCAGTGCTGGACAGCGGCTCAGGGTTCTCTCCTGGCCCCAAGCCAGGTGAGCGCCAGGGCAGAGGTTCTGAGGCGCACGGTGAAGCTGAGGCGAGGGCCTGGAGGGTGTCCGTCTGGTCTTGTGTTCTCTCCTTTTCCTTTGAATTAACGTAGAAATCACACTGTTCACGGCCCAATGGGTGTTGTTCATCCAGCTGTCAGCAGGTCTTACACACCTGTTAGACGTGCATGCGTGTACACACTGGTTATACACACTGCACATGTGCACGTTAGATGTGCACACATAAACATACACGCACACGCACACACACAGATGTTTTCATCTGCTGGTTCATTCCCACACCCACGACAGCCAGGCCCACGAGGTCTGCCTGGGAGGGACCCGAGCTCCGGTGTGGCCTGCAGTGGGGGTGGGGTGGACTCAGCCCCGGTGTGGGCGTGCAGGCAGTGGCTCGGCACAGCACGGTGCTCACGCTGATGAAGGGCTCGTAACTGGGGCCACAGGTTGATGCTGTCAGTCACAGCGCCCACGGCCCGAGGGAGCCCGTGCGCATGTGCCCGCACGCACGCACACACGGGTCCGTCCAGCCTGGGAACTCGGCTGTGCTGAGCTGCTGTGTCTGAACAGTTTTCTGAGTGGTTCTCATTGTGCTTGACCCCAGTGGAATCCCCCCAGGAAGCCAAAGGGAACAAACCCTCCCCGCCGCCTGTCAAGGACACCAAGAGGAGAGCCGAGGGCTCGAAGAGAGCCAAGGCCGACAGCCCGGTGAACGGGTACGGTGCGGGGCCGCTGTGTGTGGGGGAGGCGGAAGGCGCCCGTCTGCAGCCATGCACTGCCGTTCACAGCTTGCCCAAGGCGCGCGGGAGCCGGAGCCGGAGCCGGAGCCCGCAGCAGAGCTGCTCGCGGTCCCCCTCCCGGTCCACGTCCCCGAAGAGGAGGTGCGTGCCCGGGGCTCCCCGTGGGGCCACGCCCGGCTGGGTGGGAGTTCTCCCAGGGTGGGTGGAGGTGCTGTGGGAGCCCCTGGCCAGGTCCGGCGGTCACACGGGTGGAGGTGTGCCCTTCCTCAGGAAAAGTGACAGCGGCTCCACGTCCGGCGGGTCCAAGTCTCAGAGCCGCTCCCGGAGCCGCAGCGACTCGCCGCCCCGGCAGGCGCCCCGCAGCGCCCCCTGCAGGAGCTCCGAGGTGCGGGGCCCTCGCAAGCCCAAGGACTGCAAGTGCCGCCCCCAGAAGCCACACAAGTCCCGGAGCCGCAGCGCCTCCCGCTCGCGAAGCCGGTCACGGGAGCAGGCAGAAAACTCTGGCAAATACAAGAAGAAAAGTCGTTACTACAGACACGAGCGGCAGGAGCGCTCTCGGTCGTACGAGCGCACAGGCCGTCGCCATGAACGGGGCCGCCCCGGGCACAGCCGGCACCGGAGGTGAGGCAGACCCGGACCTGCCCAGGCTCTCGGCTCCAGCGGCCTGAGCGCGGTTCTGGTTGGAAATGGTCTTTGATCTGGACCTTGAG
This sequence comes from Sylvilagus floridanus, assembly GCA_949820135.1. Lineage (NCBI taxonomy): Eukaryota > Metazoa > Chordata > Mammalia > Lagomorpha > Leporidae > Sylvilagus > Sylvilagus floridanus. Next base: position 249,706 of record OX463225.1, on the reverse strand, counting down.
GTGAACCTGGACATGGCATTGAGGAGCCGGTGTGGCGCCCATCAGGCCCATGGTGGCCCTGTGCAAAGCCCACCTCTGCCGGAACCCCACGGGCAGCTTAGCAGAAGAGCAGGGCGCAGGGCCCTGTGGCTGTGGCTTGGTGCTAACGACCGGCTGTCCCCCTCCTGACCCGAGGCCCGGTGACGACGCCGAGTGGCTCTCGGGTCCCAGTCTCCAGTGTTGTGGTGAGACATCGGCCTTAGCCCCTCGGGCTCTGAGCACGTGGTGGGCAGGTGTGTGGCACACAGGTCAGAGCCTCGGGTGGACGCTCATTCGGAACCTGCACTCGGCCGGCTGAGCGCTGGCCCACGTGGGGCATCCCGATTTTAAGACGAGAAGGACTTGGCTCCTTGTGGAGCCGTCTGTTTTTATCTGCAGTGCTGAGTGCGGGCGCCAGCTCCTTGAGTTTGTGGATGGATAAACGACTCAGGACACGCGGACACTGAAGCCTGGCCACCGACACGCTGGTCTGTCCAGTTGGCCCAGCCGGCTTCCACTCGAGGGCCGTGGCAGCTGCTGCCCGACTCCCTGCTCATTAAAGTGTTGGCTTTGTCCTGAGCCGTCCTGTGCCTGCACTGCTGCTCGGCTGTGGGCAGCAGCTGTGGCCCCGACGGAAGTGCTCCAAGGTCCAGGCGTCACAGGCCGGCTCTCCCCAGGGCACCTTGGTGGTCGCCTCCCAGGACGCACCTCTGAGCAGTGGCCCCAGGAGTCTGGGGGGCAGCTGTGGGACCACTGCCCTGGGGCTGGGTGGAGGAACAAGGCAGCCCAGGGAAGGGCCGGCGGTCTCCAGGTCATGGGCCTGGCAGGCACAGGACCAGGGAGCGTGTCTCCACACGCCAGGACACAACACAGCCGCCCACCTGGGGTCCCTGGGCAGCCTGTGCACCGAGGCACGTCTGCAGGGTGGCCATCCTGCAGACCCTGGACACGGCAGAGGGGAGAGGAGACAGGTCGCACTGCTGCTTGTCTGCTCCCTCCCTCAGCTCCACCTGCTGGCTGCCTCCACTCCCTAGCCTGGGCTCCTAGGCTTGCGTGCTGCCTGGCTGGGGGCCCTGTGGGTCAGGTGCAGGCCCTGAGCAGGCTGCAGCGCGAGTGCAGCCCCAGTGAGCCGGCTTCCTGCTGCTCTGTGGGAGCTGCCGCCCTGGCTCACTGGGCTGGCTGGCAGCACCTGGGCCCGTGCCCCTGCCTGCAGGCAGATGCTCTGCCCGAGTGGAGACAACCGTTAGCCTCTGCAGTCTCGGGGCTCGCCCAGTCGCCTCTGACCACCGGCTGCTGATGCCGGGGGCCCCGGGGAGCACCCTGAAAGCCGAGCCTGGCTGTGCCCTTCCACGCTGCTCAGCGAGGCTGTGGGCACCAGTGTGTGCGGGACGAGATGGAGCCCCAGCGGCCAGGGCATGCAGGGGAGGGGCCAGGCTTGGGGCCCTGCCGCCCCCGTGGGAGCTTCAGCTGGAGTTCTGCCTTTCAAATAAATGTTTATAAAAGATGATACGGGGGGCCGGCACCGCGGCTCACTTGGCTAATCCACCACCTGCGGCGATGGCACCCCAGATTCCAGTCCCAGTTGCTCCTCTTCCAGTCCAGCTCTCTGCTGTGGCCCGAGAGGGCAGTGGAGGATGGCCCAAGTGTTTGGGCCCTGCACCCGAATGGGAGACCAGGAGGAAGCACCTGGCTCCTGGCTGCGGATGGGCGCAGCACCGGCCGTAGTGGCCATTTAGGGGGTGAACCAACGGAAAAAGGAAGACCTTTCTGTCTACCTCTGCCTGTCAAAAAAAAAAAAAAAAGCAAATAAAAGATGATACGGGTTAAGCTTCGCCACCTGGCTGCTGGTTCGAGTCCCGGCTGCTCCACTTCTGATCCAGCTCCCTGCTAACGCGGCTGGGCCCCCGCGCCCGCGTGGGAGACCCGGAAGAGGCTCCCGGCTCCTGATCGGCCTGGCCCTGGCCACTTTGGGAGTGAAGCAAAGGATGGAAGATCTCCAATTCTGCCTCTCAAGTATTTTAAAGATTATACTGAAGACAAAGGAAATACTCCTGCCGGAGTCCCCACCACCCTCACTCCACGCAGGACTAACCCGCGGCCACACGCGCGAGCAGCCGGAAGCTCCGGCGCCCTCAGGCCCAACATCGGTTCCGGGTCTTTTCGCTCCAGCCCAAACGGACCAATGACTCCCATCGCATGTGACGTCATTTCCGCAGTGTTGAGCCCGCCTCTTGTACGTCCTCCCAAGGAACCGGCCGGGCTCGTCCGGAAGTGACGCGAAGATCTCGCGGGGGCCCCCTGCATTGTGGGAATTGTAGTTTTCAGGTCTTCATCGGGGCGGGGCTAGGGTCGCGAGCAAGCGTTGGCTCTCGGAGGACGGCGGCCCGAAGCCGGAAGCCGTTGCTTTGTGGGCTCCGACGGCCTGCATGTAACCGGAATACGGTGTCGGGAGGCGCCGGGGGCAGGTTTGGGGACGGACCGGAAGTGCTGGAGCGGCAGGATGTTCAGTTTGCGTTGCAGGTGTCGGGCCTGCGGAGACTGAGGTGCGGGGCCCCGGGAAGAGCCGGGGGCCGGGACTGAGCCGGGCCGTCCCGCGTCGTGGGCTGTGGTGCCCGGCGAGCGAAGCTGAGGTGGGGCGGCGCGTGGGCTGCCGGTCTCCCCGCTGGGACTCGGGGGCGGAATCCCCGAGCCCCGGCGCGGGTGGGTGACTGGGGCCGATGGGGAGTGGGCGCCCGGGGCCGCGCCGCCCGCGCTCACCATGCACCTGTGTTGCAGCGCCCCGGAGCGCTCGCGGTCGCCGCCACACGCCCGCCATGTTCCTGGTGCGCCTGACCTCTCAGCTGGCCAGGGCCGTCCCCTGGGCAGGTAAGAGGCTGGGGGCGGGATGCACACCGGGGTCAGAAACGCGGGTCCGGCCGGAGGTGGGGCGTGGCCACCTGAGCGTGCGCGTAGCGCGGAGAGGAAGTCGGGGCCGGGGCTGGGCAGGCCGGGCCCCCGTCCGGCAGGACTGTGCTGGACGCCGTGCCCTGCGCTGCCCCGTGTGTGTTTCCTGCAGGCCGCGGCCGGCCCTGGCCCGTCACGGGGGTGCTGAGCAGCCATGCGTGCAGGCCCCGGTACGGCACGCAGCCCGCAGGCCCGAGGAGCGCCGCCTCCGCCCCTGGCCGGGGCGCCCGGCTGGAGCTGGAGGAGATGCTGGTCCCCCGGAGGCTGGCCATCAGCCCGCTGGAGAGCTGGCTCGCTGCCCGCTGCCTCCTGCCTAGACCGGACGCTGGCGCCCCGGGGACGGAGGCCCCCGCGGAGGAGCCGGCGCAGGGGGACGCGGGGGCCCGCGGCGCGCCCCCGGTGCGCTGCAAGAACGTGCTCAAGATCCGGCGGCGCAAGATGAACCGCCACAAACACCGCAAGCTGGTGCGGCGCACGCGTTTCCTGCGGCGCAGCGTGCGCGAGGGCCGCCTGAAGCGGAAGCAGGTGCGTGCGGGAAGGCGCGGGAGAGGCCCCGCCCCGCCTCGCCCCGCCCGCTGCCAGCCGCTCCCTCCCTCTGCCGGCAGGTGAAGTTCGAGCGAGACCTGCGGCGCATCTGGCTGAAGGCGGGGCTGAAGGAAGCCCCCGAGGGCTGGCAGACCCCCAGGATCTACGGAAAGAGCAAGTGACGCCCCGCCCACAGTGCCGCCTTTGCAATAAAGCCCTGGGGCCCCACCCCCGGCCTGGCGCCTGCTCTGCCTGCTCGGAGCCTCCGTGTGGCCCGGGTTCTCAGCGGGAAAGTGTGGGCCCTGCCCTCAGGGAGCCCACGGCCCCTGGAGGGAACAGGTGGGGGGCATGCTTGCTTTTGTTCATGTGTGTGTGGAGGGGGTGGGGGCCTCACCGCCAGGCCTGGAGGGGTGCTGGTCACCCTAGGGCCAATGGCCTGGCCTCTCCTGGGTCCCCGAGCCATCCTGCTCGGTGGGGTGGGCGGGGCAGCCTCAGAGGCTGGGGTGTTAGAGTGGTTTCCAGCCGGCACCCCTGGGTGCCACTGGCTGCTCAGCCTCCCTCGCTTAGTGGGGTCCTGAGTGGGCTGGGGGCTGCACGGCCCAGGAACCGGAGGCCACAGGTCCCCGCCTCCTGCACCAGGGCGAGGGCTCAGGCCCCGTCCCCCACTGCTGGGTGGAGGCCTGTCGGTGCCTCCCCTCCCCAGCTGAGCTGCATCCCGAGCGTAGGCCTGCGTTGCGTGCACGTTGGGAGGGCCCAGCAAGGGGCGGAGTCCATTCCCAGAAGTTTCTAGAGCAGAGCGGTCCTTAAATCGTGAGCCCGCAGTGTTCCAAGAGAGAATGGGTCGGTTCTGCTGAGCAAAGCACCTCCGAAAACAGGCCCTGTGCGGGTCCTTGCTGGAGGTGGGTGGGAGGGGCCACAGCTCCGGCTGGGCAGTGGCAGGGGGTGGTGAGCTCCCTGGAGGCCCCTGCTGGAGTCAGGGCGTCCTGGACGAGGGGGCCTCATGGGTCAGGAGGAGCCCAGGCTGCTGAGCAGCAGCCACGTCTGTCCAGCCTGGCCCAGCTCACCCTGCAGTGACAGGGGGTGTCCTGACACCCCCCCCCCCAACGTCTGTCCGTCCTGGCTCAGGAATGCGCTGGCCCGGCCCAGCCCAGCCTGCCTGTGGCTTACGAGCCTGTCCCCGCTGTGGCCTCAGCAGGCCATTTCGGGGTTTTATTTTTGTGTGCACCCCTGCCCTCTCCCTGTTGTGTCTCCCTCCCGAGGAAGAGGGTGGAGACTGCACAGCCGTCCACCTCTGTCCACTGTCCCCCTGGTCCAGTCTCCCAATGTTGTTGCTGCCACCCTGCCCTGCTCCTGAGGTGATTTCTGTTCCCGTGAGTCACCGCCTGTGTTTTTTTTTTTTTTTTTAAGATTTATTTTATTTATTTGAAGGACAGTGTTACAGAGAGACAGAGACCGATCTTCATCTGCTGGTTCACCCCTCAAATGGCCACAACGGCCAGGGCTGGGCCAGCCTGGAGCCACGAGTTTCTGGGTCTCCCATGTGGGTGCAGGGGCCCAAGCACTCGGGCCACCTGCTGCCGCCTTCTCGGGTGCGTTAGAGAGCTGGGTCGCGGTTTACCGAGGCCCGGCACTGTGGCACAGTGGGCTAAGCTGCCAGGTGGCACCAGCGTTCACATGGACTCTAGCTGCAGTCCCAGCTGCTCCACTTCCGGTCCAGCTCCCTGCTGATGTCCCTGCTGCCCACGTGGGAGACCCGGATGGACTTGTGGTCTCCTGGCTTTACCCTGGCCCAGCCCTGGCTGCTGTGGCCATTTGGGGAGTGAACCAGAAGGTGGAAGGGCTTTATCTCCCTCTGCCCTTCCGATACACAGAGGACAGTTTTGAGTAAACTTGTTTGAAAGGCACAGTGGCGTCTCCCGTCCATTCGTTCACTCTTGAGTGCTAGGGTGACACCTGGAGCATAGCAGGGACCCAACTGGTTGAGCACATCGCCAGGAAGACCCGGGGAGGGGTGAGACTGGGCACATCCATGGCCGTTGTGGGAGCACAGGGTCCACTGGGTTCTTCGCAGGCTTTGGCCTGTGGGCAGCCCCTGCCCTGGGGTCTAGGCACCCCACGGTTTCCGGCCTGGAGCCCTGCGGCCACTGGAAGTGGCCGACCCCAGGTGCAGGTGGGGCAGTGAGGACCCTCTGGGTTCCCAGTGGGTGGAAGGAGCACCCCAGAGGTTGGACGTTGGTTCCTATGTGGGGCAGGCCTGGCCGTGATGTGCACACGTCCACCTGAGCTGCAGCACACAGCCTGTGATGGCAGCTGCTCCCTGCCAACCAGAGACACAGTGGCCGTGGCCGTCTGCTGGGTGCAGGGCTCCACGGTCACACACTGCAAGGAAAGGAGGGGTTCCTGGTTTTAAAGTGTATAGGGGCTGGTGCTGTGGTGCCGCGGGCAAACTGCAGTGCCACATCCCTTACGGGCACCGATTTTAGTCCCAGCTGCTCCACTTCCAATCCAGCTCTCTGCTGTGGCCTGGGAAAGCAGTGGAAGATGGCCCAAGTGCTTGGGCCCCTGTGCCCACGTGGGAGACCCGGAGGAAGCTGCTGGCTCCTGGCTCCTGGCTTTGGATCAGCTTGGCTCTGGCTGCTGCAGCCGTCTGGGGAGTGAACCAGCAGATGGAAGACCTCTCCCTCACCACCCCCAACTGACTTGCAAATAAACGAAGAGGGTGGCCAGGCCTGCCGCTCCCACCAAACCGCTCTGGAGGTTTGTGTGAGTCCATCGCACAGAATGAGAGTGCCACCCAGGGCTGCTGGGCGTCTGGCTCCTCCCTGCTCTGTCAGTGTCAGGCTTCAGCGTGTGGTCCAGCACCGCCAAGTACTAGTCGTGGCTCCGCCTCCAGCTGACAGGTCGGGGGGTCCTGTCCCAGGAGCCAGGACACAGCCCCGTCCTGGTTCAGATAAGCGGATGGGGGCCCGCCCCGCGGTGTGGACAAAGCACTGCAACCCTCCAGGCTCCAGAAGATGGACGGATGCCCCGCTCCCAATAGACGGCGTCGTGAGGGTGCACAGTGGGGCCAGGGCCAGTGCGGCTGTGCCATCCTGCTGGGCCCTAGGGTGGGGGGGCCGGCACCCAGCTGGACAGAGCCCAGACCGTCCCTGGGGCTCGGACACCCAGCCCGGAGCTGGGAAGCTGAGAACGTGTGTGGGGACCGGTCGGTCACTGCTCCTGACACGTGGAGCTGTTGACCTTTGAAGCTTGGCCTGCGGCTTCCTGCCACCACCTGTGCCTCGCCCCAGGTCGGCAGCCGGGAGGGCACTGCAGGGTCGCTGGCCGGTGGCCGGTGCTCACAGCTGAGACTCAGGTTCTCCCAGGGCCGTCCCTCCATCCCTCGCTGTGTGGGCGGTTGTTCCTGGTGGTCAGCTGGGAGTGGTTCTGCCCCCAGGTCTGTCCGTGTAGCCACCCCCTGGGCCCTGCTGTGCCCAGTGGAGCAGACCCCACCAGGGTCTGAGGGACGGCTCACACCTATCTGCTGTGTCCCAGGCAGGGAGGGGTGAGGAGGGGTTCTGCCCCCTTCCCTATGTCCTGTCCACCCATGACAGGGGTCTCGGGGACTGTGTGAGACTCCCACCCCACACAGTCTCCAGGGGCTGCTTCGCTTGTGTGTCCACATCTGTGCCTCTTCATAGCATCAGACAGGCTGCAGGCTGCATCCTATGGCCCTGGTCGGGTCGCCCCTCAGAGGCTGTCCTCGGCCCCACCCTCTATGCTCTTGTGTGGGGTGACCTGGCCTCCCCAGCAGGTCTGTGGTCAGCCCCAGGAGGGCAGTATGGGAGCCCATGCTGGGTCCCAGCATTGGGGTTCTGCCTCCAGCTCTGGCCAAGGTGGACCAGGCGGGCAGCAGGGCGTGGCTCAAGTAACTGGGTCCCTGCCACCCACGTGGCCCGACTTCCTGGCTCCTGGCTTTGGCCCTGATCCAGCCCCAGCTGTTGCAGACATTTGGGGAGTGAACTGGCAGGCAGATTTTTGTCTCTGTCTCTCTGCCACTCAGGGACAGGGATGGGACATTGGGTTTAGCCCTGAATCCCGCTCATGGGCCAGTGCTCCCTGCAGCAGGCTGACGGCGGGGGCGGGAGCCGTGGTTTCCTTCCTGCGGAGCAGGGCTGCCTGGAATGTCCGAGTCCTTGGCACAGGAACCAGCGCTTGGTTCCCAGTCTGCAGGCCCAGTGGGCTGTCTGGCCACGCCTCCCACAGCAAGGGGAGGAGGGCCTTGGCCAGAGCGGCTTTCTTCTGCCCTGGTTGTCTTCTTCGCAGCCTGACAGATGCAGGCTGGAAGCAAGGATGGACGTCTTGGTCCAGTGAGCAGCCCCCGGGCACTCCTGGGCACCCAGCCCAAGGAGGAGCAAGTGGCCTGGTGGGCAGCCCAGGCCGGCTGCTGGGTCTCTGCTCATTTGTGGCTACTTCCTGTTGGGGGGGGGGGTCTTTGTTGGCCTCTTTCCTCTGCTGACCTCAGAGGGGACTAGATGGGCAGGGGAAAGGGTTGCAGCCTCCGCCTGTCCTCGCCAGGGGTTGGGGCCAGCTTGCCCCTGGACAGGGCTCAGCAGCCAGTGCCCTTGCAGACTTCGGCTTGAGCCTTGTGGCGGGGTCTTAGCCCAAGTTGCACAAGCAGAGCCAGAGGCCAGGGGACCTGCCGGCGCTCAGGCCCCTTCTAGGTGGGTGCTGGGAGCTGACCCTGCAGCCTGCCTGGACACCCCCTCGGGGACAGATCATCAGAGACCACGAGTGACGGCCAGGCAGACAGAGGCGGGGTCGGCGCCAGAGCCAGCAGAGGTCAGGCCTCCGGGAGTGCGATGGAGACAGACGGACAGGAGGGAGGCCGCCAGCGCTAATGGAAACCAGTTAGGAAAACAGGAGGCGAGGCTAGGAGGGGCCAGGCTGGCCTGGTTTTTCCAGAACCAAAGGCCAGGGAGGACGGAGGGGGACAAGTTCTCTGGAGGAGCCCCGCCCTAGGGCCGGGTCCTGCTGGGGTCCTGGGTGGGGCGGGGGCTTCTGTGTCCTGGAAGCCAGACCCCCACATGGCCTGTGCCGAAGGCCCCCAGTCTGGGCTGGGCTGAGCTCTGAGCTCCTCTGGGGACGTGGGGACCAGGCCAGGTTCTCGAGAGAGACCCCCGCCCACCGGGGACAGGGCCTGCCGCAGTAACTGAACCCGATGGGCGGGCTAAACCATGCACAGCACATTTTTGTGGTTGTGTGGATTTTTTTTTTTTTTTTGAGGTTTGCTTAACTAGAAGGAGTGGGTTTGGGACATCATGCACTGTTATTCCGCTTTGTTTATGTGAGTCTAACTTTTCCCAGAGCTGCAGCTGCACTTGGGGGGGAACTCCCCACTTCCTCCCTGTGGGGGTCTCCCAGCAGTGTAGCCTTACATGGCTGGCCCAGTAGGGGAGGGGTCTGCTCAGGGCCCCACCCTCTGCTGGCCCCTCTGGGTCAGGCGGGGCCGGGCAGCAGCCCCCCTCACACCACCCGTGGCCCCTCGAAGGACGAGCCACAGTCACCCGAGTCCCTGGTCTGGCAGCCAGGATGCCCGGGGTGCACAGGGGTCTGACATCCAGGGAGGACCCTGCTCCCCCCAGGAGGCCAGTCCTGCAGTGGTCCAGGGAGCTCCCACTCCTGAGGTACTCCCTGGGCATCAGGGTCTGCACCCTCAGGGCCACTCCTCAGGACTGGCCAGTGAGGGGGCTGGGCCTCTGCTCGGCTCCACCTCCCATCCAGGGCAGGGGGGCTGCAGCGCCCTCCCCACCAGGCCGGGCAGGAGTGGGCGGTCCTCCGATGGCTGCCGGCCCAGGGCTCCGTGATGTCACAGCGGTGCTCCGAGGGGGAGGGGTCGGCTGTTTTTCTGGAGTGGAGGAGTGGAAGGGACAAAGCGGGCCCGGGGGCCGGGTGGGCGCCATGGAGCCGCCGTCCCAGGCCCTGCTCTGGAAACTTGTACTTCTGCAGAGTGAGTGCAGGGCGGGTGGTGGGAGGCGGGCGGGCGGCTGCCTTCGGGGCGGGCAGCCAGCGAGCCAAGGCCCGGCTGTGGCCACCCCCACCCGGCAGGGACTGGCCCCGGGTTGGGGGGCGCACACGGAGCAGCGCACCTGGGAGGGCGTAAGCATCGGCGGACCCCACACCACCCTGTGGCAAGAAGGCGGCCAGCAGGGGCCGGAGGCTGGGCCACGGGCGCCTCTCGCCTGGCTGCCCTCTCCGTGGGCCCTCGGGTCTCTGCTTCTCCCGGTCCTGGGGAGGGCAGGGGCTTGAGGTGCTGAGCACTGGGCTCGCGGTGTCTGCTCCGGCCGCCTTCGGGCCCCGCGCCTGCCCGCTGGCCCTGCTGACCCTGCGCATTCCTGAGAGGCTCCGGCGCTCAGCCATGTCCCTGCAGCAGGACCAAGGCTGGGGCTGTGGACAGGGCTCCCTCAAGCTGCTGTGCCCTCGGGGGACCTGGGGGTCTGAAGACCTCGGGGGCTTGTGGCAGGTGCTCGGACCTCCTCCGGGTGAGCACTGAGGGAGCCCAGAATCAGCCGGGCCGTAGTGCTGAGGTCCCTGCTCCCACAGGGCGCCTCGACTCTCACTCACCACTGCCCAAAGGGCAGGCGCCCAGCACAGGCAGGGTGGCGGCGAGGGCAAGACCCGCCCTGGGAGACTCAGCTTCAGACTTGCCCAGCGTTCCCCACCCCACCTGCTCCAGAACCACAGGAGGGTCCCAGGGCTGGGTCGGGGAGGGGCCTCAGAGGCTGAAGCTGCCCCCTCGCACTCTCCCCTTCCTCTCCTTCCAGGTTCCACTGCCCTGCTGTCCTCAGGTCAGTGACCCAGCCCAGGCCCGCCATGCACCCCTCCCTAACCCGCCCTCTCCTTCCCATCTCCACCCCATCCCGGAGGGGGGGAGGGTCCCACGCTGCGCGGTGACTCCCCTTCCCCTCCAGGGCCCGCAGCGCCCGGGCAAGGGGACAGCTCGGTGGTGTCAGAGTCGGCGGTGAGCTGGGCCGCGGGCGCCCGCGCGGTGCTGCGTTGCCAGAGCCAGCGCATGGTGTGGACCCAGGACCGGCTGCACGACCGCCAGCGCGTGGTCCACTGGGACCTTAGCGGCGGCGCCGGGCCCGCGCGCCGGCTCGTGGACATGTACTCGGCGGGCGAGCAGCGCGTGTACGAGCCCCGCGACCGCGGCCGCCTGCTGCTGTCGCCCTCCGCCTTCCACGACGGCAACTTCTCGCTGCTCATCCGCGGTAGGCGGCCCAGGGTCCCGGGGTCCCACGGTCCCGGCGTGACGGGGCGGCGGCGCTCACCTCGGTCTCCCCCACGCAGACGTGGAGGACTCGGACGCGGGGCTGTACACCTGCAACCTGCACCACCATTACTGCCACCTGTACGAGAGCCAAGCCGTGCGCCTCGAGGTGGTCGACCCGCGTGAGTGCCCCGCACGCCCGCGCGCACCCCGCGGCCCCGCGGCGGGCCGCTGACATCCCCCGTTCCCGCAGCCCACACCCCGCGAGCCTACTGGGACGGCGAGAAGGAGGTGCTGGCGGTGGCGCGCGGCGCGGCCGCGCTGCTGACCTGCGAGAACCGCGCGCACGTGTGGACCGAGAGGCACGTGGAGGAGGCGCAGCAGGTGGCGCACTGGGACCGGCAGCCGCCCGGGGTGCCGCACGACCGCGCCGACCGCCTGCTGGACCTGTACGCGTCCGGCGAACGCCGGGCCTACGGGCCGCCGTCCCTGCGCGACCGCGTGGCCGTGGCGGCCGACGCCTTCGCGCGCGGTGACTTCTCGCTGCGCATCGACCCGCTGGAGCCGGCCGACGAGGGCACGTACTCCTGCCACCTCCACCATCACTACTGTGGCCTGCACGAGCGCCGCGTCTTCCACCTGCGCGTGCACGAGCCCCCCGCCGAGCCGCCCCCGCGGGGGTCGCCGGGCAACGGCTCGGGCCACAGCGCCTCCCCCGGCCCAGGTGCGCGCCTGCCCCGCCGCGGGTCCCGCGCCGGGAGCGCGCGCCTGCCCCGGGACCCCGGCCCTAACGCCCCTGTACCCTGGCAGACCCCACGCTGGCGCGCGGCCGCAGTGTCATCAACGTCATCGTCCCCGAGAGCCGCGCGCAGTTCTTCCAGCACCTGGGCTACGTGCTGGCCACGCTGCTGCTGTCCATCCTGCTGCTGGTCACCGTGATCCTGGCCGCGCAGCGCCGCCGGGCAGGTGAGCAGGGCCCGGGCCGCGGGCGGAGCTTCCTTAGGGCTGGGGAGGTGCAGAGGGGCCGCCGCCGCCCCGACACGCGTCTCCCTCCCCAGGCTACGAGGGCTCGGACAAGCCACCAGCGACGTCAAAGCGGTGAGCGCCCGCCCAAGCTGCCCTGGGGAGCGGCCAGACCCGCCTCCACGCCCCGCGCCCCGCGCCCCGCGCTGACCTTCCCCACTCCGCCCCTCAGGAAGCAGGTGACCATGGCGGAGTTTGCCGTGGCCGCAGGAGACCGGACGCTGCACGGGAGCGAAGACATCCAGCTAGGTGGCGGGGTGGGGACGTCCAGCTGGGGGTGGGGGGCGACACTAAGGCACAGGCCTGGGCCGCGGGAGGGGACGCAGCTCCCAGGGGACCTCACCCTCCTGTCCCCACCCCCCAGATTACAAAAACAACATACTAAAGGAGAGGGCTGAGCTGGCTCGCGGCCCCCAGCCTCCCAAGAACGTGGACCTGGACAAAGGTGAGTGACCACCCCACCCACGCCCAGGACCCCTATGGCTTGGCCCCTGGGCACTCGGAGCTCCCGGGACGCCCGCCCTGTGCTTGGCTCCCAGAGTTCAGGAAGGAGAGCTGCAAGTAGGGGACCCCTACTCCTGGCTGGGCCGGCAGCTCTACCGACGGCCATCCACCCCGGAGGATGCACTCCCGACCTGCCCGTGGCTCACTCCGCACACGCCCAGCGGCTGGTCCCGCTGTCCTGGAACCTGCCTGGACTGGCACAGCGCCAGGCCACCTGCAGGCTCCTCTCCCTGGAGCCACCCTGACCCCCTGCAGTGACCCTGGACTCCCGGCCATTCTAGTACTGGTGGCCTTGGCCCTTTGTCCCCCCTTGGCACAGCCGAGATCTGGCTGACGTCTGAACCCTCAGGTCCCCCGGCCTCTGCCCCCGCTGGGGTCTGGAAGATCCTGTTGGAGGGCCCTCAGGCTGACCTGGTGCAGGGACCCCCTACGGTTGCCGAGCCCCAGGGGGCTGCACAGTGCCCAGTCCCAGCCCCAGGCCAGCTGCAGCCTGTGGTGCACGGGGGCTTGAGGTCCCAGCACACTCAGGCTCCGGGCTCGGCCCCTCTGGGCTGTCCACCTCGGGGGGGCCGCCCTGTGGCTGCTTCTCCGCTTTCAACCCCACCTTCAGCCTCCGTGTCCACGAGCTGCCTCGACTTCTGTCCACCGCCGCCGCCCAGGCTGCGTCTGGCTTCTCCTCTGACTGAGCGGTGCAGGGGTGGCCCTGGCTCTGGAGCAGGTGTGCTGCCCCTGTCCACACCCCGTCTGCTCTTGGAGGAGCTGCCCCTCACAATAAAAGCCACTTCCGACGGTGAGACGGCCCCAGCTGTGCTTCTGTGGCCGCTGCCTGGGCCTCGGGCCCCCGTGTTTTCCTCAGAGCGAGCTCTGGGTCTCCTGGGGAGCGAGTGTCCTGGGAAGGGGACACCGGAGCCAGCGCGTGGGTGGGCCTTGTGGCCTGTGGGGGCTCCTCGGAGAAGCAGCCTGAGCTGGAACGGCAGGGAGGCAGCAAGAAGTGGCTCTGCGGGGCGGCCCCAGGTGCCAGCCCAGTCCCAGGAGGTGCCGGCACCGTGTCGCTCAGTCATCGGCTGGGAGCTGGCTGTGATCTCCGCATGTGCTAGGTGGCAAGGGGCGGGGGGCAGGGACTAAGTGACCACACCCCCCCCCCCCCCGGCAGCCCTCCCAGGAAGGTGGGGAAAGGAGGCGTTGTGGTCACTCACAAGCACCGGCCCCCGTGGCTGCCCTATCACTGGTCCAGGCTCCTCCAATAAGGGCTGAAGCTCTGGCCACCACACTGTCGTCCTGACTCTGCCCAGGCGTGGGGCGGGGGTGTTGCCTGCCCCTCCCTGACTAGCAGCCATGTGTGTCCCGCTGGCAGGAGTTGGGGCAGGGACTGCTGCTTCCGGGGGCAGCTCAGCTCAGCCCAGCCCCTCGACGGCCCTGCTGTCCGGCTTCCTCAGCTCACCTCTGGGTCCTGCACAGAGGGCCCGGGCAGTGAGCTGGCCCTGGCAGAGCTGAGGGTGCTGGGGTCACCCCCGGCTCAAAGGGACATGGGGGCGGCCTCTGGCCTGAGCTCAGGAACTGCTGTCCACTCTCGGAGCCCTTCAGCCACGCGGGCTTTGCCTGCGGGGGCCCAGCGCCAGCGTCTGCGGCCACCCAGGGCGCCACGAACCCAGTTTCTCAGGCTCCCCCGCCGCCCACCCCCGTACGGCTGGGGCGCCCCCGGCGGGGCTCCGTCTGCAGCGACAAGTTGAACTATTCTCGTCCGCCTTCCCCAGTGCGGAGCTGGCACAGGGAGCCAGGGCCGAAGCAGGAGCGCCCTGGACTTGCGGCGCAGCTCGCGCGCGTGCCCGACGCACGGGATTGAGGGGCTTCCGGGGGCACGTAGCGGCCGGGGCCAGGGTCTCCACGCGGAAGGTCGTGGGGGGCGCGACGCGCAGCTGGGGGCGGTGCCCCCTAGAGCCCCTCTCCGGGGCGGGGAGCTCGGGTCCCAGGGGCCTCGGGAGCCGCGCCGGGCGCCTTCGAGTGGACGTCACCAGCGGCCAGCCGCCACCGGCCAGGCCGAGGGAGCTTCCCCCGCGCCGCCGCCCCCACCGCCCCGTGCCGCCGCCGCGCGCGCGCGCACGTTGCGCCCCGCCCCCGCCCCGCGCGTGCGCAGCCCCGCCCCGCCCCCGCCGCGGGCCGCCGGTGACGTCAGGCCCGCCCGGCTCTCGGGCGCCCCCCGGCGGCCGCGCGCTCAGGCCCGGGGCCCGCGGGGGCGGCGGGGCCGGAACGCGCCCTGCGAGCCTGCCTCGCTCACGCGCGCTCCCGGGCCGGGGCGGATGGGCGGACACGGGACGCGGGGCAGCAGCCGGAGCGCGCGCGGGAGCTGGGGGCGGCGCGCCGGGGCCGCGGGCCGGGCCTGGGCGGCCGGGCGGGGGCGCCCGGGGGCGGCGGCGGCGCGGCGGCCGGGCGGGGCGCAGGCCGGCGGGCGGGGAGCGCGCCCCGCGTCCGAGACCCGGGCCGGGCCCTGAGCGCCGCGCGGGCCCCGCGCCGCCGCCGCCGCGCCATGGCGGAGACCAAGATCATCTACCACATGGACGAGGAGGAGACGCCGTACCTGGTCAAGCTGCCCGTGGCGCCCGAGCGCGTCACGCTGGCCGACTTCAAGAACGTGCTGAGCAACCGGCCCGTGCACGCCTACAAATTCTTCTTCAAGTCCATGGACCAGGACTTCGGGTCAGTGGGCTGGCACCTGCCTGCGCCCAGCGGGGCCTGGGGCCAGGGCCGCCCGGGGCGGGGCCGGGGCCCGCGTCCGCGTCCGCGCGCGCACGCACGCCTGGGTGGCCTTGGGCGCACGGGCCGGGGCCGGGCACCACCTGTGGGACCGCGGCCGCGCGAGCGTGCCCGACCCAGGGCCACGCCGGCCCGAAGCCCCCTCCCTGGCTGCCCCCGCCAGGTTCAGGGTCCGCCGCATCCCTTCAGCAGGGGGTGGGGTCTCCGGGGCTGACGTCAGGGAAGTGTCAAGGGAGAGGACTCCGGACCGGGGCAGGGTGCTCCGCGCACGGCGGGCTCCCAAGTGGTCGGGTGGGATAGGGACACCAGTCTGTGGGCCGGGGAGGGGGCTGCCTCTTGGTGCTCGGAGGGGCAGAGGTCGGAGGTCCCTGGCGGCAGTGGACCCTCGCGCTGCGCACGCCGGCTCTGAGGTTCCTGGCTGCTGGCTTCGCTCCCTACTTGACCCGCGAGGGGCTTGCGTTCCTGGGAGCAGCCTGGGCCGGGCTGGGGTCGGTGCGTCCCTGCCTGGGGGTGGGGTGGGGCTTCTGGGCCGGGGAGCAGGAGGCCGGCTGTCCCCTGGAGGCCTGACCTGGCACAGCCTCGGGTAACTCGAGTCCCCAGCTCAGCACTGCTTGGGGGTGGGGGTGGGGGTTGAGGCTCGGGCCTGTGGGGCCAGCAGGTGTGGCTGGCCGTCCTCAGCAAACCGTGTCCTTGTGTGTGGCCGTGTCTTGGGACTTGACATTGAGGCCTTTCCTGTCTGCTGGGGCTGCATGGTCCCCGGGCCGCCCCCAGGGCATCTGGGCCACTGGACTCTGCGGCCCCCGGGAAGTGCGGGGGACCAGGGAGGGCTTGTCGGGCAGCTCTGCCCAGCGGCCTTTCCTGCTGGGGTGGGCTTGTAGCCTGGGCGCACGGCCGCATGTCGGGGAGCTCAGGGTGCGTCTGTCTGGCTTGGCTGTTGCAGCAGAAGCCTCTGTCAGCCCGGCCCCCAGCGCACGAGCTCTCGCCGGCCCGGGGTGGACTGTGCAGCAGGGGCGTGCCCAGGGCACAGGCAGCCTGGCCCCGGAGCTCCCTGCCAGGGCTGTGCAGGTGCAGCGGACACCCAGGTGGGCACGTGGGCTGTCTAATGAGGAACAGGCGTTGTCTTGGCTACTGGGGAATGGCTGGGGGTGACTCTGGGTGGCACAGCCAGCACACAGGTCATCCTTGGGCCTCTGCTGTGGGCCTGGGAGAAGCCCCCTCCCTTTCCCTGAGGGCTGCCTACAAACTCTGTTTTGGAGAACATTGTTGCCATTGCAGTAAACTCCCGGTGGGAGGTGCTCGCCAGTCACTCACACTTTAGTGTGAATGGGAGCTGAGCTGGATGCTCACACTGGACACCCAGTGACTGTGGCTGGACTGGGGCAGTTCTGTGGGCAGCTGGGGGGCTGGAGCAGCACCCTGGTGAGCCTGGGTCTGTTGTCCCAACCTCCCCACGCCCACCCCTCCATGAGCCGGGCCTGGGTTCCTTGAGCCACTGCCCCAGAGTGCGGCTGGCCACCTGGCCACATGCCCTGGGCTGGGCGTCACCTCCCGAGTGCCTCTTTGGCCAAGTGGGCAAAATTCGCTCGCCCATCAGTCACGGCTGCTCTGACCCAGGGTTCCCGATGTTGGCAGAGGTCCTGGGCCTGTGAGGTGCTGGGTTTGGGGGTGGGACCTGGGCCCTACCGTTTCTGAGCCAAGAGTGCCCCAGGCCCAGGGAGCGAGGGAGGGGTTGGGGCAAGGGCCAAGGCCAGGGGCCCAGTCTCTGGGGCTAACTGCCTGTGGGCTCGGCTGTCCCCGTGGCTCCTGGTGCCCTGGTGATGCTGGTACTTGGCCTGCCTGCCTGCTTGCCCACGCCTCTGGGGGTCGGGGGCCTCCCTGGTGTTGGGGTCCAGGCAGGTCCCCCACCAGAGGACCTGCCAGCAGACGGAGCCTCGGGAGGGGGCTCAGCTCCACCTGTGGGATGGGCTGGTCAGAGCGTGGCTGGCTCCAGGCTCTGCAGGGAGCAGGTGCCAACCCAGCCCCCACTAAGGCCCCGCAGGAGCTGCGCCCCGCAGCGCGTGGGGGGGCTCTGGGAAGCTCTGTGTCCGTCCAGTGCCAGCCTCCTGCTCTGCGGCCGGGAGCGCAGGGCAGCCTGGGCTGGTCTGTGGCGAGCTGGGCCTCCTCAGCCTGTGGCCTAGAGCGGCTCCTCCCTGGGGGCGGGCCTGCGGGGGTGGCGGGCGGGGCCAGTAGCCACAAGTTCGAGGTTAACCAGGGTCTCCTTAGGAATTCTGAGGTTGGGGAATGGAGGCTGGCTCCTGAGGTCATGCTGCCTGGGGGCCGGCGGGGACCTTGCCCCTGTCCTGGGGAGACCCAGGCCTCCCTCACCTGGCCCCACGTCCACTGGACAGAACGAGTGCCTTCGTGCTTGTGGACTCCAACATGCTGGGTGGGACCTGGGGACCACAGGTGGGGAGCGGAGAGCAGTCCCGGGGGGGGGGTGTCCATGGGGCGGGGGCCAGAGGCCCAGGCAGCCCTGGGGCATCGTGAGGCCCTGGCCAGTGTTCAGGAAGGCCTCGAGGCTCTGTGGACGGTGGGAGATGGGTAGGCCTGGGGGTTGACCGTGTCTCCCCAAGGCTGAGTCAGAGAGGGTGTGGCCTGAGTGTGGTGGGAGAGAGGCTGCTGGCGGGCACCTGGGGCCCCGTGCTGGGGCCTCCGCTGCGGTCGCTCAGAGATGGAAGCTGGTGATCCCTCCCGCCATTGGCCACCTGGGTCCTGCCGTGGCCTGTGGCCGGGGTCCCCCAGGTCACGGCCTTCTGTGAGAAGCTCGCCCACAGTGGGGGATCCTGGGAACTGGCTGTGAGAGTGTCCACTTCACTGCTGTGGCCCGGGCCGGGAAGGCATGGGGCGTGTTGGCAGGACCACAGAGGGCTGGGTGGGAGGCCCCCCCACAGCTGTCCTGTGCTTCTGTCCCCTCCCACCAGGGGCTTGGGTCCCTGGGTGCCGAGGGGGGCAGCTCTGCTGGGGAGCTGCTGCTGCCTGAGTGGGGTGTCCTGGGCCCTGTAGTCCTGGAGCGGCTGGCAGGGCAGGCCCTGCAGCTGGCGTCCGGCCCAGCGGCCACGAGGCTGCTTCCTGCCAGGTGCAGGTCCAGCCCAGTCTCCCAGCTCCTGTCTCTCTCTGGGCTCAAGGCTGGGTGTGGCAAATCCTGTGGTACTGGCTGGGGCTGCATGCCAGGGGCTGGGCTGGGGCGGTGGGCTCTGGTGGAGGTCCAGCCCCTCCCCCACTGCAGGCCCCACCCTGCCTGCCTGGCTGTCTAGGCACCGGGGAGGCCCAGGGTGGGGTATCTGTTGAGAGTCCCTGCCTGGCTGCCCTCATCCCTTTGAACTCTGACCTTCTCTGTCCGCCCAAGCAGGGTCAGTTCACTGGTCAGGAGCACAGCTGATGCCCCTCTGTCCCCAGGCCCATCAGGCTCTGTGCGAGGCTCCTCAGGGTTGGGGGAGGGCACGAGCTGGGACTGGCCTGGTGAGTAGGGGGGTCAGCTCGTGTCCCTGGCTGGGGCCAGGTCTGTGTGCTGCCCCAGCCTGCCTGTCTACATGGGGTCTCTGCTGAGGCCACTGGGAACCCGGCCCTGCCCTGGGCTGGGGAGTGCAGGGAGGTGTGGAGTAGGGTGAGCCACTGGGCACACAGCAGGGGGCTGGCGGGGGCTGGCCCGGGGGCCTGGGGTTCCTGATGCCCCTGGTGGGTGGGGTGGTAGGGGTGAGGCAGGTGTGGGTCACGTGGCCACCCTGCTGCTGCGGGAGGGGGGGGGGCTGGTCTCCACGTGGTAAGCAGGTGGAGCCTGTATGGTCTGCGGTGGATTTTGAGTGAGGGACAGAGAAGAGCCAGGGAGTCTTGGACACCTGGATGGGCACTGGGATCAGGCCCAGAAGAGGCCGCTGCACAGGCACATGTCGGGGGTGTGGCCTCTGGACCCAGGAGGGGACTTGGGCACCTCTGAGATTACGGCTGGGGCAGGGGGACGCCGGGGGCCACACCCCATATGTCCATCTGCTCGGGGCTGGGAGCTGACCCTGGAGGTGAGCCAGAGTACTGGACCATCCACAGCTGCTGTCCCTGGCTCTGGAGGGTGGGTGGGAGTCGCAGCCAGGTGCAGCGGCCTCACGGCTGCACCTGTCCCCAGGGTGGTCAAGGAGGAGATCTCGGACGACAACGCCAGGCTACCCTGCTTCAATGGCCGTGTGGTTTCTTGGGTGAGTGGGAAGTCCCCCCAGGAGGCCCTGAGGGGCTGTGTGCTGGGCTCCGGCTCGTAGCGGGGCTGAGGGTGGCCTGCAGGCAGGAGTGATGTCCCCAGCCCTCACTCTCCCTCCACAGCTGGTCCTGGCCGAGGGTGCTCACTCGGATGCGGGGTCCCAGGGCGCTGACAGCCACACGGACCTGCCCCCGCCTCTGGAGCGGACAGGCGGCATTGGGGACTCCCGGCCCCCCTCCTTCCAGTAAGGCCTGGTGGGGCTGAGCCCTGCTGTCCTCTTGGTGCTGGCCAGCGGGGTGTGGGGAACAGAATGGCCCCTCGGTGGGCAGCGGTCAGGGCAGGCGAGTGGTGGGAGGCACCCCATCCCACCCCTCTCATTGGCACAGCCCAAATGTGGCCAGCAGCCGTGATGGGATGGACAGTGAGACCGGCACAGAATCCATGGTCAGCCACCGGCGGGAGCGAGCCCGACGCCGGAACCGTGAGGAAGGTACCGTGGCCACATTCGCCCAGCCTGACCCGAGGCCTCCCTGGGGTCCCCTTGGTGAACCCTCTGATACTCCAACCAGCCACACTCCCTGAGGCCCAGGACTCCCCCTGAGCACCCCATGACCTGGGAGGCACCTGTGGCCCTCAGCCTCACTGCCTCCTCCCCCTGCCACCAGTCTCCCGGACTAACGGGCACCCCCGAGGAGACCGGCGCCGGGAGCTGGGGCTGCCGCCGGACAGCGCGTCCACCGTGCTGAGCAGCGAGCTGGAGTCCAGCAGCTTCGTGGACTCGGACGAGGACGGCAGCACGAGCCGGTGCGGCAAGGGTGTGCAGGCGCCCAGCCCTGCCCGCGCGACCCGGAGCCGGGTTGGGACCTCTGCTGACCGCTGACCGCTGGCCTCTCCTAGGCTGAGCAGCTCCACGGAGCAGAGCACCTCGTCCCGGCTCATCCGGAAGCACAAGCGGCGGCGGCGGAAGCAGCGCCTGCGGCAGACGGACCGGGTGGGTGGGGGCGCGGGCGGCGGGGGGCGGGCGGGGGTCCTCGGGCGGCCCCCTCACCTGGGCGCTCCACAGGCCTCCTCCTTCAGCAGCATCACGGACTCCACCATGTCGCTCAACATCGTCACCGTCACGCTCAACATGGGTGAGGCCTCGCGAGCGGGCGGGCTGGCGGGGTGGGGGTGGGCGGGGGACGGGGCCTCGCTCACCGCCCCTGTCGCAGAGCGCCACCACTTCCTGGGCATCAGCATCGTGGGCCAGAGCAACGACCGCGGCGACGGCGGCATCTACATCGGCTCCATCATGAAGGGGGGCGCCGTGGCTGCCGATGGCCGCATCGAGCCGGGAGACATGCTGCTGCAGGTGCGGCGGGGGCGGGCCGGGGCGGGCCGGGGGCGGGGCTCCTCTGCCACTGCCTGCGCGGAGGGGGCGGGGCAGGGCCTCCCCTTGTTGGAGCAGGTGAGGCCTGGGGGGCGGGGCCGGGGTGGAGCCTCCCCCTGTTGGGGCTGGTGAGGCCTGGGGCGGGTCTTCCTCTGCTGCTGCAGGTGCGGCCGGGGGCGGGGCCGGGTGGACCCTCCCCCTGCTGGGGCTGGGATGGCCTGGGGGCGAGGCCTGAGGCTGAGGGGCGGACCCTCCCCTGCCGGGGCCCTCCCCCACCGCCGGCCCCACCCCCACCCGCAGGTGAATGATGTGAACTTCGAGAATATGAGTAACGACGATGCGGTCCGGGTGCTGCGTGAAATCGTGTCCCAGACGGGGTGAGCGTGGGGGGCTCGGGGGGCGCTGGGCCGCGCAGGCAGGGCGGGGCCGCGCCCCGGGCCTCCCCCTTGTGACCCGTCGGCCCCCACAGGCCCATCAGCCTCACGGTGGCCAAGTGCTGGGACCCGACCCCCCGGAGCTACTTCACCATCCCCAGGGGTGAGTGACCCCGCAAGGTGGGGGTGGGGGCTCCCAGCACCCCTGTTCTGCCCGCTCACCCCTCGTCCCTGTCTGTCTCCTGGCCGGGGCTGCCAGCTGACCCCGTGCGGCCCATCGACCCGGCTGCCTGGCTGTCCCACACGGCGGCGCTGACCGGAGCCCTGCCCCGCTACGGTACGAGCCCCTGCTCCAGCGCCGTCACGCGCACCAGCTGCTCCTCACTAACCAGCTCGGTGCCTGGCGCTCCACGTAAGTGGCAGCTCGCGAGCCCTCGCCACACGCCGGCCGAGGGCCAGGGTGTGCCCAGCCCCTCTGCTTTCTTGCCGCTAACACCACTCATGCCCGGCTTGCGGATTGCGGTGCGGGGGTCCGGGGCCGGCGGCCGCGGGCTGAGGGGGGCCTGCCTTGCAGAGCTGCAGGAGGCGCCCCTGACTGTGAAGAGCGACATGGGCGCCATTGTCCGGGTCATGCAGCTGCCGGACTCGGGCCTGGAGATCCGGGACCGCATGTGGCTCAAGATCACCATAGCCAACGCCGTCATCGGTGAGGGCCGGCGCGGCGGGTGGGGTGGGGGCCGGGGCGCTGCCGGGCTGACTCTCGTGCGGGCCAGGGGCTGACGTGGTGGACTGGCTGTACGCGCACGTGGACGGCTTCAGGGAGCGCCGGGAGGCCCGCAAGTTCGCCAGCAGCATGCTGAGGCGCGGCTTCCTGCGGCACACGGTGAACAAGGTCACCTTCTCGGAGCAGTGCTACTACGTCTTCGGGGACCTGTGCAGCAGTGAGTGGGGGGCTGCGGGAGGGGCCGGGCCCCCCGTGCGCCTCCCTCACTCACTCTCCCCTCCCCGCCCGCCAGACCTTGCCGCCCTGAACCTCAACAGCAGCCCCGGTGGCGCCTCGGACCAGGACACGCTGGCCCCGCTGCCCCACCCGGCTGCCCCCTGGCCCCTGGGGCAGGGCTACCCCTACCAGTACCCGGGCCCCCCGCCCTGCTTCCCACCCGCCTACCAGGACCCCGGCTTCAGCTACGGCAGCGGCAGTGCCGGCAGTCAACAGAGTGAAGGTAAGAGCCCCGCCAGCCCCCTACACCCCTGCCCGCACCCTGGCTCTGCTCTCCCTGCCGCGCCCCCCACCTCTGCCCTCACCCCGGCCTCTGCCCGCACCCCGGCTCTGCTCTCCCTGCCGCGCCCTCACCTCTGCCCTCACCCTGGCTGCTCCTGCTGTGGCCTGGGCCCTGGGTGGGCTCCTTCTAGAGGGGTCAGTGCCTGGGGGGCCAGGGGCCCCGTGAGAGGCCACAGACCCTCGGGCTGGTGTCTCAGGTGTGGCAAAGGGGCCATGGGACAAGAGTGGGGGTGGGGTGTGAGGCATCCAGCAGGATCACAGGCGCTCGGAGTCACTGCAGGGTCTGGGACTCAGGTGAGCTCAGACCCCAGGCCCCTGGGGGAGGCCGGCTGTGAACCCTGCCCCACGGGCTGTGTCCCAGAGGGCCCAGCGAGGCCAGTGCAGGCCAACAGGCTCAGGGCACAGAGGTGCAGGGGACCCATGCGGGGTGAGAGAGGGGTGGTGGGATGCAGGGGAGTCTGACCAGCCGTCCACCCCAGGCAGACCCTTGCCCCTGCCTGAGCCCCACCCAGCTCCGGGGCGGGTGGGCGCCTGCCCAGGCCTGTGTGTGACCCCTGCTGCCCCTCCCCACCCGAGGTCCAGTCCAGCTGGTGATGGGTGTGGGTTCCTGACCAGGCCTGTGTATAACCTGCGCTGCCTCCTCTTCTGTGTGTGACTCATGTCCCTGTCCCATGTCACCTGTGTTCCTACGCCATGTGTAACCTCCGCTGTCATCCATGACCCCACCCCATGTGTCACCCGTATTCCCCTCCCCATGTGTCACCCGTGTTCCCCTTCCCACGTGTCACCCATGTCCCTGTCCTGTGTGTCACCTGTGTCCCCACCCCATGTGTAACCTCCCCATGACCCATGTCTCCACCCCATGTGTCACCCATGTCCCCTATGTCCCCACCCTTCACCTATGTCCCCGCATGTATAACCTCCCCTGTCACCTCCTGTCACCTGTGTCCCTGCCCTGTCACCCATGTCCCCTCCTCTGTGTCACCTGTGTCCCCTCCCCCATGTGTGACCCATCCCCCTGCCCCTGTGTGAACCGTGTCCCCTCCTGTAACCCGTGTCCCCTCCCTGTGTGTCATTTGTGTCCCCTCCCATGTGTCACCCATGTCCCCTCCCCGTGTATGACCCGTGTCCCCTCCCATGTCACTCGTGTCCCTTCCCGTGTGTCACCCATGTCCCCTCCCATGTGTAATCCATGAAACCTCCTGTGTGTCACCTGTGTCCACTCCCCACATGTCACCCCTGTCACCTCATGTGTGACCCGTGTCCCCTTCCATGTGTGACCTGTGTCCCCTCCCATTGACCCTTGTCCCCACCCCATGTGTGACCCGTGTCTCTGCCCCTGTGTCACCCATGTCCCCTCCCGTGTGACCCATGTCCCCATCCCATATGTGACATGTGTCCCCTCCCTTGTGTGACCCGTGTTCCCCCATGTGTAACCCATGTCCTGCCCCGTCACCCGTGTCCCCTCCCATGTGTGACCCATGCTATCCCTTGCTTTGTGCTGAGCAAGCCTTAGGCTGAAGGACTGGTGGAGTGGACCCTCGGGACCGGTAAGCCAGGGTCCTGCCCGGCATCCCTGTCGGCGTGACCCGCGCCAGCCCCGAACTCAGGTTGCCACCGCTCCCAAGGAGCTCAGACAAAGGCCAGAGCCCTGGGCCACATGAACACTGGGTCTGGGGGGAGCCAGGATGGCCGGGGGTGCCTCAGATCCTCAGCTTCAAGACTTGGGGTTAGGTGGGGGCACCAAGCGGACGCCCAGGGTCCCTGCCTGCCTCTCCTGGGTGCTGGCTGCATGGCTGCCCCCTCCGGCCCCACCCTGGGACGGGACCGCCTGGAAGTGTCCCGGCCTGGTGCTGACCTTTCTCTTTCTCTCCCCTCCGCCTCCAGGGAGCAAGAGCAGTGGGGGGTCCACCCAGAGCAGCCGTCGGCCCCCAGGCCGGGAGAAGGAACGTCGGGCGGCCGGAGCCGGCGGCAGCGGGAGCGAGTCGGACCACACGGCACCGAGTGGGGGTGGGCGGCAGCAGCTGGCGAGAGCGCCCGGGCAGCCAGGCCTCTGCGGCCGCCCCGGGGCTGCCCCCCACCGCAGCCCCTGACAAAGGCCTGTGCAGTGGCTGGGGGGCCGCCTGGAGGGCCACCTGTGCGGGAGCTGGCTGCCGTGCCCCCAGAGCTGACGGGCAGCCGCCAGTCCTTCCAAAAGGCCATGGGGAACCCCTGCGAGTTCTTTGTGGACATCATGTGACAGGGCCAGTGCCTGTGGCCTTCCCTTAGTGTGGCCGGCTGGGGCGGGTGGGCCGTGTGAGCGGGCAGGTGGTGAGGTGCCATGGGCAGCCACACCAGCACCATCGGCTCTAGTGACCTGTCCACCCCGAGGTCTCCAGGTGTGCAGCAGCTGTGTCCATGCAGACCAGACCTCTGTTGGGGGAGGCCTGGTGGTCCCTGCTCAGGGACCTTGCCCCCGCCGCTCTGTGGATGTGACCTCCCTCCAGCCTGGGCCCCGCGTCCCCTCCCTGACCATGTGCACGGGCCTCTGCGGCCGGCCGAAACCCAATTCCCAGGACCCTCTGGGGCCGCCCATGGGAGGGGCCTAATTTATTTATTTATTGCCCGGCCCGCTGCCCCCGTCTGCACAGTGGAGCAGCGTTTGTACTCCCCCCGGGGCTGAGTCTGAAAGTGGATTGGGGGGGCGGAGAGGGGCCGGGCACCCCCACACCTCGCCTCGGCCGTGGGAGGGCAGGGCATAGGACCCCAGGGTCAGGAGGCACAGCTGGAGACAGGAGGCCACCCTGGCTGTCCCCGGTGTCCGCCCGCGCACAGGCCACCTGGCGTCTGCAGCCCCCGCGCCTCTGCACTGTAGATGCTGGATCCGTCCGGCAGCTGGACGGTTCACATAGCTGCTTCTCTGTAAATGCTATTTTAAACACTAAAAAGCATTTAATTTTATGAGACTGACATGTAGCCTTGTCGCTTCTCTGCTGCCCAGGCTGCCGTGGGGAGCTGAGGCAGGGGGGCCTGACCGACGGAGGCCCTGCTCTGCCCCCCCACCCCAGCCCCGAGGCTCTGTCCCTGGTGCTGCCAGCGGTGGGGTCCTGGCAGGCGTTTCTGTCCGTGGTGCTGGCTGCGGGCTCTGGGGTTGGGGGGAGGGGGGTGTCCCAGCCGCCGCTGGCCTTGGTGCTGACCCCAGCTCTGCCGGGGCTCTGTCCTCGGTGCTGGTAGCAGGCATGACTCCATTCTACCTGCCTGGGCTGGGTCAGGAGGACAGGCTGGCTGCTGCCCTGGGCACCTGCCCATGCCTCCCCAGACAACTCCCCTTCCTCTTGTGCCTGGACACGGGACTGGGCATGGCCAGCGAGTGCTGCCCGCTCTCGCCTTCCAAAGCTCTGGCTCTGCCTGAGTTCTGCAGAGGCCCCAACAGAGCAGTGGGACTCGGCAAGGCCGGGGACAGACACAGCCTGGCTCTGTGGCCACGTGAGCTGCAGGCCTCAGGTCATGGTCAGGGGCACAGTCGGGGCCACTGGGGCTGGGGGTGCTGCTGGGTGTGGATTCCTGGGGGGTGGTTACCTGTCAGATCCCTGGACCTCCTCCCCACCCCTGCTGCCGTCTCTCACATCTCTGGTGTTGGCTCCCAGGAAGAACTCGGCGGTGTTGAGCTGTGGCTGCTGCAGGAGCAGGTAACACTTGGGCAGGTAGAAGGCAGCCAGGATGCCCAGGGCACAGAGGAGGATGGCGGCCATCTGCACAGTGGGCTGGTGGGCCAGGTGCACGTTGGCCAGGATGGGCACGAAGGAGACCCAGGTGACGAAGTAGGCCAGCATGGCGAAGGTGAGGCCGCGGGCCCGGTTGTAGCGGCCAGGCCGGCTCTGTACTAGGAAGGTGCCCAGGAAGCAGAGGAAGGCCAGGGCGACGTTGGTGGCGTGCACCAGGCCGAAGCTGGGCCAGGACCGCACGCGGCACTGCACCAGCACCTCGGTGGGCAGCACCTGCCAGTCCATGGTCACCTCTGGCGGGAAGACCACCAGGTACCAGGAGCACACGGCCGCCTCCAGCAGCAGGGCCAGCAGCACGGCCAGCCAGGCCCGGGGTCCCCCGCAGGCAGCCGTGCAGCCGGGCTGCCCAGCGCGGCGGCAGCTCCGACTCCACCAGGATCTCCACTGCCTGCAGGAGCAGCGTGCTGAGGCAGCCCGTGAGCGGCAGGAGGGCCAGCGGCTGCTGGGCCAGGCAGCTGGCGGGGCGGGGCCGGCCAGGGAACAGGAGCACACTGACGCAGGCCAGGCCCAGGCAGGCCAGGCCGAAGCAGGCCAGCAGCCCGCCCGAGGCCTGGACCAGCGGGCTGCGCCGGCTGCGGATGAAGAGCCCCAGGGTGGCCAGCGTGAGGCCCAGCGTGAGGGCCAGCAGCAGCAGCAGCAGCAGCACGGCCGGCTCCCCCCACGCCAGGAACCGCGGCCTGCGGGGGAAGCAGCGCGTGCTCCGCTCCGGAGACCACTGGTCCTGGGCGCACAGGGTGCAGATGGTGTCATCTGTGAGGGGAGGGGAGAGGGTGCTGGGGGCGGGGTGGGGCGAGGCAGGCGGACCCTCGGGGCTGCCCACCAGGGAGGAGGCTGACCTGGGTTCTGTCGGTAGCTGCCTGCCCTGCAGTCCACGCAGTCGTAGCAGCACGAGTGGAAGCCCTTCACCCGGCGCACCTGGCCCTCCCTGCACTGCCGGGAACACTGCGACACGGGCGCCTGCCCACGGGGCCGGCTCAGACTTCGCCCGCCCTGGGGCGCGGGGGCGGGGGGGGGGGCGGGCAGGCGGGAGGCCGCCTCACCTTGTCCCCCGTGTGCCAGCACATGTGCAGCCGCTGCAGCCGGAGACGCCCGTTGAAGGAGCCCACGGTGTGGAACTCGGGCCTTGGGCCGCGCCACACCCACAGCTTCAGGTCGTACTCCATGTCCACGCTGCCCGAGCTGTCGAAGCGCAAGGGCAGGCCCGCGGCGCGGAAGCTCAGGTTGTTCATGCTCCTCAGGAGCTGCAGGCGGGGCCACGAGCTGTGAGCGGGGGGGGGGGGGGGGGGGCCTGGCAGGCACCCCCCACGCCATGGCCCCCCGCATCACCTGCCAGGGCCGCACGCGCTCCTGCTCGGGGCAGCCGGCGGCGTTGCAGCCCAGGGTG
The DNA here is from genome assembly GCA_949820135.1 of Sylvilagus floridanus. Taxonomy (NCBI): domain Eukaryota; kingdom Metazoa; phylum Chordata; class Mammalia; order Lagomorpha; family Leporidae; genus Sylvilagus; species Sylvilagus floridanus. The sequence continues at coordinate 222,295 of OX463225.1, read as the reverse complement.
TTGTGCAGGGCCTGGGCCACGCTGTACACGGCGGCGTAGGTGGCGAAGATCTGGTGGTGCAGCTGCCCGGCCGACAGGTTCTGCTGCAGCCAGGCCGACAGGTTGTGCGGCGAGACGTGGTCACACTGCGGGCAGCGCGGGCCCACCGCGAGCTCCTCTGGGCCCGGCTGCTCCGCGTCCAGCGTAGAGCAGAAGGCTGGGTTGGCGGCCAGGGCCAGGCGGCTCTCCACGTACTGCGGGAAGGCGGGCAGCGGGGCCCCCCGCTGCAGGAAGCCAAGCACGGTGCCCATCTGGGCCATGCCGGGCAGCGTCATGACCAGCTCCGAGGTCAGCCAGGCCTCGCTGGCCACCCATACCTTGGGCAAGAGGTTGTAGCGGATGCAGTGGTGGAAGAGGGCCTGGGCGGCGCGGGCCGAGGCGAACAGCACTACCACGTTCACGTTGCTCTGGTTGACCTGGCGCAGCAGGTCCATCATCTGGGTCTGCCGCAGGCTGTCCGCCTGGGACAGCGGCGCCAGGCCCTCGTGTGCGATGCAGATGTTCCTGGCATTGGCCAGGCCCGAGAAGATGCTCAGCCCCTGCCGCCCGTACTCGTCGTCGCTGCCCACGGCCGCCACCCAGTTCCAGCCGAATGCCAGCAGCAGCTCCACGGTGGCCTGTAGCTGCACACGGTCGTTGGGCACCGTGCGGAAGAAGGAGGGGAACGCCTCCCGGTTGCTCAGCTGCTCCATGCTGGCGCCAAAGCTGACCTGCGGGCACAGTGGCGCCTCCCGTGGGCACTGCGGAGCGGGTGTGAGAGGGCGCAGAGGGGGAGGGGAGGCCCACCTGCGGCACGAGGAAGAAGCCGAAGAACTTGCCGGTGATGAGGGCGAGCTCGGACGAGTGGGGCCCGATGACGGCCAGCACGCGGGGCTGGTACTGCGTGTAGTCGCAGTAGGCGGCGATGTCCCGGCTGCCCTCCTTGGCCAGGAACATGAGGCTGGGCTTCATGGTGGCCATGGGGTCCGAGCAGGTGTCAAACAGGTCGTAGCCCAGGTGCAGCCCGGGCAGCAGGGCTGACCCGTTGTTGATTTCCTCCACGGCCATCTTCAGGGCCATGGCCAGGAACAGGCCGAGGGCCGAGAACCTGCGGCCACGGTGGGCTGTGGTGGCTGCCATCCAGCCTGGGGGAGCCCCAGTCCCCACCCTGGGGGCCGTGCCCGCCTCCTACCTGGTGCACACGATGCCGCGGGGCTGGGCTCGGTCACGGAGGCTGTCCTCTTCGGCCAGGCCCAGAGGGAAGAGCCCGCCCAGGATGTACTTCCCTGGCATCTTCAGTTGCTGGGACAGGCACAGGGGGGCCCCTGCCCCGAGGCCCAGGAGAACTGCGAGGCCGAGCCCAAGCACGGTCAGGCCTGGCATGGCGGTAGCAGCTCCCAGCAGGTTTGCAAGTGGTGTGCCTGGCGGGGCCTCAGGTGTAGCCAGTCCAGGGGAGGGGCAGAGGATTTGTTTAGCAAAACCCTTCCCATCCTCACCCACCAGCCCCAGGGGCCCCATGGTCTGTGCGAGGGATTCTCAGTCACGTCCCAGGCCCTGGCCGACAGTGACCTGATGGGCGGGTGCGGAGTGGCTGCTGACCTTGGCCTGGCTACCTGCCTGTGCCCAAGCCCCTCAGCTCTGCTGTTCTTGGAGCAACACAGCAGACTGGACAGGAGGCAGGGGGCCGGGGTGTCCAGGGCCCCAGGGTGCTGAGGGGCGGCCTCTCCCCCCATGGAGCTGGGGTGGGGGCGGGGGCTGCCTGGGAGCAGTGCAGACCCCTAGAGGGGCCTTGAACCTAGAAGCTGTGGCTACGTCACTGATGCCAGCCCAGGCACAACCGACTCGGTGCACGTGGCTCCCTCAGATTCAGAGCTGGGCTGGAGGGGTCCATGCAAACACAGAGGAAAGGACTAACCAAATGGGCAGCGGCAGCTGGGCCTGCACCAGGTGTGTGCGTGCGGGGGTGGGGGGGCCTCAGCCTGGGCTTGGCTCTCTGGCTGCTGACCCCGGGCACTGTGGGGAGCTCAGGGGGCTCCCCAAACACACATGCACATCTACCCACCTATGTGCATCTCCACAAATGGAGAGCTGTGTGTGCAGCCTGTGTCTGGCTCATCCACATGGCCAGGCCTCCGTCAGGGCACCACACAGGGTCCCTATGTCCAGGCCCCCCCTCCCGGCCCAGTGCCGCTGGCCTCAGACCTGCTACTCTGACCAGGGCCCTGGGTGCTGGCCCTGGGTGCTGACCCGGGGTGATCCTTGCACTTGTTTTCTCACTTATAGAATAGCGGGAAGTGGGGGAAACTAAAGCCCCCCACAGGCGTGTGACAACCTCACCCCCAACCCCAACCCTAACCTCACACCCCTTTCAAGGCTGGCAGTGGGGCCTGTGCCCCTCCTCGCCTCTGCCCCCCTTTCTGCCCTCCTCCCCCAGCCCTGTGCCCCTCCTCCTGCCCCCCTGCCCCCAGCCGTGTCCCGCCCCATGGGTAATTAGGCACACCAAGCATCTGGCCTGCCCAGGGCCCCCATGCTGGATTGCCAAGCCTGGTCCCGTAGGTGCAGTTTATTTACGCTGGAGAAACATCACACTATCAGTCTCCAGGAGACCCGTGTGCCCCAGACGCTCGCGTTCCGCACATGTGCCACGCTGTGGGTGGTGTCCCCAGGGGTCTCTCTGGGGTCCACCCTGCAGAGCCAGGGGGGTGAGAGGCGAGAGGACAGGCCCTGAGTGCAGGGGGAAGGCTGGGCTGGGTGTGGCCACCTGAGAGTCAGCCAGGCAGGGGTCCATCTCAGAGCACCACGGGCAGGGCAGAAGGAGCGTGGCATCCTGCTGGGCAGGGGCGGGGCAGCCCAATGTGGCCTGACAGTGTTGTGCAAACTTGTGGGGCTGCCAGGAGTCCCGGTGATTGCCCTGCTGTGCCTGTGAGCCAGGGCCCTGGGGTGGCTCAGGGGCTGTGGAAGCCCCTTCCCGGGAACTCCTGGGAGAGCCAGTGCCAAGGACACCCGGGCCCCCAGGGCTGCCAGCCGGGCACCGACACCGTGTTCCTGCTGCAGCTGGGATGGGGACGGGGATGGTTGTGCTGGCTGCAGGAAGGGTAGGGTCCCCAGCCCCAGGGACCTGTGACCCCAAAGCATTTCACGGGCGTGCGGCCAGGGTGGGGCACCCCGGATCCCAGGACGGCCAGCCTCCTGCCTACTCTCCTGCAGCCTGGGGCTCCCAGAAGTTCAGCTTGTGGGGGCCGTGGTACCCTCCCTGTCTAGGGCAGCCAGAAAGCTCTGTGGTGGGATTCGAGGCCCTAGGGCAGGTTCAGCAGGGAGTGCTGGGCGTAGAGTTTCTGGGAGACGTCATACACGCGCTCAATGAAGGGCAGGGCCTCGCCCAGCATCTCCACCGCCTGCTCTGGGGACCCCACGTTCATGGCCTCCAGGAAGACCTTGCGCGTGGGCAGGGTGCAGAAGGCCACGGTGACGGCCCGGCGCACGATCCAGGGGTGGTAGGCGGCCAGCGAGGCGTTGTAGGAGTCGGTGCAAAGCACGGAGGTGCGGGCGTCCTCGGCGCTGGTGCGCAGGCCCTCCAGGAAGAGCTGCAGCCAGCGCAGGGCGCGGTGCAGGCGCAGCACCGTCCGGCAGCCCGAGTCCGGGTGGCGGGAGCGGCGGTCCACGTCCACCAGCTGGTTCCCCGTCTCGTAGGCCATCATGGACTGCAGGCTGACGTAGTGCTCGCGCTGGGGGCTGGCCTGCAGCCGCTCCATGATGTGCAGCTTGGAGACGACGTCCTTGGAGATGAAGGAGAAGACGGCGCCCAGGCTGTTCAGGAACCTGCAGGGGGGGGGGGCAGGCGCTGCAGTCCCCGCCACAGGCTCCCGGAGCAGCCGGCAGGCGGCTGACCCGCCCGGGGCCCCTGACCCACCTGACCAGCCCCTTCCAGCTGGCGATGTAGTGGTCCAGCAGCACCTCGTCCTTCTCGTTGAGACACTGCTTGAAACTGACCAGCACCACCTTCAGGTTGAAGTCGGCCCCGGCATTCTCCATCGTCCCGGTGAGTGCTGCGCCACAGGGTGGGTGGGACGGTGCTGCCATCCCCTCCACCCAGCTCCTTCCCCAGGGGCCACTGGCTCTGAGTGGCCCTGGCTGGCCCTACCGTGCCCCTGCCCAGACGGTGCACCCACGGGGCGTGCCACCCACCAGGCCAGCCCTGAGCCCCGGTGGGCCGCTGTGCTGCACGGCCGTCTCTCTCACCCCGTTCTAGCTGTCCCCCCAGCAGGAGAGAGCTTTTCCGAGCCCCTGCCAGGAGCCAGGGGGCTGCTGCTGGCGCGGGGACTGTGGATATTTTTAAGATCGCTCACAGGCCTCGCCATGCGGTCCACCTGGAAATCAGCCCGCGTCGCCTCGGCGCGGTAGGAGGATCTCGCCAGCCTCCTACGGCCCCACTGGTCAGGCCCGACAGGAAGCTCTAGGTAGACGCTAACTCCTAGGGGCCTAAGCACCCCGGGAAGCAGAGATGGAGTGGAGGGGCCGGGGTGGCAAGAAGCTTCCCCCTTCTCTGCTCGCTTCTGCACCCCTGAAATCGGAGCAGAGGCAGTGGGGCGGCCTGGCTGCTGCCAGGTCCATCTTCCCCACCCCCACGGCCATGGGCCCCGAGGCAAGCTGTGCCCTGGATTCCATTGACAGGCACCTGATCAGTCCACAAACATCCAGGTGCCCAAAGGCTGTGTGGGTGCCGCCAAGCAGCCAAGCAGCCCTGCTCCGGGTGCCCCACTGGCCATGGCCTGGTGGGGCTCACTCGGCAGGTGGCTCTGATAGGCCCAGGGCCTGCTGCTTGGTGCCAGGGGCCCCGCCCTTGCCTCTCCACCCCCGCAATGCTCGGTCCGGAAGGCTGCCTGTGCTGTGAGCCACGGCTAGGAATGGACCCCTGGGTCCCTATGCAGCTGCGCAGGTGGCTCCTGGCCCAGTGACCGGACGTTGCATCCCTGGGGGCTCCACTGGTTGGGTTGCATGCCCGGCACCGGGTGAGGCCGAGGGGAGCAGTCGGCCACACCTGGGCCTCCACGCTCTGGAAACGGCTTTAGAGGTCCCCAGGGACACTGCCCCGGCCACCAGATATCCGGAGGGCCTGGCCTTTCCCACCCAGAACCTGAGCCTGCGGCCAACAAGGAGCCAGCTGCCTGCGGCTCTGGGGCTGCTCGGCCTGGGGTGGGAACAGGAAGGGCAGTGCCCGTGCGGTAGAGTGCGGGCAGCCGGCCAGCGCCAGGAAGGCGCTGCGGGCCGCCTCGCGCCCTCCCCACGGCCAGCAAAGCCAAGGAGCCGCGGAGGCCCCCAGGCCTGGCTCCCCGTCCAAGCTAGCCTCGCAAATCTCACCTGGGACGGGGGTCCGGATGGCACCGTACTGGGTGGGGCCTGGGTCCGGGGAGCGCCTGCTTCGGCTAAGGGACCCAGGGGTGCGGGCCGAGGCCGGGGTGCTGGTGAGGAGGGGGCTGACGTGAGCGGGGAGCGGGTCCTCGGCCTCCCTCGGCCGTACGGTTGGTCCGCCGCCCCCGAGCCACTCCTGGTCTCAGTCGCCGCCGCCGCCGCAGGCCCCGCCCGGGGACCCGGAGCCCCGCCCCGCCGGCCCGATTGGCTACCGCCCGCCCAATCAGGACGCGACTCACCGGGGGGGGGGCGAGTTTCCGGCGAGGGACCGGAAGCAGCAATTTAGCGGTTGCGCCTGCGCAGGCGTCGCCGCGAGTTGGTGCGCTCTAGCCCCGGAGTTGCGCGAGCCGGGTGCGTGTGGCTGCCCCCCGCCCCTTCCCGGCGAACTGAGCTCTGAGTCGGGGAGCGCAGCGGGAGCGAGGCGCCGGCGCCAGGAGCGATGCCAGAGATCAGAGTCACCCCCTTGGGTGAGTCGGGGCGCCCGGGGCCGGCGGGGCGGGGTCCCGCGCTGGAACTCCTGCGGCACAGCCGGGGGCTCCCTTCCCTCGCCTGCTGCCAGGCCCTCCCTCCCCGTCCTGACAGGGCCCGAGGCCTGCGGGCGGCCCTGCACCTCCCGCACCTGCTCCCCGGCCCGGGCCCTGCGCGGAGGGTCCGGGAGGGCCGTGGTCTCTGCGCCCGGGCTCGCGGGGCCCCGGGTGACCGCGCAGCGCCGCCCTTAGCCTTCCTCCCCAGCACGGAGCAGGGCCCAGGAGGGGCTGTGTGGGCCTCTGTGTGTCCGCGCGGGAGGCAGGGCTGCCGGGGCCTGAGAGCCGGCCTGGGATTCCAGCAAAGACGCCCCGCGCTGGCGGTCGTGCCCCGGGGGTGCTCTGGTGCCCACACCTTTGGATTGGCCATGCTTCCTGCCCAGACTCGGCGGCCTCCGTGAGCCTTGCACGGCTGCGTTCGGACCTCAGCGGGGTCCCCTCCCTCGCCTGTTAGTAGGGGCAGGGAAAGGCTGAAAGGAAACGCAGGCACCCACTGGGGCTGGGGGCAGGCCCTGGGCGGAGGTCAGGTCACATGGCTGAGTGTGTGCTGGGGGGACATGGGGGTCAAGACAGAGACGGAGATGCTGACCCCTGCTGCGGCCCCGGCCGTGCAGACCCCAGAGGTCGCGTGCCACTGGGAGCCACGCCTGCCAGGCCCTTGGAGGGAGTAGGGAGGGTTCCCAGAGGGGCTGAGCAATGCTGCTCCTCACACAGCTGCTCTGTCTGGGCCACGTCTTCTGTGTCTGAGGCCACGCGTGTCCCTCCGTGGCTGTAACTCAGCACCTAGGCGCTTGGGGACCAGTCCCGGGAAGGAGGGGGCATCTAGCTCAGCCGGGGGCCAGCCACCGCTCAGGAGTGACCCCAGCAGCCATGAAGCCTGTGGGTACAACCTTGAGAAGCAGAGTGTGGCGTGGCGTGGTGTGGAGTGGCGAGGGAGGCCGGGGCTTCTCTGGGCTTGGGCACCTGGTGCTTCCTGGCGGCCCTGGGGTGTGGGGGTGGGCACGGGCATAGCCCAGCCTTTCACACGCCCTCCCCCGAGCAGGAGCCGGCCAGGATGTGGGCCGCAGCTGCATCCTGGTGTCCATCGGGGGCAAGAACGTCATGCTGGACTGTGGCATGCACATGGGCTTCAATGACGACGTGAGTGCCTGGGTGGGGGCCAGGGCCTGGGCCAGGGAGCTCCTGCAGCCTGGGGCAGGGCGGGGGGCCTGGGAGCTCCTGCAGCCTGGGGCAGGGATGGAGGGTGAGTGGCATGTGCACCCAGATGGAGTCCTGTGCAGGCTATGGGCAGAGGGGCCGGGGCTGTCACTTCCTGGGTGCTCCCCGGCATTTTACAGGTGGAGCCAGGCTGAGGCGAGCGCCCCTGGGGTGGGGGTCGGTCTGTCTGGCCGCTGGGTCCCATGGCCCCTGTGTCCTCCTGAGGTTGGCTCAGTGTCCTGCCGTGCGACCAGGGAGGACGGCAGGTGCCTCCGCCAGCAGCCTGCTCCTCGGGAGGCCGTGAATGGCCAGCAATGCTGGACCCTCCTGCCTGGCTTGAGTGCTCACCCGGACCCCTCCTGGGGGCCACCCTCTCCCGGCTTTTCCACAGCGGCGCTTCCCCGACTTCTCCTACATTACTCAGAACGGCCGGCTGACCGACTTCCTGGACTGTGTCATCATCAGGTGGGTGCCCCACGGGGGCCGCCTCGGGGTGCGCAGCCCTCAGAGCAGCGCTGGCCAGTGCAGCGTCACGGAGGATGAGGTGCACTCGCCCCACCTGGGCTGAGAGAGTGGGGAGGAGAGTTCTTCCATCCACATCCGCTCGTTCACTCCCTGAATGGCCGCCCCAGCCAGGTGTGGTCCAGCTGAGGCTGGGAGTTCTGTCTGCCCTCTGGTGAGGTGCAGGGCCCCCGGCGCGGTAGCAGGGGCCCCGTCTGCCCTCTGGTGAGGTGCAGGGCCCCCGGCGCGGTAGCAGGGAGCTGCATGGGAACCACAGTGTCCAGGACTCTGGTATGGATCCAGCGCTGCAAGGAGTGGCCCAGCGCCTGTGCCTGGCCCCAGTTGCCCCATGAAGACTTTGACAATGGTGACTGCCTTCTGCTGGCCCTCAGTCCTCCCCGGTCACAGTGGCCTGATCCCTGACCTCTCACCCCGAGGTGTCTCAGTACACACTGGACAGGAGGAGGAGCCGAGCGCCCCCTCCCCTCCCCTCTGACCACCATCCTCACTTCTTGTACTGGGCAGTGCCACCCAGTGGCCAAGCGCTCTGCCTCTGGCCCCTGCCCTCCCGTGAGCAGGTCCTTTAGGCCTGCAGCAGCCGTCTCGGGAAGCCGTATCCTGAGCACCTGTGTTTCGTACTCCTTCCAGACATGGGCCATGGCCTTCCCTGGGGCTGGGCACTGGGGCTCCCTCGGGCCTCCCTTCACCCAGGTCTCCCTGAGCACCGTCAGGCAGTGCTTCTCCTTGGCTGGTTCACGTTTCTTCTTCTTCTTTTTTTTTTTTTTTTTTAAGATTTATTTATTTATTTATTTGAAAGCATTGCAGAGAAAGAGAGAGGCAGAGACAGAGAGATCTTCTGTTCGCTGGTTCAGTCCCCAAATGGCCACAGCGGCTGGGGTTGGGCCAGTCAGGAGCCAGGAGCTTCTTCCAGGTCTCCCACGTGGGTGCAGGGGTCCAAGCACTTGGTCCGTCCGCCACTGCTTTCCCGGGTGCATTAGCAGGGAGCTGGATGGGAAGTGGAACAGCCGGGACTCAAACTGACGCCCATGTGGGAGCCGGTGCTGCAGGCAGTGGCTTTACCTGCTGCCTGGTGACGGGTTAGACTTTTATGCTGTCAGTGCTAGAGGGTGGCCCCGCGTGTGTCTCTCATTCATCACTCTTGAGCACCCAGAGTGGTGTCTGACGAGAAGGGGTGGAGTGACCCTTAACCCAGAGCTACTGGGGGAGGCTGGAAGGTGGCCTGGGGCTGGCCATGCTGACGCCCGCCACGCCCCCCAGCCACTTCCACCTGGACCACTGCGGAGCGCTGCCCTACTTCAGTGAGATGGTGGGCTACGACGGGCCCATCTACATGACGCACCCCACGCAGGCCATCTGCCCCATCCTGCTGGAGGACTACCGCAAGATTGCCGTGGACAAGAAAGGCGAGGCCAACTTCTTCACCTCCCAGATGATTAAGGACTGCATGAAGAAGGTGGTGCCCGTGCACCTGCACCAGACGGTCCAGGTCAGCCCAGTGCCCTTCCCCCGCAGTGGGCCTGGGGCCGCCAGCAGGGGCACGGGTGCCCACAGTGTGTGGGTGCATGGGGCCCCTGCGTCCACCTGGCTGGCACCCCTGCAAGGACCCTGTGCCTCTGCGTATGCCTGGTGCTATCCGATGGCGGTCAGGCCTGGGCAGAGATGGACGGCGAGTTCTGAAGGCCCCAGCCCTGGGCTTGATGACCAACATGTGTGGGTCAGGGCAGAAGCAAAGGCACGTGACTCAGATGGGTGAAACTCCTCCCCAAGATCGTGGCCCTGCCTGGATGGGGTGGGCTCGGCCTGTGCCCAGTCCCGCTCTCCCGTGGGGGCAGGGGTCACTGCTACCTCCTAGGGCACTTCCAACGTGGAGTGTGGCCACCTTGGGCGGCATCTGGCATCTTAACCCCCGAGCCCCAAGCCTGTCCCCTGAGAGCTCACCCCGTGGTCAGAGCCCACACCTGACCATGGGGCCCTGGCCCACAGCCGTGTCATGGTCGTCTCTTCCTGTGCTTAGATCGGGGGCTGGATGTTGTGTGTGAGGCCCGGGCAGAGCCTGCTGCTGTGGCCACTGCCCCTCAGCGTGGCCCCTCCCCCGCAGGTGGACGACGAGCTGGAGATCAAGGCTTACTATGCGGGCCACGTGCTGGGGGCAGCCATGTTCCAGATTAAAGTGGGCTCAGAGTCTGTGGTCTATACGGTAGGTGGAAGGCTGGGGGCGGGGGCTTCCCCGGGGGCGGGGCAGCCTCTTCATCACCACTTCCCCACAGGGCGACTATAACATGACCCCGGACCGGCATTTGGGGTGAGTCCCACGTGTACCTCGCCCATCCTGGGGTGAGGGTCCCAGCCCCTGCTCAGCATGCGGATGTCCCCTGTGGGTCGTCCCCCCCGGGGACTTGGGGCCTAGGTGCTTGAAGGCCCAAGGCCCAGTCGCTTCGTCCTGTGTAGTGCTGGGTGTCCGTCTCTGTTCCAGAGCTGCCTGGATCGATAAGTGCCGCCCGGACCTGCTCATCACAGAGTCCACCTACGCCACCACCATCCGCGACTCCAAGCGCTGCCGTGAACGGGACTTCCTCAAGAAGGTCCATGAGACCGTGGAGCGGGGCGGCAAGGTAGCCGCCGCCCGGCCAGCTGCCCGGGCCGTGTCCTCCAGGGGCGGCCGCTGGAGCCCTTCCCTGTGGCCGGGGGTCGGGGGGGCACGGGCAGGGTGCTGGGCCCCCGTGGGTGCAGGTTCCAGCCACTAGACTGGCTGTGCCTTGCTGCTGGGTGGGAGCCCCCGCCTGAGCACCCCTGCCCCGCAGGTGCTGATCCCTGTGTTTGCGCTGGGCCGTGCGCAGGAGCTCTGCATTCTGCTGGAGACCTTCTGGTAGGTGTGGCCAGGGCTGCTCCCGGCTCCTGCTGGCGTCTGTGCTTGCTGTCAGGGCAGCGGGGGGCCTGCCCCAGTGCCGAGGGCCCCACACTGGCACCATACTGGCCACGTCAGGGCCCTCGTCAGCTCCAGCATATCACAGGACACAGGCTGGGGGCATCAGCCTTGTGGTCACAGCAGCGGGACTGGGCTGGGGTGGCCACGGGTATGGGGAGCGGCCCAGGCTGGGGCTCTCGTGCTGACCGTGCTGGGCCCACAGGGAGCGCATGAACCTGAAGGTGCCCATCTACTTCTCCACCGGGCTCACGGAGAAGGCCAACCACTACTACAAGCTCTTCATCCCCTGGACCAACCAGAAGATCAGGAAGACCTTCGTGCACAGAAACATGTTCGAGTTCAAGCACATCAAGGCCTTCGACCGGGCGTTTGCTGACAACCCCGGGCCCATGGTGCTGCCTTGCCGTCCACACATGGGCTCTGCGCCCCTCTCGGGGTGGGGGTCTGAGGCTGTGCCCACAGGAGCGACTGCTGCCTCACCCGCCCCCCACCGCTGTCCGCCCTGCAGGTCGTGTTTGCCACGCCGGGCATGCTGCATGCCGGCCAGTCCCTGCAGATCTTCCGGAAGTGGGCAGGAAACGAGAAGAACATGGTGAGGGGCTGGGCCCAGGTCCAGCTCCGGGCAGCCCGGGCTGGGCAGAGGGGGATGCCCAGGCTGAAAGGACGGTCCTCTCCGCTGTCCCCCACTGCTGCAGGGCGGCTGGGGCAGCTGGGGTTCAGCGCTCCCGTCAGGCAGGAAGGCCCTTGACTGCTGAGAGGCCTCCACGGTGGTCAGCCTCCGGCCCTTGCCCCCTGCCCGCAGGTCATCATGCCTGGCTACTGCGTGCAGGGCACCGTGGGCCACAAGATCCTGAGCGGGCAGCGCAAGCTGGAGATGGAGGGGCGGCAGGTGGTGAGTCCCCCCCCCCCAGCTGGGGCGCGGGCTGGGGCACAGGGTACTGAGCTCTGCCCGTGGCCCGCAGCTGGAGGTGAGGATGCAGGTGGAGTACATGTCCTTCAGCGCCCACGCCGACGCCAAGGGCATCATGCAGCTGGTGGGGCAGGCGGAGCCGCGGAGCGTGCTGCTGGTGCATGGCGAGGCCAAGAAGATGGAGTTCCTCAGGCAGAAGATCGAGCAGGAGTTCCGTAGGCCATGGGGCGGGGCTGAGGGGGCCGCAGGGGCGAGTAGCGGGGGGCGGGGCTGAGGGGGCCACGGGGCGGGGGGCCGGGGGCCTGCTGCTCTGCCTCAGGTTCTCTCTGCACTGCCCCTGGCCAGGAGTCAGCTGCTACATGCCTGCCAACGGTGAGACGGTGACACTGCCCACAAGCCCCAGCATCCCTGTGAGCGTCTCCCTGGGACTGCTGAAGCGGGAGATGGCACAGGGTACGTGCGCGCGCATGGGTGTGTGTGTGTACAAGGGCACACGGTAGGTGTGTGTGCACACGCAGGGTATGTGGGGGGCACAGCACAGCCAGGCCCACCAGCAGCCCCTGCCTCTCCCCCCGCAGTGCCGCTCCCTGAGGCCAAGAAGCCGCGGCTGCTGCACGGCACCCTGATCATGAAGGAGGGGGTGAGCGAGCCCTGGCCCTCCCCATCCCGCCTGGGGGGTGCTGGGCGGGCGCCCCCCGCCCTGACCCTCCCGCTCCCGCAGAACTTCCGGCTCGTGTCCTCAGAGCAAGCCCTCAAGGAGCTGGGCCTGGCCGAGCACCAGCTGCGCTTCACCTGCCGCGTGCACCTGCACGACGCGCGCAAAGAGCAGGAGACTGCGCTGCGCGTCTACAGCCACCTGAAGAGGTGCGCCCCGGCCGGCCGGGCCTCCCCACAGCACGCCGGCCCCTAGGCCGCCCCGCCCAGGCCGCGCCCTCGCCCAGCCCCCTCAGAGACCCCTGCGTGCCGCCCCTGGCCGGGCTCCGCCCTCACGGCCCCTCCCCGCAGCGTCCTCAGAGACCACTGCGTGCAGCACCTCCCCGACGGCTCTGTGACGGTCGAGTCCATCCTCATCCAGGCCGCCGCCCACTCTGAGGACCCCAGCACCAAGGTGCTGCTGGTGTCCTGGACCTACCAGGTGAGGGGGTCTCCCAGGCAGCCCCTCCCCACCCAGGCTCTGCCCTCGGGGCAGCGGCTGACCCCGCCTTCCCGCCTCCCCCGCAGGACGAGGAACTGGGCAGCTACCTCACTGCCTTGCTCAAGAAAGGCCTGCCCCAGGTGCCCAGCTGACACGCTGCTGCGGGGCCCGGGTAGACACAGCCCGCACCCAGCTGACCCACTGCTGCTCCTGGACGGCGGGGGCCTGGGTGGACACAGCCCGCACCCAGGTTTGGTCCCACATCTGCTCAAGCGGGCATTGTTGGCTGAAGACTTGGACAGGCTGGCTTCTGGGGCCTCCTCATCTTTTATTAACTTGGCCTCTGGGCAGTTCAGTAAAAGCAGATGGAGCATGGGCGTGGCCTCCTTGTGCATGGGGGGGGGCGGAGGGCATCGGGTCCCTGCTGGGTGCAGCAGCCAGGCTCTGGCCCGGCGTCCAGGGTCACCTGTGGTTCCCACGGGCAGGACCTGTAGGATGGCCCGTGTCAGCTGGAGGCGGGGAGTGGCCTGGGCCCTGACCACCACCCCTCCACTGCAGGCCGCGTGCTGCGAGCACGGCTCCCCACAGATGGCCTTACCCAGGTCTCCGAGGTCCCCGTACTGCACTGACTTCAGAAACAGGCCGTGGGCCGGGACCACGCGAGCCTGGTGCTTGCCCAGCGGGTCCCGGCTGTCCAGGATCTCCTTCACTTGGGCGGGCGTCAGCGACCCCAGCCCCACTGCCACCAGCACGGCTGTCATCCTGCGCACCTGGGGCCCGAAGCCAAGGCTGGCACTGGCGCTGCCCACCCCACTCCACCCTGGGGCAGGCCCACCCCACTCCACCCCGGCGCACCTGTCTGTACAGGAAGGACTGGCTCTCAAACTCCAAGCTCCAGAAGCGCAGCCTCCTAGCCAGAGACGCTAGGATGTCCAGGGCGGCCCCAGCTGACCACCAGCCCCCAAGTCAGAGCAGGGCAAGAGGCAGACACCAGGCTGGGGTGCCTATGGGGCGGGCGCTCCTGCCAGGATGCCCCTCCCCAACCTGGTGGGCTGTGGAGGCCCCTGGACAGTGCCAGGCGCAGTGGCGTCCACCCTGCTGGGCTGCACCAGGTCACCAGCCCCAAGGAGGCCTTCCTGACAACTGCCGGAATCCACCCCCGGAGATGGTCCCTACACCAGAACAGCAGCCAGGCCCTGGGCCTGCCCTGACACCCTGGGCTGTGGCTCCTCACCTGCTCTCCTGGGGGAGCGCGAAGACGCTGTTGGGGGCGGGGGACACGGACACGCGGCGCAGGGTGCGCACTGGGCTGCCAGCTGGGCTGCCAGCTGGGCTGCCGGCCGACTGGAAGGCGCTGAAGTCGTGCGTCCCGAGGAGGTGCTGGGCAGCCTCCTGCATGGCCGCCACGTCCAGGCTGCTGTGGGGAGCCAGGGTCAGCAGGGCGGGCCGGCCTGTGGGACCCGCCGGCCCCCCAGCCTGACACTCACTCTGCGCGCAGCGGCCAGCACAGGCTGCGTTCAAACACGGGCAGCTCGGCAAACTGGCGGCAGCCGGTGGCCAGCCGGTACAGGTAGGTCCTGGACGTGGCGGCGTGGCGAGCGTGGAAGTCGCTGGGCACCAGCGAGGCCTGCAGGACCCTGTGGCGCAGGTGGGGGCCCCTGGTCCAGCTGCCGTCTCGGCGTCCCAGGCACCCACCCCCGCGGGCGTCAGGGCTCACCTGATGGCCGGGTGCGTCAGGTTCCTGTTGAGCGCCTGGACCAGGACTTCGGGCGCCAGGGGCGGCCGGCCCGGCCGGCGCGGCACATCCAGGTGCGCGGTGTTGCAGAGCGCGTGCACCCCGGCGTCCGTGCGGCTGGACACGGTGAACGTGAGCGGCGCCGCGCAATTCAGCCGCCCCAAGGCCTCCTGCGGGGCCAGAGAGACAGGTGGGCGGCGGGCGGGTCGGGGCGCCCCGAGGCGCGCGCCGCCCCCTCCCCGCCGCTGGGCTCACCTCCAGGAAGTTCTGGACGCCGACGGCGCGCTGGGCGCCCCTGACGGCCGCGACCCCGCTGCGGGCAGAGGCGCGGAGGTTACGGACGCAGGACCCCGGCCCGGCCCACAGCCCTCCCGGCGGCGGCAGCGGACGTACTTGAAACTCGTGCCCACGTACTGGAAGTACACGAGGTAGCGCGTGGCCGAGCCCATGGCGCGCGGAGCCGGCGCCGCCGCGGGGAGCCTGCGGGGCCGCACGTGCGCCCGGAGCGCGCACGCAGCTGCCAGGACGGCGCATGCGCCCGCCCCGCCCCCGCCCCGGCCTAGGGAGCGCGTGCAAAGTGCCGCCCGCGACGGGAGCGCCCAGGCAGGCGCGCCCACCGGTTCATCGTCCATTCGTTCCCGCGACCCTTCGTCCCACAGTCTCCCCGCGCCGCCCTCGCCACCCGCTGCTTTCCCGCCAGGTCTCCCGAGATGCGGGCTTTGGCAAACGTCTCGTGTTGCGGCAGGAGCCGGAGGGGCGGTGCCACCCTCAGCCAGCGGCCCCGACGCGGCCGACACCTCGCGCGCGCACTTTGGCGACGCTCCCCGGCGGTGACAGCGGGCGGCGCGCGCGGGCGCGCACTTTGGACACGCTCCCCGGCGGTGACAGGCGGGGCGGGGCGGCGGCGCGGCGGCCTCATTCCGGGGCGGGCGGGCGCCGAGCGCGGCGCGGGCGGGCGGGCGGGCAGGGGACCCCGCTCGGCGCCGCGGGCCTCCACGGAGTGAGCGCCGCGCGCCGCCGCAGCCATGACGGTGGAGTTCGAGGAGTGCATCAAGGACTCGCCGCGCTTCAGGTGCGGGGGCGCGGCCGCCGCGGCCGCCTTTGTGCCTGGCGGCGGGGCCGGTGGGTGCGGCGCGGCCGGGCTGCGGGACCCGGCCTCGGACAAAGCCCGGCGCGCCCCGCCCCTGGACCCGGGGACCCGAACAAAGAGCCCCCGAGGGGCGCCTCGCGCGGCCGCGGAGATGTCCGGCCGAGTCGGGGCCGCGCCCCCGGCCGCGCGTCTGGACGGCCGGCGGCGGCGGGGGGGGGGGGGCTTCGGGCCGGGGTGGGCCCGGAGCCCGTGGGGCCGAGCCGGTTAGTGCCTGGCCGTGCGAGGCTTCGTCGCCCCGCACTGACGTGCGGGGAGGGCGCGCTGTGGGACCGGCCCTGCCCCTGTCTGAGGGCGCACGGCCCGTCCCCGAGCGTCCGGACGCGCGAGGGGTCCCCGCGCCTGTGCACACGGCCGTACACGTGCACCCCTGGGGGAGGCCTCGAGGTCCATTCCGCGAGGCCCCTGCCCTGGGCAGCGGGTCCCGGCAGCGCTGGCCCCAGCCGTGGGCGCGCCCCAGCTTTCCCTCCTCCCTTTCCCGTGGGGGCGCCAGCTCTGTCCACTTGGCCTCCGTCCTGTGCCGCGCCCCGCTGGCCAACTGGACCTTGGTCTCAGGCCACAGCAGCAGGAGTTTGAGGGTCCCTGGGGGTCCATGCCACCGAGGAGGTCACTTGAGCTACCTCGTGGCAGCCTTGGTGGGGGTGGGGATGTGGTCTGTGACGGGGATCGGGGTCACCCCAGCCCTGGAAGGGGAACTGGGCTCCGGGTCGGGAGGGGCGTCTGACGGCCTCAGGATGCTGGAGTTGGGGTGCAAGGGAGCCTGGGAAGGGGCAGCCCCTCCCTGGGTGGAGCTCCAGGCGCTGAGTCACGGCTTTGGTGGAGGGGCCAGCCTCACCCTGCCATCCCCAAGGTGCTGGGAGAGCCCTGGGCGTGCAGCAGGAAAGGGGGGACACTGAAGGCCCCCAGGACAGGGAGCTGGCTCATGCTGGGCACCCACCCAGTGCCCATGAACACGTCAGCTCCAGGCGTCCGCTGTGTGATGGTCAGCTCCAGGCGTCCACCTGTGAGTGGCTCACTCAGCTCCAGGCATCCGCTGTGTAATGGTCAGCTCCAGGCGTCCGCTGTGAGCTCGTGGGTCAGCTCCAGGCGTCCACCTGTGAGCTCGTGGGTCAGCTCCAGGCGTCCACCTGTGAGCTCGTGGGTCAGCTCCGGGTGTCCACCTGTGAGCTCGTGGGTCAGCTCCAGGCGTCCACCTGTGAGCTCGTGGGTCAGCTCCGGGTGTCCACTGTGTGTGATGGTCAGCTCCAGGCATCCGCTGTGAGCTTGTGGGTCAGCTCCAGGCGTCCACCTGTGAGCTCGTGGGTCAGCTCCAGGTGTCCACTATGAGTTCGTGGGTCAGCTCCAGGTGTCCACTGTGAGTGTGATGGTCAGCTCCCGGCATCCACTGTGAGCTCGTGGGTCAGCTCCAGGCGTCCACTCAGGAGCTTGAGAGCTCCCTGAAGCCCCGTCCCCTTCCCCCGAGCTGGGCTGGGCAGATGCAGGGCTGGACTCCGTCCTTCCTCGCTGAGGGGTGATTGACAGGGACCCTCAGAGCCCCAGCTCCTGACCCAAGATAGGGACACGCCAGCCCCGCCCCCCGCCTGGGAAGCCCTGGAACACCCCTCCCGCCCGTCCGTGGGGTGGCCAGGGGTGAGGGGCTCCTGGTCTGTGGCCAGGACCTGTCCTACAAGCTCTGTGGACGCTTCCCTGGGCGTCCAGGTGGGTCCAGCTGGCCAGCTGAGCCGACGGCTGGGCTGCCGGGAGCCTGGCTGAGTTTCCGTGTTTCCTGTTCCCGGGCAGAGACAGAGGGTGTGTGTTTGGGGCTTTGTCACGTGCCTCATCCAGCTGCCACTAGCCTTCCGGGGATTCTCCGGTGATGTCATGCCTTAACCCTTCCCTCACAGGCTGCCTGGCAGCCTCCTCGGGCGGGGGGAATGGGCTCAGGGTGGGCGCACCTGGCGTCTCCCAGATGGAGAGGCAGGCCACTGCTTCTGCTGCTATGGGGCCCCACAGGGCTTCTAGAACCAGAGAGCAGGGGCCCGGCCACCAGGTCAGGTTGGGCTGGGCAGGCACCACGGGCTCCCATGGCCCAGGAGAGGTCCCGGATGTGGTCCTGGGAGGCTGGACCCTGGCCCGTCTCAGGCAGCCGCTGTGGGGCTCTGGCCGTCGACCTCGGGATCCGGTGCCACCTTTAGCTTCCTGTCCCCGGCTGTAGCAGTCGGAGAGCAGGTGGGGGTCCCGGTCACTGATGGCTCTAGAGTCAGCTGGACCTTGGTTCCTGGCAGCCCCCTCCCACGCTGGACCCCTGCGGGGCTCGGGGGTGGGGGCGGGCGCTGTGCTGACCCCAACAGTGTCCATTCTCGTTCCAGGGCCACCATCGATGAGGTAGAGACGGACGTGGTTGAGACCGAGGCCAAACTGGACAAGGTGAGGGGTGGACCTGGGGCGGCCAAGTGGCAGGACTTGCCTCCCAGGGCTCCCTGATTCACACACACATGGGCACGTGCGTATGTGTGTGCACACTTGTGTATTTCTGTGTGTGCGCGCCACTGACGGAGCATTGAGCACACGTGTGCCAGCGTGGGACCTGGCTCTCTCCTCCCTTGCCCGTCCATGTCCCACTCTACACATCCTGGGCGCTGACCCCGATTCTCAGTCCCCAAGGAGGATGGGTTGGAGGCCGAGGGAGGCAGGAAGGAGGGCCGTGGCCATGAGCTGCATGCCAGGGCCTGGGCCCTGCCCGCCTGGGTCTCGTCTCAGAACATGCAGGTCCCGCCCACTCCTGGCTGGGGAGACAGCTGTGCCCTGGACACTAAGGGGCCGGGTTGGATCCCGGCCACCCCGCAGCCTCACCTGCCCCTCCCCCCAGCTGGTCAAGCTGTGCAGCAGCATGATCGAAGCCGGCAAGGCCTACGTGGCCACCAACAGGCTCTTCGTGAGCGGCGTCCGAGATCTGTCCCAGCAGTGCCAGGGCGACGCAGTCATCTCGGTGAGCAGCCGGGGTGGGAGTGGGGGCAGCCTGGGCCCAGGAGCAGGTGGGCGTCTGCCCGGAGCTGCAGGGGCTACTCGGTGCGCCACAGCTGGGGAGGGCTCTGGGACTTGGAGGAGTCGCCGTCTCTGAGTGCCCTCATCATGTGTACCCCCGTCACGTGTGTCCCCATCCACGTGCCCTCGGCACGTGTGTTCTTATCCTGTGCCCTCGTCATGCATGCCCTCATCATGTGTGTCCTCCATGTGACCTCGTCACACATGTTCTTATCCGTGCACCCTCATCATACATGCCCTCATGTACTCATCCGTGTGCTCTCATCATGTGTGCCCTTGTCACGTGTGTCCTCATCCATGTGCCCTCGTCACATGTCCCCGCGTGCCCTCAGTGTGTTCTTGCTGCTCCCCACCAGGAGTGCCTGCAGAGGTTCGGTGACAGCCTGCAGGAGATGGCCAACTACCACATGGTGAGCCCTGCTCGGCTCCCGCAGGCCCTGCCACTGTGTCCTGGGCGGGGACAGCCTGGGGATTTGCCATGTCCCAGCATGCCCCGGGCTGGACCCCGCAATGGGGTAGGGGAGGGGGAGAACTTGGAGGTTCTTCGGGGCTCCTGCCTGGGTGGAGCTGTCTGTGGCGAGCTTCCTGCCACACCGGTGGGGGCTGTGTGACCCCACGGTCAGCAGTGGGCCCCACCCCTGCAGGGGGCTCAGTGGCAGCCATGCTGTCCCTCTGCTCCTGCTGGGCCCTGTGTCTCCAGCAGCCCCTGCCCTGCTCCCCTGCCCCGCAGGGTGCACAGCTCTGCCCCAGTCCGGCTGTGCACAGGCACTGTGGGTGGAAGCTGCCCCACCGTGCCTTGCTGCCACCTCCCGTGGGCGCTGTCCCACCACACACACGCGTGCAGGCGTGGGGCCGAGAGTCTGGGGGTGGGGCGGGCAGGTGGGTGCCAGGGGCCGTTCCCTGGGACCTGGGGTCACCTGTGGGCAGTGCCCTCTGCTGGCAAGCGGGGTCTTCCCTGGTTCTCCCTGGGGACGGAGCCCCAGTGACCCCTCTGCCCCGGCCCCCAGATCCTGTTCGACCAGGCCCAGAGGTCCGTGCGGCAGCAGCTCCACAGCTTTGTCAGAGAGTGAGTGGCCTGGGCTGGTGTGGGGCCGGGAGGGCAGAGCTGGTCTCCCGGGCGCCTCCTGGGGGCCAGGGCTGGGTGGGGCTGGGGTACAGGGGCCACCCCACAGATGTCAGGCTGCTGTCATCCAGTCTGAGTCTCGTCCAGCCGGGGCCCAGGCTGGGAGGATGTCAGGAGCCAGTGTGCACCCTCCTCTGACCCCTGACCCCGACCAACACTGCTGGGCCCCAGGGATGTGCGGAAGTTCAAGGAGACCAAGAAGCAGTTTGACAAAGTACGGGAGGATGTGGAGCTGTCGCTGGTGAGGAACGCCCAGGCCCCGAGGCACCGCCCCCATGAGGTGGAAGAGGCCACCGGTGCTCTCACCCTCACCCGCAAGTGCTTCCGCCACCTGGCGCTAGACTATGTGCTCCAGGTCAGCTGTGGGCATGGGTGGGGAGGGAGAGGAGGACAGGAGGACGGGGAGGGAGAGGAGGGAGGGGAGGGAACTCCTGGCTATACCAGCGGCGGGGCTCCGGGACTGTCAGGGGAGGGGCTGACAGGTACAGAAACTGCAGGCAGCTTGGGACCCCACCTGTGTGCACCGGGGACCCCAACTGTGCTTCCTCTGGCAGATCAACGTCCTGCAGGCCAAGAAGAAATTTGAGATTCTGGATTCTGTGAGTGCTGTGGGGAGGTCCTGAGTCCCGTGTGAGGCCAGTGCTGGCCTACGGTCCCCCCAGATGCTGTCCCCTCCTCCCCATGCTGTCCCCTCACTGTCCCCCCATGCTGTCCCCTCCCCCAGAGGCTGTCCCCCCATGCTGTCCCCTCACTGTCCCCCCAGATGCTGTCCTTTATGCACGCCCAGCACAGCTTCTTTGGCCAGGGCTACAGCCTCCTCCAGCAGCTGGATCCCTACATGAAGAAGCTGGCCGCCGAGGTGGGCCTGGGGGAGGGGTGGGGCCTGGCCAGGGTCACAGGGGAGGGGTCCCTGGCACTCCTGACGTCCCCCCAACAGCTGGACCAGCTGGTGATCGACTCTGCTGTGGAAAAGCGTGAGATGGAACGCAAGCATGCCGCCATCCAGCAGCGGGTGAGCCTGGCTCCGGGTGGGGTCCCGGGCCCCCACCCCTGCCCCCTGCCCCCTGCCCCGACGCTGAGTGTGCGCTCGGAGGAGGGGCCGTCAGCCTCGGCCCCCATGGGCTGGCAGGGGCCCCCACAGTCTTGCTCCTCCAGGGCTCTGTGCACCGAGCCCCCACCCAGGGAGAGGGCGGCTGCAGGTGGGAAGAGTGGCTATTTTGGGACCAGAGAGCCAGCATCCCTGGGGGGCTGGGGGCAGGGCTGTCACTCACTCGCTATCTCCCCCTCCTACTGGCGCCTGCCCTGGCCCCTCAGACGCTGCTGCAGGTGAGTAGGCAGCCTCCGTGAGAGGGGTGGGAGCCGGGGGGGGGGGGGGGGCGACCAGGCAGGGCCTCTGTGCCACTGCCCACTTCAGCACCAAGGACACCTCCCAGCCTCCCACTGTCTGTTCCCTAAGGGGCACGGGTCCTGTCCCACACGGCCCCCCCGGGAGGGGCAGCAGCTGTCCCTCCCTGCCCCCGCTCGGCCTGCAGAGCAGGTGGCCAGGCCTCCCTCTGCGCTGCCCAGCAGCAGAACACAGGCCTCTCAGTGGCCACAGGCACCCTGAAAGGGCCTGTGTCAGGCGCCTGGAGCAGACACTCGGGTGGGAGGGGCTGCTTCCTTCCTGATGGCCCCTGCGAGGCCGGGGTGGGGGTGGCTGGAGCCCAGCTGTGACCCTGGTGGGGGCCGTGGGAGCTGAGCGTCTCCTGCCCAGCATGGGGCCGGGGCCAGCCTTACAGGGGGCGCTCACGGGGCCGGCTGCATCCCCAGGACTTCTCCTACGAGGAGTCCAAAGTGGAGTTTGACGTGGATGCGCCCAGCGGCGTGGTTATGGAGGGCTACCTCTTCAAGAGGGCCAGCAATGCTTTCAAGACGTGGAATCGGTAAGGAGCCTCCCTAGGTGGCAGCCGGGGCAGTGTGGACGAGAGCCAGCCCTGCCTGACCCCTGCTCTGTGCCCACCCACCCTGCCCAGGCGCTGGTTCTCCATTCAGAACAGCCAGCTGGTCTACCAGAAGAGACTCAAGGTGTGCAGCCAACGGGTGCTGCCTGGGCAAGGGTGGGCGTGTCAGGGCTGTAGTGAGCATGTTGGGCCATGTATGGGCATGTCGGGGCTGTGGTGAGCATGTCGGGGTGAGGGTGGGAGTGTCAGGGCTGTGGGTGAGCGCCTCGGGGAGAGGGTGGGTGCATCGGGGCCACAGGTGGGTGGGTGTATTAGGCCGTGTGTGGGCGTGTGGGGTGAGGGTGGGCGTGTTGGGTCGTGTGTGGGCGTGTGGGGCGAGGGTGGGTGTGTCAGGCCTGTGTGGGCGTGTCTGGGCTGGGGACTCTGACAGGAGTGGACAGCTGGAAGCCTCGTGCAGTCGGGGCCTTGGTGGGGCTGAGCTGTGGGGCGCCACGGTGCCGCCCACAGGACGCGTTGACCGTGGTGGTGGACGACCTCCGCCTGTGCTCTGTGAAGCCGTGTGAGGACATCGAGCGCAGGTTCTGCTTCGAGGTGGTGTCGCCCGCCAAGTGAGGAGGCCCAGCCCAGGGCAGGGGGGGGGAGCCGCTGCCCGCCCAGGCTGACCACGCCCTCCTTCTAGGAGCTGCATGCTACAGGCTGACTCTGAGAAGCTGCGCCAGGCCTGGGTTCAAGCCGTGCAGGCCAGCATCGCCTCTGCCTACCGCGAGAGCCCGGACAGCTGCTACAGTGAGGTGTGGCCCCGCACTGCACGTACGCCTGCCTGCACGCGTGTGTGTGGTGGGACAGCTCCTGCAGACTGCGTTCTGCATGTGCATGTGATGCTTGCATGTCCACGCGTGTGCATGCAACATGTACACGTGAGCATCCTGTGTCCATGCAGTACTTGCTTGTACAGGCTCACGTGTACGTGTGTGGCATTGGCAGGTGTGCACACATACATGTGTGTGCAGTATTTGGGAGTATGCACCACGTGTGTGTGTGCATGAACATCACATGTGTGCAGTGTTTGGGAGTGTGCACGAGGGAGTCTGCTGGAGCCCCGCAGACCAAGTGACCCCTCCGTGTCCCCATAGAGGCTGGACCGCACGGCGTCCCCGTCCACCAGCAGCATCGACTCGGCCACAGACTCCCGGGAGCGCAGCACCAGGGGCGAGAGCGTGCTGCAGCGCGTGCAGAGCACGGCCGGGAACGGCCAGTGTGGCGACTGCGGCCAGCCGGACCCCCGCTGGGCCAGCATCAACCTGGGCGTCCTGCTCTGCATCGAGTGCTCGGGCATCCACAGGTGGGGCCCCGCCTAGGGCTGGGGGGGCAAGCCGCACCCGCTCACCCTGGCTCAGCCCCTCCCCTGCCGTCCAGGAGCCTGGGAGTCCACTGCTCCAAGGTGCGGTCCCTGACGCTGGACTCGTGGGAACCTGAGCTGCTGAAGGTGGGTATGGGCGCTGGAAGGCGCGGGGGCCCGCAGCAGGAGGTGCGGTGGGGCGGGGTGGAGGCTACGCAGTGAGCTCGGGCTGACCCCTGCACGTCCCTCTGCCACCAGCTCATGTGTGAGCTCGGAAACAGCGTGGTGAACCAGATCTACGAGGCCCAGTGTGAGGGCCTGGGCAGCAGGAAGCCCACAGCCAGCAGCCCCAGGTAAGCGGCTGCGCCCCGCCCAGCCAGGGGAGCTCCGGCGCGGGAGCGCGGCTCATGTCTGCCCCTGGTCCAGGCAGGACAAGGAGGCGTGGATCAAGGACAAGTATGTGGAGAAGAAGTTCCTGCGGAAGCTGCCCACTGCCCCAGCCCGGGAGGCCCCCAGGCGCTGGCGCGCGCAGAAACAACGGCGCCCCACCCACTCGCCCCACGCCCCCGCCACTCGCAGCAAGGGTCGGCTGGAGCCGGTACCAACCTCCGTCGCCGCTCTGTCCTCAGGTGCGGGGGAGGGGGGGGGCTGCCAGCGGGGCCACCCTCAGCTCAGGGCGCAGGCCCTGGGCTCAGCTTGCGCTCTGCACCCCGCCCCGCCCTACAGCCGCAGCTCTGGAGCGCAGGTTTCGCCGGGACTCCCTCTTCTGCCCGGATGAGCTGGACTCTCTGTTCTCCTACTTCGACGCAGGGGCCGCTGGGGCTGGGCCGCGCAGTAAGTGCTCCGGGGGCCCTCCAGCCCCGCCAGGGGAGCAGAGCAGGGGCCAGGTGAGGCTTGCCCTGCCCGGCGGGCGGCCACTGCAAGGACAGGTGCTCCACGCACGAGGGCCTGGGCTGAGACAGGGCGTCCCTGGGCGTGGGGCTGGGGGAGGCCGACTGGAGGGCTGGTGCCGCAGACACTAGGGTGGCACCCTGTGGGTGGTGGTGGTGGTGAGGGTGTTGGCAGCAGAGGGTGCTGGGGGGGTGAGGGAGCCATGGGCAGCAGAGGGTGCTGGGGGGTGAGGGTGTCGGCAGCAGAGGGCACTGAGGGGTGAGGGTGCCATGGACAGCAGAGGGCACTGGGGGGTGAGGGAGCCATGGATAGCAGAGGGCGCTGGGGGGTGAGGGTGTCGGCAGCAGAGGGTCCTGGGGGGGTGAGGGAGCCATGGACAGCAGAGGGTGCTGGGGGGTGAGGGTGCCATGGATAGCAGAGGGCGCTGGGGGGCAGCAGGGTGCCATGGGCAGCAGAGGGTGCTGGGAGGTGAGGGTGCCATGGGCAGCAGAGGGCGCTGGGGGGTGAGGGTGTCGGCAGCAGAGGGTGCTGGGGGGGTGAGGGAGCCATGGACAGCAGAGGGTGCTGGGAGGGTGAGGGAGCCATGGGCAGCAGAGGGCGCTGGGGGGTGAGGGTGCCATGGGCAGCAGAGGGTGCTGGGGGGTGAGGGTGCCATGGATAGCAGAGGGCGCTGGGGGGTGAGGGTGCCATGGGCAGCAGAGGGTGCTGGGGGGTGAGGGTGCCATGGATAGCAGAGGGCGCTGGGGGGCAGCAGGGTGCCATGGGCAGCAGAGGGTGCTGGGAGGTGAGGGTGCCATGGGCAGCAGAGGGCGCTGGGGGGTGAGGGTGTCAGCAGCAGAGGGTCCTGGGGGGGTGAGGGAGCCATGGACAGCAGAGGGTGCTGGGAGGGTGAGGGAGCCATGGGCAGCAGAGGGTGCTGGGGGGGTGAGGGAGCCATGGGCAGCAGAGGGTGCTGGGAGGGTGAGGGAGCCATGGGCAGCAGAGGGCGCTGGGAGGGTGAGGGAACCATGGGCAGCAGAGGGTCCTGGGGGGGTGAGGGAGCCATGGACAGCAGAGGGCGCTGGGGGTGAGGATGTCGGCAGCAGAGGGTGCTGGGGGGGTGAGGGAGCCATGGGCGGAAGGGGGCGCTGAGGGGTGCGGGAGCCATGGGCAGCAGAGGGCGCTGAGGGGTGAGGGAGCCATGGACAGCAGAGGGTGCTGGGAGGGTGAGGGAGCCATGGGCAGCAGAGGGCACTGGGGGGTGAGGGTGCCATGGGCAGCAGAGGGTGCTGGGGGGTGAGGGTGTCGGCAGCAGAGGGCGCTGGGGGGGGCAGCAGGGAGCCATGGGCGGAAGGGGGCGCTGAGGGGTGCGGGAGCCATGGGCAGCAGAGGGTCCTGGGGGGGTGAGGGAGCCATGGGCAGCAGAGGGCGCTGGGGGGTGAGGGTGCCATGGGCAGCAGAGGGCACTGGGGGGTGAGGATGTCGGCAGCAGAGGGTCCTGGGGGGGTGAGGGAGCCATGGACAAGAGAGGGCACTGGGGGGTGAGGATGTCGGCAGCAGAGGGTTCTGGGGGGCAGCAGGGTGCCATGGGCGGAAGGGGGCGCTGAGGGGTGAGGGAGCCATGGGCAGCAGAGGGTGCTGGGGGGTGAGGATGTCGGCAGCAGAGGGTCCTGGGGGGGTGAGGGAGCCATGGGCAGCAGAGGGCGCTGGGGGGTGCGGGAGCCAGGGTCCTGGGGAGGTGAGGGAGCCATGGGCAGCAGAGGGTGCTGGGGGGTGAGGGTGTCGGCAGCAGAGGGCGCTGGCGGCCCTAGGCTGGGTCCCTCTCAGAGCTCCTGCCTTGCTTGGGCTTCAGAGACCTCAGGACAGGTGGCCTCCCTGCTGACTGGGGAGGGGTGGGCTTCCCTGAGGTCTGTGCTGGGGTGGGCTGGTGGCTCCCTGGAGCTGTCACTTGGTTTTCTCTGCTGTCCTCACAGCTGGGTGGGGCTCCCTGTGCCACTTGGTGGGTGCGTCCCCCGAGGGGCAGTTGGACCTCCTCCGCCCAGGCCCCTCTCTCTGCTGCCCTAGGTCTGAGCAGCGACAGCGGCCTGGGGGGCAGTTCAGACGGCAGCTCCGACGTGCTGGCCTTCGGCACAGGCTCCACAGTGGACAGCGTCACAGAGGAGGGTGGGTGTCCCCTCTTCACTCGCCGCAGCCCCTCCACAGCCCCCGACACCCCCTGACCGGTGCCCCCCCCCCCCACAGAGGGTGCGGAGTCCGAGGAGTCCAGTGGCGAGGTGGACGGGGACGCCGAGGCCGAGGCCTGGGGCCTGACGGACGTGCGCGAGCTGCACCCGGGGCTGCTGGCGCACCGTGCAGCTCGCGCCCGGGACCTCCCCGCGCTGGCCGCGGCACTGGCCCAAGGGGCAGAGGTCAACTGGGCAGATGCAGAGGACGAGGGCAGGACACCGCTGGTGCAGGCCGTGCTGGGGGTGAGCGGCGCCCGCCCGTTCCGGCCGGGGGGCCCCGGGGGCTGGGGTTGGGGTGCAGTGGCCCTGCCTGAGTGTCTGGCTCCACAGGGCTCTCTGATCATTTGCGAATTCCTCCTGCAAAACGGAGCGGATGTGAACCAAAGAGACAGCCGGGGCCGGGCGCCCCTGCACCACGCCACGCTCCTGGGCCGAACGGGGTGAGTGCCCCCGCCTCGGGATGACCCATCGTGCCCCGCCTGCCCTGTGCCTTGCCCTGCGCCCCATCCATCCCGTGTCCCACTCCGCTCTGCATCGCACCCAGTCCTGCCTGCCACACCCCGCTCCGCATCGCGCTCCACCCTACCCGTCCTGCACCGTCCATCCCACCCTGCGCCCTTCCCTGCCCGCACGCCCCGACGCGCCCCTTTGCCCTCAGCCACGTCTGCCTGTTCCTGAAGCGAGGCGCGGACCAGCACGCCCTGGACCAGGAGCAGCAGGACCCGCTGAGCATTGCGGTGCAGGCAGCCAACGCCGACATCGTCACACTGTGAGCGGGGGGGCAGGCAGTGCAGGGGTGGGCGGCAGGGCAGGGCAGGGTCTGACACTGCGCCCGTGCCCCTGCCCCAGGCTCCGTCTGGCGCGCATGGCAGAGGAGATGCGGGAGGCTGAGGCGCCCCCGGGCCAGCCGGGCCCCCTGGCGGGGAGCAGCCCCACGGAGCTCCAGTACCGCAGGTGCATCCAGGAATTCATCGGCCTGCACTTGGGGGAGAGCTAGGGCGGCCGGGGACTCCCATGGCCCCTGGCCAGCAGTGGGGGGCTCTGCCTGCCTGCTTTTTCCGTCTTGCACTGCCCCGACCCCAGGGGCGGGAGAGGGACCCTGGCCCTGAGCCTTCCGAAGCCCTGGGGTCCCCTAGCTGGTGCTGCGTCGTCTGGTGCCCCCCACCCGCCCTGGGGGCCTTCTGTCCTCAGGTGACCCCTCCTCCTGCGAACTGGGTTGCTCTTGTCACAAACCACTCACAGTGGTGTGGCCTTGCGCCCACCTGCCCTGCCTGCTGGGCTCCTCCGGCCCCTCCAGAGGCCCCTCGTGTAGGCCTGGGCTGGTGGCTGGCCACCAGCAAGCCAGGCGCAGGAGGCAGCCCATCCGGGACCCAGCCCCAGGACCTCACTGAGTGACCCCAGCACGGGCAGGACGCTGGCGTCCCGAGGGCCTGGGGCTGGCTGCCCAGGACTGGTGCCGGGCAGCCCCACACCTATGCCTGCCTCCTTCTTGCCCACTGCCCGCCCACAGCCCCCGGGTGCCGCCTGCCCAGGACGACACTCTGTTACAGGCCGGCCTGGTTTTCTACAAAGACCTCCTTCTGACTTTGTCTTGCGTCTTTTCTCTGTGGGCCCCTGAGGGCCCCTGGACGCTGGCCCTGTCCGCCACAGGTCGGGGGCGGGCTGCAGTTCTGCCTCTGCCCTGGGCTGGGCCCTTGTTCATCGTGCGGGACCACCGATGCCTTCACTTTCCTGTCTCCTGAAAGGAGCTCTGCCCAGCCACGGCCCTTGGTCAGGCCAAGGCCCATCAGCTGGTCACTATGCAAATGCTGCCCAGAGAGACGCCATGGGCTGCCAGGTGGGCGCTAGGCCAGGCCCCCAGCTCCTGGCCTGCTGGCTGTAGCCTTGAAGAGCAGAGTCGATGCCCCCCTCCCTGCCTGAGCTCCACCCCCTTGCACCCTGCTTGGCCCTGGGCTGGCTGGCGATCCTCCCCCTGCCGGTCACCCACCGTCAATAAACCTGTGCCACTTGCACCCCCGTCTGCTCACTGGACCACCTGCTCTGCTGACCACAACTCTGTGCGGAGGGCGTCGCACTCTGGATTGATCCCCTGCCTGCCCCAAGGGGCAGCCCTGAGTGGGGGCCAGGGTGCTGCCCCGACTCTGGGACACACAGTGGGGAGCCTGGGGCTTCTTTGGCGAAATCTTGTTCCTGACACCCCTGCCCCCTCTCCTGCACCCCCGCTTCTCTGGTATAGGCAGTGTCCCCTGGTGGGAGCAGGGGTGGACGCAGCCAGCAGGGATGGCCCGAGGCTGGTCTTGGCCCTGCAGCCTGGGGTCCCCTGGTCCCCACAGCTTGGCTGCTTTAGCTTCTCAAGGAGATGTTGGGGTGCACTGGGGTCACCTGATGTGGGTGATCACCAGGTGCAGTCACCAATTTCAGAGCAGCCCGGGGGCCCTGAGACCTGTTGGTTCACCCTGAGGCTGAGGCAGGCTGCACCTGGCATGTGCACATGCCTATCCACAGGTGTGGACACACCTGGGCCAGAGTGTCCCTGCGTGGGGCAGCTCCTCCTGTACACACACCATCGCCCTGGGGCATGGCACCCAGAGCAGGGCCTGATAAGTAAGCCGGTGTGTGGGCACAGCTCTGCCCATGGCCTGGGGGTGCTGGGCAGGTCCACACCCAGGTGGTTTCGCCGCTGCCCTCCATCGAGGAGCCAATGGCCACGCAGGGCTGGTTCAAGTGCTGTGAGTCCAGCGTTGGGTTTGGCCTCCACTGAGCCCCTGGAAGCATCCGTGGGAGACAGCACCCACTGAGACCTGACCCCTTGCCGTTCCCTTGTGGTGTGCAATGGCCTGGAGCAGCGCTGGCCTGGTGGGGACACCCGGCCCTACGGAGTGTCCGGCAGCTCCACAACAGGACAGGCAGGCAAACC
The DNA here is from genome assembly GCA_949820135.1 of Sylvilagus floridanus. Taxonomy (NCBI): domain Eukaryota; kingdom Metazoa; phylum Chordata; class Mammalia; order Lagomorpha; family Leporidae; genus Sylvilagus; species Sylvilagus floridanus. Next base: position 193,334 of record OX463225.1, on the reverse strand, counting down.
AGAGGCTGCCCACGGCCAAGAGCGCCGTGGTGCCTGTGGGCAGTGGGCAGGGCTGGGTAAGCTGAGCACCCGTACAGGCCCAACTGTGGTGGCCTCCAGGGAGCGGGGAGTTACTGGCCCTGCCCCCACTACAGCCCAGGCTCTCCGGGTCTGCCAGCCGCTGCATACAGGGGGACCTCGTTCACGGGGGGACCTTGTCCACGGGGGAGTAGAGCGCCTGGTGGAAGATGCTTGCTGGGGCCTTGCCTCACTGCTCGGCTTGGGCGCCCAAGACCTCCAGGGTGGGAGGGTCTCTGCGGGGGCAGGGGGGCTCAGGACACCGGAGGGAGGGACATCCACCTCTGGTGCTGGCCCCGGAGCCTGCTGGGTAAGACTGCCGGGATCCAGTCCTGCGTATGAAAGCTTTGCTGGGACCACTACCACCCCACCTGGCCCTCTAGGCACCACAAGTGGGTGTGAGGGCAGGGACTCCCAGCAGAGGTGGCCGATGGCCACCTGGCAGTCCGGCTGACAGCCTGGAAGAGAGAGACCTGTCCATCATGTCCTGCTGTGCTCTCTAGGGCAGGACCCCCGACCCCAGCATCCCCTACTCAGCTGCAGGGCCTAGGGCAGCCAGAGACACAGGGGAGCGATGAGTTTCCTGGTCCTGGTAGAGGTGGTAGAAGCAGTGGCCCGGGGAGCGTCCCTGCACTGGGGATGTGGGGAACGCTCACCCCAGGCCGGCTGCTAGCACAGCTGCAGTACTCGGCTCCTACCGGCAGGGGGCAGACGTGGCAGCTGCAGGAGCAGGTCACCATCAGCGGCTGCCCCAGGCTGCCCCCAGGCCCTGGATTCTCGATTCACCTGCGTGATGTAGGAGGTGTTGTACAGCTGGGTCACATCCATGCCCCCCCCCCCCACTGTCTGCCGCAGCTGTAGGGGCTCCTGAGGCAGCGACCCTCGGCCTGTGGGGTTGGGGCTTCGGTCCTGCCCCGCCTGCAGGCCACCAGGGGCAGGAGGTCCCCAGTTAGGGGCTGGACAGCAGCCCACCTGTCTGATGCTGGTGCTCTGTGTCCCGCGGCTCCAGGAAGGCCGCGTGGTTTTGCCCGGTGCACGGTGACCTGGATGCTTCTTCCATGGGCAGCAGGGGGAGCTGCACCTGCTGCTCAGCCCTGAGGACCCCCCTGAGCCCGGGGACGGCCAAGGGTGAGGGGTGAGACCACCTGGCCCAGCTCCTGCCCCCTTACTGGCCGTGTTGGACACTCAGCATGGGTGATGCTGGGGCACAGTGTGGTCCAGATGCCATCATCAAAGGTGCAGCCGCCCAGCCATGGGAACACCAGGAGCCTGGGTGTGGAGGTGGCACCTGCTGCCCTGTGCCCACGACACTGAGCCACACCTAACACCGCACAGCATACGCCAAGGTCACACACCACACTCGGCCCAGATTCCTGTCTGTGAGGCCCCGACATGTCCCCAGGGTGGCCCTGTGGCCTGGTCACAGGTGTGAGGGGCTCCAGCCCTGCTGCCCAGCCCCTGGGGCCGACTCAGGGCTCCTGGCACTGAGAAACTGGGAGGGAGGGACCCCCCAAACTCCCTCCCTCCCCACACTCCCACCCTCCCACACTCCCGGACCCTCCCCTCTCCACACTCCCACCCCCCCATACTCCCTCCCTCCCCACACTCCTGGACCCTCCTCTCCCTCCCCTCCCTATACTCTCTCCCTCCCCACTCCTTCCCTCCCTACACTCCCTCCCTCCCCACACTCCCACCTCCCCATACTCCCTCCCTCCCCACACTCCCACCTCCCCATACTCCCTCCCTCCCCACACTCCTGGACCCAGCTGGTGGAGCCTTGGCTCTCAGGGGGTGGTGAGGTGAGCTCGCCAGCCACCATGAGGTCCCTGAGGGGGACAGGAAGTCACGCTGGGGCAGAGCTGGCCCTGGACTGGCCCTGGCCGGGCATGACCAGAGCTGTCTCCCTCTGTACAGCCCTGGCCCCACTATGCAAGGGCAAGATGGCCAAGGCCTCTCTGGAAGTTCAAGGCTCAGAGGTGTGACTGGCTGGGGCTGCTGGCCAGGAGATAGGTCAGGCGTGGTGTCCCTGATGGGGGCATGGTCCCGGGGGCCCAGAGCCCCCACAACTGGCACCCAAACAGGGGCCTGAACGAAGAGCACTGAACAGGGACGTCTTCTCCCGCTTGGTGGGGTAAGCAGATCCCGGGCAGCAGGTAAGGAAGACACCAGTGACTCGTTTAATTCGCCACTTTTTACTGAGTTAGAATGTCCGAGGCCGCTGTCCAGCAGTGTCAGTTTGTGGTTCCTGAGTGTAGCCATGGTTTCCTGAGGACAGGATGTGGGATGTGACAGCGTGGGAGCAGGTTAAAGCTAAGGTGACGAAGGCGTATCGGCACGGGGAGAAGAGCCCTTCTCAGTGGTGGGTTACGTGGGTCAAAACAGTCATTCAGCAGCGAGATGGAGGAGACCTTGATGTAGAAAAGGAAACTGCTACATCGATTCGCGAGTGTGAACTCGCAGACGAAGACCTGCCTAAGGTCCGAGCCCAGAAAGAAATCATGCTTGGACAAACGCCAGCGCCCCTGCAGTTCCTATGGCACCAATGCCGCCAGCCTCCCCTCCAGCTTCTGGGGGCTCCTGGTCTCAGGGTACTACAGGCGAGCCGCGTAGCCAACGTCTGGGCGTGCAACGCGCTTCCCACGGCGGCAAGTAATCGCCTCTTCCCACGGGAGCTCCCGGCCGCTTTGACTTTCGCTTTCCCTGGAAACTTTAACGCTGATGGGGAAATGATGCCTGCCCAGGGATGGGTTTTGATGTTACTGCTAATTTTAACTACGCATGCACTATGTACAGCCCTACCTCTCAGTATTACGTTGAGTTCTTGTGTGCCAAAATTGTATTCTCAGACCAACAGTTCCGTCAGCGGCAAATATGGTTGGGGGACGCAGTCCCGGCTGCTCCACTTCCGACCCAGCTCTCTGCTGTGGCCTGGGAAAGCAGTGGAAGATGGCCCAAGTCCTTGGGCCCCTGCACCCCCATGAGAGACCTGGAAGAAGCTCCTGGCTCCTGGCTTTGGATCGGCACAGTTGTGGCCAATTGGGGAGTGAGCCATCGGATGGAAGACCTCTCTCCTCTCTCTGTGTAACTCTTTCAAATAAATAAATGAATCTTTAAAAAAAAAAAAAAACTTACAGCCAAGTTGCTGCCATGGAGACCTTTGCAGTACAAAAGGACTGGGAAAAAGTGCTACAATTGTGGAAGGCCTGTAGGGCCCCAAAGCTAAAATCAGAACCAAAAGGCAAGCACCCTGAACTGGGTTATGCCCCAAATGTCAGAAAGGAAAGCACTGGGCTATTGAGTGTAAATCTAAAGATAATAAAGGAGCTACTTCCAGTTATGTCAGGAAACTAATGGGTGGTAGTGTTCCTAATGGGGGCGTGGTGTTCTCAATGGGGGCGTGGTGTTCCTAATAAGGGAGTGATGTTCCTAATAGGGGCGTGGTGTCCCTAATGGGGGCGTGGTGTGCCTAATGGAGGCATGGTGTGCCTAATGGGGGCGTGGTGTCCTCAGTGGCGGCGTGGCATTCCTTCAGCCCCAAGGAAAATGGAGGTAAGGCTCCTGATACCGCGCAGTGAGGGCAACTACAGAGGGAAGAGTGTCGGGTATCCCTCGTCCTGCTCTCTCACACTAAATTTCCTTGAAAAGCCTGATAAGATCCATGCAGCATGTTCTGGCCCTATCCCTCCGGAACTGTTGGTCTCATTCTGGCCGCGCAGTCTGGCCCTTCAGGGAGTTACGGTGCATGCTGGGGTAATTGATGAAGATTACTGAGGGGAAGTTGCAGTCAAACTTAGTGTCATCACAACACAACATTTAAACAAGGACATAGCCCAGCTAGTGCTACTGCCCTAGACACTCCCGACAACCCACTGCCAGCCCCAGGACCGGTGGGCTCGGCAGCACGGACTTAACTCTAGGATAATCCACTGCTCTAGAAGAAAATACTGGGCCTGTTTGAACACTCTATATAAAAGGAAAATGCTTTGCAGGAATGTTAGGGACCGGAGCCTATGTCTCTATCACTAAAAGTATTGAATGGCCTGGCTGGTGGGTTAGGAACCCACTTCTAGCCTAGTTGGGACAGGAAGGTCGATCGAGGGCAGTCGTGCGTTAGCACTCACTGTTTCACAGTGCCAGGCCCCGAAACAACCGGAGCATTTATAAAGCCTTTCATTACAGAGTTACCTATAAACTGGAGGGGACAGGACTTCCGGCAACAAATTCTAAATTAGTGGTTAATGAGCCTTTTACATAGGGACCACTGGGGAGATTTTGCCTCTAAAAGAAACCTGGAAATCCTTGAGCCCATCTGAACTCCTCAACGGCCCCACCAAAGAAGAAGGAGAGGCTTTAAAAACATAACACAGCTGTCTTTGGGACACGTAGACCCGCAACTTCTCCCTGGAATTCACCAGTGTTTGTTACTAGGAAAACCGAGAATGCTAGTAGACCTTAGAAATGTTAACGCATCTCTAGTCCCCAAGGGGGCGCTGCAGCCGGGACTCCCTAACCGTCCAGGATTCCGAAAGACTGGTAAATTCTTGTTCTAGACTGAAAGACATTTTTTTAGCATCCTGAGGACTGGGGTAGATTTGCCTTTCCCGTTCCTTCATGTAACGATATAGAACCTGTGGATAGGTACCAAGGGACAGTTCTACCCCAAGGGATGGTGAACTCACCTACTATGTGTCAACTCCACTGAGTGCAAGCTCTTGAACCTGTTAGAACATTGTATCCTAACACTTACATTATACATTACATGGATGACATTCCCATATCCCACCATGCCAAAAAATATCACAAGAAATATTTGAATATACTATTGAGAATCTAAATCAACGCGGACTTTCGGTGGCCCCAGAGAAAATACAATCACACATTCCCTACTCTTATCTTGGGTATGTGGTCGGTCGCACAGCGATTAAATCTCAAAAAACTAACATTAAACCTAACGCCCTAAATAAATGATTTTCAAAGGCTTTTGGGTGATATTAATTGACTCCGCCCCACCCTTGGCTATGTATTAAAAATTCATTTAAACTGCTGGAGGGCGACCCTGATCTCAACAGCCCTCGCTCCATTTCCGAAGCCGCTGAGTGTGAACTCCAGTTGGCTGAAGAACGGTGAGTGTCAGCGTTACCTCCCGAGATGACCCTCACTGCCCTCAACACCGGCCCTTGACATGGAAGACCGTCCCGCGGGAATGACTGCTCAGCCTGGCAGCCTCTGGAGTGGACACGTGTGTGTCCTATGGATTCTTTTTTTTTGACAGGCAGAGTGGACAATGAGAGAGAGAGAGACAAAGAGAAAGGTCTTCCTTTGCTGTTGGTTCACCCTCCAATGGCCGCTGCGGCCTGCGTGCTGCGGCTGGCGCACCGCGCTGATCCAATGGCAGGAGCCAGGTGCTTCTCCTGGTCTCCCATGGGGTGCAGGGCCCAAGCACCTGGGCCATCCTCCACTGCACTCCTGGGCCACAGCAGAGAGCTGGCCTGGAAGAGAGGTAACCGGGATTGAGTCCGGCGCCCTGACCGAGACTAGAACCCGGTGTGCCGGTGCCCCAAGGCAGAGGATTAGCCTAGTGAGCCGCGGCGCCGGCTGTCCTACGGGTTCTAAACCTCACGTCTGGACAACACAGCACACCTCATTTCAGCAGGTCGTGAGCGCATTACTGACCCTGGTAGGACTGTCCCACCTCTGAACAAAGCTGGTCTACAGCCTGCTTTACACTTTAGCAGTCATTTCCAAGTGGCCCTGGTGGACTACACTGGCACACTGGACAGTCACTTTCCCTTAGGTAGGATTCCTTTTTAAAGATCTATTTATTTACTTGAAAGCCAGAGTTACACAGAGAGAAGGAGAGGCAGAGAGAGAGAGACAGAGAGAGAGAGAGAGGGAGAGAGAGAGAGAGAGAGAGAGAGGTCTTCTATCCGCTGGCTCACTCCCCAAATAGCTGCAACGGATGGAGCTGCACCGATCCGAGGATCCGAGGCCAGGAGCCAGGAGCTTCTTCCAGGTCTCTCATGTGGGTGCAGGGGCCCAAGGACTTGGGCCATTTTCTGCTGCTTTCCCAGGCCATAGCAGAGAGCTGGATCAGAAGTGGAGCAGCAAGGACTAGAACCAGTGCCCATATGGGATGCTGGTGCTTCAGGCCAGGGCATTAACCTGCTGCGCCACAGCGCTGGCCCCACAAGGCCCAAACTTATAGCGGATATTATTGATACTTATTCATCTTCTCTTCGGGCTGTTGCCTCCAACCAAGAAAACACCACTGCCGCCATTGCCACGTTGCTGTCGTGGGCTTTGCCTATGCAGATACGGCCCAGACTTCACCACTAACAAACTGATTACATTTCTATCAGAATGAGGAATTCAACATAAAACGGGTATTCCTTATAATCCACGGGGCCAAGCCATTGTTGAACGAGCCAATCGTACACTTAAAACTCATTTATTAAAACAGAAAAGGGGGAATTAAGGGGACAACCCCAAAAACCTCTCAGCTACCGCTCTTTTCACTCTTAATTTTTAAAATTTACCTATGGGAGAACCAGTGTCGTGGGCAGAAAAACACTTCCAATTGGTGACGTCAGGGATGAGGGAGATAAATATACCTGCATTACATATAATATATATAAGTATGAACCACCGCATTCCTGGGAGCCAGGAACCCTCCAGCCCCTGGGCCAAGGCCATGGTCTTGTCTCAGATACTGGAGAAGAGGTCTGGTGCCCCCTTCGAGTTACCAGAACCAGAAAGGCTCCGTACTGGGGGCCCAGCATCGATGCCAGTGTGGACTCTGCCATTACCACAACCCAAACAGCAAAAAAGCAATGCACAGGGAGAATCCCCACGTGGGTCCAGATCAGAGATCTGTCCGGGAAGGAAGAGCGCGCCCTCTCGCTTCCGCGCCCAGGGAGGAAGAGCGCGCCCTCGCTTCCGCGCCCAGGGAGGAAGAGCGCACCCTCGCTTCCGCGCCCAGGGAGGAAGAGCGCACCCTCGCTTCCCCGGGGACCCGTGCGCGCCTGCAGAACTGCTCCTCTGGTGACGGCCTATCTGACCTGAGCAAACCTCACCACCCTACCCTCCCTCACTGCGCTTTGCGGACCGGACTGCGCCTGCTCCTGTTGTATACGCACACCAGTGACTCGCTCGGCTTCCCGGGGCCACGGAGGACAACGGCACCAGCTTCCCATGGATGAAAGGAAAGAACCTCAGTATTTCGCCAGGATATCGAACGCTTCCACCATGTTTGGGGGGCCAACTCCGTGCTTGGAGCTACGTCCTCAGTGGTGGAGGTACGATGCCAACAGTGGGACTGGATTCCTTACGGGATTTTTTCTACTGTTACATTCGTTTTTCATCATTCTGAAAGTGTCCGTTATCCCCTTATTGTTAGTTTCCCAGAGAGACCCGCGACTCTGCGTCCTGGCGGGGGGAACACTGGAGCTCCTGTGGAGGACAATCTGGCAACACCTATAAACGGAACGTGATGTTCATCGACTGGGGCCCGCCAGGGATCTTCACATCTTGTGCAGTTCGTCCATATTTACTTCAACAAAACCAAAACTAAGGACTCTCAGACCTGTCTGCGGTGTGGCACGGGCTGACACCCTTTAATTCAGCACAGCGGGGGGGGGGGGGGGGGGGGGCGCCGCCTCGCCGCGGCTCCTCCTCACCCCTTGGTCCCTGACAGTGGCACTTCCACAACGTTCCCGCAGCTATCAATCAGCCACAGCAATGCCACTACCACACTCGAGGAAACAGCAGAGAGCGAGCCTGCACACGCCCCGCCCCACGGAACAGCAGAGAGCAAGCCTGCACACGGCCCGCCCCACGGAACAGCAGAGAGCGAGCCTGCACACGCCCGCCCCCACGGAACAGCAGAGAGCGAGCCTGCACACGGCCCGCCCCACGGAACAGCAGAGAGCGAGCCTGCACAGTCACGCCCGCCCCACGTACCCTGGACCGGTTACCTTCAACACGTCCTCCAGCGTTACCTGGACTGACTGCAGATTATACTCGTACCTTACCCATTCTGTTCCTTTCAATGGAACCAACAGTCTCCAAGATTTTGTCTCAAAGCCCAAGCCTCTGAATCCCCGTTAACTTGCCTGGGCCTTGGACTGAATCCGGTTTCTATCGCGTTTCTATCATCACATCAAACGTGAAAGGTTTGTCGGAATGCTCACTGCTGCACGCGGGGGCTCCCCGCGGCAGGAACAGCGGCAAGCTGCGCCTCAGTAACTCCATCTCGAATCATGAGTTCATCGCGAAACGGCAACGAGACTCCCACAGTCTCGGGCCGGGCCCCCAAGGCGGGGACAGATCAACCAACGAGTCAAAGACTGCAGGAGGTACAGGTGCGACCGCCTGGCCAGGGTCAATCAGCAGACACTCAAGCTGACTCGCTCATCCGACGTCACTGGAGCTTCACAGAGTTTTGTGTAGCTCATCTCGAGTATGACCGGTTGGGTACTGCTGGGAGCAAGTAAAACCCCACCTCCACGGTCTACGGGGTGAGACGCTTGATCTCTGCCAATTAACTCAGGAGATCACCTCCTGCCTGAGTGTCTGAGGCTCCACCCAGCCCTCTGACGCGGTTCAGGCCTGCTGTCACCGGGTTAGTATCCTCCGTGGTCTCTTTCTCCTCACAGGAGGCTGCACTGCCCTGCCAAAGCCCCAGACGTGCGAGTTCCGCACTCGCCTCTCAGCCGCCGTCTTGCAACTGCAAACAGAAAAGGGGCAGTTTGCAGGCGCTTGCATCCGGGGACTTGTGCAGCAGGAGGAGGTCCAGCGAAGGACGCGGCGTGAGGCCCTGGCCAGCGGTCGCCAGGGGCGTCTGCCTCCATCTGTCTGTGGTGCGGGACCGTGGCCGGGCCTGGAGACGGACGCTGCTGGTGAGCACGAGGCCCTGGACCCAGCTTGTTCCCTTGCTGCTGGCTGGGCTGCGCGCTGGGGTAACGCTGTGGGCAGTCTCTCAGAGCCGTCCATGTCCCGTGTCCTCCGGAGAGGAGTCTCGCGGGTCCCGGGGACCCAGAGCCCCCATACCTTTCAAATAAGTAAAACTCAAAAAAAAAAAAAAAGCACGGGAGTGGGAGCTGTTGGTGGACGCCCTTTGGACCCCTCAGTCCTCTCAGGAGGGGCGCTGGCCCGACTTGCTGAGCCCAAGCCCCTGAGCTCGCTGGATCATTGCAGAGGTGACCAGGGGTGGCCAGTGTCCCCCCAGGCCGGGCCCAGGGACTGAAGCTGCCTGGTGTTTCGTGGGGCCCCAGGCTGGACGTCTTTTTCCTCCCCTGTGCCCCCTGTACCCTGGGCTGCAGGGCATCCCCAGTGCTGGTGTGGGACCAGCACTGAGCATGGGGCTCCCCTGGGCCCCTCCTCAAGCCCTGGCCAGACAGGCCCTCTGGTGGAGGCGGGCTTGGGGACCCCTCTTGATCCTGACCCTCCCCGGGTCTCTGGGCCGCCATCACCACAAGGAGGATGGCCTCCTCGGCCGAGGGCCAGGACATGGTCACTGTCCCCTCTGCCTGCCACCCTGGCACCCATGGAGCCGCCGGCAGGAAGCCCCTTCTGAGAGCTGCCCCTCCAAGGGGTGGTCCTGGGTTGAAGTCCCAGCAGACCCCTGGGGAGCCTCGATTCTCGGTCCTGGTCTCTCCTAAGGCCACCAGCTCTGGGGACAGACTGCTGGGCGCCTCGGTCCCGCCAACCAGAGGCCACTCCCGGCTCGGGCGGCTTCTCCCTGGGGCACCACCCAGGAGGCTGGGGCCCTGGACCCCTGCTGCCCCTCAAGTCCACTGTTACCTGCGGACACAGGGCCACCCTGAGGCAGGAGAGGCCTCCATGCTGTGTACCTGGGTGAGCCCAGGATTTGCCTCTGCTTTATCCAGGACCTGGGCGGCCTCTTGGACAAAACTGTCCACCCTCGGGACAGCTGTGCCGCCCTGCGTAGGGGCGGCAGGACCCCGGGTGGAGCGGAAGAGGGCCGCCAGGTTCCCATGGACTGACCCGCGACAGCTGGACGCTCCTCCGCTTCTGTCTCCGGGCCTGAACTCTGCCCAAGGCGTGTCTACCACGGCTGGACCACAGGAAATCAGGGTGCTCGGGGCCCGCAAGCCCCAGACTGATCATGGCGCGGGACTGAACCGCGCGGCCCCGCACGGCGGCGGCTGCCCACCCGCCGCTCGCGGGAGGAACTCGGGCGGTGGGGCCGGGGCTGTGAGAGGGACCCCACTCACGGCTGGCGGGAAACTCGGTCAATTTTTACGGCTGAACGTCCCATGGCCTCACGAGTGGACAGAGAAGGCCAGCACTGGACCCTCAGCGCCCCCGCGGGGAGGACACTGCAGGGCGGGTGGCCTCGACGGCTTCCCGCACGCAGGCTGGAGGGCGGCCGGGGTCATCTCCCCCCGGGCGGGGAGCTCAAGAGTCCTAGCCGAGGAAGGCGCGGGAGGCTCGGGAGTCAAACCAGCCAGCCCGCAGGGAGGCGGACGAACCCTGCCTGCCAGCGCGCGCGCGTCCGCCCGCCGCTCTCCCCGCCACCTGGGCCCCGCCCGCGGAGTTGTCCGCTTGTGCGCAACGCGCTGACTGCTCTCCAGGCGCCGGCGCAGCTCAGTTTCTGGGGGCTGGCGGGGACAGAGAGAAGCGGGCGACGTCCCTCCGGGCCGCCTAGAGCGGCCGCCCCCAGAGGCCCGCACACCGGAAGCGGAAGCGGGCCAGGGCCCCGCCCCGGGAGCAGCCATCTTGGAAGCTGAGGCGGCGGCGGTGGTGGCGGCGGCGGCGGGATGCGGAGGGCTGGGTCCTGGCGCGGCGCGGCACGGTTCTCTCCGTCGCAGGCCCCACGCTTCCGCACCTTGCTCCGGCCTCGACCACGGCGAGCCTGAGCGCGGCGGCGGCCCACGCGCGGCGACGGGGAGAGGTGAGGCGTGTGCGGGCGGGGGCCTCGGGCAGATTGGCCGGAGCCGGGGCTGGAGCCGCGGCCGCGGTTCACCGCCTCGGCCGTCCTCGTTCGCGGCGCCGCCGCCGCGGGGCCCCGGTCCGGAGCGTCCCTGCGCGAAGCCAAGGGTCGGTTAGGCGGGCGGCGGGCTCCGGGCCGGGGGTGGCCGCGGGGCTGGTCTCCCGCTCGGGGGCCTCGTGTTGGTGGGATGCTTGCGGGCACCTCCAGTACGATGCGGGCCGCCGCGCCCCGAACTTGGGAGCGGAATCGCGCCATCTGTCCCCGGCAGAAGGGACTCGGGGCCGCGCTGCTGGGCTGCCGCGGTGACGGGGCCGGGGACCCTGGGCAGGGCTCTGCCCGTGCTTGGCCTCGGGTCACTCTCCAGCCCGTCTCGGGTGAACGCCGCTGCGCCAGTGTGCGCGCCCGGCTCGGACAGGAGACGTGTGGGCCCCGCTGGCCAGGGCGCCTGTAGTTGGTGGTGCTCTGCGCTCTGCTCCCAGGCAGGGCCGCGCCGGCCGGGAGACCTGGCCCCTGCCCGCCCCGTCAGGCCAGGGTCTGCCACGCCGCGGCTTGAGTTAGGGGCCCGGGTGGCTTCCGGTGCAGCCTGTGCGCGCGCGCCGTGGGCCGCCTCTGGCTGCACGCTGACCGTCCGTGCCCGGGAGCCCGACACGCGTCCCCCGCGGCAGTGGGCGTCCTGCGGGAGGCTGGGGGCGTTCGGGCAGTGGTGGCCGAGCGGGGTGGGGGGGGACTGGCTCTGCTCACAGGAGGTGGCCGCCCACCGACTCAGACACGGTCGCACGCGGGGAAGAGTGAATTAACCTTTTGCTGGAGGTTTGCAGACAGAGGGAAGGGGCCTCCGTCCGCTGGCTCGCTCCCCGAGCGGCCACGACAGCCAGGGCTGTGGGCCAGGCCAGAGCCGGGAGCTCCATCCCGCACTCCCGTCTTCCACTGCTTTCCCAGGAGCGTTAGCAGGGAGCAGCTGGGACTTGAATTGGCGCCCATGAGCGCTGCCGGCCTCCCAGGAGGGGCTTACATGTGCAGCTCAGCGCTGGCCCCTGATGGTTTTGTGCGCGTGGAGTTGGCTTTGGGGCGAGTGTGGCAGTGGCTCTGCTCCAGGCTCTGGGCAGGGGCTGAGCCCTGGCCCCTTGGCATCTTGAGCCAGAGCCCGAGGTAGTGGACAGGACGGTGACCCTGCTCTTGGTGCAGACTCCTGCAGGAGGGTCAGAGCCTGAGTCCACCTGGTGGGCTTTGGGACCCGTGGCTCTCGAGCCAGGCCGGGAGCAGCCGAGGGGCTCAGGGTTTGAGCCCGGGCTGTGACGGGGGCGCTGAGGACAGGCTGAGCTGGCCAGGGGCAGGCCTGATGCTCGCTTGGCTGGGGCATAGAAGGGCTGTGGGGACGGCGGAAGGTCTCACTGTGCACTGACTGGAGTGCATGAGACAGGCTGAAGGGTGGAGACTGGAGGCTGATGTGCTGTTAGTGATGCAGTGGGAACGAGGGTTGCAGGCCCCTGGAGAAGACATGGGGTTGGCAGTGGCGCTGGGGTCAGGCCCACGAGAGGATTGTGTGGGTGCCCTGAGCAAGGCTCCTGCAGGCCCTGATCATGGCAAAGAGCCACCAACGGCCAGCGTCTTGTGCTCTGTGGAGGGAGCAGCCAGACGGGGCCCATGGTCTGGGGATGCAGATGAGGACCATGGGGAGGCCAGGAGGGCCAGGGTGTGTGTGTGTGTGTGTGTGTGTGTGTGTGGTGTGTGTGTGAGTGTCCCCAGGGAACCACAGTGTACAGGCCCCGAGGCTGGCGTAGGGTTGAGGTCAGGTTTGCGCTGACTGGGCCATTGCCAGCGGCCCCTGATGTCCAAGGCCATCTTTAAAGCATTTGGCTGGGAGTGCCCCTGTGAGATGGGTTGGAGAGGCTGCAGGGGCGGGGTGGGGACTGACCGGTCACAAGGTGTCGCTGCCTCTCCCGGGCTGCCCAAGCGCAGCTGGCCCATGCTGGCCTCCTGCTCCTGCCCTGGTCTCCATCCTGCCTGTCCCCACATGTCCTCTCGCTGTTGTGTTTTAGACCAGTGTTTTTCACACTTTATTTTTAGCTGCAGGACTTTCTGCTTTTCCATCTTAAGAAGACGGTGAACTCGGGTATGGGAAAGGGTGAGGGGCGGGTGAGGGTGGCTGCAGCCCACAGAGCAGCGCCTGCGTTTTGTTCCCCGCTTTGGCTCCAGCTTCTGCGATGCAGACCCTGGGAGGCAGGGGCGATGGTTCAAGGAACCTGGCCGCTGTCGCCAATGTGGGAGGCCTGGTTCAGTCCCCAGCTCCTGGCTCCAACTCTGACCCACCCATAGGTTGGGGAGTGAACCAGCAGGTGAGAACACTCTCACGTAAGCAGATACAAAATTTGAAAGGTACATTGAGTTAGGCTGTTCCGAGGTCTGTCACTGGGGAGCCTGTGTCCCTGTCACCACCCACTCAACCCCGGAGCATAGCTGGGGGCCCTGGTGTCCTGGCGGCACTCTGTTCTCTTGCTCCCAAGCCAGTGCTCCTTGCTGTCCTGGATGCCCTGTGCTGAGCTGTGGCCATCAGCATGGGCCTCCTGCCCACCCTCTTTTGCTTCCTTACAGAGCGAGGTTGGGGGCACAGGGAGACAGACAGGTCTTCCATCTGCTGATTCTCTCGCCAAGTTGCTGCAATGGCTGGGGCTGGGGCAGGCTCAGTCTAGGAGCCTGGAGCACCATCCAGGTCTCCCGCGTGGGTGCAGGGGCCTGAGCCCTTGGACCATCTTCGCTGCGTTCTCAGGGGTATTCACAGGGAGCTGGATTGGAAGACGGGCAGCAGCCAGGACTTGAACTGGCACTTGTATGAGTTGCTGTGCCCAGTGCTGGCCCCACGTGGCCTTTCTGAGAGAGGAGCCTAAAGCCCTCTGTGGGGCAGCTTGGCCAACTGACCAGTTTCATCCCCACCCCTCGCTGCCCAGGCTCCCTTTCCCCGGAAAACACACCTTGCCTCTGCCCAGCGGGTGCCGCTGAGTCTCTCACGCTGCCGAGAGAGGCTGCCCTGTCCCCTGTTTGCACCTGTGGCCCGTGGTGAGTGCTGCGGCAGGCTGGTTTGGGCGCGCGCCCATGTCTTTGGTGTGAGGTTTCTGGGGGCTTCGGGACACACAGCTACCCCCTAGAGCTGGTCCACACTGGCCTCAGCTCTCCCCAGCCTGTCCTGTTGGTGATGGCTGTCTTATCCCCGCCTGAGTGCTTTTAGGGTCGGGGAGAGCTTCCAGGGTGCCCTTGGCACCTGTGCTCAGTGATGTGTGTTGATGTGTTGTGTGTCGGTTTACGTGTGTGTCAGTGTCTGTGTTGGTGAAGTGTTCTGTATGTCGATGACATGCATTGGCGATGTGTGTGTCCGTGATGTATTGTGTGTGTCAGTGATGTGTTGGTAATGTGTGTCCATGACATGTGTTGGTGACATTGTATGTCGGTGACATGTTATATGTTGATGACATGTATTGGTGATGTGTGTGAGTGATGTCAGTGATGTGTGTGTCAGTGTTGGCAACATATTTCTGTGAAATGTGTGATGATGACATGTTGTGTAGGTGATGTGTGTCAGTGACTGTGTCATGACTTTTTTTCAGTGACGTGTTATATGTGATGGTGTGTGTGTGTGTGTTGGCAACGTGTTGTGTGTGTCTATGACGTGTCAGTGATGTGTCAGTGTTTGTGTTGGCAACGTATCGTGTGTGTCTGTGACGTGTCGGTGACGTGTGTGTCAGTGTTTGTGTTGGCAACATGTTGTGTGTGTCCGTGACACGTGTCAGTGATATGTGTGAGGTGATGGTCACTGCAGGACACACGAAGACTCCTCAGGGCCTGGAATGGACACATCAGGGTTTGGGGCTCAGACCCACGAGGGTCTGCAGAGGTGGATGTAGGGGTCTGAGGGTGGAGAGCTGCGGTCACACACTTGCTGCTCTTGGTAAGTGGTGGTTGTCTTCACAGATGAGGCAGCAGCAGCAACAAGAGAGCCCCGACCACCGCGACACAGAGGCTGAAGCAGGACTACCTGCGCATCAAGAAAGACCCGGTGCCTTACATCTGTGCTGAGCCCCTCCCTTCCAACATCCTGGAATGGTGAGTGCCGGCCCGGCAGGGGGCTGTGCTCCCGGCTGGGAAGCAGCTCTGTATCTTCCTCAGGAATGAGTGGACGCTGGCCAGGGACACTGGACGCAGGGCTGGACGAGAGTCCTTGCCGGGGGGGGGGGGGGGGGCTTTGGGTGTGCAGGGCCCACGGCCGCTGCTCGGAGAAGGAACGGCACTACTAGGCTCCCCTCGCCTTTTGCTTCTGATTGCGGACTTAGCCTGTCTTGCCTGGCAGTGTGTGTGTGGTGGGGCCAGACCCTGACCCTGGGGCTTATGAGGACCTGTGCCCTGGACCTTGCGCTCCATGGCAGCTTTGTTGAGAGGGCGGAGCTGGGGCCGTGCAGCCTCGGTGTCCAGGTTTGCTGGTAGTGATGTCAGAAATGCAGTGCAGACTGAGTCACTAAAACCCATTTGTTTGAAAGATGCTTGGGTTTTGACTTTGAGAAAATACTTTTTTTGATTTTTTTAAGATTTATTTATTTATTTGAAAGTCAGAGTTACGCAGAGAGAGGAGAGGCTGAGAGTCTTCCATCCACTGGTTCACTCAGTTGGCCACAACGGCCGGAGCTGCGCTGACCTGAAACCAGGAGCCAGGAGCTTCTTTTGGTTCTCCCAAGTGGGGTGCAGGGCCCAGGGAGCTGGCCCTCTTCTGCTCTCCCAGGCCATAGCAGAGAGCTGGATCGGAAGTGGAGCAGCTGGGACTCGACCCGACAACCATAGGGGATGCTGGCACTGCAGGCGGCAGTTCTACCCAGCATGCTACAGCTCTGGCCCCACTTTTTGAATTTTTTAATGCAGAGAAAAGAGAATCAACTTAATTAAAACAAAACAAACTGGGGATTGTTTTTCAGGTTGGATGGAGGCTGGCTTTCCCAGCGCAGAGAGATGGAGGTTGCTGGGTGGGGCGGAACCCCTGGGCACTGGTTGCCCCTCGGGCTGAGCTCTCCCTGTCCCTACACTGAGTGTCTGCTGTGGCCCCAGCACACGGTCAGTGGACGTGAGGACAGGTTCCATGAGTGGCTCACCTCTGCCGATTCTTGGGAACATCCTCACTGGGTGGGACCCCTCCCCCACGGGGGAGTCCTCTACGCAGTGGGGCAGAGGTCCCCGTGGACGGTCAGCCTGGGGGCGTCCTCTGTGCAGTGGGCAGTGGTCCCCGTGGACGGTCAGCCTGGGGCGTCCTCTGTGCAGTGGGCAGAGGTCCCCGTGGACGGTCAGCCTGGGGCGTCCTCTGTGCAGTGGGCAGTGGTCCCCGTGGACGGTCAGCCTGGGGCGTCCTCTGTGCAGTGGGCAGTGGTCCCCGCGGACGGTCAGCCTGGGGCGTCCTCTGTGCAGTGGGGCAGAGGTCCCCGTGGACGGTCAGCCTGGGGCGTCCTCTGTGCAGTGGGCAGTGGTCCCCGTGGACGGTCAGCCTGGGGCGTCCTCTGTGCAGTGGGGCAGAGGTCCCCGTGGACGGTCAGCCTGGGGCGTCCTCTGTGCAGTGGGCAGTGGTCCCCGTGGACGGTCAGCCTGGGGCGTCCTCTGTGCAGTGGGCAGTGGTCCCCGTGGATGGTCAGCCTGGGGCGTCCTCTGTGCAGTGGGCAGTGGTCCCCGCCACAGGGTCAGGCCTGCAGAGATGTTTTTCTGGCTTCCGTGGCTGTCGCCTTCCTTAGTGGAGAGAACTTTCTGACAGTTCTGTGAGGTGTGCTGGCTGTGGGCACAAGGGCCAGTCCCCTCTCTGCTGCCCCAGCTGGGGTCTTGAGTTCTCGTCCCCATTTTCTGAGGTAGTTGGGATCAGCAATAAGTTAAGGCACGTTCCTGGGAGCCCGTGTGTTGCTCTAAGCCAGCCTTGTTCTGGTCCCTAACACAGTGGCAGTTTTTAGAGTACTGTTGCCCCTCCTTGTCTGTGAGTTCCATATTTGTGAATTTAACCAACTCAGATGGAAAGTATTTGAATATGGAGCATTGACAGGCTTTTTAGTCACTTCCCGAGCAGCACAGTGTTACCACTGCGCACGTCTCAGTGACCCTGAGATGACTGTGTGCGGTGTTGTGCAAATGCTTTGTGCCATTCGTGTCAGGAACTTGGAGGTGTACTTTGACGCCCACAGGCTGCAGGACAGTGTTCTGGAACAAATCCCAAGGGCAGTAGTCCACCTGTCAGCTGGGGTGGGCGCTGGGTGCAGTGGGGCTGCCTGGTGCCCTGCATCTTTTTGTTGTTGTTGTTTTTAAAGATTTATTTATCTGAAAGTCAGACACAGAGAGAAGGAGAGGCAGAGAGAGAAAGAGGTCTTCCATCCGCTGGTTCACTCCCCAACTGGCTGCAACAGCTAGAGCTGCACCAATCCAAAGTCAGGAGCCAGGAGCTTCCTCTGGCTTCCCACGCAGGTACAGTGGCCCAAGGACCTGGGCCATCTTTTACTGCTTTCCCAGACCATAGCAGAGAGCTGGATTGGAAGTGGAGCAGCCAGGACTCGAACCAGCACCCATGTGGATGCTGGCATTGCAGGTGGCGGCCCTTACCCACTGTGCCACAGCACTGACCCCTGCCCTGCTTCTGACATAGTCCTGCTGGCGCACACCCTGGGAGGCTGCAGGTGGCACCTGCAGTACTTGGCTCCTCCCACCCTCGGGGAGACTCTGGTCGAGTTCCTGCCTCCTGGTTTGCTTGGCCCAGCATTGACTGTCGTGGGCATCTGGGGCGTGAACCAGTGGATGGAAGATTTGTGTCTGCCTTTCAGACTTCCAAATAAAATGAAAATGGGAACTGAAACGAAACCGGAAGCCCTTAGCTAGCAGGTGGCGTGTGTGGGGCCATCAACAGCGGGAAGCTGAGCTGGAGTCGGGACAGGCACAGTGGGCACCCGGGGTTTCAATCCTGCACTGGACGCGCACTGCTGGCTTGCTTTCTCTGCGCTCCTGTGCTCCGGGTGGGGGCTATGTTCCCCTCAGCCTCTGTTCTGAGGCTTGGCTCTGTGTGAGGACTGCTGGTTGTCCGTCTCTGGTTTTTCCAAGAGCAGCAGTTGGAGGGGTGTGTGGGACACAGCAGTGAATGCCCCGTTACCCTTGTTGTGTAAACTTAGAAGTGCATCCTAGTGACATATCCTGAACTTAAAATCGTGAGCAGCTCAGCTGAGTGGAGGGCCTTTGGCACACTGGCGGTCATTCCTGAGCACTTCTGCCTCCCGCATCGGCGCTGGGCCTGGCCCAGCCCTGGCTGTCGGAGGCGTCTAGGGAGTGGGCCGGAGCATAGCAGACCTTGGAGGTCTCTGTGTCTGCCTCTCCGTCTCAGTTGATCTCAGGGACGAGGGAGGATCGGCTTGGTGCATGTTGTGTTGTGGACACAGACGTGCCTCGTGGAGAACGGAGAGGGGACAGCCTGTGGTGCTGTGGGAAAGCGTGTCTGGCCCTGGGCCTGATGTGGCTGTCACCCATCAGCACAGGGGCCGAATATCTGAGTCCGTCAGCCCTCTCCTCAGATGCCACGTGATGTTCTCTCTCCCTCAGGCACTACGTCGTCCGAGGCCCTGAGATGACCCCTTATGAAGGTAAGGACGAGGCTGGTTCCGTGTTCTCTGTGGACCTTGTGCATTGAGCATCTTTGATCTGTAAATGGCTCGTGCAAGTGAAGGTCCTGTGGGGTTTGGTGTTGGTGTGTGTGTCTGCAGGCGCATGGTGAGGGTCGGGGTTCCGCCAGCCCCTGGCAGCGGCGGGGTTATGGCTGGGGAGAGTGGGATGGAAGGAGGCTGTTCTGCTGGGTCAGATGGGGCAGGGGGGGCGTGGACAGAAGAGACTGCTCTGTGCTGGCACCTGGTGTGTTGGGATCCTCGGAACAGCTCTGAGCTGAGGTGGCCGTGGGAGGCCCAGGGCCCCGGATTTCCTGACAGCTGGCGAAGCTGAGCCGCCCTCAGTGTCACCGCAGAGCTGGCAGCAGCAGGCCCGACCGGCCTCGGGTTGAACTGGGCTCAGATGCTGTCCCGCAGGCTTACTCGGAGCAACGGCCAGCTGGGACATGCCCTGGACTTGAGCCTCCTGTCTGCCTGTGTGTGGAGGTTTTGTGTGGTGCTGCCAGGGACGGGGTTGGGGGCGCTGTGGGAGGCTCCACGTAAAAGGAGGTATGCACTCCCTCAGTGCGCTGCTGGCCTTGCTGCAGACTGCTGTGGCCCAGGAATCCTTGTGGGGCAGCAGCTGTGCAGATGCGTGCAGAGGGCGTGTCACTGTGACAAGCCCTGGAGGGTGCCTGTGAGCCCCACAGGGTGCGTGTTTGCCAGTGCATCATGGGAAGTCACGTGGCCGGGGAGATCCAGCACAGTCGGTGTGCGTCACGTGAAAATCCTCATCAAACAGACGTGTAAAGAGTGCACACCGAAAACGAGGGGTGGCTACATGCAGCGAGGGGCGTTTGCTAGGTGTTTTTTCCTGTTCTTTGTGGTTTTAGTGTTTTCCAAGTAAGTTTTTTAATCTTGTAGCCAGACCCCCTCCATGCCCCCTAAGGCACCAGAGCTGTGTGTGCCCTCAGGGGCTCCTGCAGGGCGTGAGGGGAGTGGTGGGGGTGGTCTGGCCTCCCGGGGAGGACTGGAGGCTGAAGGCTTGGGGTCATGCAGTGGGCAAGGTTCTTTGCTTCCTTTCTCTTGATACAGGTGGCTATTATCATGGAAAACTAATTTTCCCTAGAGAATTTCCTTTTAAACCTCCTAGTATTTACATGATAACTCCCAATGGAAGGTTCAAGTGCAACACGAGGTAAGGTGCCTCCTGGTGCTGCTGCGCTTTGCGAGCCGTGGCCGAGGGCCGTGCCTGCCTCGGCTCACCGAGCCCCTTCCGTGTAGGCTGTGTCTCTCTATCACGGACTTCCACCCCGACACGTGGAACCCAGCCTGGTCCGTGTCCACCATCCTGACTGGGCTCCTGAGCTTCATGGTGGAGAAAGGCCCCACCCTGGGCAGCGTGGAGACCTCGGACTTCACGGTGAGATGTGGGCGCCCGTCCCCTGCACCCCGGCCTGGGATGCCTTCCTCCACGCCAGGCAGAGGCGCCACAGGCTTGGCCGTGTGCTGGAGACCACGCCATTCTGTGTGACTCAGCTGTGGCCCAGCGTGGTCTCAGCGTGCGTCTCTGCCTGGGCTTCTGCACGCGTCAGATCTCACAGGCCTGCCACTGCCGTGCACGTGCCCCGAGCCTGGGAGGGGGCTGGAGGGGTGGGGCCTGACCCTACTATGCTCCCTCCTCCGGGCGGGGTCATGAGCCAGCCTGCTGTGAGAAGACCTGACTGGCCTTTTAGAGAATCTGTTGAGAGGCCCTGAACGTGGCTCTGCTAACATCCCCTCTCTCTCCCCAGAAGAGACAGCTGGCAGTCGCAGAGCTTGGCGTTTAACCTGAGAGACAAGGTCTTCTGCGAGTTATTTCCTGACGTCGTGGAGGTAAGGAGGAAGCACGGGCTGGAGTCCGTGTCGCCGCCCTGCCTTAGAAACACTCCTATCACACGTGGTGTGCCCGAGCGTCCATGGCTGCAGGCGTCTCACAGGGCTCGGTGGTCCTCGTGCCCACCTAGGCCTCTCCACCTGCAGCCCACGGGGCAGAGCCTGAGGGGCAACCATGTCGAGGGCCAAGCCTGTGCACGTGGTTGTGGAGCTTGTGGGCCTGGTGACCTCCTGCCCACTGGACCGCTGAGGGTCTGACTGGGTCACTGGTGACTGCGCCAAGTGCAGAGTTTGTGGCACGGGCTGGCTGAGGTCGCCGTGTCCTCCCTGAGGCGCCCTCCCTGGAAGCTGTCTGCTCGGGACCTGGTTCACACAGCCTGACCGTGGCCTCTCGTGTTTTCTCTTAGGAAATCAAACAGAAGCAGAAAGCACAAGACGAACTCAGTAGCAGGCCCCAGACACTCCCCTTGCCAGATGTGGTTCCAGACGGGGAGATGCACCTTGGCCAGAACGGGGTGCAGCTTCTCAACGGGCATGTGCCGGGGGCCGGCCCCAACCTTGCAGGGCTGCAGCAAGCCCACCGGCACCATGGACTCCTGGGCGGCGCCCTGGCGAACTTGTTTGTCATAGTTGGGTTTGCAGCCTTCGCCTACACGGTCAAGTACGTGCTGAGGAGCATAGCCCAGGAGTGATTGCTGCCCGAGCCCGATGGAGGGGCCGGACACGCTGCCCAGCACGGGGCAGACTGCTGGATCCTGGGTTTAGCTTTTAAAAACTTAAAGAGGAAAAGCAGAAACCAAAACGTGTAATTTGATTTGGAGGAGGCGCGAGAACCCCGGCTCCCTCCTCTCTCCCGGGGCCGGCGGGCTGGCAGGCCGCGGTCTTCCTGTGTTGTCTTCTGCACCTGTTGGAGTCGACCTGCTTCTCATTTCATTAGATTTGGTCACTTAAAAATATAAAATCAGTGCCCGTCAGATACTTTGCATGCGTGGTGGTGGTACAGCCGCGTCCTGCTGAGGCCCCGTGGGGCCACTGTGGGTGGTGGGATCCGGAGAGGCAGGGTCTGGCCCTAGCCGCTCACAGTGTGTCTGTTGAATAAGGAAGATCCTTCCAGAAAGCGCTGTGGTTGCCTTGTTTTCTGCTGAGAGTAAACCTGCTCACTCTGACCACAAGGTGCTGTCCTTTGCCATACACGGCAGCTGGGAGCCGCCCCTGCCACGGGGGTACAGGCCGGCTGCCTCCTCCCCTCCTCTCCTGCTGAACCTCTAGCTGGTCCTGTCCCCGGCGGGTGGAGCCCCCAGAGTCCCCCCGGGGCTGTTCTGTGCACGGAGCACCCCCCCACCCCCCGAACGTGAACCAGGCTGCTTCATGACCTCGGAGGCTGTGGACCAGGTCAGGCGTCTGGACTGCAGAGGGGACTGTCGTGAGAGGCTGTTTAGTCGGAGCAGGCACGGTCAGCGTGGGGACCGACTGGATCACCAGCAGCACCCCTACCCCCCACCTCGCACAGGACACCTTGGAGGCCAGTGGCCCCGAGCCCGCAAGACCAGGAGGCCCAGCCTTCCTGGGCGAGTGGTGAGGCCTCCGCAGCTGAGCTCGAATTCTGTGACTGCTTTTTGATGAGTTCCTTTGTGGTTTGCTCCAGTCCTGTGGGGCGGGGTCACCTTGTGCTGTGCAGCTGTGTGGGCCCACACACAGCGGTGCCTTGGGCCACTGTGGCCTGGGTGGGCTTCCCACCAGCCCTGCCCAGGGGTGCGTGTGCCCATTGGCAGGTCCTGGTGTGGAGCTGTGACCCAGGTAGGTGCCTGGGCATGGTGGCAGTGGGGATCCCTGTGGGCTGCCCCTGCCCGTGCTGGACGCCCGCCTACCTTGGTCCACGTCCTGCTCAGGGACACTTGCGCTCGGAATCCTGGGTGTTTGCTGGGGCTTTGAGATGGCAGAACCATGTGATGTGTGAGCTCCGCTCCCGGGGGCCCTGGTCAGTGGTGGAGATGGATCCTGTGTTGGCGGCACTGACCCCGAATAAAAGATGATGCTGTCCTGCTGGACGAAGTGGCTTTCTCCGTCTCCTGCCTGCCTCCCCTCCTCCCCCTGTGGCCCTGACTGGCACAGCCACGTCCCTGCAGGCTGTCAGGGCTGTGTGTGTCCTGTTGATTGAAAGGCACAGAAACAGACCTGTTCCGCCGCTCCCCAAATGCCCACAAGTCTGCGTGGGCCGGGCTCAAGCCGTCGTGCTGCCTTGAAGTGGCAGAGTGAGGCCTGCACCCCAGCTACTGCAGTGTGGGGCGCAGGCTGTCCGAGTGCTGGAGTCGGAAGTCTGTGTCCCACCTAAGGTGTCCGCCTCAGGCTGGGAGGGTGAGGGGAACCAGCAGTTGGACTGAGGCTCCCACCTGGGACAGCTTGGTGCTGGGGCCTCGGGCCCGTGCGCCTTGGCAGTGAGCGTCTTAGAGTCCACCCCCAAGCCCTGTGGGCACGGTCCTCTTGCGTGCCAGCTGGCGTGCATTGTAGGCCCAGCGGACGGAGCTGGAGCACGGGCGCTGCCAGCAGCACTGTAGCTTTGCGCCTTGAAGGCCAGGGTGGTGGTGCGGGGGGCTGTGGGGTGGGGGGCTGTGGGGTGGGGGCTGCCATGCAGGCCTGCATGGGGTGGTGGTACGGGGGGCTGTGGGGTGGGGGCTGCCGTGCAGGCCTGCATGGGGTGGTGGTGCGGGGGGGCTGTGGGGGGGTGGGGGCTGCCGTGCAGGCCTGCATGGGGTGGTGGTGCGGGGGTCTGCCGTGCAAGCCGTGCCAGTGCTGCACGTGCTGGGGCAATGGCGTGCAGGCCAAAGGGCTTTCCTGAGGGCCGAGCTCCAGCCACGTGCTGCCCCTGGAGTGAGCCAGGAAGGGGGCAGGGCCCTGGGCAAGCCTTGAGCCCTCAGGATCAGCCTTGGCGCAGACACTCCACCCCCGCCCTCCTGCTGCCCCTGGAGGGTCTGGAGGGTTCTTCCATGCTGTCCACCGGGGCCAGTGCCGTGCTCCCGACCAGAGGCGGCAGCTGGCAGTCCTGAGGCTTCCATCCCTCAAGGGCCAAGGGTCAGCTTCCCTAGCCCCCACCAGTGTCCCTCAGTCTAAGGGAAGGGGCTGCCACTTGGGGAACACTCACCATGGCAGTGCCTGCCCACCTCGGAGCTCCCTCTGTTTTCTTCTTTTTAATGTATGCTTGTTTGTCTTGAAAGACAGGCAGAGAGATCTTCCATCTGCTGGTTCACTCCCCAAATGGCTGCAACTACCGGAGCTGGACTGGTCGAGCCAGGAGCTTCTTCAGGTCTGCACGCGGGTGCAGGGGCCCAGGCACCTAGGCCTTCTGCTTTCCCAGGCCTCAGCGGAGAGCTGGATCGGACTGAAGCAGCCGGGGCTCGACCTGGTGCCCATGTGGATGCCAGCACTGCAGATGGTGGCTTTACCTGCTATGGCACAGTGCCGGCCCCAGTTCCTCTGTTTTCTAACAAAGTTCATTTTATTTGGAAAGCAGAGAAATCTTAACAGATGCCTGCAACGGCCAGATCTGAGCCAGAGAGAAGACAGGAGGCCAGAACTCCATTCAGGTCTGCCACCTGAGCGGCCAGCTCCCAACACTTGAGCCATCACCTCTGCCCCCCCCCGGGGGGTGCTGGGCCATCACTTCTGCCCCCCTGGGTGCTGAGCCGTCACCCCCCCCCCCCATGCTGAGCCATCACCTCAGGGAGGTGCTGGGCCGCGGAGTTAGCTGGAATGGGACCCTCCAGGAAGCTGGTGGGAGTGGGGTGTTCTGTGTTTGCAAAGGACCAGAGAAGGCCCGGGTTGGTGCAGCTCCCTCTGCCTCAGAGGAGTGGTGGAGGCAGTGGTGGGTGGGTGGGGGGAGTTCGGGGGAGCCCTCCCTCTGGAGCCAGATCTGGGGCAGAGGGGCACCCTTGCTCTGCACAGAGGGGCGCAGGTGGCTGCCAGGTGTTGCCGGGGTTGCCCCCACGCCAGGGCCTCTAAGCTGCTGCCCCGTGAGCACAAGCTGATTCCCACAGCCACGCGTGCTGGGCCTGGGCCGTGGCTGTGGCTCTTCTGTGGCTCGGGGGCATCAGGGCCCAGCGAGAGCTCAAGAGGCCACAGAAAGCCTTCGAGCGGGTGGAGCCCCCAGCGCTACTGCTGCTCCCACGAGAGCTGCCAGCTCCCTCCACAGTACGCGCAGCAGCGGGGGCTTGTGAGGGTGCAGCTGGGCTGGGGCTGTGGCCACCTCTCTGCAGAGACCCTGGGTACATCTGGGTGGGGAGCCCCTCCTGCAGGGCAGCCCGGGTCACTGCTGTGGGGCCTGGGAAGGGAGCTTGGGGAGGGGGTGGGCTTTGGGAGCCGGCTGGGCTGGGCTGGCACTGGGAGGCGGTCCTGACTCTGGAGACCTGTGGCCTGCTATTGCTCTGGGGTCCTTCTGGAGGCGGGAGACCCCCATATCCGTCTCCGTTTTAGGCACATGCCCTCTTGGGCTGTTTCTTCACTGCTAGGACCTGGGCCAGGGACAGTGGCATCCGGGCAGCCCCAGCCCATGAGTCCCGCGGAGCCAGAGGCCCCATTTTCCAGACAGGCTGGCCGAGGGGGGTGTGGGCTGTGGCTGGCCCTGGGCAGGTGTGTGGGCACCGTGGGGGGGCCTTGGTGGAGGTGAGAGTCTTGACCTACTGGCCACCTGGATGGGGTTCTAAGGCCTCCCCTGAGGTTGTGCCTGAGCTGGGAGCCTGCTGAAGGCAGCTCCTGGAGCCATTGCCCTGGTGGGAGACCCCGCCTGTGTCCCCGCCCATGCACTGAGCTGCCCAGGCGCCAGGCCTGCCCCTGCCCTCCCCAGCTTTGGATCCTGGGGGAGGTCACAGGTCCTTCTGGCAACTTCAAGCATCTCCTGTCTGGGTGCAGCAAGGAGGAGCCTGTGAGGCCCAGGGGACAGAGTTCTAGCCCTGTCCATCTGCCTATAGCCCCTAGAGGCCTCAGGGCCTCCGTCTCCATCCTCAGATGCCCATGACACGGCTGAGCTTCGCCCCCCCGCCCAGACCACGGGCCACCAAGGAACCGTGCCGAGACTGGAACAAGAAGCTGGTGAGCCCCTGGGCTGCATCTGCCCCACCCCTGGCCTGAGCCCAGGCCCCCATGTGGCCACCCCAAGACCTCACTCTCCCGCCTGCCCCTAGTGATGCCCCCCTTGCAGAGGTCGCGCTAGAGGCCGTGCTGCGGGATCCCAGGAGGCGCCGAGACGTAAGGCTGCCTCCACCCTTCTGGAGGGAGGCCAGGACTGGACACTGACTGCCAGCCATCCTGCCATGGAGCGCCGGCTCTCAGGGCTGCCTGACTTGTGCTGCCCCACAGGGCAAGTGGGTGGCTGGTGGCCGAGGCCTTCCACTGCTGTACGAAGGGCCCAGTGCATGTGGACGAGAAGATGCTGGTGGAGCTGTGTGGCCTCCAGGCTGTGAGTGGGGCGTCCACTGCTGGTGCCTGTGTCTCTGGGGAGCAGGGACTGAGTCGGGGCCCCGTGAGGCGAGTGGGGCCCAGATGCCTCTGGACAGTGGCTGGGAACATGCACACGGCGGGGTCAGGGCGGCCTCAGGACTGTGAGGCCTGGCACTGGCCGAGGATCTGCGCTGGCCCTGCCTCACCCCCTGTGAGAGCCAGGCCAGGATGGGTGTGCCCAGCGGGGTAGGGCTAGGCAGGCCACAGTGTGCAGCTCACTGCAGGCCCTCAGCCCCACCTCCCAGGGCACGTTCGCGAGGCCCCGGTCTGAGTCTGGCTTCCAGCCGATTGGCAGCCCCAGTGTCCGCCATCTACAAGTTCTCCGCCAGCCTGTGTATGAGTGAGCTGGGCGGGGCAGTGGTCAGCGGTGGGACAGCCCTCCCGGGGGTGCTCTCTAGAGACCCTGCCTGCTCTGCTGTCCCCCTGGCCCTACCCCGTGCAGTGGGACCTGAGCCCCTCCCTGCTGGCCCCCGCTCCACTGTGCACACATCTGCTCTCTCCCCAGACCAGTGAGTGGCCAGGACCAGGCCACGAGCCTTGGACACAGTGGGTGCCCTCATTGGGTCTCTGTGCCACAGCGTCATGTGTGAATGAGCACCCCACTCCTGTCCAGGCCCTGGTTCCCATGGTGGCCTGCATACTGGGTCCGGGTCGCTGGAGGCCATCTCTGGCCTGGAGGGCAGCAGCAGGGGCTTCACAGCACAGGG
This sequence comes from Sylvilagus floridanus, assembly GCA_949820135.1. NCBI lineage: Eukaryota > Metazoa > Chordata > Mammalia > Lagomorpha > Leporidae > Sylvilagus > Sylvilagus floridanus. The sequence goes on along the minus strand of OX463225.1, from coordinate 166,623 downwards.
GACAGAGGGAGTTGGGGGGGCCCTGGCCCAAGTAGCCCAAGTGAGGACTGACGCCCCCCGTGGGTACCTGCAGGCCGGACAGTACGCCTCCGTGTTTGTAGATGACGGCTTGGGAGTTGCGCTCTCCATCCAGAGTGGCTCGGGGCCTCTCAGCGGTGCTGCTGGGCATGTGAGGGCACAAGGTGGCCGGAGAGATGCCCCCTCCCCCGTGGCAACGGCAATAAAGAGTCCCCCGCTCCCTCGGTTCTCGTGGTCATTGTGCTGGTGGAGGAGGGGCTGGGAGTCCAGGGCTGGGCTGGGAGCAGAAGCCAGCTGTCCATACGTGACCTAGGGTGGCCAAAGCCCACCACAGCCTGGCACACACTCCAGGGGAGGAGGTAGGGGCAACTGGCAGCCCCTGTGCTTGTGGGGGCTGTGTTTACCCTGAGGAGCAGGACACGCTCATGGCCTGGGACTTCTGCTCCAGGCTATGGGTAGCAGCCCGACTGGGGCACTGCTGGGCACTGCGGGACAGCGGCTGGCAGGCAGCCCTGGGGAGGGTGTGGACAAGTGCCAGCACCCTGGCAGGGGGCACATCCCCGGGGAGGGCCAGGGTGTTGGGGGCCGCATACAGCCCTGGGCACTGCATGGGAAGCTGGTGAGCCCCTCAGTGACCACTGCTGCCCCTCAGAAACAGTGGCTGAGTGGGGTGGGGTGGCTTGCACCTGGGACGCAGTGGCCCTCCCAGGCAGAAACTGCTGGCCAAGGCCACAGCTGTGGGGTTGTGATCCCACTGCCCCTGTTTGTCTCTGGCAAACCCCACCACCGCCACTGAGGGACTTCTGGTGTCGGGTGGCCCTGGCCTCCGTGGAGCTCCTGAGGCTGGCTCTGGTTGGATCCCTGTTTGATGGTGTGGGGAGTGGGAGGCGGCTGCCTCGAAGCCGCCTGGGAGGGAAGGGTTACTTGGGTTGGGCTGTGACCCTGACGCCCAGGCCTGCTGTGCAGCGAGGCAGGCAGCAGAGGGCTGACCACTGATCTGTTCCCGCGTCTGCCTCATCCCCAGGTGTCAGGAGCTGGGGCCACGGGAGGGGCCGTGGCTGTGTTGTGGCAGCAGGCGCCAGGCTGGTCCTGGGAAGAGGGCACAGGGGACATCGCCCCTCACTTCCCCCCCTACTCAGGGGCTGTGAGAGCTCCCTCCCCTCCTCTGAGCATCCCCTGGGCCTCCCAGAGGAGGGAGCAGGGTCCTGTGAAGAGGATGCTAGGACTTTGCTGAGGCACTGTTCTGGGGGTCAGCAGAGCAGTGAGGCCCAGGGGCCTCAGTTTGTATTGGGGTTCAGAAGCCCCTTCCTCTGCCAAGCCTGCCCCCCTCCCCTGCACAGGCAGCAGGGAATGGCCCCCACCCTGTGCAGGATATGCCCACCCAGGGGTCTGGCTGCTCGGTGGACGAGGGCTCCTGGTGGTTCCTCGGCTAGCAGGTTAGGGGGGCCCTGGCTGTGGTCCCGGTCCTACTGCTGTGTGGACTATGAGGAGGGAGACAGGACCCCAAGAGCAGCCCCACTCTCTAGGCGAGCACCCTGCAGAGCAGAGGTGAGGAGAGACGGGCACACAGGACTCCTGGGCCCAGCCCCAGGTCATTAGCCACTCTTAATTCCCCAGGAATGTGCTGTCCCCAGCCAACAGGAGCACAGAGATGGGGGGGGGGGCGTCCTGGAGGGGCCAGGTCCCAGGCCTGGCCCAAGGGGACTGTGCTGTTCTCATCACTCTCAGCCTGAGGTCTTGCTGCAGGACAGAATGCCGCCCCTTGGGGGCGCTGCTTCTGACCTGGACCCTCCTTTCTGGAGCTGGACTGACCCAAGTGCCCACTGCTCCCCTGTCCCCATCTGGGCCCTGAGAGGCCAGTGCAGAGCTGGCCCGCCTCAGGTAGACCCCTGCCCCCAGGCCCCACTGAGGAGCAGTGGGCCCCCTGCCCAGTTGTGGCCAGCATGGGGGACACCTCCACCTTGCCAGGCTTGCATTCGCTAGGGCAACCCCTTCCTGAGCCTGGATTGGGGGTGGGGGTGACTGCAGCCTGGCTGGACCCGACCAGCCCCTGCTGGCCCTGGGAAAGCAGACAGGAATGTGGACCATAGGCTCGGAGTGGCTGGAGAGTCCTTGGGCCAGGAGCTGTGTCTGCAGCGGGGGGAGAGGGGGACGGGCTGGGGGCTCCTGACCCACTGTCAGGAGGCTGCTCCCATCCACAGCCCCACCTGCTGGAGGTAGACACCCCCCAACTATTCCCAACCCTGTGGTCCTCTGTGGGTGCTGACATGCAGAGCAGACTGCAGCCAGGCCAGGCTGGCCCTTTGAGGCCCTCACCCAGTGGGGTTTCTGCCCTGCTGCCCCCACTGGGCTAGGACCGCCAGCACCCAGCCATGCTCCCTCTGCATGAAGCTTTGGCCAGGACCCTCGTCACCAGACCCAGAGCACACTCCTGACTCCCATCAGCTGCCCAGAGGACCAGGGTGGCTGGGAGCTGGGGAGCCTGCACGTGCCTCCTGCAGCCACAGCTCTGACTGTGGGCAGCTTGGCTTCCTCTGACTGAGACCTGGGGAGCCCTGGCATGGCTGCCCACACGGGGGCCCAGGTGGCTGCTTGTCTATGGGGGTGGGTCCCCATGTCCAGGAGTCCTGCCTGGGGACCAGACAGAATCACCAATGCCCTTGGGTGCAGGGGGCAGGAGCCCTGGGCTGAGCAGTCAGGTAGCTCAGTTGGGGTGCCGGGGCCTGTGCAGGGGGCTCTGTGTTGGCCTGGACATACTGAGGCAGCCTCCCCTGCAGCTGGAGTTTGCTGGCTGGGCTGAGTGAGAGGCCACTCGGGAGGGCTCCTACTGGCTGCACCTGCGAGGCAGCAAGGACCCTCGTCCCGCCCACAGAGCAGGCTTGCCCTGGCTCTGGCTGGACTGGGCTGGGCCAGCATGCCCTCTGGACGCCAGTGCAGGCCATGCCCTGCTCTGTGTGACCCAGCATCTCCTGCAGCCTCTTGGCCCCCGAGGGTTGGGTCCAGGTGAGCAGAGGCCTTGCCCTGGGGGCAGGGACAGAGACGGCCCCCTCACATCAGCTAGTGCGTGTGCCAGGCAGGCAGGGTGGGCACAGATGTGGGGATAAAAGATCTTTGTGTGGCAGGGTTTGGGGGCAGTGATTCATGGGTTCCTCTGCTGTGATGGCATGCCTTGTGCAACAGCCAAGTGTCCCGAGGCTGTCCTGCTGTGACCTGTGTGTGAGCTGGCAGCAAGGTGGGGGCCAGAGGGAAGATGGGCGCTGGAGGCAGCTGTGGACACAGGACCACCTGCTTTTTTTTTTTTTTTTTTTTGACAGGCAGAATGGACAGTGAGAGAGAGAGACAGAGAGAAAGGTCTTCCTTTGCTGTTGGTTCACCCTCCAATGCACCTGCTTTTTAAAAAAAAGATTTTATTTGAGAGTTACAGAGAGAGGAAGACAGATCTTCCATCTGTTCACTCCACAGTCACAATGGCTGGAGCTGCGCCGATCTGAAGCCAGGAGCCAGGAGCTTCTTCCAGGTCTCCCACGTGGCTGCAGGGGCCCAAGCACCTGGGCCGTCTTCCGCTGCTTTCCCGGGTGCATTAGCAGGGAGCTGGATGGGAAGTGGAGCAGCTGGGACTCGAACTGGCGCCCAGGTGGGATGCTGGTGCTGAAGCAGGTGGCTCAGCCCACTGTGTCACAGCCCCGCCCTCCTCACAGACCCTTCAAGCCGCGAGTCCACCTCTGGGCCCCGTGGAGCCCTCCCTGCAGGTCACCAGCCCTGCTGGTCCCCGGCACCTGTCTCCCAGGCACGGGCTTTTGAGGGCCTTTCTGGGGAGGCCAGGCCCAGCCAGAGTAGGGGCCTGGGAGGCCTGGACGGTGGTCTTTGTGCTGCTGCCCCAGGACGGCAGCCTTGTTCTGGCCATCTGTCACCTCCTGAGATCAGAGGCAACTAGGGGAGCAGGGCCCCCTGGCACTGCTGCAGGGCAGGGCTGACCCCTACCTGGGCCCCTCTCCCAACAGCAGATGCTGTTTGGCCTAGGAAGTTGCTGTGCACCCTAAGTTCCTCCACAAGTTTGGGGGCCTGCTGCCTTCTGGGGACAGGAATCCAGACAGCATGGGGGAGCCCGAAAGGCTGACCAGGAAGGGGGCGCTGTGACCAGTCCATGGCCGTGAGGAGGCCGTGGCCAGCACTACAGCTAGACGGCCTGTAGAGTGAGTGCGCGGTGTCCAGCGTCCAGCACAGGGGTGGGAGCAGAGGCCGGGGGGGCCATGAGGGCCACCCTGCAGGGCCAGGGAGAGCAGGTGGCCATGGTGTGAGGCCTTGTCTCCCACGCATCCTGTAAGTGCTGATGCTGTGTGAGCCACAGCCCAAGTCGTTCCACTGGAAGAGCCGGGGGGGGAGGGGGCTCTGGCACATGCCGACTTGCTCCCACAGTGGCCACAACAGCCAGGCTGAGGCCAGGAGCTGGGAACTCCGTCCGGGTCTCCAACATGGGCGGCAGGGGCCCAAGTTCTTGGGCCGTCGTCCATTGCTTTCCCAGGTGCACCAGCAGGGAGCCGGCCCGGCAGACAGCAGCTCACCAGTCACCAGACTGTCCTGCTCAGTGCTTGTGCCCGTGACGCAGCGTCCATTCCCCTGGGCAGCACTGGCTCTTTGGCCTGTTTTAGCTGAATCTCAGAGCAAACGCCACCCGGCTGGGCCCAGCCACATGGAGCTTCCTTTGGCACTGGGAGTCAGAACTCTTCCCCGGAACCATCAGCAAACTCATGGACTTCGCAGAAGGATGGACCCCGGAGCCATGCAGAGACCGGGCAGTGCAGACCCTGGCTCGGCCCCGCTTTGCCCTGTGGTCCTCGGCCAGCGTCAGCCTCCCCTACCCATCCCGAGCTTGGGGCCTATCCCCACCACAGGGGGGCAGAGCCCCATCCTGCTGGCCCTGCTGCCCCCAACCGCGGTCACCTCAGGGACCCTGACCAAGGACAGGGCTGCACAGGGCAGTAGCGCTGGCTGCCAAGGTGGCCAACCGGAGACCCGGCACCGCCCTCCGGGACTGCGGGAGCCCTTCAGGTCCAGGGTGTCGTCCAGGTTCTGGATGTTTCTTCAAACAAAAGCGACGTAAACTGGAGCATTCAAACGAATGGACACGAGGAGGCAGGCCAGCGCTGGGACCCCACCCCACTCAGCCAGCTGTAGGCGGAGGGGCGGGCCCAGGCTGGGCTCTGCCTCTGCGGGGGCCACAGCTGGGTCTTGGCTTCGTGGAGCCTGGGCCCGGGGTGCACAGGGCAGGGGCTACAGCGGCCGCCGCTGCAGACTCGGGAGCCGGTGCCGCGATACCCCTGCAAACCACGCGCTCCCGCCCACGCGTCCTGGCGGCGAGGTGGAAGGGGATCTGGGAGATACCAGGACCCGCGCCACGCACACGCAAGAACAAGCCAAAGGGAACGCTGGCTCGTGCTCGCCAGCAACGCAGACCCTGAGTCCACAGCCGCGAGGAGCCACGGGGCGCAGTGTGCAGCGTCGGGCGCAGGAGTGGGATCCTGGGTGCCGCCAAGCCCACCCCGCAGGGCCAGTCCAGGGGCTGGGGGCCAGGGAGAGCAGGTGGCCACGGCGCGAGGCCTCCGCCTAGGGCACGCCCTCCCGGCGCTGGCAGCACTGCGACGGCGGCGCTGACCAGTCGTACACGTAGGACAGGCGCAGCTGCACCTCGCGGCGGCACAGGCGGCCGTGGCGCGCCAGCGTGCGGTGCTTGTCCAGCATGTCGGCCGCGCTCTGCTTGTGCGTCACCAGGTACTGGTTGTTGCAGCCGCGCGACCGGTACTCGGTGTCGAAGCGCGGGTCGTGCTCGCGCTGCACGTCCACGGGCGCCAGCCACGCGCCCAGGGACACGTCCTCGCTGCGCCAGGCGCGCAGGTACTCGCGGCTCAGACGCAGGTAGCGCACCAGGTCGGCCGAGAGCACGTAGCCGCCGCCCAGCGCGTAGGGCAGGTAGTAGTCGCACAGCTGCCAGTCGGCCTCGCGCCAGCGGCCCCCCGGCTTCACGCGCCCGCGCCCCGAGAAGAAGCCCCAGTAGAGGCGGCGGCGGCGCGCGGGGTCGCGGGCGCGCAGCTCGGCCAACAGCGCGTCCAGCCGCGCGAACGAGTCGTCGTCCGCCTTGAGCACGAACTCGAAGGCCACGTGCTCGTCCAGCCAGGCCAGCATGGCCAGCACCTTGGCGGCCAGGTTCTCGTAGGCGTCGCGCAGCGCCGGCAGCAGCAGCAGGTCCCCGTGTCGCGCCTGTTCGCGCTCCAGCGCAAGCAGCTCCTCGGCGCCCAGCCCGCGCGTGCCCACGGCGAAGCGCGCCCACACGTCGCCGGGGCCCCCGCGCCGCGCCGCCAGCCACGTGCTGCGCACGGCGCTGCGGCGCTCGGTGGCGCGGGGCGCGCTGGCCACCAGCACGGCCAGGAAGGCGGTGGCGGCGGGCGCGGCGGCAGGTGCGGGGCCGCGGCCCGGCGCCGCCCCCGGGCCCTCGGGGGAGCAGCGCGCCAGGAACAGCAGCGCTGCGCCGCCCAGCGCCAGCGCGCCCAGGCCCAGCGCCGCGCGCCGCCGCCACGCGCGCCGCGGCAGCTTCATGGCACCCGCGGCGGCCCCGGTACGCGAGAGCGCAGGCGCCGCGCCTGCCTGGGCAGCGCGTGCGCACTGCGGCGGCGGCGCGTGCGCACAGGGAGCAGCTCCGGGGCGCCGCGCCTGTCGGCGGCCGTGGCGGCGGTCGAGTGGGGCGCCGGGGGTCCCAGGCCGCGCTCCCGGAGGGCGGCACCAGTCCTAAGGGTGCCCGCAGACCGGCGACACACCGGCGGCGGGCGGGCGTCACGGGGCAACGCGCCGCCTTTTCATTGGTTGGGCTCGCAGCGTTCGGGCGGCCGCTTCCGCCAGGGCGCGAAATGGCGACGCCGGCGTCAGCGCAGCGAGGTGGCGCGCCCCGGCCTCGGGCCCACCCCTTCCCGGAACAAAGATGGCCGCAGTCTGAGCCGCTCCCGGTCTGAGGCGTCACTGGCGCTCGGTTGGCTGTCGGGTCACGGGCGCGGGGCTCGGGCGGCCGGTGAGTGGGGAAGCGGGCCCGTGACTGGGGCAAGCTCAGCCGGGACGCCGTCCGCCCGGCCGTGAGCCGCCGCCGTGGGACGAGGCCGGGCGGCGCTCGGCTCCGCGTTCCCCGCGCCGCGTAAGCGAGGCTGAGGGAGCCGGGCCGTCCGCGGGGTGACCTTGGGCTGTCGGGGTGCCCCGGCTCCGGAGACCCCCTGGCTTCCCGCGGAACGAAGCCCCGTTGCCCAGGGGTTCGTCCCGCGGCCTCCCGCACGCAGCTGCGGGGATGGTGCCAGCTGCGGTGGGTGGGGGGCGTGGGCCCCTCCCTCGGCAGCTGCTTGGGGAGCTGGAGGGTGCGGAGGTCCCGAAACTGGGAAGGGCCCGCAAGCTGTGTCCAGCTTCCTGCCGCCGCGGCTTGCTGGGAACGGAGATCCCGGAGCCGCCGGGCGCGGGGCCGGGCCGGTGGGGACGCGGATGGACCCCATCTTTATGTGCAGTTACTGGGGGCGACTTCCTGGTCTCCGCGCGGCCCACTGGGATAAGCAGGCTTCTTGGGGGACAGAGTCCGTCCACAGCAGGTGCTCTGCGGCCAACCTGGTGGACTTGGCTCCCGGAAGTGGTCTTGGTTAGTAGCCAGCGCTTCCCTGACCTTGCGGGCAGCAGTGGGATGGCGGGGCCTCTCCTGGGGGGCTCCCGCGGGTACAGCTCTTGGTTTCTGGCATGCTGCACTTCTGCTTGGGGCAGGCCTTTTGTGTTTTATGGATTTAAAAAGCGAGGAGACAACATGTCTTCCATCTCCTGGGTCACTCCCTAGATGGCGGGCCAGGCCAGGCCAGGCTGAAGCCAGGAGCCTGGCGCTCTGTCCAGTCTCCCACGTGGCTGCAGGGGCCCAAGCACTTGAGCCATCACGTCTGTCTCCTGGGCCATCAGCAGGGAGCCAGCTTGGCTTGGAGCAGCCAGGACCTGAACTGGCGTCCCTGTGGGGAGCTGGTGTCACAGGCTGAGGCCCCCCCACCGCAGGCTGAAGGCGTGGCCGGTGCTGGGCTGGGAGCCCAGACAGATGCAGGCCGCAGACTGGAGTCCTGGGGAGGGCTGGTTGGGGCCAGAGTTCCCCGCACCCCTGCTTCCTCACCTAGGCCAAGACTGGGCTGCGCAGTCGCCGCGGCTTCTCTGGACCACCGTGCCGAGGCCTGGGCTGTCTCAGCTTCCTCCTCCTCTCTCCCCAGCTCCCCAGCCATCCCACGGGCTGCCCTGTGTGGGCCATGGCGTCCAGGCTGCTGCCCCACTGGCTCTGGTGGCTCCTGGGCAGTGTCCTGCTGGGGGGTGTGTCTGCACGGCCTGCCAATCACTCGTCCACCCGGGAGGAAAATGAGATCCTGCCCCCAGACCACCTGAACGGGGTGAAGCTGGAGATGGACGGGCACCTCAACAAGGACTTCCACCAGGAGGTCTTCCTAGGCAAGGATGTGGACGGCTTCGAGGAGGACGCTGAGCCGCGGCGCAGCCGGAGGAAGCTCATGCTCATCTTCTCCAAGTGGGGGCCTAGACATGGGGCCTCGGGGGCTGGGCTGGGGGTGGACACCGGGCCTCGGGGGCTGGGCTGGGCTGGGCTGGGGGTGGGCTCCCTGGGGGCCTGGACATGGGGGCCTCGGGGGCTGGGCTGGGCTGGGGGTGGGCTGAGCCGTCACAGCTGGGGCCTTCAGGACGGACAGCAGTCCCTATTGCCCACACTGCACAACTGACCAGACGTCCAGTCAGTGCCCTGAGGGGCTCTGGGAGCTGCCTATGGCCGTGGCCACTGCAGGTCCATCCCAGTCAGCCGGGAAGGAGCTGGGGGTGGGTCTCTTGTGTTTGGGGGTCTCTTTCTTTAACGTGAGCTTCGTTTATTTACTTGGAAGCGAGAGTGAGAGCTAGGGCGCGTCCATCTGCTGGTTCTCTCCCACGGGCGGCCGTGTTCTCTTCTGCCGATAGCCACGTTTCCTTCCCCACGGCTTCAAGGGCCAGGGCTGGTTCAGGCTGAAGTCAGGAGCCTGGAGCTCTGACCAGGTCTCCTGTGCGGGTGCTGGGGCCCAGGTCCCTGGGCTGCCAGCCCATGAGCAGGGAGCTGCGTCAGAAGTGGAGCCCCGAGATTGGCGCCAATGTGGGATGCGGTGTTGCAGGCCACCGCGCCAGCCCCCGGAGTCTTCCGTCCTGTCCACAGACAAGCGCTATGTCCCCACAGGGTCTCCTGACGTGCTCGGGCCTCGCTTGTGCAGGGCAGCCTGCGTGGTCCCGAGGGCCGAGCACTTTGAGGGGGGGTCCTTCGCCTCCCCTCTCAGACGTCCAGGGAGCCCTGTGTCTCCTGCGGCTTCCCATGCACTGCTGGGTGGCGTGGCTGACCCGTGGAGCTGTCCAGCATCCCGGGGGGTCCTGTCTGATGGCCGCTTGCCGTCTGCCATCACGCAGGGTGGACGTGAACACCGACCGCAAGATCAGCGCCAAGGAGATGCAGCGTTGGATCATGGAGAAGACGGCGGAGCACTTCCAGGAGGCCGTCAGGGAGAACAAGATGCACTTCCGGGCCGTGGACCCTGACGGCGATGGTACCAGGGCCCGGGGAACGGGCACCAGGCTGTGGACCCCTGACGGCGACAGTGCTGTGGCCCGGGGGGAGGGCCTGGGGGCGGGCACCAGGCTGTGGACCCTGACGGCGACAGTGCTGTGGCCCTGGGGGAGGGCCCGGGGGCGGGCACCAGGCTGTGGACCCTGATGGTGACGGTGCTGTGGCCCCGGGGGCGGGCACCAGGCTGTGGACCCTGATGGCGACGGTACCGTGGCCTGGGGGAGGGCCCAGGGGCAGGCACCAGTCCCCAGCTCCACGGGGCTCCAGTGGTGAGATCCCCGAGGGTGTGGCTTGCGGCTCTAGGTGTCAGTGAGCTGGGCTGGGTTGTGCATGGGGGCTGTGTCCTCGGCCATGTGGAGCAGGCCCGCCCCACACCACAGCCCCTGGCTGGGACACCTGGAGCTGGCCCTGCCCCTCCCGCCCCTGTGCAGCGGCTGTGGCACGGGGCCCTCGGCCCATGTCCTGAAGTAGCCCTGGGCTCGCCCTGGCGGGCTGTCTGCCCTGCAGGCCGCGTGTCGTGGGACGAGTACAAGGTGAAGTTCCTGGTGAGCAAGGGCCACAGCGAGAAGGAGGTGCTGGATGCCGTCCAGAGCAAGAGGGAGCTGCAGGTGGACGAGGAGAGTGAGTGCTTGGCCTGGCCAAGGCGTGTGGCGCTGGCTGTGCCCTGGGGGCTGGGATGAAGTCGGGGCGTGGCCCACCCTCCCTGGGTGGAGAGGGGAAGGGGTCAGGAGCTTCCTGTGCGAGCATGTGGAGTGTGTGGTGGTGGCCTGGGTTCTGTGCGGGGTTCAGTGGCACCCACAGGTGGAGTGTGTGGTCCCCTGGGTGCTGTGCAGAGTGTCAGTGGCACCCACAGGTGGCGTGTGTGGGTGGCCTGGGTGCTGTGCGGGGTTCAGTGGCACCCACAGGTGGAGTGTGTGGTGGCCTGGGTGCTGTGCAGGGTTCAGTGGCACCCACAGGTGGAGTGTGTGGTGGCCTGGGTGCTGTGCGGGGTTCAGTGGCACCCACAGGTGGAGTGTGTGGTGGCCTGGGTGCTGTGCGGGGTTCAGTGGCACCCACAGGTGGAGTGTGTGGTGGCCTGGGTGCTGTGCGGGGTTCAGTGGCACTCACAGGTGGAGTGTGTGGTGGCCTGGGTGCTGTACAGGGTTCAGTGGCACCCACAGGTGGAGTGTGTGGTGGCCTGGGTGCTGTGCGGGGTTCAGTGGCACCCACAGGTGGAGTGTGTGGTGGCCTGGGTGCTGTGCGGGGTTCAGTGGCACCCACAGGTGGAGTGTGTGGTGGCCTGGGTGCTGTGCGGGGTTCAGTGGCACCCAGCACAGTGGGGTTAGCATCAGTGCTGACCCTGCCCCGTCTGCACCTGGGCTCTGCCAGGAGGGTGCTCTGTCTTTCCTGGAGCTGGACTTGGCAGTCACCGGGTGGTCCCACGCTCAGGGCTTGACCCTCGGCCCCTCTCGGCTTTCACGGAGGGGCTGCCTGCTCTGGTGCTGAGGCCCGGCTGAGTCCTGGGCTGCCCGACTGAGGAGGCTGAGGTCAGGGTGTGGGCAGGGCGGGCTCCTGAGGTTGGGGTCTCTGGGGAGAACCTGCCCCGTCCCCTCAAGCTCCTGCCACTGCCCTGGTCCTCTGGCCTCTGCTGCCCGTGGCCCTCTTCCCTTGCGTGTCCTCCTTTGGCCAAGGCCCAGGCCCGTTCTGGGCTGTCACAGCTGTGCCCGGCCCCAGAGCAGTCATGGCTCAGAGGCCTCTCTGCACACGAGGTCTGGTTTGCAGTGGGAGCTGGGGGTGGAAGGTCTGCCCCGGTCTTGGCCCAGCCTCAGAGGGTCCTGTGCTGTCTTTTGCAGTGACCTGGGCTGGAGAGAGGGCCCTGGGGCCAGCCTCCCTCCCTCCCTGGAGCCATTGGGGCCAGAGACAGCTGTGACCCAGGCATGGGGCTCCCACCTGCCTGCCCGGGTCAGACCGCCTCCTGATGGTGGCACAGGGCAACTTGGCTTCTCTGGGGTGTCCCCAGGGACAGTGGGTTCCTGGCGGGGCCACTGCTGCGTGTAGGTGCACATGGAGGGCCGGGTGCTGCCTGTGGGTGCGTGTGGAGGGCCGGGTGCTGCGTGTGGGTGCATGTGGAGGTCTGGGTGCTGCGTGTGGGTGTGTGGAGGACTGGGTATTGCATGTGGGTGCATGTGGAGGGCCGGGTGCTGCGTGTGGAGGACTGGGTGCTGCATGTTGTGTGGGTGCGTGTGGAGGACTGGGTGCTGCATGTTGTGTGGGTACGTGTAGAGGACTGGGTGCTGTGTGTGGGTGCGTGTGGAGGGCTGGGTGCTGTGTTGTGTGTGTGTGTTTGTGGAAGGCCAGGTGCTGCGTGTGGGTGCGTGGAGGGTTGGGTGCTGGGTGTGGGTGCATGTTCAGGGCTGGGTGCTGCGTGTGGGTGTGTGTGCAGGGCTGGGTGCTGCATATGGGTGCGTGTGGAGAGCCGGGTGCTGTGTGTTGTGTCTGTGTGTGTGGAAGGCCGGGTGCTGGGTGTGGGTGCGTGTTCAGGGCCGGGTGCTGGGTGTGGGTGCGTGTTCAGGGCCGGGTGCTGGGTGTGGGTGTGTGTTCAGGGCCGGGTGCTGGGTGTGGGTGCGTGTTCAGGGCCGGGTGCTGCGTGTGGGTGCGTGTTCAGGGCCGGGTTTGTGTCTGTGCAGCGGCCCTGGAATAGTTTCCCGGGGAACAGAACCTGAGTGTGACCTGGGGAGCAGCCTTCGGGGTCAGGGTCCCGCGTGTCCCCTCCTGAGGCCCCAGGCTCAGTGTGCCGGTCTCATGAGCGGCCCGCTCTCAGCACAGGAAGTCCTGGAGAACCTCAAGGACCGTTGGTATCAGGCCGACAGCCCCCCCGCCGACCTGCTGCTGACCGAGGACGAGTTCCTGTCCTTCCTGCACCCCGAGCACAGCCGAGGCATGCTCAAGTTCATGGTCAAGGAGATCATCCGGGACCTGGGTAATGCAGGGGCTGGGCCGCAGGCCGGCTCCGGGCTGGCTCGGGGGGTCTGAGGGGCTGAGCAGGGCAGCGCCGCCGGCCTCACGTGGGCTCGGTGCACAGACCAGGATGGGGACAAGCAGCTGTCTCTGCCCGAGTTCGTGTCCCTGCCCGTGGGTACCGTGGAGAACCAGCAGGGCCAGGACATCGATGACAGCTGGGTCCGAGACAGGAGGAAGGAGTTCGAGGAGCTGATTGACGCCAACCACGACGGGGTCGTGACCTCGGAGGAGCTGGAGGTAAGCTGCGCCGGGCCCTAGTCACACTCAGGACGGGCTGGGGCGGGGGGCGTCTGCCCTGTCCCCAGGCGTGCTCGCTGGGAGCTGCGTGGGTGCCGTGTGCTCTCATCCTCGGATGAGTCACTTTCTCTACACCAGAAGCCGCTGATGGCCTAGTGGGGCCACCTGGGCCCTGGCAGCCCCCGTGAGCTCCCCCACCCCCTGGGCCATGCATCCCAGGGCCCTCGGCTTCTCCCTGCCCTGCACCCCCCCCCCCGGGAGTGAATGTTCCAGAACGATCCCTCTTCCCAGCCAGGGGCCGCAGTGTGAAGACGTTCGCGCCAAGCCCTTGGGCCTTGTGCCCCCACTGCGGGTGCTGCTGTGTTTTGGGGTGTGGTGGGGCTGGGGAGGGGCAGGGGCCGGCCCCCCCAGGACGGAACCTGTGCCCCGTGCCCCCTCAGAGCTACATGGACCCCATGAACGAGTACAACGCACTCAACGAGGCCAAGCAGATGATTGCCATCGCCGACGAGAACCAGAACCTGCACCTGGAGGCGGACGAGGTCCTGAAGTACAGCGAGTTTTTCACGGGCAGCAAGCTCATGGACTACGCGCGCAGCGTGCACGAGGAGTTCTGAGCGCCCATTGCGGCGTCTGGCTTCTGAGAACCCGTGGCCCAGCCCAGCCCTGCCCGGCGCCGACCACATCAGGGCCCCGGGCCCTGGGCTGGGCCCCGTGGGAAACCACGCAGCTCCTGCTGTTTCCTTGAAAACAGAATCGGAAGGTTTGCGGGAAGTGAGCCGCGGGCACGCGGGGCCCTCCCTGGCCAGGTCAGGAGCTGCAGTTAATTTAAATTACAGTTGCCTTTTTTCTCTCAGCCTCGCCTCTCTGTTGACAAACGAAATTGAAGGGTGGGACTCCCTGTGGCCTGGTGCCTCCCACTCAGGGCCTGGGGCTGTGGTGCCCAGGTGGGGCCTCAGACGCCCCTGGGGGCGGGGCTCAGCCCCAAGTGCCCCCAGCACACCCCTCCCATCCCCCCGGCTGTGGCCAGAGCACACAGGGCCCAGCATCCTTGCCCTCCCAGGGCAGGTGTGTACCGACGCTGGGCTGGACATCTGACTGCGCAGTGGCCCTGCCAGCTCCAGGCCGGTGTTTGGGGCAGTCGACCCTTGGGGCCACTCCGGGGCCTCCCCCGACTGGGCATGCAGCTCGAGCCCCTGGCACCATGGCAGGCTGACGGACAAGGACAGCACAGGGCGGCCCTGCCCAGGCGGGGAGCAGGTCTCCATGACGCAGCCTCACTTCCTGGGCCCCTGGTCTCTCACAAGCGTCAGTCTCTTCTCCAGAAGTGTGCCGGCTGGGGCAGGCGCCCGCCCCTCCCATGTGTAGCCCTGTGGCCGGTCCATCCTGAACCCACGGGGATGGGGGGTGGCCGGCGATGTCCCAGGCGCCTGGCCCTCCACCCCTGGGGTCCACCCTGGGTGGAGCTCCCACTCCTGACCACCACCTGGCCCACTCAGCGGCTGGAATCTCTCCCTCTGTTCTGCCTCTCAAATATTTGTAAGAATTTTTGCTTGTGGAGCAGGGTCCACGCCTGTTTCCCCAGGGCTCCCCCAACACCTGGGACCTGGCCCAGTGCGGCCGCAGGGGCCTCTGGGGAGAGAAGCACTGGACAGGAGCTCCCCCGGGAGGCCTCGGCCCTGACTGATTCACTCAGGCCCTGTGGTGGCCTGCGGTGGACGCCGAGCCCGCTGCCACTGCACTCAGTTTCTCTCCCGAGGGCTGCTGGGGCCTCCAGCATCTTCCAGATGCTCACAGCTCGAAGAGTTTTGCATTAACTGAAATGTTTGGTTTTTTAAGGATGTGTTTATTTGAAAGGCAGAGCTACAGAGAGCCGGGGGTGATCAGTAGAGCCGTAGCCTGCGGCGCCGGCTCCCATGTGGGCGCGGGTTCCAGTCCTGGCTGCTCCACTTCCTGTCCAGCTCCCTGCTGTAGCTGGGAAAGCAGAGGAGGACGGGCCAGGGACTTGGCCCCCACACCATGTGGGAGGCCCAGGAGAAGCCAGGGGAGTGAACCAGTGGGTGGAAGACCCCTGTCTCTGTCTTTTAAATTAATGACAACTGAAAAATAAACATCTGAGACCATTCCTGTGTGCAAATCCCATGCTGCCCCACGTGCCGACTGCGGCCTTCCATGGTGCTTGTAGGGGTCACGTGGGGTCACGCTGTCTTCTTGGGGGGGTGACAGCCAGCCAGTGGACAGCTCTGTGGGGCCTGAGGCTGGGCCATGAGCCTCCTGTGTCCACAGCAAGGGGCCCTCAGTTTGCCAAAGTCTAAGGGGGCATCCACCTTGGGTCTCCTTAGGGTGGAGGCCGGGAGCCCTGACTTCTTTGGCGACCCACAGGATCCTTGGCGGGTCCAAGCGTCCCTATTGCATCTGTAGCCGGTGATGTGTACTGGCCCCCATGGCTGAGTGGCCAGGGTGGGGTCTCCGGCAGCACTGCCCACCCAGACCCCATGTCCCCTGGGCCCTGGGCAGAGCTGGGCCTGAGATCCGGTGGGGGGGGGCATCTCCTCCTCATCTGCTGGCCAGCCTGCAGGTGTCAGCACACGCATGCGCACAAGTCATACACGTGATAGCCGGACCCCCACCCCAGGCCCTCTCTGCACCTCAGGGGCTTTGGGAGAGTGACCGCATGGTGGCCAGGTGCAGAGCTGGCCTCTCCCCCTCCCCAGCCGCCTGGGCCTCCAAGGCTGGGGATTTCCCTGCCCTGAGCCCGGGGGGAGGAAGGGGATTTCCACCCTCCCCTGCCATCCTGTGGGGTGCGGGGCTTCCTCTAGAAGCGTGGATTGAGAGCGGTCTTCCACCCGCCAGTCACTCCCCAGGTGCCACAATGGCCAGGGCTGGGCCGTCCACCACTGCTTTCCTAGGCCACAGCAAAAGCGCGATGGGGCGTGGCATAACCAGGACTTGAACCGGTGCCCACTTGGGGTGCTGGGTCGCAGGTGGCAGCCTTACCCACTACGCCACAGCGCCAGCCTGGACTTGAAACGTTGAGGGGGGCGTTTGGTGCAGTCAAGACCCTGCTTGGGACGCCTGCACCCATGTCCCAGGCCTGGGTCTGAGTCCTGCTTGGCCCCCTGCACCCACGTGAGAGACCCAAGGGAGTGCCAGGATCCTGGTGTGGGCCTGGCCCCGCCCTGGCTGCTGTGGGCGTTTGGCAAGTGAGCCATAGATGTGGATCTCTCTCTCTCTACATATCAAGTAATAAAAATGGATAAACGGAGAATTAGAAAAACTGAATCATCCTGCCATGTCACCCCCTCAGCGCAGTCAGGGGTGTCACCCTGTGCCCGCCTGTGCATGAACACACGTGTGTTCTCTTGCCCCACTTAGCCCCAGCCTGCCTGTGGAGTCCAGGTCCAGCCTGAGGACAACTCCAGGCGATGGCCACAGCTGGACCCTGGCACCTGGGGCCTGGGCCAGCTTCCAGGGCACAGAGGCAGCCTGGGCTGTGCCGAGTGCGCTCCCACACACGGAGACAGGCACACGTGTGCACCTGCCTCCCGCCCCGCCCCTCCCCCGCAGCCCTTATAGCCACATCCTGCAAGGAGAGCCCACAGTCCCACGGTGCGACAGTGATGCGTGTGGGGGCCTGGCCCGCAGCGCTCGGCTTGGCCCTGCTGCTCCTGGGGCTCCTGCTGGGTGCTGAGGCCAGGCCGGACTGCGTCGGGGACACCTACCCTGGCGGGCACCGGTGCTGCCATGAGTGCCAGCCAGGTCAGTGGCTCGCCTTGGGGTGGGGCAGGGACTGAGGCCTGGGTCGAGGGAGCAGGCCTGACACCGCCGGCTTCCACTGCAGGCTATGGCATGGTGAGCCGCTGTGACCACAGCCAGGACACCATCTGCCGCCCATGCGAGCCCGGCTTCTACAACGAGGCCGTCAACTATGAGACCTGCAAGCCTTGCACACAGTGCAACAGGAGTGAGCAACGCCCCCGCCCTGAGCCCCCACCCCCTCCAGCCCCACACTGCCCCAGGTGGCCCCCAAGGAGCCACGGCACCCCCTGGCCACCTGTCCCTGCCCTCATCCTCAGGGGCCGCGTGGAGCCCGCTGGGAGGGTGCTGGCCGCAGTGTCCCAGAGCCCTTGAGGACGGGGAGAGGGCCTGGGGGGGACTCCGGGGCTGGCCTCGCTGGGGCCCCATCCATCCGCAGGGCTGGGCTGGCCAAGCCTCCCCCTGACCGCCCCTCCACGCCGACCCCTGCCCAGGAAGCGGGAGTGAACCCCAGCAGGAATGCACCCGCACACGAGACACCGTCTGCCGCTGCCGGCCGGGCACCCAGCCCCTGAATGGCTACAAGCATGGAGTGGGTGAGCCTCCGCTGGGCCCCTGTGCCTGGACGCCCCTCCCCAGCGCCCCCGCCCCTCCGCTCACCCCACACCTCGGTGCTGGCCTGTGTTGCAGACTGTGCCCCCTGCCCCCAGGGCCACTTCTCCGAGGGCAACAACCGGGCCTGCAGGCCCTGGACCAAGTAAGTGCTGGGGGCTCGGATGTTCAGGGGCCCCCCTACCTCCCCTGGAGACCCAGGCCTGGAAGTGTGAGGAAGAACCTCACTCTCCCAGGGGGCAGCATCAGAGGGAGCAAAGGGTGAGAGGAGGCGGCAGGGGCTGGGGCCTGGCTGCCTATGGTCTGGAGTCCCAGGGTGGCCCAGGGTAGATGGGAAGGGGTGTCTCTGGCCTGGCTGACACCCACTCCTCCCCCAGCTGCACCTTAGCTGGGAAGCGGACACTGCAGCCGGCCAGCAGCGTCTCGGACGCTGTCTGTGAGGACAGGAGCTCCCTGGCCACACGGCCCTGGGAGACCCCCAGTGCCCCTGCCCGGCCCCCCACGGCCAGGACTTCCACAGCCCGGCCCAGGACGGCCCAGGATCCCTCCACACCCATCTTGGAGGCCTCCAAGGGTAAGCGGCACCGGGAGTGGGGGGGCGCTGTCTTGTGACCTCGCTGGGGCCCCTCCCATGGACTCTACCCAGCAAGCCCCTCCCCGCAGGCCCCCAGCTGGCCATTGTCCTGAGCCTGGGCCTGGGCCTGGGCCTGCTGGCCCCCCTGGCTGCTCTGCTGGCTCTGCACCTGCACCAAAGGGCCTGGAGGCCTCCCAAGCCCCCTGGTGAGTGTCCACTGTGGACCCAGCCCAGCCCACCCCTGGGAGCTGAGGCCCCTCCCACCTCTGGCTCTTTCCCTCTCCCAGGAGGAGGAAGCTTCCGGACCCCCATCCAGGAGGAGCAGGCAGATGCTGGTTCGACAATGGCCAAGATCTGAGCAGCATCGCCTGGGAGGGGGCTGCACCCACCCAGGCTGGCCCTCGGGGTAGGGGGGCCAGGAGCAGGCCTCCCGCCCACGCCCCTGGTGCCGTTTTAGGTGCTGGTCTCCGGGCGCTCCCATGTGTGTTGTGCACACTCCCTGCCCAGGTCATTCACCCAATAAACATGCCAGCAACCGCGGGTCTGTGACTTGGCCCCATGGGGGGGGGGGCTGGGGTCCCACGTCTTGCGGAGGCCAGTGCCGCAGCTTCCAGGGACCCCAAGTCCGGTGTGGCGGGGCCAGGCCAGGATCCGAGGCAAGCCTGTGGCACCTGCACCCTGAGTCATCAGAGGGGTCCCGGGGGCTTCCCTGCTGCACTGGAGTGGGGGCGGCCCCAGGACCCCTCCTAACTGCCGCCCCGGCATCCCTGCATGGACAGTGTCCATTGGCGTGGCCACTGTGGGCAGAGGGAGGCTTCTGACGGAGCCAGGTTTGCACCTACCTGAGGCCTGGCCATTCTGCTCCTGGGCACTGACCCCAGGGCAGGAGCCGTGGGCCTGACCGAGACCTTCCAGCGCCCGGGAGGAGAACGCCAGCTGGCTGGTGGCAGTGGCGCAGGGTCCAGACCCCTCCTTTCTCAATGACTGGGGCAGTGTCCACCCTGTGATCCTGGCATGAACTTCTGACCTGTCCTCCCCACGCCCTGCCCAGACCGCCCCAGGCCAACAGCAGACAGCAGTCCCCGCCTCTGGAGCCTGGGAGGAATAGAACCCCTACGCTCATGCCCGCGCCCACCACTCTCTGGATCCACTGCTCCGGCATTGTCCCTCCATCCCCTTGCTCCTGGAGCCGGGGGTTGGGCTGGCCAGGGTCAGGGCTGCAGCTGTCCCTGGGGTCGGCAGCCCGGTGAGCACAGCTGACTGCTGGAGAAACCCTGCTCACGACGGAAACACAGCAGCTGCAGGGCTTCCGGAGCGGGGACAGGAAGGGGCCAGGGCGCAGCTGCCTGCTGGCTTTGCCCTGGCGTGCGCCCCCACCCTTGGATTTCCGTGGTCTGCATGGCAGTCATGCCCCCAGCCCGCGCCCCTCCCCCAGGTGCCACTCTGCCAGTCCCCAGAAGGGTGCTGAGCCGTGTGGCCAGCTGGGGTGGGGACAACCCTGTGCTAGCAAAGGCCTAGCCTCTTGCTGAGGCACGCATTTCCCATGGAGCAGTCACTGCTTTAGTAAATCCCAGACATGCACGTGGGGGATCCAGAAGCAGCTCCTGGCTCCTGGCTTTGGATCAGCCCAGCCCCGGCCGTTGCAGCCACCTGGGGAGTGAACCAGCAAATGAAGACCTCTCTCTCTCTCTCTCTCTCTCTCTCTCTCTCTCTCTTTCTCTGTCTCCCCCCTCCTCCTTCCTCTCCCCTCCCCCTCCCTCTCCCCCTCTCCTTATCCCTCTGTAACTCTGCCTTTTGAATAAATAAACTTTTAAAAAAGTGAGCAATGTTTACTACAAGGTTCTGGGAGAAAAAAATGAAAGATTTATTTAGGGGCTGGCGCTGTGGCAGAGCAGATAAAGCCGCTGCCTGCAATGTCGGCATCCCATATGGGCGTCGGTTCGAGTCCCAGCTGCTCCTTGTCCAATCCAGCTCTCTGCTATAGCCTGGGAAAGCAGTAGAAGATGGTCCAATTCCTTGGGCTCCTGCATCCGCATGGGAGGCCCGGAGAAAGCTCCTGGCTCTCTGTGTCTCTGTCTCTACCTCTCTCTGTAAGTCTGACTTTCAAATAAAAAAAGGCAGAGTGATAAACACACAGAGACAGCTTCGTCCCACTGGCTCCCTGCGCACATGGCCACAGCAGCCGGGGCTGGGCTAGCCCGCACGAGGAGCTGTGGGTCTCCCACGTGGGTGGCAGGGACTCAGCTACTTGGGCCGTCTAGCTGCTTCCCAGGTGCGTCAGCAGAAGCACACCGGCCCGGACTCGAACCCAGGCCCCCTGCCGTGGGATGCAGTGCCCCACTCTGCCACAACGCTGCCCCTGTTCGTTGTTTAATTTGCTTATTTATTTGAGAGGCAGAGAAACAGAGCCTGAGAGGCAGAGAGGGAGAACGAGCAGGTGCCTACAACAGTTAGGGCTGGGCAGGGACGAAGCCAGGACTGGAGCTCCACCCAGGCCCCCCACGTGGGTGCAGGGGCCCAGGCGTGTGGGTTGTCCTCACTGCCTTCCCGGGTGCGTCAGCAAGGAGCTGGGTCGGAAGTGGAGCTGGCGTCACCGCTGTGGTTTCCCCCTCACCACGACACCCCCCCCCGGTCTCTTTCCTCAGGGAGAGCCCCTGGCCTGACCAGCCTTGCCCCCCGCCGTAGCCACAGCCTGTGCTGGAGATGCCCCTTCTGCAAGGACCCAGGCATCTCCAACTGACACCTGTCATTCACCTGGGAAGGGAACAACTGGGGGCTGCGCTGTGGTGCAGGTTCAGCCACCGGGGTCCCACAGGGCCGCCAGTTCAAGTCCCGGTGGCTCCTCTTCCCATCCAGCTCCCTGCTGATGGTCTGGGAAAGCAGCGGAGGACGGTCCAAGTGCTTGGGCCCCTGCACTCATGAGGGAGACCTAGAAGAAGCTCCTGGCTCCTGGATTTGGATGGTCCCAGCTCCCGCCATTGCAGCCAATTGTGGAGTGAACCAGTGGATGGAAGACCTCTCTCTTCCCGCCCCTCCCTCTCTGCCCCACGCCGTAACTCTGCTTCTAAAATAGAATATAATAAAATAAAAAATTTTTAAAGGAATAGCATCTTTTGAGTAAAGCAACACGTGCCCTGGTGTGTCCCCACTGGCCCCTCCTGTCAGCTCCCTGCGGAGGCGCCCCGAGCCCATCCGGCTGGGCGGGCTGGGGTCCCCAGCGCCCGCCCGCTCCGCCATTTCGGCCTCTTTAGTGTGGTTCTGGGGCTACACGGCCTCCAGCAGCCTCCAGGCGGGCGGGGCTGGGCGGGGCGCGGGGCCTTCTGAAATCCCCGCGCGCTAGCAGCCGCGGGCACGGGGCGATGGGCGCGCGGACCGCCCTGTGCGGGGTCGCACTGCTCTGCGCCCTGGGCCTTGGTCGGTGCGCAGCCGGGGTACCGAGCTGCGGCCCTGGCCGCTCCATGGAAGGCAAGGGCGCCGACGCACGCTGCTGCGGGCCGTGCGCCCCGGGTGAGGCTCGGCGGGGCGGGACCGCGGGCCGGGGCTGGCGGGCAGGGGCAAGGGTGGGCGCCCTGTCTGGCGCGGGGAGCAGAGGCGCGGGGACTCCGCCGGGTTGGCGGGAGGGCTCAGGTTAGGGTCCCAGGACCTCACTTCTGCCCCGCCCACTCCTCTGGGCGTCGGCTGCGGGAGGGCAGTGTGCGGCGCGGAGGAAGCCGGACCCGGTGTTCGGGGAGCCCCGGCTACTTTTCAGTGTCCAGCAGAGACAGTGACCAGGGCCACCTGGGAGTGCAGCCAGGCCTTGTGGCTGAGGACCTGGCCATCTGGGAGGGAGGCGGAGCTGGGCTTGGCCCAGGGCCCCCTAGAGGGCGGGAGGGAGCCCGGAGAGCTGAGGGGCCCTGTCCTCCGCGCCCAGAGCCGCTGTGCCCCCAGCGGAACTGCACCTGCGTCCAGCCCGGCTTCCACTGCGGAGACCCCCAGTGCCGGACCTGCAAGCACCACCCTTGTCCACCGGGACAGGAGGCGCAGCCGCAAGGTGAGTGCTGGGGGCTACTGCAGCTGACCAGGCCTTGTCGGGACAGCAGGAGCGGAGGGCGGGACTCGGGTGAGAGCGTGGGGGAGGGGGTGGGGGGAGAGGGGGGAGGTGTCTGTGAGGGTGAGCGTGGGGGTGGAGGTGGGGGTGAGCGGGGGTGGGGGTGAGCGTGGGGTGTGGGGTGGGGGCTTGTCCTCTGCGTGGGCAGGCCCCTGGGTGTGGGCGTGCCAGGCTGTGGCTCCGGGTAGCCAGCCCCCCCCAGCCTACACTGCTGCTTCTGGGAGAAAGGGTCCCCTCCGGGCTGGGCTCAGGCCGCGGTGCCCTGGCCCTGACCCTGGCCCAGGTCCTGCCGTCAGCCCTGTCCTGAGCTGGTCCTGTGTCCCCTCCTGGGGTCTGGGGCAGGCCTTCCTGGAGGGAGCAGCTCACTGCCTGCCCAGCCCCCGGGCTCCATGTGGCACCCGGGGCCAGGTCGGGGGGGGGGCAGCTGCAGCACCTCAGTCCTCTCTGGCCCCTCCCCACACAGCCCCCACCAGCCCTCTGCTGGGGCCTCATGGGGGCGACCTGTGTGTTCTCTCCTCCCAGGGAATTTCAACTTCGGCTTTCGGTGTGTGGACTGTGCTGAGGGGACCTTCTCAGCGGGCAGCGCCGGCCGCTGCAGGCCCTGGGCAGAGTGAGTCCTGGGGGGCGGGGGGTGGTCCAGGCGCCCTTGAGAGTCCCCCCACCTCTACACACAGCAGCCCTGGGGGTGGGGCTCCTGGGAGGCCGGGGCTGACCATGCCCACTTCTGTCCCAGCTGCTCCCAATTTGGGTTTCTCACCTCGTTCCCTGGGAACAAGACCCACAACGCCGCCTGCACCCCGGGGCCGGGGCCCGCTGACCGGTTCGGTGGGCTGCTCCTACCCCTCCTCGCCATGGCTGCCTGTATTCTGGTCCTCACCGCAGCCCAGCTCGGCCTGCACATCTGGCGGCTGAGGAGGCAACACGCGTGGCCCCGAGGTCAGTGGCGCCCTGGGGTGGTGGGAGGTGAGGCCCTGGCCGCCTGCTGACCGCAGCCCCCCTGCAGAGACCCAGCTGCTCCTGGAGGCGCCGTTGCCCCCAGCCGAGGACGCCTGCAGCTGCCAATTCCCGGAGGAGGAGCGGGGCGAGCGGCTGGCCGAGGAGAAGGGCCGGCCGGGGCACCTGCAGGTGTGAGGCAGCTCAGGGACGCCCGGGAGCTCGCCCGCGGTGGCCCTGGGCACAAGGGCGCTGTGTTCTGCTTTGGGCCTGGCCCTGCTCCCCTCGAGGGCGGAAGCAGGCATGGGACGGTGACCATGCAGGGGAGAGATGGACGTGGGGCCGGGGCAGCTGCTGCCCTCCCTCGCCAGCCCCTCCCCCCAACGCAGAGGCTGTGCTGTCGCAAGCAGAGCCCAGCAGAGGACCTGGCCTCAGGCGGCTTCCAATAAACACCTGTCCAGCGATCCGAGTGGACGCACATACACTGGGGACGCCTCGCCCACCGGTGCCCACAGCCCCTTCTTCCACGGGGTACGGGGAAGGCAGCCAAGGCTGTCCCAGGGTCTTCAGCCTAGGTGGAGTGGGGGGTAGGACACGGGGCCAGGGGCCGTTTGGTCCTAGGCAGGAATGCTTGGCCAAGCCCACAGGACTCAGAAGGCTTCCTGGAGGAGGGGACACCCTACCCCTTGCCCAGTCACCCGCCTGTCACAGCTGTGTCCGGGCCTGTGGTCTCTGAGACCCCCGCCTCCCACAGGACAGGCCAGTTCCACACCCAGCACTGTTGGGGTGGCAGCCTCGGGGCGGGGGCCCTGTCCATCCTCACCCCTGGGGGCCTGGCTCCGAGTCCCACCCACTTGTGCAGCCCTCCCACTGGCTGGCTGACGGGAACAGCTTGGCGCAGCTTTCGGGGAGTGACAGGCAGACCAGTGGAGACCCGCTCACTGGGCCACCGCCCTCATCCCAGGGCCCAGAGGGGGCCGGTGGGGCGGAGCCAGGATCTGGGCCACCCCAGCAAAGGCTCCGGGAGACAGGCAGGAGGTGGGGACCCCGCAGGCAGCACCTCTTCCCTGCCCAGCCGGGGACTGCTGGGAGGTGGGAGCCGGGGACCGGGTGCAGTGAGGGGACCCGGCTAGCCTGGCCCGAGGGCAGCACTCTGGACTGACTCAGCATGGCTGTGGCAGGCGGGGGTGGGGTTGGGGGGGGATAGGTCTGGCCCAACACCGCGGGAGACCCTGCCTTGCCCAGGCCAGCTCTGGGCCCCACAGGCTCCCGTGGAAACCCCCGCCCCACAGGAAGCCCACAGGAAGCCCCTCCCCCAGGGGCTGGAGTTCACCTTGTTTTTCAGGCCTCCAGGCTGCAGGGTTCCCAGAAGCGGCTCCAGCCTGCCCCCGCCCACTCACCTGGCTGCAGGAGGCCCCGCCCTTCCCCAGACTTGGACTCTGGGGAGACTCTGGGCTGCGAGGGGCAGGCAGGAGCCAGGTCTGGCCAGGGCACCTGAGCCCGCCCTCCTGCCCCTGAGGACTTGCCCCAGGAGGGGCTGCCTCTCAGCCACAGCTGTCCCCGACTGGCCGGGGACAGACACCCACCTCCCACCATTGCTTCTCCCATGGGAGCTTCCAGAACACTCCAAAGAGAGACTCAGGTCAGGGGCTGTTTCTGGCTCCCTTCCGAGAGACTCCGGGGGAGGGGCTGGAGGAAGTGGGTGCAGGAGAGCCCCACAGAACCTTGGCCTGGGCAGCAGGGGTCAGGACCGGGGCAGCTTGGCCACCCAGTGTCTCCTGTAGGTGGAAGGCACTGCTTGAGGCTCCCGCCCTCCTGGAGGACCCCAGACTCCCCCTGGGACAGGCGCATGGACCCTGGCTCTGTCCCGTGACACCAGGAGCTGGAAGCAAGCGGGTGCTTATTGCAAAGCAGGGAGCAAGGGGCCGAGGCCACCACTGTGTCCCAGCTCCCCTGAGGGGTCGAGGGGTTGGGGTGAGGCTCTTAGGGACAGAAGTGGGGGTCGGGAGGCGTGGGTTCAGCTCGTGGGCGGGCCCCTGGCTGGTGCACTGTGCCCGTGGCCCTGTTCTGATCGGCTGGTGATGCTGTCCCTTAGGGAATTTTGATGATGGCGGAGCGGGCTGCACAGTCACTCGTGGCCATTTCTGGCACAGAGGACCAACCATGTGTTATCCATAGGGAGACAAATGACCTCAGAGTCCTGTGGTCAGGGACCCTGTGGGGCCCTTGGCACCCGCACTCCACTCACTGTGCTGAGGTCAGTAAGAGGCTGATCTGCAAAGCAGCTTTTTTTTTTTTAAATAATGTTTTTCATTTATTTTCTAAAACAATATGTATTTGAAAGGTAGAGTTAGAGAGAGAGAAGGAGAGCAAGAGAGGTCTTCCATCTGCTGGTTCTCCCCCGAGATGGCCGCAGTGGCTGGAGCTGGGCTGATCCAAAGCTATGAACCAGGAGCTTCTTCTGGGTCTCCCACGTGGGTGCAGGGGCCCAAGGACCTGGGCCACCTTCCACTGCTTTCCCAGCCACAGCAGAGCTGGATGGGAAGTGGAGCAGGCAGGTCTGGAGCCGGCGCCCACACGGGATGCCGGCACTGCGGGCAGTGGCTTTACGGCTGCACCACAGCGCCGGCCCCCCTCTGGGTCTCCTCCATGGGGGCAGGGTCTGTGCTTGGGTCGTCCTGTGTGCCTCCCAGGTGTCAGCAGGGAGCTGGGTGGGGAGCAGCAAGGACTGGAGCGAGGCAGTCGGACACAGGAATTGGGCGTCCCACACCGAGGCTGAACCCTGCGTGCCGTTTTCCTCTGTGACTTACCTTTGCGTTTGTAAGCAGTATTTGTTTTTCACTTTTATTTGGCAGAGTGATAGTGAGAGACAGTGAGTGACACAGACTGTACTGGCTCACTCCCCAAATGCCCGCAACAGCCAGGAGCCTGGAACTCAGTCCGGGGTGTCCCACAGGGAGCTCCCGGGCGCTGGGGCCATGGCCGGCCGCCTCCCAGGGTGTGCATGTGCAGCACTCCAGCATGGGATGTGGCTGGGGGGGGGCCTCAGTGACTCTGCCAAACACCCACGCCTGCCGAGAAGCCGAGGGAGGGGCCGGCCCGCACGTGCTGCCGCCCACAGATGTCATGTCACTGAAATGTTGGGAGCACCCTGTACCTGCCAGATACCCAGCTGCGGCTCTGGTGGCCAAGCCCTTCGCGGCCACCTGGCTGAGTGGGGCTGGGGGAGGGCCCGGAGGGGAGAAGGCTGAACAGCAGCAGGGGGGCCTGGCCTTGGCAGGGGCCCCGAGCTGAGGGCAGCTCCTCCAGGGCACGCCCGCGGCTGGTCCTTGCACCTGCTCAGGGCCGGTGAGGTCAGTGGCTGTCCCCACCTGCCGGAGGGCCAGGGTCTCCAGCTCCGGAGGCTGGCACGGGAGGAGCAGGGGGGTAGAGGGTGAAGGGGCCACCAACAGCCCAACCGGGGGTGTGGGAAGGACGGGGAGGCAGTGTGGTCTGACCCCTTCTGCCACACCCTGAGCCTGGTCTTCACCCTCCCGGAGCCCCTCCCACCCAGAGGGACCTCCAGGCCCAGACCCTGCGCGGTGGTGTTGCAGGTGTCCTGGCTGTCACCTGGCGTGGGGGGGCAGGCCTCCTCTCCCTCCTGGGTTCCGCCCCAGTGCGCTCTGCGGGAAGCTGGGACAGGTTCCTGGGGCCCCTCGGGTGCGGGGACCTGAGGTGGGAAGGGCGCTGCTGTCTGGTTACTGGGGGGGGGGGGGTCGTTGGAGAGCTGGGGCGGAGGACATGGGGGGAGGGGTGGGCTGGGCCTTGGCTTGCTGTCAGCCGCCCAGGAGGGCAGAGGTCACTGGTGTTGCGTGGAGACCCTGACCCCGAGGGCCCTGCTTCTCCCATCTCAGCGCTGCCCTGGGCAGGGAGTCTGAGGGGTGCGGGAGCGCTTGGCCCTGTGTCCTGAAGGCTCAGGGGGACCAGTCCCAGGCCAGGCCGTGGGAATCCGCGGGACTGTGGGGACCCCCGAGGGTCCTGGACGCGGGCGCAGGCCGGGACCCCGAAGGCCGCCGACGGCGAGACGGGCCCTCGGCGCGGGGTGCTGAGACCGGCCCGATGCCCGGGACAGAGCCGCGACCGTAACAAAGTAGCCTTTATGGTCCCCGGGCGCCCGCCCTAGGAGCCCCGTGGGCTCGCGCGCTTGCGCCCCTCGCGCTCCGCCTCGGCCGCCCCGCGAGCTGGATCCCCGGAGTCTCCGCGCGGCCGCTCCGCGCCCGGGGTCCCAGACTCCCCGCCTGGGGCGCCGTCGAGACCCCGAGGGGGCGCGCGGGGCAGGGGGCGCAGGCCTCGTGGGCGCGGGTCGGCTTCGCCGCTGTGCAGGAGCACGAAGCGGCGCTGAGAGCGCAGAGGCAGCATCTTGTGGCCCAGCAAGCTCTTCTGGAAGGTCTCCAGCGCCAGGTCTGGGGGCGGTGGGGGGGGCGGGGCCGTCTTAGCGGGGCGTCTGCGGGGGGCCGGGGGCGGGGCGTTTGCGGGGCGGGGGCTGGGAAGGGGCGGGGCCGTCTTAGCGGGGCGGGGGGCCGGGCCGCGGGGCGGGGGTTGGGGGCGGGGAGGAGGGGCGGGGCGTCTGCGGGGCCGGGGTCCGCTGCGGCTTACCCAAGGTCTCGGCCACCACCTCTGGAATGACTTCCTTCAGCACTTGGCAGTTGGTGTGCAGGGCGGGGTTGGAGTTCATTTCCAGCAGCCACACCTGTGCAGGCCACAGCATCGTCCCCACCTGTCCCTGGCCCTGCCCGCCGTGGACGGAGGGTGTGGGGTCTGGCCAGAGGCCCACCCAGCCTCAGGCACCTTGAAGTTCTCGTCCACCAGGAAGTCGCAGCCGATGAGGTCGAAATAGCCGAGTTTGCACTCCAGCTTGGACTTGACAGCCAGGAAGCAGTGGGCCATGATCTGCTGCATGCGCTTCTGTGAGGGCAGCGAGTGGGTGCCCGGCCGTCAGTCACCCATCAGTCACCTGTCAGTCACCCGGCCGCCAGTCACCCGGCTGTCAGTCACCTGTCAGTCACCCGGCCGTCAGTCACCCCGGCCGTCAGTCACCCGGCTGTCAGTCACACTGGCTGTCATCCTGCCTCAGCTGTCACCCTGGCCCCAGCACACGTGCACTCTCCCAGGGTTATCCCATGAACACAGAGTGCGCCTGCCAGGGAGCAGGTGCCTGGGGCAGCAGCAGGGACCGCCCGCAGCCAGAGACACCTGGGGGTGCCCAGCGCTGGACACGGAGCTGGCCCTGGTTCCTCACACTCCCCTCTTCCAGGAAAAGGAACGTGAGCCGGCCCAGGACAGGCTCCTGGGGGAGAGGTCTCGAGGACGGGCGGAGCAGGACGATGCCCGCCCGTGGGCGCCGCTGGAGAGGAGGCAGCAGGGAGACAGGAAGAAGGCGTTGAGGCCCCGGGGGGTGCGGCTGCCAGCTGAGGTGCAGGGTCGCAGGTCAAAGCAGTGATGAGGAAAGGATGCCCAGGGACCCACGGGCGGGCACTGCCCGGCCGGCACGCGCAGGGCACCAGGGAGGGGTGGGGAGGCAAGCAGGGCCCCAGTTCCCGCCGTGACCCTGAGCAGGACGCGCTCAGGTCGGCCTCGTCCAAGCTTCAGAGATGGAGCCGAGGAGAGCAGCTCACCCTGCTCAGGAGGAGCCCCAGTTCCCTGCTTCTAAAGACACATTTGCCTGGCACAGCGGGTAAAGCTGCAACCCGCAGCGCCGGCATCCCATATGGGCGCCGGTTCTAGTCCTTGCTGCTCCACTTCCGATCCAGCTCTCTGCTGTGGCCTGGGAAAGCAGTGGAAGATGGCCCGAGTCCCTGGGCCCCTGCACACACGTGGGAGACCTGAAAAAAGCTCCTGGCTCCTGGCTTCGGATCAGCCCAGCTCCAGCCGTTGCGGCCAATTGGGAAGTGAACCACTGGATGGAAGACCTCTCTCTCTCTCTCTCTCTCTCTCTCCCCCTTTGTCTCTATCTCTGTCTGTCTCTCGCTCTGCCGCTCCTCTCTGTGTAACTCTTTCAAATAAAAAAAAATCTTAAAAAACAAAAGAGGTGGAGGAAAAGGAGGAGAGAGATGGGGGGAGAGGGGGGAAAAAGAGGTCTTTCACCTGCTGGTTCACTCCCCAGATGGCCACAACGGCCAGGACTGGGACAGGCAGGAGCCAGGAGCTTCCTCCAGGTCTCTCACATGGGTGCAGGGGACCAAGCACTTGGGCCATCTTTCACTGCTTTCCCAGGCCATTAGCAGGGACTCGAACCTGCGCCCACGTGGGATGCCAGCATCACAGGCAGCGGCTCTGCCCACTGCGCCATAGCACCGGCCCCCACAATGATCTTCAGCAACCACCAGGTCAAAGAACACACAGAACTACTCAGGAAAAATGGAAACAGAAACAGGACCCAGCAAAGCCCGTGGGCGCAGCGGGAGCAGTGCTGAGGCGGCCACAGCCACGGTCAGGGCAACAGTCACTTCTGACCCCAGTGGACTACAGAGAGCAGGAGGGAGGGGAGCAGCTGGAACCCCAGAGCAAAACAAACGAAACCAAGATCACAGATCAAGGGCACCCGATGGGTCAGGCCCCGCAGAGGTGAGTGGACCCCAAAAGGACGCTGTGACCCCACAAGGACCCCGTGAGGACGCTATGAGACTGGAGCAACAGGAATAGCTCCCAGAGTTAGCACCAGCCTGGCGCAGGCCCCTCCCACCCAACACCAACAAGATGAAGCCAGAAAGACCCAGAACAGGGGCGTGGCCTGACTCACAGTGGGGTCAGCAGCACCCTGACACCAAGGCCAGAGGCCAAACATACACCCACACCCACATGCACACGAAACACGCCTACCACATGCATGAACACAGAACACGCCCCCCACAAACACACCCACCCCCACCACCCCCACACGGAACATGCCCACCACCCACACGCACACGGAACCCTGTGCGAGCAGTGGTCCTGGGGATTCCAGTTCACTGTTGTGCCGGCAGCACCCAGACACCAGGCAAGAGAACAAAACAAACACACTGAATTTGAAAGGAAAAGTAACATTGCCATTCTCAGATGACAAGACCTGAGGAACCTAATCTTAAACATCCACACACACACACACGTGCGCACACACACATGCATGCACACACATGAACGAACACCCAGCCACACACATGCACACACGCACACGGACACACTGACATGCACACACATGCACATGCAATTAGAGCTGATAACAACTCAGTGACATCATAAGAGCAACATGCGGGGCTGTGGCGCAGCAGGTAAAGCTGCCGCCTGCAGAGCTGGCTCCAGTATAGGTGCCGGTTTGAGTCCAGGCTGCTCCACTTCCGATCCAGCTCCCTGCTGTGGCCTGGGAAAGCAGTAGACGTGGCCCAAGTCCTTGGGCCCCTGCACCTGCGTGGGAGACCCGGAAGAAGCTCTTGGCTCCCGGCTTAGGATCGGCACAGCTCTGGCCGTTGTGGCCATCTGGGAAGTGAACCAGCGGATGGAAGACCACTCTCTCTCTCTGTTGCTATACCTTTCAAATAATAAAATAATAAACTGTTCCTTAAGAATAACTTTTTTTTTTGACAGGCAGAGTGGACAGTGAGAGAGAGAGACAGAGAGAAAGGTCTTCCTTTGCCATCGGTTCACCCTCCAATGGCCGCCGCGGCCGGCGCACCACACTGATCCGAAGGCAGGAGCCAGGTGCTTCTCCTGGTCTCCCATGGGGTGCAGGGCCCAAGCACCTGAGCCATCCTCCACTGCACTCCCGGGCCACAGCAGAGAGCTGGCCTGGAAGAGGGGCAACCGGGACAGAATCCGGCACCCCGACTGGGACTAGAACCTGGTGTGCTGGCGCTACAAGGCGGAGGATTAGCCTATTGAGCCACGGTGCCGGCCTAGAATAACTTTTGTGATCAAAGCACATGATCAAGAAAGTGGAAAGACAAACGCAGAATGGGGAGAACACCGGCAAACTGCGGTGCTCAGGGTTGTGTCCAGAACGGACGAAGACCTCTAACAACCGAGCGTAGACAACGGCACTGCACACCGCGGGCTCCAGAGAAGGCACAGACGGCCAGGAAAACACGACCCAAGCCACACTGCACTCCCGTGCTGCAGGGGAAACAGCCGGTGTCTATGAGGCCGCGGAGCGGTCAGGGCGGGGGGCCCTGGTGATGAGGAGAGACCCAGACTGGCAGCTCTGTCTGCCCCTTGCCTCTCATACATTCACAACAATTTTCTAAGTGAGACGTAAGCGTTGTCGCACAGCCCCGCGGTCCAGCCCCGGCTGTGCTCCCAAGAGAGCCGAACTCATTCCATCCACACCCTAGCTTGTCCTCCAGCAGGCACAGGCCCCAGGCTCTGCAGCAGGTGCAGGGAGGCACGGCCAGCCCACACACTGACCAAGCAGGCGGGGAGGGACACGGCCAGCCCACACACTGAGCAAGCAGGCGGGGAGGGACACGGCCAGCCCGCACAGGACTCATTTTTGGGGCAACAGAAGTTCAGTGGTGATGGCTGCACAGTTCTGTGAACGCAGGAGAGCCCACTGACCCGGTGCATCCTCTGGGAACTGTTATTAGGGGAGAGAGACACGGGACAAGCACAGGGGCCAGTGACTGCCCACACTGCCGTGCCCAGGGAGCCTGCTTCAGCACCAGCTTCATGCCCAGCTGCTCAGCCGCCCTGACCACCTTGGCTGGGCCTTGGAGCATCCACCGGGAGGCAGAGACTCAGAAGCAAGACACCTGGGCGTTGAGCTGCCCAGCTCCAGGGTCCACAAGGGCACCCCTGCTGGTCCCTGTGCCCCCTGCTGGGATGGCAGGATCCCCACAGAGCCCACACGCAGGCTGCCGCATTCCCACTTCTGTACACATGCACACGCACACACACGCGTGTGCACACGGCCGCCACGGACGCACCGTGAAGGTGGTGAGCACCCAGTCTCGGGGCAGGCCGGGGGTCTTGCTGAACTTGCTGTTGATGTAGTGGTTGAGGTGGTCCATGCTCCACACCGTGTCTTCCTTGAGCAGCAGGTACAGGGGGCTCTTCTTCTGCATGAACTGGAGGGGCGGGGGCGGGACCTGGAGGCAGCACCCAGACACCCAGGGCTCCTGACCCAGCACCCCGGGGGCCCTGCCTGGGAGCCCTGCCACTGCCAGAGACCCCTGTCCATAGGCCCCCTTCTCCACGGAGGTCCTCTCGAAGCCCCTGGGCAGGTTAGAGGCTACCAGCCGGGACCCCGTCTCTCAGTTCCCAGGCAGGAAGCCCTTTCCCTGAGCTGACCCCGAGGCTGGGGGCCCTCACCTGGAAGGGGGGG
Organism: Sylvilagus floridanus; assembly: GCA_949820135.1. NCBI lineage: Eukaryota > Metazoa > Chordata > Mammalia > Lagomorpha > Leporidae > Sylvilagus > Sylvilagus floridanus. The sequence goes on along the minus strand of OX463225.1, from coordinate 134,435 downwards.
CCCTCACCTGGTTGGTCAAGTGGCCGCTGAGATCACTGGAGTCAGGGTCGTAGAGGCTTAGGGTGAGGCGGGCGTAACCATGGCCAAAAAATACCATGTGGGGCACGGCGCAGGCAATGAGCAGGTAGGCACGCACGTCAAACTTCTTCCCATCCAGGAGCAGTGGGTTCTGGATGTACCTGGGGGCACCATGGGGGCTGCAGGGGTCAGGCCGCTCCCTGGCCCGGGAGGTTTCTTTGGGGCCTCTGCCCCTGTCCCAGGTGTGTCTGACTGAGCTGCAGCCGTGGTGAGGGTTGGGGTGGGGAAGGGGAAGAGGAAGAGGAAGGCTCTGGGTTCTTCACATGTCTGGGGCACCGCAGGCCACAGCACCCACAGTGGGGAGGAGGGAGGAAGGACCCTGTGGGACAGGTGGGAGGGGAGGTCGGCCACAGCCAGAGCCAGGCCCACGCTGGCCAGGGCTGAGGTCCGGTGGACTAACCCCTGGCCTCTGTGGGTAGCTCAGGGTCTGAGCTCAGCCCAAGGATAAGAGCCATAGGGTACTCTCGGGAAGGGAAGGGCAGGGGCTGGGAAGGCTGGCGTGGGGAACCTGGGCAGCCCAGGCCACCTGCAGGACAGAGGAGCAAACTCACCACGCCCTCCTTGGTCCTGAGCCCGTGTCTGTGGCCCTGGGCAGATGGGACCCCGCCCCTGCAGCAGGTCCAGGCCCTCACCTCTGCACCACTCGTGCCTGGGGTGCCCGGAAGGGCATCTTGCGGGAGCTGGCGTCCTCCTCCCCACTCTGGGCCTTGGCCTGCAGGGTGGCGACATCGTCCTGGCTCCGGAGCAGGAAGATGCCTCGGCCCTGGTTGGAGGCCGTGGGCTTGCAGATCCACACCTGGGTCTCTGCGGAGAGTGGCCCTCAGCCCTGGCTCTGACTGCCCAGGCTGTGTCCTGCCCCCGCCGGCCTGACCTCACCATCGAACAGCGAGAAGAAGGCCTGACGCTCCTCCCTGACGTCCAAGCGGTAGGTCTCCGGGAAAAAGTCCTCCATCTTCAGGGCCCTGGACAGCAGGGTCGTGGGCAGGGCAGCCCTCAGCGGCAGGAGGGATGGCCAGGCGGGGTGCGGGGGAGTAGTGTCTCTGCCTCTCAAGGCCCCTTCCCCAGTGCTGGGACAGTGCTGCCTGCCCTGGGTGGCCAGAGGACCTGCGTGAACTGGGCCAGGCCTCTCCCTGCCCGCCCTGCCCTCCCCAGCTAACAGCAGGCCCCTTCTGGCCAGCCCCCCCCCCCACCGCGCTGGGCTGGAAGCATCTACCTCGGGGGCTCGTGGTGTCTGGGGCTGCCCCACGCAAGCTCCACCAGAAAGGCGTGCCCCAAACTCCAGGTGTGCATCGGGAGCACAGGGGACCCTGGCTGGCGTTGGGAGGAGGGTCTGAAGAGGGGGAGGGGTGGGGAAGAGCCTTTGGATGGAAGCAGATGGACAGGGGCTGCGTGGTGGACACCTGAGGGTGATCAGTCCAGCTGCAGGGCGGGGGGGGGGGCTGTGAAGTGGAGCCAGGCTCTCGGGAAGGTGGGGGCGGGGCAGGCGCATTCCAGAACAGGTGCCCGGCTCACCTGGCCTGTGAACCGGGGCCTGGCTGGTGGACCTTGCTGGAGACGCGGGCGTACTCCCGCAGGGCGCTGAGCAGCCCGATCTTAGTGGTCAGCAGCTTGTTGTTGGGCAGCTGGAACAGCAGCTGCTCGCCTGTGGCGCGGAGGAAGCGCGGGGCTGCACGGGCCGAACCGCGTCCCACAGGTGCGCCTCCCCCCCCCCCCCGTCCTGCCTCCCACAGGTGCCCCCCCACCCCGCCTCCTGCAGGTGCTCCCCCGCCCCCCTCCCGCAGGTGCTCCCCTGTCCCCCCTCCCGCAGGTGCCCCGCCCCTCCCGCAGGTACCTTCCCGGAAGCTGCAGTAGCTGTCCCTGCGCTTCACCTCGCACCACTTGAGCTTGTAGTCGGCGCAGCGGCTGTCCTGGGTTCGCCGCCAGCCCTTGCCGGTGCAGTAGGCGCTGATTCTGCGGGACGGGCGCGGGGACGCGCGTGGGGGGCGGGGCCGCGCGGGAGGAGGGCCTCGGGGGGTGGGGCCGCGTGCGAGGCGGGGCCTCGGGGCGGGGTCGCGTAGGATGAGGGGTCCAGGGGCGGGGCCCGGTGACTGACGGGCGTGGGAGGAGGGTCCCTCGGTGGGCTCCCCCACTCACATTGCGGCCCCGTTGGTGCCTCCGATGTAGAAGAAGGGCCCCTGCCCCACGCTGGGCGGCTGCCCCCTCTGGGGAGCGGCCGCGGGCGGGGCGGCGCCAGCGTTGTCCCGGTGGTCTGAGGGCAGGTGGAGGTCAGACGCGCAGGCGCTATGCGGCCAGGACCCCTGGACCTCCCAGCCCTGGCGGCCCCCACCTGCGTCTTGGCCCTGCGCGGGCGGGAGCCCCTCGTCTCGGCCGCTGCCCATCCGTCTCCCGGGGGCCCAGCCTGTGCAGGGGCGGATCTGGTGGGTGGGGGGCACCTGTCTGTCGGGCCAAGCCCAGCCCACGTCCAGCTGCACCTGGGCTCTCACCCCAGGCCCTGCCTCATTGCGGCTTGCAACTGACCAGAGCCTGAGGGTGACAGTGACAGGAGCAGGCAGGGCTGGGGAGTGAGGACGAGTGGGGGCACACACGGCGCCGGGGCCTGCCTGGAAGGCCGGGGTCACAATGTCCATGATGATGTCATGAGTGACCCAAAGGCCGCTGTCAGGCTGGGGCTGTGGGCTGGCATGGGGTGGGGTGGGGTGCAGGGCCCTCCCGGGACTGACTGGGAGGCCCCTGGCCATGAGGCTGCCTAGCTGTCACCTGGTGCCCTGGCCCGGCACCGGCACAGCCTGGACCGCCTGCTCCTCTTGGCGCTGAGCTGGGCCCGCGTGGACGGTCTCCGGCAGTGGATGAACCAGGTGCGGCTGCGGCCGGCCGGCTTGGGGGCACCAGGCCGAGAGCCCCGCTGGGAAGACGGGACCCCCACTCTCCTGCGGGACCTCTGGGCAGCCCACGGGCCCAGCCTCTGGACGGGGTGCAACGTGGGGCCCCCCCTGCCAGAGGAAAGGCGTCTCCCAGGGGCCTGGGTGGGGGCCTCCCCCCGGGGCCGGCTCCCGACCCCACGTTGGCTGTGGGGCCGGGCGGCCCGTGCTGCCGAGGTGCCCTCCTCCGAGTCGGATCTCTGCGGGCCGGGCCCTGCCTTGCCAGGCCCGTCCATCTGGCCTCGAGGAGTGCGGTCTGGCTGTCGGCTGCAAGGAGGCCGTGGTCAGGGGTTAGAGGACCGGGGCCTCCTGAGTGGCGCCCCGCCTGCACTGCCGTCCCTGTGGCTGCCTGGCCCCACGGCCCGGCCCCTGGATCTGGTCCCCAGGTGCCACCTTTGCAGTGTGTCAGGGAACCTGTGGCCGCTTCCTGGCCTGTGAGTCCATGGGTGGCCTGCGGGGGGAGGACTTTCTGCAGGTCTGAAAGCAAGCGGTGGGGACCCGGGGTGGCTGGGAGGGGCCTGTTCCTGCTCCTGAGCGAATCCCTGGGCAGCCAGGAGATGCCTGCCGAATGGCGGTGATGTAGGTGCCCATGGCTTCTGCCCCCAGAGTGGCAGCGAAGGAGCTGCCCGGCTCCAGGCACTGGGAGGATGGGGCCAGGCCTGGAGCAGCCAGAACCGAGGCTGGCAGGCACCCAGGGCAGGGTGGGGGTGAGGGCAGAAGCTAGGAGCTCCCCACACAGGAGGGCCGGGTGTGGGCGCTGGACCTGGCCTGCAGGGCCTGACGATGGGGCAGCAGATCAGTGAGACCCCCCCCCCAGCACCCTGCTCCGAAGAGTCCTGCTGGGACATTGGGACCCCCAAGACGCCGCTGAGCAGTGCCCAGAGCCCAAGCTTCTTAGGGAGGAGTTCCAAGTGGGAGCTGCAGAATGGCACGGACACAGCTGGACACACGCGGAGGCACACAGGGACACAGGCACATGTGGACACATGGGCACACACAGACATGTACAGACATATATGCATAGACATGCTTGGACAGACACTCAGACACAAGCACACAGAGAGAGACACAGGCATGGACACAAGTGGACATGCCCCGATACACAGGGACACACACACAGAGGACAAATACAGAGACGCGTGGAGGAGGATGGGCGGCGGTGGACATCATGGATGCTGATGGAGGGGTGAGCTGGGAGGGTGTGGGCAGGGCTGCTCCCCCAGGCTCCAGCTGGGCACTGTGAACATGGGAACAGTGAGGAGTAACCAGCAGGGTTCTGTCCAGGAGGTTGTGCACAGGGGACCCCCTGGGACAGGAAGGGCCCAGTTCCAGCCCCGCCCAGGGCCCTGCGAGCACTGTGGGGGTGTTGTGAGGTGTGGCCGGAGGGAGGCCGCAGGAGGGTCCTGGTCAGAACCCTGGAACTGCGCATCTGGTGGGGCAGCGCGCGAGGGGTGGGGGGGTGGGGGGTGGGGTGCGGGAGGGGTGGGCGGGGCTTCGGGGCGACGTCGCAGGAGGGGCGGAGCGGGGGCGGGGCTTCGGGAGGGCCTCCGTGCTGGGGGCTGAGCCTCGCCAGCAGGCGCCTGCAATAGGCAGGCCGGAACGCTGCTCAGCGCCAGGCAGGCGGGAGGAGGAGGGTCCAGGGATGAGGGCCCTGGAGGCCTAGGTTCGCGCTGGCCGCGGCCTCGGTTCTTCCGTCACTTGCACGCCAGTTTTCTGAGTGGACTGCATGGCTACTTCCTGTACGCACTGTGGACAGCACCACCAGGCGGAGGACGCAGGGGCCCAAGGGTCAAGAGCCCCAGGCGCCACTGCCCAGGAGGCCACTCCAGCCTGAAACCACCGGCGTGGTTCGCGGGGGCGAGGCCTGGCCCTGCTGCCTAGCCAGCGGGGCAAACTCTAGGTTTTTACCTGGTGAGACGGGCGGGCAGGAGGCCGCCCCCTGGGAAGGGACACACGAAGTATTTTCAGACCTGGGAACAAGTGACCAGAGACCGCGCACGGATCAGCCTCTGCCTGCACACTGCCGCGGGCTCTGAGGAGCTGTCCTGCGTGGAAGCCGGCGCCTTTTGGCCAGGGACTGCCAGGGACACGGGGCCCGTGGACTTCAGTGAGACAGGAGGCAGGTGGTCCTGAGAGTGCCCAGCCCAGCCGCCCTACCCCCTCCCTGTCCACTCCCCTCCTCCGCCGTCCTGCTCCCAGGCAGTGTTCCGAGAGGGGCCCAGCTCTGGTGGCCGAGGGGGCGCAGGAGCGCAGGTGCAAACTGGCGGCCGGCCTGTCCCTCTTACCTGCCTGGCGAGCCCTCTGCTGGACACAACAGTGGTGACCTGGCAACTGTCTCCCAGCAATGGTTACCTGGCAACCGTAATCCAGCAGAGCCCTGCTTGGTTTTAGGTGGACTGGGCAGGGGTCTCTAACCCTTGGGTGCACCCCCTCTGCTGGGGTCATGACCTCTGACTCTCACCTGGTTCTTCTGTTGTCCTCATGACCCTCCAGGGTGACCCCGAGAGGTCCTCCGTCCACTGGTTTAGTCTTCAAATGTCCGAAGCCAGGAGCCTGGAGCGCCATCGGGTCCTAACCACTAGGCCAAACGCTCACACCAAGAGTGTTTTTATTTTTATTTATTTATTTGACAGGCAGAGTGGACAGTGAGAGAGAGAGACAGAGAGAAAGGTCTTCCTTTTTCCGTTGGTTCACCCTCCAAGTGGCCACCATGGCCAGTGCGCTGCGCTGATCCCAGGAGCCAGGTGCTTCTCCTGGTCTCCCGTGCGGGTGCAGGGCCCAAGGACCTGGGCCATCCTCCACTGCACTCCTGGGCCACAGCAGAGAGCGGGACAGGAAGAGGAGCAACTGGACAGAATCCAGCGCCCCGACCAGGGTGAGAACCCGGTGTGCCGGCGCCGCAGGCGGAGGATTAGCCTAGTGAGCCGTGGCGCCAGCCAGGAGATTCTCTTTCAAATAATGAGAGAGAGAGCACTTCCATTGGCTGGCTCACAACTCAGATAGCTGCACCTGCCGGGGCTTGGCCAAGTGGAAGCAGAGCCTGGAGCTCCTTCTGGGTCTCCCACACAGGTGTGGGGGGCCAAGCACTTGGGCCATCCTCAGCTGCTTTCCCAGGCATGTTAGCAGGGAGCTGGACAGGAAGTGGAGCAGCTGGGACTCGAACCGGCGCCCACATGGGATGGCAGCATCGCAGGTGGGGTCTTATAACCGCCTGCACCAGAACACTGGCCCTGTGTGTGGTTTCTCTGTAGCAACTTTTCCTGGCAGCCCCAGGAAATGAACCTCCCCCATCCTCGCCTTGAGGGTACCCCCCACTCCCCCTCACTCCTCCCCATGTGGAGTCTCACCTGCTGGCCGGGGTCCACAGGGGTCCACAGGGCTCTGTCCGTCCCACTGAGAGCCCTGCCTGGAAGAGGGACCACCAAGCCAGGGCTGGGAGACCCCCAGCCCCCACTCCCAGAGTCTGGCAGTTCCCCTGCTTCACAGAGCTTGGTGGTCCTGTCGGGGGGCCCTGGGACAGGAGGTTTCACCCCCCAGCGCAGCAGGGGCGAGGTCCAGGCACCTGCCCCCGGAGGGCCCCATTTTCCCAGAGGGTGCTGAGCTTGGGTGGTAAGTACCAGGGGGGGGCCCTTGTGCACCCTGCCCTGTCCATCACTTCAAGGCTCATCCCAGACACCCTGGGCCCCCCACAGGGTTCTGGGGAGGGGGCCCTGCCCCTACCAAGGAAGGCACAAGGGCTTAGACACTGAACCTACCCTGTGTGGGTCAGGGGCTTCCTCCTCATCCCCCCATGTGGAAAACCGGCCAGGCCTCCGTCAGTGCAGGCGGGGAGGGGCTGGGCCATGTTCTCAGTTGTCCTGTGCAAAGCTGCAGGTGAGCACTGGGCATGAATAAAATCAGGACCTGATGCAGGTATGATGTCACGACCACTCCGTTTATTGAGGGCTCCTGAGTCGCTCTGCTGGGGTTTCTCCTAGCTGCACAGGAAGTGGGGTGCAGGCTGGAGGGGCCCTCGGAGCTGTCCAGGACACTGCCATCCCTCAGGGCATGATGGGGGTGGGGTTAGTGCCCAGGCCCTGTCCCAGCTGCAGAGTTGAGGTCTGGGGGGTGTGACATCACACTCAGGCACTGGGGTCAGGGGCTGGTCTGGGGAGAGGTGTGTGACATCAGTTCCCTGGGGAGGGGCTTCCCTCCCAGGCCCTATCGCGGCCCTCACAGAGCAGCCCATATCTCAGGGGGAAGGAGGGGGCTGGGGACAGCCAGGATGTGGGAATCTGCATGTGCCCGTCAGGGGTCACAGCCACCGTGGGATGGGGCAGTTGAGGTCCTGGAGGCCAGGGCTCGGCCTGCGGGCGGCGTGGCGAGGGTCCGGCAGACGGACGGGTTACCAGACAGTATTAGACGGCAGGACCCAGATCTAACCGTGTCTGGTAAGACGCCCGTCGACAGGCAGTGTGGCAGAGCAGGCGGCCCTGGTGCTCGTGCTGTGGAGGGAAGGTTGGCAGCTCCCAGGCTCCCAGACCCCCTGCCGGGCTCGGGCCCCAGGCTGCTGCCGGCCCAGGGATGGGTGCAAGTGCAGCTGGGAGAAGTTGCTACCTGCCCTTGCTCTCGGTTGGGTTAATGAGTAACCCCTCCCCCCAGGAGAGGCCAGCTGGGGCCTGGTGCAGGGTGGGGTTCCCAGGCCCTGCCTCCGGCCTCAGATCAAAAGGTGGGAAGCCATGGGTAACCCTGGCCTCTGGGCTTTGGCCACATTTCCCGACCCCGCAGCCCCAGGGAGGGAATGGAGACTCCTTGTCCTCAGGCTTGGAAGCCCACCCCGCCAGCCCCCGCAGGCCAGGGTCCCTGGTGGAGGGGCCCCACCTAGCAGGGAAGCCACAGATGGAGGTGTGAGGGGGCTGCACCCTGGTACCAGGCAGTCCCACCACCCACCTGGGGAGGGGCCCTGCCGCCCCCACCCATCCCAGTGTCTTGGAGCTTGGATGGCGCCGACGAGCATGGGACAGCGGTGAGCATCGTTACCAGACAGTGTTAGAGCCATGCCGAGAATCCAGCACTGTCCAGTAAGATGCCCACAGAGGCCCGAGGGCAGGCCGGGCAGCCGCGGAGACCCCAAGGCCAGCCATCCTGCTTGCTCTGGAGTAGGGAGACCTTGGGCCACCGCCACGGCAGGTGGGTGGCAGGAAGCCAAGGGGGCTGTTGGGGACAACTGGCCACCCGGAGGCTGGGCCGGGTGAGGCAGCTCCCGGCGAAGCCATCTGGGCCAGGAAGCTGCAGGCTGGGCCTTCCCCCGCCAGGTGTGGCAGCTGTACCCGCCCAGGGTGCTGTGGGCAGGGCCAGACACCCCAGTGCCGCTCAGCAACCCTTGCATTCTGGGGGTGCCTGGGTGGGGGAAGGGTGCCTCTGCCAGGGCCCTCGCAGGATGGGGGGAGGGGCGTGGGGGGAGGGGTGCCTCTGCCGGGGGCCCTGGCAGGATGGGGGGGGCGGCCCCTTTGCTGCGTGCTGGGCCCCGCCGCCATCATTACCAGGCAGTATTAGAGACCAGTCACCATCCAATGCTGCCCAGTAAGATGGCCCACGGCCACCCGAGGGGTCTGGGGCCGCCCACTGGGGGTCAAGGAGGGTGGGGCCCTGAGGGGGAGGAGCTACTGGAGGTGGGGGCAGGGCCACAACAGGGCATAGCCAAATGGAGGGTGGACTTGAACCAGGGTTTCCTGGGCCCTGTGAAAGTCCCAGGAGGTGGGGGACCACAGCTGGGCCCCAGTGCTTGGGGCTAGGACCGACACCCAAGGTGGCCTGAGGGAGAGGAACCAGAGCCTCCTCCCAGGCCTGGACATCAGGCCCAGCCCCTGGAAGTCCCTGGTGTGCGTCCGTTCTTGGGTCTGAGGCTGCAGGGGCCACAGCTGTGGGTGCCCCGATGGCCAGCTCCCTGCCCAGCCCTCGCCTGGCCCTCAACAGCCCAGGAGGGGTTAGAGATTGGGAGCAGAGTGGTGAGGCCTGTGCCCCTCCTCCCACTGACTCCTGGCCAGAGCTACAGGTCTGAAGGTGGGCGGGGGACAGAAGGGGCGGCCCTATGCCTGTACCTGGCCCTTGCTGTGGGTGGTCACAGCCTGAAACACAGCTCCCAGGCGCCTGCTCAGAGCCCAGAGGGCCCAGCCTGTGGCATCCCCATCTTCTCTGTCCCCCACCAGGCGTGCCCTCAGTTTTCTGGCACCTTCCACCCACAGAGGCTGCAGGGAGGGGCTCTGGGCCCGGCCATCTGCCCCCATCCCGGCCTGCCCCCGTGCTCACAGGACCCAGCAGCTGAGGGACTCTGTTGAGGCTCAGGGGTCCGGCCCACTGCCCGACATCCTGCCCAGCGCTCTCATGGGTACAGGGTCTGTCCCCACCCCCACCCCCAAAATCAGAGCCTCAACCTCGCTGTCTGTGAGCTACAGGCACCAGGCACGGGTCTCAAGCCCCAGTCTTGGCTGCCAGGCTGGGAGGGGCTTGGATGCCTCCCCTCACAGCCCAGTGACACAGCCCCAGCCATGGGGACACAGGCCACACTCATTCCTGTGGCACGGCTCTGGAGCACACCTGCTGTCTGCAGTGCCCTTGACCACACAGGAACACTGAGGGCCCAGACTGGCCTGGCCTGACATGGGCCAGAGGACCGGACACCAGCGTCCACTGCCTAGCAGGCTCAACCGCAACTCTGCTTACCTGGGAGCCTCGAGCTGCGTGGCTGGGCCTGGGACAGGCAGAGGACAAGTTCAAGGACAGAGCTCGGAGCCTGCAGGGGGCGGACATGGCTCCAGCTTTGCTTGGCACAGGGGTGCGGGCTGACAAGAGGGAAGAGAATATGGCCGAGCCTTTCGGTGGCCGCTGGCCAGGAAGTAGAGAGCCATGCCGAGGCAGCGCCTCCTGCGCCCCTCTCAGAGCCCGCCCTACGGCCTGGTTAATCATAGGGGCTGTGGCCAGGCCCGGTGCAGGAACATCCAGGGAGGAGCCCCCCAGCCACAGAGCCAGCGCTCCCGGGGGCCCTGGTGCCCCTGGGGTGCGGGGGCACAGCCAGGGCAGGAGTGCGTCCTCCGTGTGAGACTCACTTGCAGTTAACTTGCCCCAGTCTTAATGGTGAGCCCACCAAGCCCTGACACCCTCCCCCAACCCCGTAGGGTGGCAGTGAAGGGGGAGGCCCTGTCTGCGCCCGGCTGACTCCTAGAGCGGTATGGCTATGTGGCCAAGCCACCATTCCTCCCTCACCGTGGGGGACAGGCGTCAACCATGTCCCTCCCTGGCCACCTGGACACGGCTCCTCCTGGGGCTGTGTGCTGTCGTCCCAAACACGCACAAGACGCCCACAGACGCCGTCTCTGCAGATCACCAGGCTTTGTCCAAGCTTGGCGGCCGCAGAACTCGCTGTGCCGGACATCGCCCTGGGAGACCCCCTGAGGGCCAGCGGGAGCACAGAGCGCAGCGAGCTAGACTGCCTGGCAGAGTGGCCGCACCCCCGCGCCGGGGCACAGGGAGCCGCCCCCACCAGATGGTGCTGCCCGAGCTGCCCTGAGCAGGGGCCACGTCCAGGCCGTCACCACCAGCACGGCCCGGCCTACTGCTGCCCAGACGGCGGATGGAAGCCTCCCCAGGAAACCCAGCCAGAAGCCCCACACCCACCTCCAGGCCACCGCCCCTGGGTCAGGGGACGCAGTACCTCAGATGTCAGTGGCTGCTGTGGGAAAGAACCTTCTAGAAGGTGCTGTCGCCAGGGACGGTGGGGGACCATCCACTCCCTTGGGGTCTGCCCTCCACCCGAGGCTGCAGCCCACATCCACCTGGCCCCCAGTACGCGGCCTGTGGGGCCAGGCAGCTCCCACGTCCGGCCAAGATGGCTGCACACCGGGAACCCAGCAATGTCCCAGCCCTGGGGTCCCACCCGGCCCTCAGGAGCCAAGGGCCTGCCTCACTCTGTCTGCCGATGCGGAAGCCTCCCCACATGCCGGCTGGGGTGCCGAGGCCCATCTGTCACCGTCGCCCCGTCCTCCGTGGCAGCCATGGTGGGGCTGGCACAGCCGGGGCCTCCCGCCCGCCCGCCCTTACCTGCCCAGACTGGTTCCGGCAGCCGAGAAGCAGAGCTGGAGGTCACTCCCGCCCCCGGCCGTGGCCAGCTCCGTCCCTGCACGGGGCAGGGCGCGAGCCACGCTTGGGTCTCAGCAAAGCCGGTGGGCCTGCGGCCAGCCTTCCCCAGCTGCAGACAGGTACAGAAGCCTAGGCGGAGCTCGCCACCGGGACAAAAGCAAGCGGGAAGCTTCTCGGCCCCTGAACAATGGGAGGGGTGGGCGGGCGCTGCCAGGGAAGAGGGGCGAGGCCCCCGCAGGCCTTACAAGGGGCCCCTCGGCCCGCCCCGCACAGGTGCCTGCTCCCGGGCGGCCAATCTCTGCTCTCAGCCGCCGACAGGTGTGTCCCCCGGGCTCCCATAGGCCGGGAGGGAGGCCGCTCGGGTGACGCAGGCCCCACACATCCCTCCCCCCCGCCTCTGCCGTGGCCCAGCAAGGCTGAACAAAAACCTGAGCACCACAGGTGCCTCTGAGGCTGCTTCAGATGGGGCTGGGGGCCGGCCCCGCCCCTGGCTGCCATGGACAGGCAGCCAGGTGGCTCGGTCAGGTCTGTGCCCGCCCCAGCAGCTGTGCCCCGCGCCACCCCCCCCCAGGCGACCCCGGGATTGACTGATCGCAGACCCACGGCTGCTGGTGGGTCGCCCTCACGTAGCTCTGGGGTCTCCTGTGAGACCCCTGTGCTGGACTGGGGGCTCATGGGGCGGAAGCCTGGTGGGCAGGCCCCACTGAAGCTTCCAGAGGCTTCTGTGTGCCTCCAGCAGGGAGCTGTTTGTTTCTGGGGCCCCCGGAGGGCACCTAACCTAACGAACCTCAGGGGCCCCAGCAATTAGCCTTGAGTTTTCCATAACGAGCGGCTGTGCCCTGTCCCCCAGGCCCTCGGGGGCTGTGCCAGGCTCACTCCAGGGCTGACAGGGCTTCAGGACGACCTCCCACCCCAGAGCACTGAGCTGGGGCGGGGGCATCTTGGCCTGGACCTTCCTCCCTCACCCCAGAGAGCACAGCCTGGGGCTTTGGCGACCTCTGACCCTCTGCCTGGCCCCCACCCCCACAGGCTGTGGAGGACATGCCGCCCCTCACCGCTGCCAGGACCCCACCCACCCTGGGGTGGATTCCAGGCCCAAGCACCTGCACCCCCTGTCCAGGCCTCACTACTGAAAGCCCTCCACTGGGCTGCGGGGGCTGTGCGGGCCCAGTGCAGCAGACGGCCAGAGCAGGGTCAGCCGCCTGTCGTGGGGCTGGGCCGGACATGCTCACTTCAGAGAGCAAGACGCTGGCCTGGCTGACTGCCTGCTCCCGGCCCAGCAATGGCTGCCCCAGCCCTCCCTACAGTGGGCATGGAAGAGCCAGCCGGGGAGGGGGCCTGACCGCTGAGCAGGGGCACTTCTGCAGGACTCACAGGACAGCCCTGGCCCTGTGGCCGCCTCTCCTGAGCTGGACTTCGAAGGCCACACCTGGTGAGATGGGACCTCCTAGCCAGCCTGGGTCACGGCCACCTGACGGCAGCTCCCTACCGGGTCCTGCCAATGGCCAGCTCTGAGGCTTTGAAGCAAGGGAGGTCGCTGTGGCCAGCACAGGTCTGTCTTGGGGCAGGCCTCAGCCCTGGGCAAGTCCCATGCCAGCATCCCCACGGGTCAGGACATGAGTGCAGGCTCCGGTCAGGCAGGTGGCACCAGATGGAGGCTGTGGCCGGCCACCTGCTGGGTGTGCCATCGCCATGGTAGCTAGAGGGGGAGGTGGCCAGGGGGGCCTGGCTGCTCCACCTCGAGGCCTGACCTGGCCATGGTGGCCAAAGCCCTGCACACTGGGGCCCTCAGCACAGCTGGTGTGGGGGACCCGGCCCCTGGCCCCCCACCCCAGGCCCCAGCCAGTCCAAGACCTTTGGGTGCGGTGGGCAGGACAAAAGGCCTTTATCCTCTAGTGCCCAGACCACTTTCTGCATGGCTGCCAGCTGCAGCCGCCAGGGCTGGGCACCGCAGGACCCAGGGCTGGGCTGGGGGTCCCACGTGCTAGAGTCACTGCTGGGAGGGGCTCGGGTTCTCAGGACAGGGCTGCACAGGTCCCTCTGTCCCGGCCTGTGCAGCCCCCACACCTGTGACTCGGGCTGCTGGCCGCCGTGCCAGGGAAGGCGTGGGTGGCCCCGGGCACGGTTTGCCTAGGACCAAGTGCACCTGACCTGCTGCACGCCCCAGGCCACACTCAGCCTGGACCTCTGCTCTTACCATCCTGTCCCTGGGCCTCTGAGGTGGGCAAGGGCCTGGGGGCCGCTTGCCCCTTTGCCTGCTGGTCAGCCCGGCCTGGGCCATGGCATCCCAAGGGCAGCAGAGCCTGACCCCAGAGTTTGGGATCAAAGCAGGAGTGCAGGTTCTGCTCTGGGCACCGTGCCCTGAGTGCTCACTCTGAGTGGCCGAGGCCCCTCCCCGCCCGTGGCAGGACCCAGGGGCAGGTGCTTCGCGCCGCGGTGGGTGCTGCACAGGGCAGGAGGCCCCTCCTCACTCCTTTCCAGGCCCAGGCCACTGTTGGCTGCCACCAGCCCAGGGCAGGAAGTCGCCCTGTTCTGGGGACACTGCACATCCTGCTGGGCTGGCCTGGGGTCTGGCCGTCAGGGCCACTGAGCTCTGGGCCTTAGCCCTGAAGTCTGAGAACCGATGGGCGGCCTGCTGGGCACTAGACTGTGAGCTCAGGGGCCAGCCTGCATGTGCGTGCATGGGCGTGTCTATAGGGGCCCTCCCACAACACCTGCAGACCTCAAAGGCTTCCACCCATAAATGAGGGTGCAGCACGAGTGAACCTGCTGTGGGCCCTCGTGCCCCTGGGTCCTCCAGGAAGCCTCAAGTCGGGACCTGGGTCGTGTCCCAAGTGCCCAGTGGGAGAAAACCAAGTTGGGACAGCACCTTCTCCCCGGACACCAAACCTACGGGCAGGTGTCCAGGTGCAGAGCTGGACACAGTGTGGGATTCCTGCGCTGGGAAGACGTGGACATCATTCGCTCGAGCCAGGGCAAGAGCAGACATCGGAGAGCCCAGCAGGGGCTCAGATCCACACCCGAGCCGGCCGGCGCCCTGTGGAGGAGCAGAGAAGGAGACCATACAGCCATAAAGTGACCTAGTGGATCGAGAACCAATGACGTGCGGTGCGGCAAAGGGCTGAAGAGAGAAGTTGGGAACCGGAAGACACTTGGAATAAATTACTCAGAACAGAAGTTAGAGATTAAAGAGAAACCAAAGGCCCGTGTGAGGACCCCGGGCAAAGCCAGGTGTGACGACGACAGGCACCGGCGGGAGGGTGCTGGCAGCAGGGGCTGAGGGGCGATTTTCCAGAACTACGAACCCTGGCTCAGGCTCAGAAACCCCGGGGTCTCGAGCAGGACCAGTAAACCAAATCCACGCCCGAGGACCAGGTGCTGAAGGCTGTTAGGCTGAGCAGGGCAGGTCCCCTGCCAGGGGCCAGCAAGATGACGGTGGACGCCTCCCAGGGACAGCGGCTCCACAGCCACCGTCAGAGGGAGGACATCCACCTACTGGTTAGGACCCTGTGTTCAGTGCCTGGGCTCAAGTCCAGTTCCTGCTTCCTGCTGATGCACCCTGGGAGGCAGTGGGCGATGGCTCAGGTACCTGCGCCACCCACGCAGGAGACCCAGACGGAGGCCTGGCCCAGCCCCGGCCATTGCAGTCATTTGGGGAGTGAATCCACAGATGAAAGATTCTCTCTGTCTCTCTCACTCTCTGTCCCTCCCTCCCTCTTTGTCTCTCTGCCTTTCAAATAAATAAATAAATCTTAAAAAACAAAACAAACAAACAAAAACACAGTGGGGCTGGCCCTGGGAACAGGAGGATGCAATGACCACATGCATGTCTGCCTTGAGCCACAGCCATGACCCTGGCCTGGGGCCTGCTCTCTCAGGCGGGGGCAGGGCCTTGACCAGCAGTCCAGGAAGAAACACAAAGCAGCCGGGGTGGGCGGGGCTTCTTGCAGGTGCCGGGGACCAGGTAGGGCCTGGCTGTGCGTGCGAGCGGGCATAAAGCCCAGGAGCCTGTGGTCACGCACCTGCCCAGGGAGAAAGGAACTAGGCCCCGCCCAGCCCAGCTGGCCCTGGCGCTTGAGGCCCTGTGAGCTTCAGCCCCAAACCCAGCGGCCACTTGGAGCTCCATGGCCTGGCCCAGGCCAGTGTCCCTGCTGCACCCGGCCTCTCACCCCTGTCCAGTGGGGTCTGCAGCCACCCCTGGACTCCAACCCCACTGTGCTCCACCCACTCTGCCCCAGGCCTCTCTGAAGCATTAAGTGGGAGGGAATGAGGCCTGCTGGGCAGGCAGCGCCCCTCCCCTACCTACGGGGCCCCTCCAGACCCTGGGCAAGGCTGGGCTACGGGCCGGGCAGCGTGGCCTCTGTGCCTCCTCCACATCCCTCTTCCCCATTCTGAGGCCACTGCCCTGAACCCTGTGGGCGCGTCCAGCCCCATTGGGCACCCAGCCCATGGAAGGCTCAGTCCCGCCCAGGTCTACAGGAGTGAGGCCCAGATTTGCCTCCCAAAGCAGCAGCTACCACATCAGCATGCAGCCTGAGGGGGAGGGGGAGAGGGCAAGGGGGAGGGAGCCACCGGTCAGAGGTGGGTGGACGATGAAGTGTCCTCCCCAGAGAGCAGCTGTCTTGGGGCAGCCGTGTGCCCTGCACCCTGGCCCTTGCCTGGCTCCCAGTGGCCTCTGAACCCTGACCAGCCTGGGTCAGGCCTAAGGGACTTGCTCCCTGCAGTCAAGACCCTTGGCCTCCACAGCCCCCGCCCCAGCCCTGTTGAGGGCACGCAGCCCCTCTTCCGGAAGGTTCTCCCATAGGGCATAGGCATCCTGAGGTGGACACAGATGCACCTGACCTTGTGGAAATGGGGAAGGAAGGGGGGGGGAGCACAGGCACAGCATGAGGCCAGGGCCAAGGCCAGGGAGGAGGTCAGCTGGGGTCAGCAGAGCTGAGAGCCAACAGATCCCTCCCAGGGTCCCCCCACTCCCTTCCTTGTCCCCACCCCTGCCTCCCAGGCCCCTTCTGGCCCTGCGCATGGGGGTCATCTTGGCCCCTGGCTCCCGCAGTAGCATCCTAACCCCTCAGCCGCCCCACCTCTACCCAGTGTCCCTGAGTGTCCCCGCCCTTTCTCTGTGTCTGGTTTTGCTAAACCCTGGGGAGGGCTGTTCCTGCCCTGCCCTCGGCTGAGGTCCCAGTGAACTCCTGCTGGCCTGACCTCCAGGTTGGGATGGGGAGCCCTAGCCAGGTACCCCGCCCCGCACCCAGCTCTGAGCAAAGCCAGGGCCAGGTCCTCAGGTTCTGTGAGATTGTGTCCCAGCTGGCCCAGGCTAAGACCCCACCCACAAATCAGCTGGGAGACCCCACATGGGGGCTGAAGCCCAGGCCTGCCCAGCAATGACCAGGGGCTTGGCCTTGACCCCAGATGGGGGCTGAGGCCCAGGCCTGTCTACAGCTGGAGAGGCCCCAGGACGGGCAAGTTCACTGGGCAGGGTCAGTGGCTAGAGGGCTTGATGATGGTGATGATGTCAGTGGCTTCTGGAGGTAGGCAGGGTGGCTGCCCAGTCTGGTCAGGGCGGTGAACACCACCCTAAAGCAGCTGAGTTTCCATTGTGTGACTTTTCTTCCACACAAAAAGACAAAGCCCCTGGTAAAGTATACCCTGCGCCCCGCCCAGCCCCAGACCAAGGTCCAGGTGCTGCCATGGCCCCTGCGGCCCGCCCGGCTGGGAGAGCAGGGCTGTGCTCGGCAGGGGATACTTGCTGTGCCTGTCCCCGAGGCCCAGTGGCTCTGTGACACTCTCCTGCCTCCCGGGACCCGTCACTCAGGATGGGAAGGCGGAGCATCCGGGGCTCCCAGCTGTCTGGACAGCTGGAGGCCTGGAGGGCTGAGGGGGCCCCAGGGGCTGGCTGCCTAGCGCTGCAGGTGGCAGAGCCTACTCCCTGCCGTGGCAACGGCCCAGCAGTCACACCCGCTCCCTGGCACCTGGGTTGCATCAGACTTGGGCCCTGGGGGCTCCAGGAGCCGCACCTGGGCCTGCGGCGGCCCCAGCACCCAGGGCCCTGAGCAGCAGTTGCACCTGAGCAGGTGGGCCAGGCCACACCAGGGCGGGTCCTGGAGCAGTTCTCCTCCCAGAGTCCACGGCAGGGCCAGCGGGCCGCAGCCCCTGGCCTTCCTGACCCTTGCCCAGCCTCCACCTGCTTAGGCCACCCCTGCCTCCCACAGGCACAGGCGCTGCCCCCAGCACACACACAGCCTCGGGACCCTGGCCTCCACTTAGGGCAGTTGCTCCAGCCCAGGGGCTTGCTAGGGGGCCCCCGCCCAAGCCCCTCAGGCTCCACCCACTCCGTTGCCTCCGAGGTGGCCCCACAGGTACTCATGACCCCCACACCCCCAGGCCCGGCCACAGTCACTAGTGGGCCACCCTGTCGATGCAGGTCCTGGCCCGTTCTCCAGCAGGGAGAGGTGGCAGAGCCCACAGTGGTCACTGTGGATCCCCAGGGGGCCGCCAGTGGTGATGGACATCTGTCCCACGTACTCAGGGGGTGGGGGCTCAGCTGCATGGGGGACGCAGTGGCCCTAGCCCCCCAGTGTCCGTGTCTTGCAGAGCGGCGTCCATCCACAGAGTCACCACAGCCCAAGGCCGCCGTCCCCTCCCTGCCCTGGCTGGACGCAGCCCCCTTAGATCTGGGTCTTGAATCCTTGAGGGCACGGGGCCCCCAGGGAGTCAGCCAGGGTCGGGATCTCAGTGCACCCTCGTGGGGGGTTAGGCAGAGTTCGGGGCTCCTGGCTTCAGCCTGGCCCAGTCCGGCCATGGTCAGAGTTTTGGGAGTCACCAGGGGATGGCAGCTCCATCTCCATCTCTCCAACACAAATGTTTTTCTTCAGATGCAGACACAGAGTCGGGTGGCCTGGCAGAGAGGGAGGCCCAGGCTGGGCGGAGCGGCACGAGGGGCTCAGAGACAGAGTGGCCAATCCCAGAGGGGAGGGTTTCCATGGAAACCCACCCAAAGGAAAAGTGGGATCCTGTGCCAGGAAGGAGGCCAGGAAGGGGCAGCCGTCCACAGCCCAGCCTCAGGGTCGCGGCTCAGCCTGTCCCCCTCCTAGGCGCAGCACTGTACCTGCCAGTGTGGGGGTGCCCACGTGTCCAGCCCAGGCTGCCAGCCTCGCTTGCTTCCGTCCGTGCCCAGAGATGGCCCCTGGCAGCCTGCGTGGTGGTGGGGGGCTCGCAGCCTCCCTCCTCTGCCCGTCTTTCTGTGACAAACCCCGAAGCAGGCAGCAGAGGGCACCCCCAGGACGGCAGCAGGCACCAGGGAGGGCTCGGGTCTGTGTCAGCCTCTCACTGAGTGGCAGCCAGTCAAGAAGTCTGACTTCCCCAGGAGACTCGGGGTCCCGGCCCTCTGAGACCCCCCGCTGGGAAGCAGCCGTCCCCACTCAGCCCTGACTACAGCCCAAGGCACGCGGCTGGACATTTGGGTTCTGCGATGCAGAGCCGACCCTTGGGCACCAAGACCACAGCCTGGATGGTGAAGTCAGGGACACTGAGGCTCATGGATCAAGTACAGCCTCAGCCGCACTGGACCTCTCAGAAACAAAGGCCTGGGGCCTGGGGAGGGGGACACAGGGTCATGAGGGCCTGGGACAGGGAGACGGGGGTCATGGGGGCCTGGGGACTGGGGACACAGGGTCATGGGGGCCTGGGGACTTGGGGGCTTGGGGACATAGGGCCTGGTCCTGGGAACCAGCCCTGTGGCCCTGCCAGAAAGAGTTGCAAGCGACCGGCATGCTGGAAGGACTCGGGAGAGGATGCTCATGTCCAGATTCACACTTAGCTTTCCAGAAAGTTGGTCCCAGATCAGGAAAGCCAGGCCTGGCCCTCGGGGGCCGTCCTGCAGCTTTAGGCCCTGACCGCCTGTGGCTGGTGGCTCTGTCCCCTCTTCCTTCCATTCCGCTGCCCACAGGGAAGACAGGTTGGGTGGGGGAGGGGGCTTCCTGGAGGAATAGACCTGGGAGGACCAAGGTTTCCAGTCCTGCCCTGAGCCTCGAGAGGGGTCAGCAGCAGGTCAGCCCCCGCCAGGCCTCCCCCAGGAACGCTCAGGCCTATGGCTGAGCCTCTGCCTCGCCACTTCCCGGGGCCCCGCAGATTTGTGCCAGGAGAGGGGAGGCAGGAAGCCCTCGGAGGTGAACACGCCCGAGACGGACCACGGGCACTGAGGGGCAGGGGAGACAGGCTCCAGGTGCACACACTTGTGATACACGCGTGTGAGTGTGTGTGACTGCATGTGTGACACATGCAGGAGCCCAGAGGAAGAGGCTGGGCAGAACCAGCACAGGGCCCTGGGGGTCCGAGGAGGGGTCCTGGGTGGGGGGCTGGCGCCCGAGAAGATGGTGCCACCTCCCCTGGGAGCCCCTCCCTGCTGGGCTGGACGACACCCACTGCGCTGGTCCCTGGGGGGGGGGAGTGTGCACCCTCCCTGGGGTCCCGTGGTCCCTAGGCTGTGGCTCAGCCGGACACCGTCTCCCCAGACTCCCCAGGCAGATGGCCCTCAGCCGCCTGCAGCCCTGTTTGGGGCTACTGCCCGGGCCCTGGGGGGTAAGAGAAGGTGGGGGATGGAGCCTGAAGATGCCCCTCAAGTCTGGAGGGCAGTCCTCATCACCACCTCAGGCTGGAAGGGGTGGCGCTCCCGGGGTGAGGCGGTGGGGGGGGGTGGCACCGCCTTTGTCTCCCTGCACCTGTCCGGGCTCAGGTTTCCTGCAAAGCTGCCCCAGGAGGCCCCAGGGTTTCCTTTTGCTCTGAGCCCAGGAAGAGCAGGGGGCTTGGCGGCAAGGGAAAGGGGATCTGACCGATCCCTCCCCAGCCACAACCCCGTCCTGCCCACTCCAGCCGGGCTGTGGGCCCCACCCCTTGACCCGCCTGCAGACCCTGGGCGGCCAGGGAAGGGTTAAACTGAGGCCGACCCCACCTTTGTTTGCCTGAGTCTGCACCTTCGCCCCATTAACCCGGATGTGTAGGGCAGAAGCCTCACTGGGGACCGCGCCCCCACCCACCACAGCCCTGCCTCACCTGAGGCCCTGACTCAGCCCTGCGCTGCAGGATGGGACAAACCCTGAGCTTGTGGACTGCACTGAGACCCTGATCCTGCCCGAGACAAGGAGGCCGCGGCCTAACTCTGTCAGCTCAGCCTGAACCCCGACTGGGTCCCTCAGCACCCCCAGGGCAAGGAGGGCCTGACCCCGTCCAGCACACACACACACTACACACACTACACACATACACTGCACACATGCTACACACATGGACACTACACACAGAGACACTACACACACAAGGACAGTACACACATCACACGGACACTACACACACACACACACCCCAACCCAGCCGCCTAGCTCTGCCCAGAACCCTGCAGAGGCCCCCTGGATGGCCCGAGTGCTGCCCCTCCCCCACCTGTCATACACAACTCTCTGACCTGGTTTTGGCCCCTGGACACAGGGACCTGTGTCTGTCTGTCTGTCTTTTTTTTTTTTTTTTTGGACAGGCAGAGTGGACAGTGAGAGACACAGAGAGAGAAAGGTCTTCCTTTTCCATTGGTTCACCCTCCAATGGCTGCTGTGGCCGGCCCGCCGCGCTGATCCGAAGCCAGGAGCCAGGTGCTTCTCCTGGTCTCCCCTGAGGTACAAGGCCCAAGGACATGGGCCATCCTCCACTGCACTCCCAGGCTACAGTAGAGAGCTGGACTGGAAGAGGAGCAACCGGGACAGAATCCAGCATCCCGACCGGGACTAGAACCCGGTGTGCCGGCGCCACAGGTGGAGGATTAGCCTATTGAACCGCAGCACTGGCCATCTTTCTAAGATATGTTTATTTATTTGAAAGGCAGAGCAACAGAGAGAGAGTAGACAGAGAGAGAGAGAGAGAGAGAGAGAGAGAGAGAAAGAGAATCTCCAGTTCACTCCCCAAATGGCCACAACATCCAGGCTGGGCCAGGATGAAGCCAGGAGCCAGGAGCTCCCTTCGGGTCGCCCACGTGGGTGCAGGGGCCCCCGCAGGGGCCTCCGCTGACTTCCTGGGCCACAGCAGGGAGCTGGATGGGAGCGGGAGAGTGAGACTGGAACCAGCTTTCCCGCTGCGCCCCAGAGACCCGGTTCTGATCCGAGAGGAAACCCTCACTCCTAGAAGCTAGAGCAGGGGCTGCAGACGAGCGGGGTCAATGTGGACACTGGCTCAGGCTGGGGATCCTCACTTCCTGCCATGGCCACAGGCAGAGGCAAAAAGTCGGCCATGCCCATCTCTGCTCAGCTCTGTGGCTTGCATGCAGCCTGGGAGGGGCCAGCAGGGAGGGGCCTGCGGCAGCTGTCACAGACCAGGCCACAGGTGTCTCTGCCTGGAAGATGCTGGGCAGACCCTGGGGCCGGTCAGCATCTTCCCAGGACGTCTGTGGACCACGAGGGGCTGGCGGAGGTGCCACCTGCACAGGGGCTGTGGCCCAGGGCCCCTGTGCCTTGACCACACCGGAGGACCACATCCTGGGGGACAGCGGGGAGAAGTGGGCAGCAGAGCCGTGAGGGGTCCATTGGCGGGATCTGTTCTGATTGGTGCAGAGTGGAGGGGGTGGGGCAGCGGGTGTGGTGGGCAGTGAGGGGACGATGGGAGCCATTGACACGAGCCCGGTGTCTCGGGGCCACATATTCTCACCCACAGTGGAGCAGTGCCCTTGCTCCAGAGGACAAGCCCAGGGCCTGCCTTGCAGGACCCTGGGCCCACACACCTCATGGGCAGACCTCGAGGTCACCTTGTGTGGCTACTGCTGGCCCTGAACAGCCATTGTGTGTGGGGACATGTTGGGAGAAGCAAGCTCTGGGCGGGGGCTGGGGGTCGCCATCTGTAGGGTCAGTCACACTGGGAGCAAGCCTCACCCCAGCCGGACCCCAGCGCTCGGTCCCTTCATTCTCCCTGCCTTTGTGCTCCCCCACCCTGGGCAACCCGGCCCCCAGCAGGCCCAGGGCCTTGGCCCCTTCCCCACACAGGTTCTCAGCCCTGAGAGGCCCCTCCCGTGCACACCCCACACTGCAGGGGGGCCTCAGCTCTGCGCTCAGGTCCCTGGGCCTGGCTCCCTGACTCTTCCCGTCCAGACTCCTCCTGTCTTCCCACAGGTTCTTGCCTTTCTCTGGATAATTTCAAAGCACACTCAGGTTGGGGCCGGTGCTGTGCCGTAGCAGGTAAAGCTACCGGCTGCCATGCTGGCATCCTGGGCACTGCTTCCACGTCTGATCCAGCTCCCTGCTAATGCACCTGGGAAAGCAGTGGAAGATGACGCAAGTGCTTGGGCCCCTGCACCCATGTGGGAGACCTGGAAGAAGCTCCTGGCTCCTGGCTTCAGCCTGGCCCAGCCCTGGCCGTTGCAGTCATTTAGGGAGTGAACCAGCAGGTGGAAGATCTGTCTCTTTCTCAAATAAATAAATACATACATAACTATTGTTTTTAGAAACCATCAGGCACTCCCGCAGTGGGTGTCTGGCCTAGTGGTTAGGACACCTGCCTTCCACGCTGCAGTGCGCGGGTTCGACTTCCAGCTCTGCTCCTGTGATGCAGACCCTAGGGGGCAGCAGTGACGGCTCAGGTCATGGTGGCCGAGGGCCCTGGGCATGGGGCTGGCACGCCTGCCACCTGCTGGGGGTGGGGTCGCTCAGGGTGGGGGTGCACAAAGGCAGAGAGCAAAGGGGCCTTTGCTGGGGGTGGGGGAGCTGTGAGCTGGGGGCCTTGCAGCCCTTGTGAGAGACCAGGATGGAGCTCCCGGGTCCCAGCTGCAGACCCGCCCAGTCCTGGTGGAACCTGGCCACTGCTGGCGCCTGGAGAGAGCGCAGCTGGGAGCTCTCTCTGCCTCTCTGAAATGGAACAAACCAAAGCTAGTTTTTGAGAGACTTTTGATAGTTTTTTAAAGTTATTTATATGAAAGTCAAAGCAACAGAGAAAGAGAGAGGGAGAGGGAGAGAGACTCCTCAAATGACCACAGCAGCCAAGTCTCAGCCAGGCCAAAGCCAGGAGCCAGGAATTCCATCCAGGCCTCCCAGGAGGGTCAGGCCTCACTTGGGTCAGCCTCAGCAGGGAGCTGGATCAGAATGCAGCAGCCGGGACCTGCACCAGTGCCCATGCGGGTGCTGGCACTGCAGCCAGAGGTTTAACTCATGGCGCACAGCACTGGGTCCTGCCCCCTAAATTAAAATAAATAAATAAATAAGTTGATGCTAACTTTACACATTCCTCATCTGCACTGAAAGATATTCTCCTCCATGGCCCTGGTGGACTCTGCTACGCTGTTTCAACTCTGATCCACAAACGTGCTGGGGAAGCTGGCTGTGTGAATGCGTCCTTAGCAGCCCACAAGCAGGAAAACGTTGAAAATAAAAACAGCTGCTGCTGATGCCTTCAACGTGGTAAGACAACCATGTGACCACAGGACACAATGAGAATTCTATGGCGGGGATTACTCAGAGAACAAGATGAACTCTCGACCGTCTGTGATAGCAGAAACCAGAGCCGAGCACACGGAGCAGAGAAGGGAGAGGCCAGCAGGACCCAGACCTGGAGCCAGGGGCAGCCGGCACAGGGCCACAGCTGGGGCAGGAGAGGCACAGGGCCACAGCCTGGGCAGTAGCTGGCACGGGGGTCACATAGCAGCCGGCACAGGGCCACAGCCGGGGCAGGAGAGGCACAGGGGGAGCGAGGCACTGGGGAGTCTGAGTGCGACTTGGGAATGAGCTCGGGAAACTGTGCAGGGAGAAGCCGGCAATGATTAACTCGGGGAAAACAGCAGTGGAGGGGCAGGGCTGCAGGCGCCGCTGGGAGAATCCGACCCCATTCCTGAACACGGAGGGAGAGCAGGCGCTGGACGCACAGTGCTCAGGCCACTGGGGGTGGCCGTGGCTGTGTCTGTCCAGCTGGACACACGCTGGACTCCAAGCGCAAGGCATACGGCTCCAACAGGGAACACACTGCTCACTGGGTCGGAACAGCTGAGACCCGGCTGAGGCCACCGTCCCCAGAGCCCTCTGCCAGGACAGACCTGGTCACCTGCCCACCACTGTTTCCCTCCCGTGCTGGCCAGCGTGGTCTCTGCACCCTGCCTGGCCACAGTTGGCCACACACCCTGGTAGCCTCCCTGTGTCTGAGGCCAAGTGCAGGCTGTGTCCTGCTGCTTCCATGGCCGTCCCGTGGCCACACACCGCGCAGCCGCAGCTCTACTGGCTCTCAGCAGTGACCTTACAATGGGGACGCCGCTAGAGCCGTGCAGGCCAACACCGCCGCCCAGCTGGGCCAGGATGGCCTGGGGCCTTCCCCATCTCCCCACAGGTCCAGGACCCCCGAGCTACCCCACGGATTCTGCACTGCGGCACCTGTAGCCCCAGGGACCCCAGGCCAGCCACGCCTCCCCGCCTTCCCAGTTGCTTTCAGAGGACCCCAGACCACAGGCAGGACAGACCCCCACCCCACTCAGCTTCCGGCCAGGCTGAGCCCTCCCCTCCACCTCACAGGCCGGGACCCCAGGCCCTCCCAGGAACACCGCAGACACCCCAGGGGCTGGGCCTCAGCCAGGCTGTTCCTGAGTGCTGAGTCCAGACGTCGAGGGTGGGGCGGGGGTCTCCGGCTATGCAGAGCCAACCAAAGACCCCAGACCGCCTGCCCCCGACGCCTCCCGCCATGGCCAAGCCGCACTCCTACCTGGGCCCAGCGGCTCCCCAGGGCGCCCACGCTGTCTCACTGCGGCCGGGCGGAACACCGTGGAAACCTTTGCCTGGTACAGCAGCAGTGGCTCCGCAGCCCAGGAATTCTGCATTGAATAATCTTTAACTTCTGCTCTGGGGGGAACCAGGGCTCCTGCAGGGGCGTCTACACAGGAATGCAGGGGCCTGGGGGTGAGAGGGAAGCCACCTGGGAGAAACCCAGGGTGGGTCTCAGCTTCCTCTGTGCCCTGGGCAGTGCTGGCTCCCCCCCCACGCCGTGCCCACCCTGTGATCCAGGCTCTGCCAGGCCAGGCACACTCACCCTGCACAGGTTGGCGGCTGCAGCACCCACTGACTCCAGGGCAAAGCCCCCCCCCCATGCACCTGGGTCAGGCTACCACTCTGGCGGGGCGGAGGGGGGGGGCTACAGCCTGGCCTCCCTCCCTGTTACTGTCACCTGACAACTCCGAGGTCACCAGAGCCTGGCTCCGCCAAAGGGGCCCTGGGGGGCATCGCTGCCCACCTGAGCCTGCTCCTGTGGCCCCTGCTCCGCCTCTCTAGGAGCAGCGTGGAGGGAAGGCAGGGCCAGAACCGGGGGCTCAGCTCCCTGCACGCCCTCCGCCCTGCTCACTTGGAGACATCTCCATGGATGCTGCTGGGCCCCGCTGACCCGGGCGGGGAACTGAGACCCCTAGGACCTGCCCCATCCGCCCCCTTGAAGTCGGGTCCAGCGTGGCTTGGCGGCCAGGAGCCCTGGTGCCTCTCACCCCACCCCGGCGTCCCTGACCCAGCTCCCCTTGGGCACTGGGGACACGCGGCTTCGGCCTCTCCCGGTCACCCAACGTTGGCTTCAGGGTGGTCCCGGCCCACCCGCGCGATCCCGGCTCTGGTGAGGCCTCCAGGTGGAGGGGCTCCCCCAAGAAAAGGCGCCGCTTCTCCCCCCCACCCGGAGCCTAGGGTCACAGCGCCGCCGGCCCTCATGAACCCCCCCGGATCCCCGCCCAGCCCCACTGGGCCCACAGGCTGCTCTTGCACCACACAACCAGACCCTCAGAGAGCAGCTCTCTCCATGCCCGCTGAGGGGCACCCCGTTTTATTTTGCCCACATTAGGAGCCCTCGTCCCCAGCGTCAACGGGCTAAGTGGCCCCCCCGCGTCCCCACTGCGCGTGCGCAAAGCCTGCGCTCGGCCGGGGCTGCCGTTATCCCGACTGCGCGTGCGCAACGTTTGTGACGCCTTGGTCCGCAGTGCGCGTGCGCAATGTGGGATCGGCCATGTTGGCCGTCGTTCCCCACTGCGCCTGCGCAAAGCCTAGGGTTGGCCAAATCCGCTGTCGTCCGCACTGCGCGTGCTCAAGGTCTTGGGGCACCCGTTGTCCGCTGCGCGCGTGTGCAGTGTGTGTGTGTGTGGGGGGGGGGGAGATGGGGTCCCTTCTCTCCTCTGCAGTTTTCCTGGTTATTCGTGCTTTGCCTCTCGCAGCCTCTGCGACTAGTGCGCCAGGGTCCCGAAACCCCTGCGGCGGGCGCGGTGCGGGACCTGCGGGTTTAAACATTTCTGCATTCATTTCATTAACTCTACGAGCAGCGCAGTTGGGGAGAGAGAGCGAGACACCCCCCCATCCCACAGCGGTCGGGGCCTAGCCGGGGACTCCACCCGGGCCTCTGTCCTCGCGCATAGTGGGGCGGGAGTGCAGGTGACCCTGGATCCCGGGCACGACGCAGGTGTCCGGGGGCGGCTTCTCCCGCGGCTGGATGCGGGGTTGGGAGGCCTGGTCGTCTCCTCGCGCCCGTGTCCGGGGACCTGCGCTTCGCTTGGTCTCCAGGGCCTCCTGCAGGTGCAGCCCCATTTACCGTGGGCACGAGGCCGCCAGGCCGGCCCTGGGCTCTGGCGCAGCCGCTCCCCTGCGCGCCTCGGCCCTGTCCTCTCTCCCCAAGGGACCCCGCGCCTCCCGTGTGTTTGTGCGGCTCGTGGTGACCGGGCGCCGGACCCTGACCGAAGAACGTCTGTTGAGACGCTCCCGGGGTCGGCACACAGCTGCCCTCGGCCAGCTGCAGGGCCGGTCCTCTGCCTGCCCCCCGGGCACTCTGGGAAGGTGGAGGGCCCTGGAGGAGACCCCACGGTGGCCGTGGGAGTCCCCATGGTGTTTGCAATGGTCGTGTCAGTGCTCGGCTCGGGCTCAGGGCCACTGCAAACCCCCACCTCCCCGGGAAGGGTGACAGGGAAGGAGCCAGCTGACCGCTCCAGGAGGCACTCAGAGCCATGGCTGGGGGCAGAATCACAGGAGCGATGGCACCATCTGAGCCGGGAGGGGGTGCTGGAGCCGTGGCCCCCGATGAGACCCCTGGGGAAGACCCTGCACCTATCCCGAACAGAGCAGGTGGTGGGAGAGACCGGGGTGGGGGCTTCCTTGGGGGTTGCCTGTGGCCTGAAGAGACGGCAGGACTGAGGGTCTCTGGGGAAAAGGGTCCCCAGGAGGGCAGTGGACAGAGTGGGCAGGGCCAGGCAGGCACGGGGTGGGGCCAGGACCAGCCTGGGGGAGTGGTGGTGGGACCAGATCCTGAGGACCCCAACATGCATGAGCAGGGGGGAGGGTAGGATGCCGCCTGGGGGTGTTACCGGAGAAATTGCAGGGTTCTTGTCTTTGCGCAAGAAAGAATTCAGGCGTGAGACAGAGAGTGGAAAGTAGAAGTAGCAAAGTTTATTAGGGAAGGGACATCCGTAAGAATGGATGGGCACCTCTCCAGACAGGACCTGAGAGAGAGTGCCCGGACTACAATTATGCTGGGGTTTTTAAGGAGAGGGGTCTCTGTCTTCACACATTTCCTCCTGAAACAAAGGATTTTATGGCTGTAAATATTAAGAAACTCCTATCTGAGTGTTCCCTTGAAGGTATCAGACAGGAGGAAGCCTAGCTGGCGCCATCCTGGGTTCAGAGGAAGGGTGAGCAAGACCCCCTGGAGAATGGGGATCCGGAGCAGGGTGTTTGAAATGCTGATACTGGGCTGCATCTGGGAGATTGTGGAAGATTTGTCAGGCAGAAGGGCGGGGACCCCCACCTGGCAGGTTATCAGGCAGAAGGGGCAGGGCAGGATGCAAACACTGGGCTGCCCCTGAAGCATTATCGGACAACTTTGAGATGTAGATGCATATGCTAGACATAGATGTCTTCTCCAGAGGCCTTTGCCATACACACATAAGCTCATACGTGACTTCCTACCTAACAGGGCCCACAGGTGTAGACCCCTCCCCAACAAGTGCTGGTGGCCTGCACTGGGGCCTCCTGTCGGCTCCACCCAGCTCTCGTGTCCTGGGCAGGCAGTGCTGGCCAGGGGGCTCTCAGTGTCTACCAGGGCAGGGAGAGGCAGGTCTACCTGAAGGGGCCCAAAGTGGGGGTCCCTTCCTGAGAGTGGTTGAGGGGCTGTGCTCATAGCAGCAGCTGACCCAGGATGACAGTCCCACAAGACCGGGCCTTGGGGGTGGCGTGGCGCAACTTCCACGGCCTCAGAAGGCTGTGGGGTTCGTGGCCAAGCCGCCCCCGTTCCAGCGGGTGCCGAGGGGCAGGTGCAGGGTGAGGATGTCCCACGTTCGAGGTGTGGTCTCCTGTGCTACAATGGGGGGAGCAGGTGGGCGCCTTGCCCATTGCTGACTGAGAAGCCCAGGGCAAAGCCACAGAGCCCAGCAGTGCTGGATAGGTGGAGACACCTGGCACGTCCCCACAGGCATGGAGGGGACTTGGGGCCCAGGCCAGGCCCGGCTAAGCCAGGCTGAGTCCCTGCAGCTCCACGGGCTGCCCTGGGGAGGCCTGGAAGGGCTGGGCCTGGCCACAGGGCTGCTGAGTGGATGAGTGGATCTGCCTGCCAGAGCTGTGGGCACCCCAGGCCCCTGCCTCCCACTCCCCACCACTTCTGTCCACCCGTCTCCCACAGGCCCTAAACTGACAACAGGTATTCCTGGGCCAGGACAGCCCTCCTGTCTGCCTGTGGGCTCTCTCTCTCCCCTTGAAAGCCTCTCTGCCCCCAGGGAGGTCAGCATAGCCTAGGAGCTCCCCTGGGGCAACTCAAGGGTCTGTGTCCAAGCCTGGGTGGATGCTAAGCCAGAACCAGCCCTCACAGCCAGCCCCCGCCCAATGTCAGAGTGGGGCTCGGTCCCCGAGGCCTGCAGGGCGGGTGTGAGTCCTGTGGGGCAGAGGTGGAGGCAGGGCTGCAGGAGACACAGGGCTGGAGTCCACTTCTGGGGCCAGCCTGGCTGTGCTGCCCCCTGAGGCCGGTGACCAGGGCTGGGGAGCAGGCAGCAGCCTGGGGTCCGGCCCTCAGTGCCCACCTCCCAGGGAAGGCCCTCCAGAGCTGCCCTGGGCTCTGTGGTTACTGCGTCACCTGCCAGAGCCCACAGGCCAGACTGGCGGCCACAGGGGTGCAGGGACCACGCCTCTCTGCTTCTGCCCCGGCTTGGGGGCCTCAGTGGCTCCTGTGTCTCCTGCGCTGCTTAGGTCCTGGTGAGCCTGTTTCCAAACAAATATTGGCCCAGGGTGGGGCTCGGCTTTGCAGGAAGTAGTGAGGGGGCCTGAGGGGGAGGGTCCCAGCACAGCACCCCAAGAACATGATAGCGTGGCTGGGGGGATGCTGCCTCCCTTCATGGTACAGGGGCCAGCGCCCCCCAGAGGGCAGGGCTGACCTTGCGCTGACTCCCTGGGAGGAGGCCCAGGGGTCCCAGAGGCCAGCAATGGTGACCAGGCCCCAGTGAGCAGAGGGCAGGGCAGGGGTTTCTGGGGCAGTGGCCACACCAGCAGTCACAGGGCACTTCCTGTCGTCACTGCCCTGACACTGCTGGGGACCCTGAGGGGCACGGCTGTCCCCCCTCACACACACGCACACACGTGTGTAGCAGCTATGCTCCCTGGGCGGTCCCAGCAGAGCGGGCTTTTCATAACCCAGGTAGCAGCCAGGAGGCGACAGCCAGGGCTGCTGGACACCGCAGCCCTGCATGGCTGGGGGCTCCAGGGGGGTCTGTGAGGGTGGATCAGCCAGCTTGCACGACCCCAGCCCAATGCCAGGACAAGGCCGCTGCAAGGCCCTGGCCCAGGCTGGCCGAGGGTTTCTGCTTCTTGTCGCCGTGGTCATGGCTCCTTCTGCCTAGTCCTGAGCCAGGCGGCTCCGTGCCAGGGAGCCCACATCCTCGCAGCCGGACGCCAAGCAGTGTCCATGCTGGAGGCCCCAGTGTCCACCGTGCTGCTGGAGCCACTCCCCGGGAGCCCCTGTGGGCATCCAGAGCACACCTGGGCAGCATGGTGCCCACTGCCCCTGCGGGTGTTGTTGGCGTGGGGAAGGCGTGGGGCGGGGGACCTCCGTGATATCCCTGGCCCGGGTCTTCCCATGGACATCAAGCAGAGACGCGGGACGTTCGGCCTCGTCCGGGTGGAGGGGCGCCCCCTGCAGGCAGGCTCGGGAATGGCCACCCGGAGAGGCCCCAAGGGTGCTTGGGTGCAAAATCCTCCGAGGCCGAAAGTGAGCTCAGGGCCCAGGGCCCAGGGCTGTCGCGCCCTCGCTGGGGCTGGGCCTCCCCCTTCCTGCCCAGAGCGCGGAGGCCTCGCCTCGCCTGGCCCCAAGCCACAAGGGGCATAGCCAAGCCACCTGCGTTCACATGGGGTCCCTCGGCCCAGTGCCCAGGGGGCTGCAGGGCCCACCCAGAGCAGGTGCACAGGCTGGAGGTCTCTCCACCAGCTCTGCTCAGCACGTGGGGACTGGTCCCAGCCCAGGGAGGAGACACCTGCTCTGATTACTGGGGGCGTCTGGAAGGAGCTGATGAGCTGCGGGAGCACCCCCCCCCCCCGCGTAGAGGGAGCTGGGGCTGCCAGGAAAGTTGGCCCCCCGGGAGCCAACTGTGGATAATTGTGTCCCCCGAGGAGCCGGGAGCTGGCCTGGGCACGCTGGGCCCTGGGGCCCCGCTCCTGAGCTAATGAAACAGGACAGTCCCTCCAGGAGGCCCCGGCTGGCACCTCTCACGCCTGGAGGTTCCAGTGCTGTCGGGAGCCTGCCTTGGTTTCCCCCTCCTACGGCAGCAAACGGCCAGGCTGCAGTTCAGAGTACAAAAGCCAAATGGCCCTGGGCAGCCTGGCCTTAGCCCCTCTCCCACGAGGCACCCGGGCAGCCTGGCCCTGGCCCCTCTCCCACAGAGCACCTGAGCAGCCTGGCCCTGGCCCCCCGCCCCCCTGCCTCAGCGACTCAGCTCCTTCTGCCATCCAGGGGGCCCTGAGCAGGGGGACCCCGTCTCGCCCCTCCTGCTCCTGGCTGCACTGCGGTCAGCCAGGCAGCTGTTTGCAGCCTGTAGCTGTTTGCGACCGTGTGTGTGTGCATGTGCCCATGTGTGCACGTGTGCGTTTGTGTGCATATGTGCGTGTGTGCTTGTGTGGGTACAGGGTGTGCGTCTCTGTGCCCTTGTGTGTGCTCATGGGTGCAGGTCTGCATGTGCCTCTATTCATGTGTGTGCGTGTGCTTGTGTGCACGTGTGTGTCTGTGTCTCTGTGTATGAGTGCAGGTGTGTGTTTGTGTCCATGTGTTTGTGCACATGTGCCTGTGTGCACATGTGTCTCTGTATGGGTGCAGGTGTGTGCATCTGTGCATTTGCTGATGTGTGTGTGTGCCTGTGTATTTGTGTCCCTGTGTGGATGTAGGTGTGTACCTGTGCCCATGTGTGCACACAGGTCTGTGCATGCATTTGTGTGCATGTGTGTGCGTGGATGCAGGGTGTGCGTGTCTGTGCCCATGTGTGTGCACAGGTCTGTGTGTGCGTCTCTGAGTGCACATATGTGTGCACATGCATCTCTGTGTGCATGTGTGTGCGCACGTGTGTGTACGTTCACTTTCCTGGGGGCAGGGCCACGTCCTTGCTCCCCTTCCCAGCTGCCCCCTGGTTACCCCCTGCCCTTGCTGTCCCTCACTCCCGCCGCTTCCGGCCCTCCGCCCTGCCCACCTCGCAGCCATTCCCCGAGACTGAGCCAATAGAAGCCCCTCAGTGGATGCGCAGCTTGGCCCAGAAACACGAGTGGGGCGCCCGTGACGCCTCCGACCCACTCCCCGCTCAGGGCGGCCACCGGGAGAGTGAACCAGCGGACAAACCCTCTCTAACTCGCCTTTCCGGTAAACACATAAATCTTAAATAAACAGGTTTAAACCCTTTCCAGGGCGGTGCCGCACTGACCTCACAGGGCAAGTCCCGGTCACAGCCTGGGCCCAGCCCATCGGGACACGGGGCGGGCCCTCCTACGTCCACTTCCGGTGTGGACCTGACTGCATTGGGGAGCACCCCCCACCGCAAAACCTGGCCTCCGAGGTTAGCGCGGGAGTCTGCGTGCGCCAGGCAGGGGAGAGGAGAGACGCGCAAGCTGGGGGGGGGGGGGTCTCGTGAGCGCGTGGAGACCCTCAGGCTCGGCCTCCCCCTCTCCGAGTGACGGCTGTCAGGGCCGGACGCGCGGGGATTTAAGGTGCGTAAAGGCTAAAGTGGGGGCCGGGTGGACCCCGGCCTGCTTCGCATAGCGGGTGCCCTGGGACGGCGGGTGCCGGGCCGCTCCACTTGCCGTCCGGCCCGCGCTGGAACCTCCTGTCCCTTCCTCCCTCGGAAGGTCCAGTGCCGTGTCCAGCCGCGTCGTCGGCTCCCGGGACACCCCTGGTGCCCTGGGGTGTGTGCAGCCTGGTGCACGCCGCGGCAGGGGCCGCGCCACCTGCTGGCCGAGTCCCGCTCTGCACCTGGGGCTGCTGCGTGGACTGCGGGGCACCTGCACCAAGCCCTGGCATCGCTCCCGGAACCTGCGGGAGCAAGGGAGCGGCCGAGAGGAGGGGACGACCCGCACCTCACCTTCAAATGCAGCCGTCAGGGTCCCGCCAGCATACGTCGCTGGCCGGGTCAACTTCCCGCCTTCACCAAGGGCAGTTTCGCTGGGATGGGGCGGGGCTGTGGAGGGGGGGCTCAGCCTCTGCCTGCAGCGTCCGCATCCCACGTGGGCGCTGGTTCTAGTCCTGGCTGCTCCACTTTCCACCCAGCTCTCTGCTGTGGCCTGGGAAAGCAGCAGAAGATGGTCCAGGTCCTTGGGCCCCTGCACCTGCTTGGGAGACCCAGAAGAAGCTCCTGGCTCCTGGCATCGACCTAGCCCAGCCCTGGCCGCTGTGGCCATCTAGGGAGTGAACCAGCGGATGGAGGACCTCTCTCTCTCCAATCACTCTGGCTTTAAAATTAATAAAGAAATCTGAAAATCCATGCAGAGGCGTTACCGGGCCATTAACGCAGCTCCGCACGCGAGCCGGCGGCCATGTTGCCGGGCCCAGGGCAAGGCCAGGACCTGCAGACGCCAACGGATGAGGCAGGGACCCTTGGGACCAGCGGACTCCGCACAGGGTGCGCGGACCCAGCGGACGATGAAGATGCAGAAGGCGGAGCGGCGCCACAGGGCCCGAGACAGCGGAGGCTGGAAGTAGCCCCGGCCGCCCACGCGCCCCGGCAGCGTGCCCGCCATGCACCCAGCGTCCCCGTGGCAGCGGCCAGCTGGCCAGGCGTGGACTTAGACGGGAGACGCAGAGGGCAAGGGACGCTCCCCCCTCGCGGGCGGCCAAGCGCGGGGCCATCTCGGGTCCTGTCCGCGCCCTGCCCTGTCTCCCCAGCAGCGCAGCTGCGACGCCCGCACCCAGAGAGCGCAGGTGCCGCTTCCGCTGCGCTGCCTGATGTCCGGCTTCCAGGGCGGGCAGCGGGAGGCCGCACCGAGTGGTCACCCCGCAGGACCAGCCTCGGCCACGCGCCGCGTCCCTCAGCCCCGCCCCACGGCAGCGCCCAGGCCCCGCCCCACCCGGGTGACGCCCCGCCCTCCCCGGCCCCGCCCCTTCCCTCTCCAGGGACTCCCGGCCCCGCCCCTTCCACACCGCCCCTCCCGGCCCCGCCCCAGTGACTCCCAGGCCCCGCCCCAAATCCGGGTGACGCCCCGCTCCTTCCACTCCGTTCCCACCCCGGTGACGCCCCTTGCCTCCCGGCCCCGCCCCTTCCCCTCCGGCCCCGCCCTCCTCAGGTGACGCTCCGCCCCCGCACGGGCTCGGGTGGGCAGCGGGGCCCGGCGGGAGGAAGCCGGGGCCGAGGTCGCGGGCGCTGCCTGCCCGGCGGGACTCCAGCTTTCCAACCCCGCAAACGCGCTCGGACTGCGAGACAGCGCGTGCGCCCCAGAGGTTCCGTCACAGCCGCCCTGAGGAGAGAGCGCGGAGGAGTCCCAGGAGGACCCCGCAGCCGCCACTCAGGACACCCTGCTCCGGCCGCCCAGGACACCCCGGCTCCGGCCGTTCAGGACCCGCGGCTGACCGCGGGCACCATTGCAGCCCCGACCGCTCCTGGTCTCCTAGCAACGCCCAACATGGCCGCTCCGCGAAGACTCCTGGGGAATGTAGTCCTTTGCATCCAGCTAAGTCGCGCTGAACTACACTTCTGTGGGTGCTCTGCGCGTGCTTCTCGCGTCATCGCGAGACCCTTGGCCGGAACCCACCTGACGGGTCGGGCTCTCGCGGGACCTGCTGGGACTTGTAGTTTTTTGCTGGAAGACTCGCTCCCTGGCACCCAGGCTGGGGCAGAGGCGAGACTACAAGTCCCAGGGGGCGCGGCGTGGTCACCAGAAGGGCGGGGGGTACGAACCAGGACCCCAGAAGGGCTGCGAGGTGTGTGTGGGGGCCCGGGGCGGGCGAGAGGCTGAGGGTTTCGGCGGGTCTGCGTCTGGGCCGGCGCCTGGGGACGGCCTGGTGGGGCGGGCGGCCGGCTGGGCCCCCCGTGCTGGCGTTCCGCTTGCGTTCCCCTGCTCGGGGAGTGGGTGGAGTTCCGCGTTGCGGGAGCGCAGGGCCCGCGTCCCCAGGGAAAGCAGCCCCCCGGCGGTCCCCGCGCGGGCGCCGGTGCGGACGCGAGGGCCAGGCTGTCCGGATGTGGCTTTGCGCGCTTCCTCTGGCGAGGCCCCGGCGCGGTGGGCGCCCCGATGGGGAGGAACGCCGCTACGCGCTCGGGACCCTCCGGGGCGCAACCGGTCCTCGGGCCGGGCTGGGCCTTCTGTCCGCGAGAGACGCCGCGCGGGGTCGTGTCCGGCCGGGAGCGGAGGGCGCGGGGCGTCTCCTGCCTGGCGCGTCCTGGCCCTCACTGCTTCGCCCGCTGTCCGCCTGGCTCTGCTGTCCGGGCTGCCTCTGGGTGGGCTCCGGGTGGTCCAACGTCCTGGGAGGGGGGAGTTGCGGGGAGAGCCGCGCGGTTCCTGTGCAGCCAGAGCAGATGCATCGGTTTTCCATCAAAGCGCGACATGAGGCCTTTGCCTGTAGGGCTGGGAGCGGCTTCACGCGTCAGTTGAGCTGTGCCGCCCCGTCTCGGCTGCAGCTGCCAGCCCCTGACCCCTCGTGGGCACCCGTCACCCGTGGGAGCCGTGGGAACGCACAGCTTTCCAGCGCGTTGTAGGAATTCGTTTTGCCCCTCAGTTTATCTTTTTCTTTGGGGTAAGATTTTTGAAACAGGAGGGGCGCGGTGTGGGTTGTCCAGGTGTCACATCCAGGTGGATTTGTGCCATCAGCCGGCCCCCTCCCCCCAAGGAAGGAGCGGAGGTGCCCTGTGCCCCTCCCCCTGTGTCTCCCATCCTTTGCTCAGTGCCGGGCCCTGGTTTTGAGGGTCTTCCTGTTGCGGCTGATCGGGAGGGCTCCTGGCGTTTGTGACCTTGGCGAGTGTGGGATCCGGGCGTTCTTGTCCCTCCGGTGGGGGGAGCCCTCCGTCCCCGGGGGAGGCGACCCAGCCCACGCCTGAGGATGTTACTGTTTCAAGTTCAGAGAAGTTGCAGAGACCAAGTTTTCCCAGAGAACAACTCCACAGCTGCAGGACCCTGCCCCACTTGCACCCCCCTTGGGGACCCCAGCGCCCCCTGGGCTGTCAGCCTCCAGGCCTGTCCCGCGCACGCTCACAGTCGGATTGGGTTGGGTCTGTAGAACTCCACAGGCCTAGTGTTGAGGTGCAGGGGTGAAGCCGCTGCCTGCACTGCCGGCATCCCATGTGGACCCCAGCTCGAGCCCCACTGTCCGTCCAGCTTCCCGCTAATGCCCCTGGGCTGGGCCGTCCCTGACGGGGACCCAGTGCGGGACCACCCCCTCCCCAGGTGCGTTAGCAGGGGGCTGTGTCGGCCCTGCCGCCCCACGATGGCTCAGAGGTTTCTGTGGTTCTGGGTCTTGGGTTCAGCCTCCTGATCCCGCTGTCATTTCCTGTGTGCCAGCTGAGGTTGATTTCAGGACTTGTTCAAGTTTGTTTATGTATTTATTTTATTTGAACCCAGAGCTACAGAGACAGAGCTGTCATGTCTGCTGGTTCGCTTCCTAAGTGCCCACAGCTTCAGGGCTGGGCCAGGCCACAACCAGGAGCCTGGAGCTCCCTCCAGGTTTCCCTTGGGTGCAGCAGGTGCCCAAGGACCTGAGCGGGAGCGCGCTCAGATCCGGGTGCCCAACCTTGGGCTTCTGGTGCCTGGGCTGGGTTTGCTGTCCTGACGTGGCCCTGGTGACGCCTCTCAGAGCGCAGAGTGGTCCCTGACCCATGGCCAGTGTGGTCTCTGCGACATTTGATTGACTTCCTGTGGGTCTCCAGGGGCCATCTTCGCAGGGTAGAAGGCGGGAGGTGGCCGGGACAGCAGGTGTTGTCACCAGGGGAGAGCGGGGCTGTTGTGGGAGAGTGGGGCTGTGGTGGGAGAGCGAGGTTGTGGTGGGTAGACGCTGACGCTTGCAGAGGCCCCAGCTGTGCCAGGCTCCCCAGCCCGGCCTCCTGCAAGGTGGGGCCCCTCATGCATTGTGTGAATCCCCTACCCACCTTCCTTTCTGATGTGGGTGCTGGAGTCTGTGTCCACCTTGGCTCAGGGGCCCACAGCCCTTCCCAGACCCCAAGATGGGCCAGCCAGGGACAGGCCGCAGGTGGCGGGAGTGAGTGAGGCAGGGAGAGGCCTCTGGAAGCCCCTGGGCGGCTGGCCCCTCCCCAGATGCCTGTAGCAGCCGGGCTGGGCCATCAGTGCTGCCTGCCAGGGCCTGCACTGGCTGGAAGCTGGAAGCCAGGGGCTTCCCCATCGGGGGTCCATGACTTAACCGGCAGGCTGGACGACCACCCCCAGGCACTTAGATGTTTCTCTAGCCACACCTTGTGGGCAGACAGAAACCTGTTAAAACTGCAGATTCCGGAGTGGTCGTGTGGCCTACTGGTGAGGACCCCGGAGCCCGCGTGGGTCGGTGCCTGGGTTGGGTTCCAGGCTCTGGCTCCTGACTCGTTGCGCCCTGGGGGGCCACAGGCGATGGCCCCAGTGTGTGGGTCCCACTATCCTTATGGTAGGCCTGGGTGGAGCTCCTGGCTCATGGCTTTGGCCCAGCCCAGGCACTGTGGGCCTCTGACCCAGTGGGCGGAGTTCTCTGCCCATCTGCCGCTCACCGACACAGGCAGGTCAGTGTTGTCAGTGCTGCACATGCAGCTGGGGCTGGGTCTCATGGTCTCCGAGTTCCGCGTTCTTGGGGTTGAGCCCTCCACAAGATGGGGGCTGCTTTGTTCGCCCCCCTGCGCCAGTGACTACTCAGGGAAGCTGCCTGTGGCCTGGAGGTTCCCAGCTGCCAATGGACATCCTCGGGTGGGTGGCCAGTGTGAGGGGCCTCACAAGGGCAGGGCATGGTCCGTACCTGGGGGTGATAGGAAGATGTCCACAAGGCCGAGTCCAGTGTCCATGTTGGTGTGGTCTACCAGGAGTCCTGTGGGGCCTTTGGTTGCTGGCTGTGGGCCTCACCTCTCGCTTGATCTGCAGGCTTTGGAGTTAGGCATGGCGGCCACAGGCCAGTCCCGTGACCTCTCAGCATAGCGGACCGCTGACCACTGACCGCCCAGGGCAGGGAGGATCCGATGTCTGTAGCTCTTGTCCTGCAGGGGCAGGTAAGGGGCCCCTGCACCTGCGCCCACCCACTGCCCCACAGGCCCAGTCCGCATGGCACTCCCCCCCTCACAGGCCCCGCCTCCTCCTCGCAGGCCCCACCTCCTCGCGCCCCCTGGCATGGCTCTGCGGTGCCTTGTATTCCTGGCTGGCCTTCTGGTAGGTGTGGCCGGCAAGTCCACCGAAAGCATGGTGAGTGACCGTTGTGGCCCCAGTCGCTGACACGAGTGGGTTAGAACCTCCACATGGGGTGGTGGGCTTCCCCTGGGGCCTCTCCCTTCAGCCGCGGGAATCCCTGAGCCCCTGCTCCAGGGGCGCGAACTGGGTTCACTGTCCTGGACGCAGGGGCCTGGACCGCGCTCAGGGCGGCAGACGCTGGCTCCTCTTCCTGCGTGAGTCCCTCTCGACCCTGGGGAAGCTTCTTCCTGCTAAACCTGACTTTTTTTAAAAAAAGATTTACTTATTTATTTGAAAGTCTGAGACACAAAGAGAGGGAGAGGCAGAGACAGACAGATCTTCCATCTGCTGGTTCACTCCCCAAATGGCCACAATGGCTGGGGCTGTGCCAGGCTGAAGCCAGGAGCTTCTTCCAGGTCTCCCACTTGGGTGCAGGGACCCAAGCACTTGGGCCATCTTCCACTGGTTTCTCAAAGTGTGTTAGCAGAGAGCTGGATGGGAAGTGGAGCAGCTGGGACTTGAACTGGCGCCCATATGGGATGCCAGCATCACAGGTTGTGACTTTACCCGCTGGGCCACAGTTCCGGCCCCTGAACCTGACCTCTTGCCTTAGCCAAGATGGAGTCTCCTCTCCCATAGCTGACCAGAGCCCATGCTGCCTGGGAGTAGCTGTTGTTGGGGCTGGCGGGCAGTGGACTCTGAGCTAGGGCTGGGCTTTCCTCACTGGCTGTGCCCCCTCCCTGGCACTCCTCAGATGCCCATCACCATCTCAGAGACAGAAGCCAGGTCCTGGGAGCCACAGAGCTGAAGTCTCAGCCAGCCCCGTGGTCGCTGGGTGCCAGCTTGAGCTGCCCTAGAATGCAGGCCTGGCCCGGACACTTCCTCTGTGGGTTACATTGGAAACTCACAAGAAGACCCTGGGTGCAGCCCCCCGCCCCTGCTCACAGCTCTGCCCACTGGGGTCCTGCCAGGTGGGAGGCCGTACAGGCAGCTCTGCCCCAGGCCAGGGAGACCCACATATTGGAGAAAGGCCCTGAGCTCCACCCTCTCCAGGGGACTTTAGAGGGTGGGGCAGGAAGACCCCACCCTGAAGGTCCCCAGGTGAGGCTGGGACACTCTCCCTGCCCTGTGCCGAGGGCTGTTGGGGGGACACCTCTTCCCTCCCCCGGCACTCGGCCCAGGGCTGAACACCAGGAACACCAGCTTCCCCAAGACAGGGTCTGTGGGACTCCGGATGCTTGCGGGTCTTACAGCCCAGCAATGGATGCAGGAATGACCACCTGTTCTGCGTCCTGCATCCTGGGAACTGAGGCCAGGGGCTTCCTGCACAGCCCCTGGGTCAGGCAGAGGTCAAAAGCTTGCTTGAGGAGATGGGTGGGAGGGGCCGACTCCCTCCTGCACCTGCTCACTGCCCACTGCCCACAGGCCGGGGGTGGGGGTGGGGGCCTGAGCCCCACCCTCCGACCACACTGCCAAAGCAGTGTGGTCCAACCTCTGGGTGGACGCAGAGCTGCTGCTTGGACCAGCCCCTGGGGTTGCTCTGGCCCAGCCCTGGAGTCTTGCTGGACAGGCCTTACCCCCATGCTCCTGGCCACAGGCTCATGAGGAGGGGTGAGGGCAGTGACATTGACACTGTGAGGTGACCAGACTGTCATCCAGGCACACAGGGACAGCCCAGCCCCCCTCTGTCTGAGGCAGGCCCTGTCGGTTCTGTCCGGGGCTGAGGTCCTCCCTAGGTCTGTCCTGACGCTGCCTCTGGGCATTGAGATGCCAGCAAGGGGCCCCCTTGGGTGGGCCCACGCTGGAGCCTCATGGATATGTCCCTGTCCCCAGGCCCAGCAGCCCGAGTGTTGTGTGGACATGGTGGACGTGAATGCCAGCTGCCCAGGCACGAGCCTCTGTGGCCCAGGTGAGACCCAGAGCAGCGGAGGGCTCGGGTGGGGCTGTCCTGTCGGGGTCTCTTTTCCCCGGGCTCTGGGCCACCTGGCGTGTGAGGAGCCTGTGGCCCTGTGCAGGCTGCGCAGTGTCCATGCCCTCGGCCGCCCTCCTCGCAGCCCCGTCCAGCAGTCTTGGTAGACATCGCTGGTGGTCACCACAGTCAGGGGTGGTGGCTACTGGCGCCTCGTGGGTGTTCACGTCTAGCCAAGGCATGGAGGCCTTGATGGGAAGGGGGATGGGGGCAGGCAGCAGCGGGGGGGGGGGGATGAGCCCCCGCCAGCTCCTCTCACCGCTGCCGCGAGGGGCGGACTCCCACATCCTCCAGCCGTCCAGTCCTGGCGCTGGGCCTGGCGGGTCAGCCAGAGTGCCCGGAATGCATTCGTGTTCTTGAATGAGTTTTACAAACTCAGAATATGTAGGAATTCCCAGAAGACCGCTGACCTAAGGGCTCTGCTCTCGCCGCCCGCACAGGCTGCTACCGGCGCTGGAATGCCGACGGCAGCACCAGCTGCATCCGCTGCAGGAACACCACTGTGCCAGCCCCCAGTGGCTCTGCCTGCAGAGGCTGTATGTGCCCCACCCCCTCTTATGGTTCGCACACCTGGGGAGGGTGAACCCCAGGGTCCTGTGTCCATTCGGGATGCCCCACGGGGGTGAGGGCTGCTCTACCCACGGTCCCCACTCGAGTCGCTGATTCAGTTTGTACACGGGGTTCTTGGTGGGTCTGGTGCCTGGCTGGGCCTCTCATGATTCCCCACGACCAAGAGTGCAGGGATGTCCCAGTGAGACCTGGAGGAAGGGGCATTGTCAGACCCCTGCTGATGTGGCCATGGCAGGCAGGGCACGTCCAGGGTCCAGAGCCCTGGGGCCAGTGTGCATGGGGGGGGGGGCATGTCCATCCCTGCCACACCTCTCAGCCCACTGCTCATGCCCACTGCCCACATCCTCTGTCCACACCAACTTCACAGGTGGGCGCTGGCCTTATGGGCTCTGGTCCCTGGGACGGAGGCTGCTCTGAGGTCTCTGCTGTCCCGTTCTGGGGGGCAGAACAGAAATGCCTACCACACTGCTGGCCTGGTCCTCGGGGGTGTGAGCCGTCTCCTGGGGAGCCTGTGATGTAGACAGGGTGTGAGGGCACCAGCCTTCCTCCCTTCACTTCATACAGGGAGGTCTCAGGCCTGGACGGCCAAAGTGGCCGCACAGCAGCAGCGTGTTAGGGTGGGGTCAGTTCAGATAGGGCCCTGGCTTCCTGTGTCCAGCGCTGGCCAGATAGCAAGGCCTATGCCCCTGGTTCAGCAGGTCCTCCCCTGATCATCTGCCCAGGAGGCAAGGCCAGAGTGACCTGCAGCCTGTCCAGGGCCACAGCAGGGAGGGTCCGGTGTTCCTGGGATGGGACTGGCCAGGGCCGCCGCCTCTAGCACTCTTCCCCAAGCCTTGGGAGAGCCCGAGGCCCCCAGGCCCGAGCCCTGCTGTGCCGGCCACTGTGAAGGTCAGGGTGGTGGGCCAGGAGCTCTGGGCCATGCCCTCTCGGGCCCCTGTTCTCCTGCAGGGGCCCCCCCCCGTGGCTGCCTCCCTCTTCCTGGGGACATTCTTTGTCAGCTCGGGCCTCATCCTCTCCGTGGCCGGCTTCTTCTACCTCAAGCGCTCCAGTAAGCTCTCCCAGATCTTCCTCCGAGGAGACAAAGGTACTGCTTTCCTGGGGTGCGGCCCGGGACAGGAAGGGGTGGTGCTCTTTGGGAGAGACTTCCTGTGGGGAAGGGCTCTGCACAGAGGGCATGGCTGCTGTCCCAGCACCCAGGGCCTTCCTTAAGGGTCCATGCTGCACCTGCTACCCCCTGGGCCTGGATCCCCGCCGTTCAGAAGTTCCGGGGTTCC
Source organism: Sylvilagus floridanus (assembly GCA_949820135.1). Classification (NCBI taxonomy): domain Eukaryota; kingdom Metazoa; phylum Chordata; class Mammalia; order Lagomorpha; family Leporidae; genus Sylvilagus; species Sylvilagus floridanus. Next base: position 92,701 of record OX463225.1, on the reverse strand, counting down.
AGACATGGGGCCCTGCCTGCTGCGTCCTTGCCGGGCTGTGGTCCAGCTGGCAGGGCTGACCCCTCCAGGGCCAGCAGGCAAGGGCCCATCAGAGCCCGAGACCCCTGTCCAGCCTCCCTCAGCCAACTTGGGGCACTGTGGGTGGTAGTTGTGGTTCCCAAACCCTGAGGGGCAGAGGCTAGACCGCCAGAGCTGGCATGGGCAGCTCCATCCCTCTCCCTACTCAGTGTCTCTGCCTCCCTGGCAGAGCCAGGGGCACGAGCCCCAGGGCCTCGTGACAAGGAGAAGCCAAGTTGGCACCATCACCGTGTGCGAGGGAGAAACAGCACCGGTGGCCGGGCCCGGGCAGTGGTGGGCGCAGTTGCTTAGGGTCTGGGGTGACTGTGGCTCCCCCCCCCCCCCCACAGCCCCAGCCCTGCAGCCTGGTGAAGCCGTAAGTAACCCCCTGTGCTGCGTGGGCCGGGCGGGGCCTCCTGTGCCTTGCAGGCCGCCCAGGGCCACCCAAGCTCTCACGACGCCGCTTCTCCCTTCCAGGCTGCCATGATCCCCACACCACTGTCCTCAGGTAAGGGCTGCTGCCGCGTCTCGGCTTCTTGTCCTAGGCATGGTGCCCACTGGGGTGTGTGGCATCTCCAGGGTCCTAGCCGCCGTCCCGGCATCCCAGGGAGGTGCTCCACGGCCAGCGCCAGGGCCTGGCCCAGTGGATGCCCTGCGGCCCCCACCCTCTGATCACCCCATGTGGCTCCTCTGGCTTCTGACTCAGCCTCCCGGGGCGTCTGGACCAGGAGGAAACAGCACCTCCACAACCTTGCGGAGAAGAGACCCTGGTGTGGCCCGGCTGAGCCAGAACCATCCCCGCCTCTGCCCAGCCCAGTTCTGACCCTGTCTCAGCACCCGGGCCATCCCCGCCTCTGCCCAGCCGGCTCTGCTCTGTCCCAGCGCCCGGGCTGTCCCCACCTCTGCCCAGCCCAGGTCTGACCCTGTCTGAGTGCCCAGGCTGTCCCCACCTCTGCCCAGCCCGGTTCTGCCCTGTCTCAGCACCCGGGCCATCCCCGCCTCTGCCCAGCCCGGCTCTGCTCTCAGCGCCCAGTCCGTCCCTGCCTCTGACCGGCTTGCTCTGTCTCAGTGCGGAAGCCACGCTACATCAGGCAAGAGCGGCCCCTGGCCAGGACCACAGACCCTACTGCCTTCTCGGTGGAGGCCCGCGTCAGCAACGTGTGACCTGGAGCCATCCGAGACGAGCCCAGCACTGGCGTCCACGTGCCTCCTGCGGACAGGTGCTGAGTGCAGCCATGCCCAGCCGCGCTGCTTGGCCTAAACGCACTGGGAGTGAGTGGTCTGGGCCCTCCGGGAGCCTGGGGCAGGCTGCGCTCCTCCAGCACCTCCCCGCAGGGAGGATGTGGCCTGGGAACCAGCTGCCTGACAGATGCCCTCCTGCTCTTGCCATGGCCGTCTCAAACCCGCGACCACACGTTTCTGGGAGTCACAGAGTTGAGCTTCCTGGGTTGATTGGCATCTTTATGAGCAGAAAGTCTTCCACGATGTTCGTCCACCCCAGAGCAGGCCCTGGCCTGTGCATTACAGCCTGAGGCTGTAGGAGCCCGTGGCCAAGGCACCCAAAGACACATCCAGCCTCAGGGCCTGTAGGTCAGTGGTCTTTCGGCCATGAGGTGTTCAGCCCAGACCTGGTGGCAGCAGCCAGAGTTCTGCAGAGGACGGAGCCTTCAGAGCTGCCTTCTGGGCACTGGACTGGGTGCTGGCCACTGGTGTTGTGTCCCTTAGGGGTCAGGGCCCCCGTACCATGTGCACCACCATACCCTGTGTCCACCATCTGCTCACCCAACAGTGGGGAGGGGGCGCCATTTAAGGTTGGCGTCAGACTGGAGCCGCCCTCCTCCTCACCTGTTCCTGCATGGGGAGATGAGTCCAGGACCCCTGCCCGAATACAACCCCTCTGGCCATTATCCTTAGGGGAGGGTGGCTAGCAGAGCCCTCAGCCCCGTGCGGGCACCACCATCCTCTCTGCCCCTTTCTTGGGAAGGGCGCCTGGGACCGGCACGGCCTGGGCTTGCAGCCCAGCTTCCTGCTGACACTTGCTCTGGAGGCAGCAGCTGATGGTCCGTGCTCAGGCCCCTGCCTCCAGCTAGGCACTCAGGAGTGACCCAACGATGGGAGCGGAAGACCCTGGGCGCAGGCGGATGGGAGCCTCTGCCTGGCCAGATGCAGGTTTGTGCTTCCAGTTGCCCCAAATGAGCACCTGGCCTGGTGCACACAGAATGAGGGCGGCCCACCCCCAGGGAGTCTTGAGGCCCCCGTGACTGGTCCACCTTTTATTTTAAAAAAGAGATTTATTTACTGAAAGTCACAGAGAGCTTCCATCTGCTGGTTCACTCCCCAAATGGCTACAATGGCCCACGCCAGGTTGAAGCCAGAAGCCAAGAGCTTCATCTGGGTCTCCCACGTGGAGCAGGGGCCTCCCCTGCTGCTTCCCCAGGCCACTCGTGGGAAACTGGGGGCAGCCTGGACTGGAACCAGGCACTGACAGCACAGGGTCTCAGAGAGCAGCCGAGAGCACTGCACCGCCCACCTGCCCCTCACTGTTTTAAGTTGACTTAATTTGGGGACAGCACCCATCCGCTGGTTCACTCACCGGATCCTGCAGCAGCTGGTGCTTGGCTCCATCCGCGTCCCCACGTGGCATCGTCACCTGCTGCGCCCAGCAGGAAGCTGGAGTGGAGAGTGGAGAGGGACCTGGACCGAGGACTCGGATCTGGGACGCGGGCAGTCCTGTGGCAGCATGAGCACTGCCGGACGACCGGCGCCCAGGGTCTTTACCCAGCAGCGCAGCGAGAGGTGCGCAGTTCCCCATCTGAAGAGGGTTCAAGAGGACTCAGTAACCTGGCACACGGGCATATACCCACACGCTCTGGCTGCCTTCCCTGCAGGCCCCAGTGCCCAGGTCACCACGGGAGTGGAGGAGGGCGGGGCAGGCCTCAGTGCATTCCTCAGCCCTGGCGCTGCCCCAGGGCACTGACTGTCCACTGAGGAGCTCAGTGACCTCAGAGCTCGGCTATTCCCACGAACCTCAGGAGAATGTTCCCAGCGCTCCGGGGACCCGGGGCCTTCCTGGAGGCAGCACCTGACCCAGAGTCACCATGGTCATGGGAGCAAGGCCCCGCCCCCTCCCTGGGACCCCCTCCCATCCCTCATGGAACAGGCAGGGGAGCCTCTTTCTGAACCCCAGTTCCCGCAGTGTGTCCTTCCCCAGCCTGCTTCTGCCTCCTGGGAATCGTGACATCTGCAGCTCCACTCAGTGTGTGCCCTTCCCCACAGGCCCACGTGTGGGGTCCCCAGCTGATTCGGGCCCCCGAGGAGCAGGGGCACTCCCTGGCCTACCAGAACCCCACTCTGGCTGGAGCCGGTCCCTCCCCCAGGAAGTCTCAGGGGCTCTGACTGGCTGAGGGGGCTTCCTCAGGCTCTGGGTCACCACTCCCAGAGCGGGGGGGCCTGCCCCAGGGTGTCCACGCTGGGAGATGCTGTTCCCGCACCTGTGCTGGCCCCAGCCCTGGTGCTGATCCTCATGCCGGCACCCGCCTCCTGGGAGAGCACAGGTGGCAGCCAATCCCAGGGCTGGGCCGCACCCTGGCCAGCGTGACCCAAAGGGTATAAATACCCCTACCGAGAAGCCACCTGGCTCGGATACAAGCCGCATGCCCGGAACTGGCAGAGCACACACGGCAGAGGGTGGCTCACCAGACCAGTGCCACAGGACAGCTGCTGGCAGCCCGCCATTCCTGGAGGGACACCTGCCAGGTGGAGCAGAGGCCAGGCCCGACCCAGGGGAGCCCAGGAGCCCAGAGCCTCGAAGCCCAGCTGTGGCCAGCAGAACGGGCAATGCCCAGGAGCCACTGACCCCCAGCCACCAGGTAAGGTCAGCTCAACCCGTGTCCCCCCCCCCCTTCACCTGTGCGGGCTGAGGGTGGGGGGATCGGGGACAATTCCGAGGTGGCTGCTGCTGTCCCCAGGGTGTGGTGACTCCACATGCTGGATGCCTGGGGCCCCATGACACCAGTGACGTCATGTGAAGTCACTGTGGTGACTCGGCAGCACTGGGACTTTCCAGCGAGTGGGCAGTGTGAGGGCTGCCCTGGGGATCCTCCTTAGGAAGTGGTGGAGACTTGGGCATAGGCAGGGGGCTGGGAGCACCCTTCAGAAGAGGGGGAAGCCCCTTCCTCATTGACAGGCAGCTCTGTGACCGTGGCCTGACCCCTTGCTGGTACCGGACCCTTACGGCCAGCCTGTCCAGCTGGTCCTGTGGGCTCCAGGCTCAAAACATTCTCCCACCCTTGTTCAGGTCGGACCCTAGATCCATTCCACACACAGCTACCTGCAAACCAGGCCCACACTGGAATCCAAGCTCAGACTTAGACCCAGAACCACAGGCTGCCCGTGTGCCACACCCCACAGGAGCCCCCGGCCAGCCGGCTCTGGGCTGGGGGGTCCTGCGCTGAGGCACCCCCCCCCAAGCTGTGAGCGCCATGATCTGGGCCCAGCCTTTCAGAGGACAGTAAAGCCAGGACTTCCTGGGTGGCCGGGCTGCTGGGGGCATCTGCACGATGCCCTCTGCCTCCATCCCCAAGGCCCCTCTCTGCCTGGGACAGCACAGGACTCACGGTGTGGCAAGGGCAGGATACAGCTTAGCCTGCAGGCAGAATGTTCCAGAAGTGCCCCTAGGTGGGATATGTGGGGCTGGTGCTGAGCAAAGTGAGGAGGGGGAGGGCGGCCTGTGGTCACTCACGGTGCTCTCTGTCCCTAGCTCAGAGCCATGTCCTCAGGTCAGCAGGTGTGGCACACGGCAGTGCCACCCCCGCGCCAGAGCAGCTGCACAGCCGGGGAGCTCGGGTCCCCTGGCACCCCCGGCTCAGAGAAGGTGGCCTCGCCGCTGGAGTGCTCCATCTGCTTCTCAGGCTACGACAACGTCTTCAAGACGCCCAAGGAGCTGGCCTGCTCCCACGTCTTCTGCCTGGAGTGTCTGGCCCGGCTGGCGGCCGCCCAGCCCGCTGGCTGCCCTGGCGGGGACGCCGTACCCTGCCCGTTCTGCAGGCAGCCCACGGCCGTGCCGGCCGCCGGAGCGCCTGCGCTGCGCACCAGCCAGGAGCTTCAGGCCAAGATGCCGGTGCACCTGCGGCGCGAGGAGCCCGTGTGGCTCGAGGGCACCAAGCTCTGCTCCCGGCCGCTGCCCGCCACACCCGGCCGCGCGGCCCCGGGCGTCGTGTGCGTGGACGTGGGCCTCCGCAAGCCTCCCGAGTGCGCCCCGCCTGTGCCCGGCCCCGCCCCCCGCCGCGGTCGCCTGGAGCGCTGCTGGGCGCGCTGCTGGGACTGGCGGCGCCTGGCGCTGGTGTCCCTGTTGCTGCTGCTGCTGAGTTGTGTGGTGCTCTGGCCCGTGCAATGCGCGCTCAAGACTGGGAGCCTGCGCTGCCTCCCCCGGCACCCGGCAGCCGCCGCCACCACGGCAGCCCTCTCTCTCGGGCCTTTGGCCAACACCTAGGCCGGCTCCACCTGCGACAGCTCGGTCTTCCCCTCCTCAGCTCCGAACTGACAGCCACAGGAATTCAGCCCCCTCCAAGACTGCAAGGGAGCCCCGACATCCACGGAGACCCGGCGGGATGGACAGCAGAGTCTCCCAACACCAAGAAGCTCAAGCTCTCCGGCCCAGAGCCTGCCCCGGCCCCTCTCACCGTGCACACTGTGAACCGCCCTCCATTCTCACATTTCCGCAGACCCCTCCCCAGGCAAGGCTGGCCCCCTCCCTGCTGGACGGGGCAGCCCCCGCGCCCTCCCACCTGGGAACTGAACATTTTTAAATAAATTGTTTTTTATCCACATCTGGGGAGTGATTCTAACCCGTGCACAGGCCATGGTCAGCTGCTGAGGTGTCCTGTGGGTAAGACTCCCGGGTTCCGAGCCCAACTCCCACGCTATGCGGACTGCGGGTGTGCGGGGACAGTCTGGGGCCGGCGCCTGCCCCAGCAGAGGGCAGGCCAGCCAGGCCCAGGGGAGGGAGGGGCCTTCCCTGCCCGGCTCGCTGCGGCCACACCCCGAGACGCCGCAGACCGGGGCGCGGGAACGCAAGGCTCAGGAAAGTGGGCAGGGGCGGCCCGCGGGGCCAAGGCCAGCGAAGGCCCAGGGCGCGTCCCGATCACCGCATCCCGCCGAGGCCCTCGCCGCGGCCACACCCCGGGACCCCGCTAACCCCGGCCCCAAGACGAGGAGCCGCCCCCGAGGGCCCCGCCAGCCGGGCCGCCCGCCCCAGCGGGCGACGCCGTCCTCGCCTCACCTGGGAGTCTGAAAGCGGCAGGGCCAGGGGCGCCCGGCCTGGGCGGGGGTCGCGGGCACGCTCCGACGCGGGGCTCCCGAGGCCTTAGCGCCCAGGACGCGGGGGACGGGGGGCGGCTCTGCCAACCTCGGGCGCGCGGCCTCCGGTCACCATGGCGACGCCTCGCTGATCCCGCCTTCCGCGTGCGAAGGCGCAGCGGCTCGCGGACGGACGGTGGGGCCGCACGCGTGGTCGAGGCGGCGGCTGCGGGGTGCGCAGGCGCCGGGGCCGGCCTCGGAGACCGTGAGCTTGGGGAAGATCCGCCCCGGGGCAGCTGGGCGCAGGGGTCGTCTGGGGCGGGGTCCACCTGGGACGGCATTATCCACGCTGGCATTCCAGGAAGCGGTGTGCGGCAACTCGGGGCTTCCACCTCGGTGACCCCTGCCCAGCCGGGCCCGAGTCTGCCCCCTGGGGGGAGGGGCAGAACACTGCAGCCACCGAAGCAGGGGAGTAGCATGGAGCCCAGCGGGGGCCCTGCACTTTCTACTGCGGCTCCCACAGCGGCCCTGGCCTGCGCTCGGACCCGCTGCATCTGCCCACAGGGCCATGAATCAGAAGCCTTGGTTCTAGGGCGAGAGCCGCGTGCGCCTCCCTGGTGGGCACCAGCCCCGTGCCCTGAGCGAAGGTGGCGTCCTGGCCGGGCTGGCTGGAGCCGCAGGGAGCTCCTGTCGGCCTTGCTCAGCCTCCCTGGCCCTCCTGGCACACCTCTGCCAGGTGGGCCCCCAGTCTGACAGCACTGAGTACTGACCCTTGGGAGGACGTTCACCTGACTGCCACTCAGCCAACCCTGTGTCCTGCAGGAGAAACGTGGGAAGAGCTGGGCCCCATGCCCTTGTGAGCCCGGTGTGAACAGTGTCTCAGCACTCAGCTCAGCTGAGCCGCCCGCCTGGCCTGCCAGGTGCATTCTGCCCATTTAGCCCTGTGGCCTTGCTGTTCCTAGTCTGAGTGAGCAGGCTCGCTGTCGCTCTCTCCCCGCCCCGATTCCGCCGCATCTGCTCTGGAGGACGCCCCACCCCATTAAACCTTGCTGCCTTGCTGACCACTGCTCTCTCACATCTGAATTCTTTATTTGTTTATGGACAGGCAGAGTTATAGACAGTGAGAGAGACAGAGAGAAAGGTCTTCGCTCCGTTGGTTCACTCCCCAAATGGCCGCCATGGCCGACGTTGCACCGATCCGAAGCCAGGAACCAAGTGCTTCTCCTGGTCTCCCATGCGGGTGCAGGGCCCAAGCACTCGGGCCATCCTCCACTGCCATCCCAGGCCACAGCAGAGAGCTGAACTGGAAGAAGAGCAGCTGGGACTAGAACCTGGTGCCTATATGGGATGCCGGTGCCACAGGTGGATTAACCAAGTGAGCCACAGTGCTGGCCCCACATCTGAATTCTTTCTTGGGCCAAGACAAGAACCCACCTCACCAGTCTCCACTGCAAAACCACTCCATGGGTTCAAGTCCCTGTGAGGCCACCGTGTCAGGCTGCCAGCTGCCCCTCTAGCACCACTCTCCGCACTCTAGGGACCCCAAGACCCTGCTGCTTGGAGAGGTGGCAGGGAGGCAGGGGTCTCATTTGTTGCCTGAGCTTGGGCAGGGAAAAGCTGCAAGGACCCAGAGACGACCTGGGAGACGGCCACCCAGAGTCATACGGTGACCCCTCCTTGGACCAGCTCTGTGGCGCTGTGGGTTAAGCCGCACCTGCAGCACCGGCATCCATATGGACACTGGTTCAGTCCCGCTGCTCCACTTCCCATCCAGCTCTCTGCTGTGGCCTGGGAAAGCAGCAGCAGATGGCCCAAGTCTTTGGGCCCCTGCACCCATGTGGGAGACCTGGAGGAAGCTCCTGGCTCCTGCCTGGCACAGCCCTGGCCATTCCAGCCATTTGAGGAGTGAACCAGCGGATAGAAGACCTCTCTCTCTAACGCTGCTTCTCAAGTAAATTAATAAATAAATCTTTTTAAAAAGCCAAACGAACAAGATGCCCCCTCCTGTGATACCTCCCTGTGTACACTGCAGCTACTGCTTGTGTGCTGGGACCACCCACCCAGGGGCAGGGCCGCTTCCTGGGGCTGGGAACTGCCGGCTAGCCAGGGACGCACCCCTGGGGTTCTAGAGGAGCACTGCAGGTCCTCACCTGGAAACAAAGGCCCCTTCTCACTGGGCCCTGCAGCCTTTGACCCCTGACCTGCACCTGCCGTGGTGGTCCCTTGGGCTGGAGCCACTCTCCTGGCCTCAGGCCCAGCCCCTGCCTTTCTCCTTGTGCCCTCAGCTCCTGGACTCCACATTGGGGCTCACAGCTCCCCAAGCCCTGCCTCGTGGCCACACTGGGGCCCTACCCAGAGCAGGGGACACGCCCATCCACTGGACCCCTCCACGCCAGGACATGGGCCTTGTCCGGCCACCCGTTCACAGGCAGGCCACGTCTGGGCCGGTCTCCTGCTTGAGGCCCTCAGCTGGTGCCCTCTTCCTTGGGGCCCTCAGCCCCTTCCCACCTTGGGGTCTGTGCCCCATCCCTGCCCTGACTGGTGGCCACTCCTGTGTGTCCTCTTCATGCCAAAGGCACACCGGGTCCAGCCTCAGAACATGGGTACTTGCCATTCTCCCAGAGATCTGGCTTTGAGTGTCGGCTGTTCCCTGAGGCCAGGGTCGGCCTGTGCCCAGCTGCCTGGAGTGCAGCTGACTGCCTGGTGCCCACTGCTGGGCTCTCCTGCTTGCCCCCGCCCCTGCCCCGACACCTGCCTGCTTGGAGCAATCACTGAAGGAGCAAGAACGGGGAGAAGACGTCACGGAGGCTCAGCTCACGGGCATCTCACTGAACCTGTGCTGCTCGGCTCACAGGAGTCTGAGGGCAGCCCTCCCCCACTGGGAGCAGGTCAAGGCCAGTCCTGGACAGGTGTCCACTTGCACAGCAAGGCCCATGGAAAGGCTGCCTGCCACCCCTCAAGCCCTGACTGCCCCCTTCAGACAGACCGAGGTGGGTCTGTGTGCACTGGGAGGCCCCCGGGGTGTCCACAGCAGGGTGCCCAGCAACCACCAGCACAGGGCCACCGCATCCATCAGGCCTCAGCCGTGGCACGAGGCTGAGCAAAAAGCCATGGACAGGGGCCTGGTGGTCAAGAGGAGACGAGAGCCCACCTCTCAAGTTTCCATACTTTATTTCACGGTGATTCACACAGACACATATGGGGGGTGTTAGTAACATGACACCATGCGGCCCCCACCACCCCTGCCCCGCCCCCCCTTCTCCCGCCTTGCTCCCGAGACCACTGGACTGGGGGTCGAGGGCAGGGGCAGGGGATGGGACTCTGCAGCCAGTGCTGCCACCCTGCCACGGCCCCTGGTCGTCCTGCCACAAGGACAACCGTTCCTCAGCTGCTCCAGGTGTCAATCAAAACCAACCCACAGCCACCACGGCTGGTGGTCAGGCCGAGGTCCCTCAAGGATGCCAGCCGGCTCGGGGTTCTCATCCCCACTCCCTTCCAGGGCTCCCGAGTGTGTGGGGGGCATGGACACATCCAGGTTGCTGGGCAGGGGCGGCTGGATGGGCTGGGCCAGGGCTCGGCTGTCCAGCACCCTGAGGTGGGCGGAGTGCGACCCCGACAGGAATGCTGTTTTCAGGTCACAGTATTGGCACAGGAGCCAGGGAAGAGCCAGGCCCTGGGGTCTAGGCTTGCCTGGGGCCGAGGCTGGCCCACAGCCCATGGAGGACGGAGGAGCAGCCTCACCGAGAACCAGAGGTGCATCAGGGCTGGTGTGGCCGTGCCTGCTCCGGGACGCGGTGGTGACGTGGGGGCCCGAGAACACATGACTGGCATGGGGACACAGCCCTGTGCCAAGGCCGTGGCTGAGCCGGCCCTACACTGGGCACCTCTGCGGCTCAGCTGCTGGACGGAAAGCGGCCCATGCCAGCAGTCCCTCCACCCACACACAGGCGAGGAAATCATATCAAAAAGCAACAGGTTTACAAAAATAGAAAATAATTACAGCAGGGAGGGGCAACTGCAGGGCCAGCTCAGGCGGTGGAGCAGGGCCGCAGCTCCGGCTTGGTCACCGCATCCTCCAGCAGGTGCAGGGGGCGCTGGCCCACCACCACATCCCGCAAGCAGCCCACGAAGCCAGTGCCGTAGGCCTTGGGCAGGGTCTGGCCCGCGGGCAGCTTTTGCAGGCCCCCTGCAGGACAGACAGCAGGAAGTCACCTTCCTGGGAGTGGGCAGGCAGATGCCCCTGCCCCCGGACGGCCGTGTGAGGACCCTGGGGACTGCAGGCCACGGTAGGGAGGACAGCCCCGCCCCCGTCAGCTGTCCAGACAGGGCTGACTCTGCCCCTACCCCAGGGGACCAGAGTCCCTCCTGGCTCCTGTCCCCCAGCTTCTCCTGGACACTCACCGAGCCATAGGGTTCCATCTGTGTCCAGCTGCGTGGCGCCCAGAGGGGAGGAGCCGGTCACCGGGGCCTCGTTGCCTACCTGCAGGGAACCTTCCCTCTGCTCCCTGGCCGGGGGGGGTGGAATGAGACGGTCAGGGGCTCCATTGTGACTCCTACCTCCTTCAGAGCCTGATCCCAGAGAGGCCCTGGTGGCTGGGGCAGGGGAAGCACCCGGCAGACTCAGGCAGAGGCCGCGCCAGGGCAACAGCAGAGCAGGAGCCTCCACCTCTCCCCGTTCCACTCAGCCCTGCCGGGTACCATGGCAGCGCCTGCGGCCAGGCAGGGGCCAGGCAAGTACCGCTGCCACCCCGCTGTGCTCGGGGCTTTGCACTGACCTGTGCGCCCGCACCCGCAGCCAACGGTTGGTGCTCACAGGCACGGTGGAGCGCAGCACCACCGGCTGGGAGCCCAGGTCATAACTCAGCTGCAGACGCCCATCCACGATGGCCAGGGCCACGTAGTCTGCCCGCTCTGTGGCCTTGCCGCTCCACAGCACCAGCCCCTGGGTGGCCTCCGTGCGCAGGCTCAGCTCGAAGTGGTTGCTCTGTAGCGCCTTCTCACTGCGGGCGGGAGGGGGCGGTCAGGCCTCCAGGTGGGCAGGGGCAGGAGGCAGAGGCCACAGGGGAAGCGAAGGGACAGCGCGGCCCAGGAGAGGGACAGACAGAGGGACGGCATGGCAGAGAGGTGACCCCAGGGCGATGGCGATGGGCAGGCAGCAGGGTGAGGCCGGGCACTGCCACGGGCTCACCTGTGGAGGGCCCCGGAATCTGCAGTCTCAGGGCTTAGAGGCAGGAAGAGAGGGAAGCAGTGAGGAGGGGATGGACCCCACACGGGAGAGGGCACCAGCAGGAGTCCACCGAAGGCATGCATGACCCACTGGCCCCACCCACCAGAGAGCCTGGCAATGATATACATGTAACACGCATGTGCACACAGTCGGTAGGCATGGCCCAGGCTGGATGGACAAAGAATGAGGCATGGGGTGGCATGGAATGGAAGCCGAGGGCTCGCCTGCCTAGGATGGCCCCAGATGCCCAACACACGCACGCACACGTGAGCACACGCTCACGCACACACGCACACACACACACCGCCTGATGCGGGGCGAAGTGGCCAAGCCATGGCATCGTTCCCGCTGCCCACTCAGCAGGAGTGCCCCAGCTCCTCCTGAACCAGGGCAGGACCCTCTGCCCTGGGTGGGCTCAGGACCCAGGCGTGGGGGCAGCATGGATGGTGAAGAATGAGCGTGAGGGGCGGGCGCAGGACCGGGTGCTACTTACACTGGGATCTCATTGGCCAGTTCGCTTGGAAACAAAGACAGAGACAGTGAGAAAGAAGGAGGTGGGGTGGACACTGGGCCGAGGGGGCACACAGGACAGATGGACAGCAGAGAACACGCGTGCCTGGCATCCAGGGGGCTCGCTACCTGTCTGTCACAGCACTGAGGTACTCGACGAAGGTCCGGCCGTCAAAGGCCAGTGTGTCCAGGTCCCCCGCCGACCGCTCTGTCAGCCCTGCGGGGCAGCTGGGGTGAGATGGGCCAGGCAGCTGTGGGCCCCCAGCCCTGCCGCCGGCTGCAGCTCCCTGCCCCCAGCCTCACCCGTCTCACAGTGCCTCCCTGAGAAGCCCCCTGGACACAGGCAGTCGTAGGCGGCCTCCCTGGGGAGACAGGTGGCCCCATGGAGGCACGGGTGGCCCGAGGCTCGCGTGCAGGGGTGGTCCAGGAAGGACGAGATGTCCACGGCCCGCAGCACGTACTCCTGGCTCAGGAGCTGGTGGCCGTTCAGGGCGACCTAGGTGGGCACAGTGGTGAGGGCCCCGACCTGACCAGCCAGGTACTGGCCCTGGGGGGATGCGGCCCTGCCCGCTCACCAGCTGGACAGCACCGTCAAAGCCGGAAGCCACGGCGGCCGCTCGGGCCAGCTTGCTGAAGTCGGGGGCCCCCCCAACGTAGAGCGACTCCTTCAAGTTGAGGACGGTGTGGGGCACCTGCGGGGGGCATGGGGTGAGTGAGGGGAGGCCGGAGGGGGCACAGGACGCAGAGGGCGGGGCAGGGGAACTGCTCTAGGGGTGAAAGTGCAGGCGGCGGGCAGGACGCGGTACCTTTCGGGATTTCTGATCCGCAGGGCGGGTGGGGGTTGCAGAGCAAGAGCCAGAGAGCAGTGGGGCAGAGAGGAGACAGACAGAGGCCCAGGACGGACGGAAGAGAACAGCCCAGTGAGAGGCGGGGCGGCCAGGCCCCTTGCCCACACGCGTGGCACACACGACACCCAGGTGGCCATTTACTCCAAAGACCCTCGCCCGGCCCCCCAACACTGGGGCCCTCACTGGGGACTCCTCCAGCACACAGGGCCCGTTGTCCACACACATATGGCCGTTCACTCCAGAGAGACCCTTGCTCCCCCCAACACTGGGGCCCTCACCGGGGACTCCCCCAGCACACGGGGCCCATTGTCCATGACACCCAGGTGGCCATTCACACCAGAGACCCTTGTCCCCCCAATGCTGGGGCACTCACCGGGGACTCCCCCAGCACACGGGGCCCATTGTCCATGACACCCAGGTGGCCATTCACACCAGAGACCCTTGTCCCCCCAATGCTGGGGCACTCACCGGGGACTCCCCCAGCACACGGGGCCCATCGCCCACACGCATGGCACCCTTGCGGCCGTTTCGCTCCAGCGAGACCCTGGTCCAGGTGCCCAGAGTGACCGGCTCCTTGCTCCTGGCAGGGAGGGGCACCATGAGCAGGTTCTCGCTCCACCATCCCAGGGCCCAAGCAACACCTGTCACAGGCCCTGGGCCCGGTGCAGACCCCATGGCCACACCTACCCACCTGATGACCGCAGTCCCCTTGCCCAGGTCATAGCGGAACTCCAAGTGGAGGTCGTGCAGTGCCAGGGACACAAAGTCACCCCTGCCATCCGTCTTCTGCCCGTTGTAGACCAGCAGGCCACTGCGGCTGCGGGCCAGGAACACCACCTCCAGCGCCATCTTCTCCCTGGCTCACGTGGGGCTGGGGTCAGCAGGGCCCCTCCCTCCATAACTGCTCCCTCGCCTCCCCCATCTGCCCGACGGACCCCAGGTCCCGATCAAATGTGTGCAAGCCTCTCAGCTCCAGGTAGGAGAAGCCGTGGAAGTCGACCAGGAAGGGCTGGGTGTTGTCCTGCGCCAAGGCTGTGGAGGAGACGGGGTCCAAGGTCACAGAGACCTAGCCTAACCCTAACCCTAGTTGCCCTGAGCCCACCTAACTGGTGCCCAAATGCCAGCCCCAACAATGTGACCACCCAACCCAACACACAGCCCTAACCCAACACACGGCCCCAACACAACACACGCCCCAACCCGACACACCGCCCCAACACGACACATGCCCCAACCCGACACACGGCCCAACCTGACACACGACCCCAACACAACACAGCCCCAACCCAACACACAGACCAACCCAACACACAGCCCCAACCCAACACACAGCCCAACCCAACACACAGTCCCAACCCAACACACATCCCAACCCAACACACGGCCTCAACCCAACACACGGTTTAACTCAACACACAGTTTCAACCTGACACACAGCCCCAACTCCCCCGCCCCTCCCGAGAGCCCACAACCCACCTGTCTGGCAGAGGCTGCCCCCACGCCCCACGGGGCACTCGCACTTGGCCTTGCCCTCAGGTAGCACATGGCAGGGGGCAGCCCCGTGGCAGGGATTTGGCTGGCAGGGGCTCTTCTCATCAGCACAGGTGGGGCCTGGAGGGAGACAGGTGGGGTCCCAGGTGGCTCAAGACCCACCCACAGGCACCTGGCCTCCCACCCTCTCACCAGCCCCATCCTCACCAAATCGGCCAGGTGGACACTGGCAGTGGAATGCGCCGGCCTCCAGCGCCTGGCACGGTGCCCCGCCATGGCAGGGGCTGGGCAGGCAGGGGTGTGGCCCACACTCGCCCATGCTGGCGCTCCGCAGAGCGCCACCCAGCTCCAGCCGCTGGTTGTTCACGTCCAGCAGGCGGACGCAGCCCTTTAGGCCGACCCTGACGGAGGTCCGCTCCTGCACCCTGCAAGCAGGAAGGGGATTGAGGTCAGGGGTCAGGGGTCAGGGCCAGGCAGATCCTCTCAGCACACCAGCAGTGCCAGCCCCAAAGTCAGGGCCAGGACACACCACTGTCCCCCTGCTCACACGGCAGCCTGGTCATGTGGGACGCCTCCCACAAACAGGTCTGTATCCAGGTTGAGGCCGTCGGTGCCGCTGGGGCTCTCGCCTAGAACAGGGGTCTCGCCATCCACAGAGAGTGTGCCGCGGCGCCAGTGCCGTGACAGTTCCAGGCGGTGCCACCGGCCCGGCTGGATGGACACTGAGCTGGTCAGCACCGCAGGTCCTGAACCTGTGTCAAACCTGGGGCGGAAGCAAGTGCTCAGAACCCCCACCCTGCCCGCTCCCACCCCCAGCTGCAGCTGCCTTGCCTGCCCCGTCATCACCAAGCTGCAAGCCCCGCCCCTGCCCTGCCTACCTGAGCTGCACGTGGCCATCCAGCAGCACCAGGGCCAGGAAGTCCTTGCCCCTGGCATTGCCATTGTAGAGTAGCAGCCCCTGAGGCTCCAGCGCTCGGAACTCCAGGGCCAGGCGCAGCGTGTGGTAGGCACGGAGTGTGGGGAAGGCCAGGAAGGAGTGGCCCTCAAAGGCTGGCACAGGGGAGCGCAGAGCTGCAGGGGGCAGGGGGCAGGCTGGAGGCACAGCGAGGACCCCATCACCCTGAAATTTCCCCCCTCCCCTCCCCGAGCCCAGGCTCCGCCCCCCCAGCAGGGGTGATCCTCACCCTTCTCACACAGGGCGCCGGCCCTGCCTGCTGGACAGCTGCAGGCAAAGCCCTGGCCCCAGTCCTGGTCCCGGCAGGTACCCCCGTGCAGGCAGGGCTGAGAGTCACAGGGACTTGGGGGCTGAGGCCGCGGACCAGGCACACGGCCAGGGGCAGTGGGGGGGGGCCGGCGTGTGCTGGGGAGTGCCGTGCCGCGGGCCACTGGCCGGCTGGTGTGAGCCCGAGGCGTCGCAGCAGAGGGAGGCTGGTGGGCCACAGTGGTGGCTTTGGCTGTGGCTGCAACAGCCGTGGCTCCTGCTGTGGCTCCCGTGAAGAAGGCAGGGAACCAGTCTGAGGGGAAGGGAAGCAGTCAAGGTCTGTGGGAGGGGGCCGGGGTGGGAGGGGGGCAGGGGACAGGTACCCACCGAAGTCCATGAACCTCACGTGCTCCTGCAGTGGCCGCCTCACCCCCAGAGCCCGGCGCCGGGATGCCTGGAGCTGCCGCAGCAGCGCTCGGCCCACGTCGGCAGCACTGAAGTCAGTGGCTGGGGAGGAGCCGGCACTGAGCCTGGCGGGGACCCTAGCAGCCCCCACCCACTGCCTCCCAGGAGGGACGTGGGGTGGGGGCCTCACTTGGGTCAAAGTGCACGTCCACGATGGCGCGGACGGACCTGCCCGGCCCCAGGTCCCGCAGGTGGACGCTCCGGAAGTCCTTCTTGACATCGGAGTTCCGGAACAGGTCATCCAGCTGCGGGCAGGGAGCGGGCGAGGGCTCTGGGGGCTGTCCTGCCCCGTGGGCCCCTCCCCCAGGCCAAGTTGGGAGGGCATGCCTGCCTACCGCACTCTCGATGCTCCGGGCTGTTTCCCCGAACAGCTCTGACTTGGGGTCGGCCATTTCTGGGGTGTAGAACAGCTCTTGCCCCTCCACCCCCTCGAGCTCCAGCACGCCCTGGAATGCCTTCGTGGCTGCGGGGGAGCGGCAGTTAGGCCCAGCCGGACACCTGCCTGGAACCCGCCTGGCCTCCCAAGCCGGCCCCGGGCACAGGCCCCAGCAGCAGGCCAGGTGGGTGCAGAGGCTGTGGAGGTTAGTCGGATGGTCATGAGGTTAGTGGGGACCCTGGGACAGGGCTGGCACCAGTTACCAGATGGACTCCTTGGGACCAGGTACCCTGGGCTGGCTTGCAACGAGAGAGACGGATTAGGCATAGGGTCCTGGGCACCCACACATGTGCATGCGTGTGCTGAGTCCTCAAGACCTGCACACGCATGTGTCGAGGCCAGTACCGACCTGCTGCCATGGTGGGAATGGCACCCTGGGCTGTGTCCAGGCTGCTCCTCCAGCTCCACCCTGCCCCAGCCGCCCACTCACCGGGACAGTTGGAGCCCTGCGCGTCCAGCGAGGGTGTCTTGCCGTCTGAGCAGCAGCCCAAAGGCGAGTTGTAGCAGGAGGCCCTCTCAACCGGCGGCCCAGGGGTCACCCCGCTGCTGCCCTCAGGGGGCTCCAGCCCTAGGGAGGTACTGTCTGAGCCTGGCCTGAGGGGCCCCTCTGGGGTCCTGCTCCTCCCCCAGCCCCGCCACCCAGACTCCGCTCACCCCCTGAGCCCCCGCCACTGGACTCCTGGTCCCCACTCAGCTCCTCGTCACCGCTCCCATCGGCGCTGCCAGATCCACCAAAGGCAGATGTGGCGAGGCCGGCTGCTGCCGGGGGCGCTGTGGGGGGCACGGTAAGCACCAGCAGCGCCGTGGTCCTGGGGATGCTGGCGGTGGTCCGAGGCTGTGATGAGGGCGGAGGGGTGGGCTGGCTCCGGAGGGTGCTGCTGGGAACCGGGGGGAGGGTGCCGGGGGGCTGCGGTGGCTGCGCCTCGCTCGGGACGAGGCCCAGGGGGGTCGTGGACACAGGTGGTGGGCGGGTGCCGGGAGCCACAGTCTCTGCAAGGAGAGGGAGGTTGGGGTGGGGGCCAGCTGGGCTGGGGCTAGGGTCAAGGCAGGGCCTGGTCTTCCTGGCCAGCTCCGGGGCGGAGGCGTTTGGGCCTCACCCTGGCACGAGCCAAGGCTCTGGACACGGATGTGCAGGCCCTGGCGGCAGGCGATGGCCTGCAGCTGGCACTCATTGCCGTAGGTGACGCCGTCCGACCCGCAGACCTGTGGCACAGGGCACGGTGCTCAGAGGAGGCCTCCCCCTCCACAGCACCCTCCGCCGTCCTCGCCCCTCACCTTGGTGGCATCGGCCTCCGGGCAGGTGAGTGCTGGGCAGACGCAGCGGGCGGAGCCATCCTCCTCCACACAGGACGCACCGAACTCACAGTGCAAATCCACACAGGAAGCGGGCACTGCGGAGTCTGTGACAGGGATGTGGGAGACCCCTGCCAGCTAGGGCGGTCCCGCCCAGCTCGGCCCACCCAGGAGAGCCCCAGCCTCCGCCCTCACCTGCTTCACAGCCAGTGGAGCCCAGGGTGTGGCCACCAGGACACTGCCCGCACTTGGGGCCAGCCACCCCCGGCCGGCAGGAGCACAGCCCGGTCATCTGCTCGCAGTCATCCCGCACGGCACCCCGGGGATCACAGCTGCAGGCTGGGGAGGACAAACTCTCAGCCCCCAGGCCCCCGCCAGGGCCCACAACAGGGAGAGCTGCCCTGCGCCCGGCAACTCACGGGTGCAGCCGCTCCGGCCGTCTGTGACGATGCCACGGAAGTTCCAGAAACCGGGCTCGCACCGGTCGCACTTGAGGCCCCCCACGCCCGGGCGGCAGGAGCACTGGCCGGTGGCTGGGTCACAGGTGCTGCTGTAGGAGCCATGGGCATTGCACTGGCAGGCACCTGCAGGGCCAGGGGGACAGGCTCACCACAGCTGCAAGGCTCCTGTAGCCAAGGGTCAGGGCTGGGCCCAAGTACTCACCAGGGCAGCCAGCTAGGCCCACACCCCGGGCGGCAGTGACATTGTCCTGGCAGCATCCGTAGGGTGTCTGGGCACAGTGCTGGGGGCTCACGGGAAGCAGTGGGGCCACGGTGGGGCCTGAGGGAGGGCTAGGGTCAGGGGCTTACGAGGGGCCGACTGCCCACCCTGTGCCAGCCACCGCCCCATCTCTGTGGTTATCACTGCTCCACCCTCCCAACACCAACGCCTACCAACTGTGCACAGGCCCTGGCAAGTCATGTACCAGGACACGTCTGTAGATCAGACACACAACCTCACGCACACACACCAGAGCCACTCACCCCAGCAAGTGTGTTTGCAAAACACACACACGCGTGTTCGCCCACGTTTCTCCGAGTGCCCCTCCAGAACACTTGGTGGCTGGCAGGTGCACAAACCACTTACGCCTCCCCCCACCAACACAGGAAGGACGGTGGGGGCCATGTGGGTCACTGCTGCCTCTCAACCTGGCACACGGCAGGTGCACCCGTGCCACACACAACCACACACATGCACTCACAGCAGGCGTCCACACCTGGGACGTGTACTCACCACGGCAGGATCCCTGAGCCGCGACGTACAGCTCGCGCTGGGACACACACCTGGCCTTCTTCAGCTCACACTCTGTGCTGTAGGTGACCCCATCTGAACCGCACACCTGCAGGACTGGCATCAGCGTGGGCAGCCCCAGCCCCTCCCTCGCTGCCAGCCTGGGGCTGGGGCAGGGCTCACCGGGCTCCTCGGGACGCTCTGGCAGCTGAAGTCACAGACACACGGCCCATCCTCCGAGTCCTCGTCCCAGACCCCACCGTGCTGCCGGCACAGGTCCTGCTCGCACTCGCTGCCCGCGCCGGAGCCGGAGCCACCCGAGCCGCACTCGGCTGTGGGCAGGGGGCAGGATCACCATGGGGTCCCAGTCTGGAGCTGCCCTCCCCGTGGCTCCTGCCTGCCCCAGGCCTACCCTGCTCGCACGGCCCTGCCCGGACCTCCTCGATGTGCCTCTGCTGCTGGCAGGCAACGGCCCGGAGCTCACAGGTACTGGGGTAGGTGAGGCCGTCACTGCCGCACACTGGGCCGGCAGGGGCGTGCTCACACCGGGGGCACACACAGCGCCCAGCCGAGCACACGGCCCCGAAGGCACACACCGTGTCACCACAGGTCTCTGCGGGAGACAGCGTCAGGCAGGGCTCAGCCAACCTCTGTGGGGGAGGCTCAGGATCCCAGCCCCCCCGGCCCCCACGGCCTCACTCACGGCAGTGTCCGGCCGAGGCCACGTGCAGGCTGATCTGGTGGCTGCAGGCGTGGACGTGCAGCTCGCACTCACTGGGGTACGTGCGCCCATCAGAGCCACACACAGGCTGGGCCGAGGCGACACACCCAGAGGGGCAGACACAGCGTCCTGTCTCAGCCTCACACAGGGCTCCAAAGCGACACTGCCTGCAGCGGTCTGGAGAGGGGGCTGTGGTCACTACAGCAACTGGGAGCCCCCCCCGCCGGCCCCATGTTCCGCCACTGACCACAAGGTCCTCTGCGTGCCACCCGGATCTCCCGCTGCAGGGCACAGGCCGTGGCCTCCAGCTCACAGGCGCTGCCATAGGTGACACTGTCACTGCCACACACGGGGTCGTAGACGCCCGAGCAGGCCTGCTGGCACTCACATACGGCTGCCCCGTTCTTCACGGCGCAGGTAGCCCCGAACGCACACTGCACCCCGTGACATGGGGACAGGGCCTGATCTGGGGAGGACACAGCTGGTCAGCAGGCCCCTGTGCTGCCCTCAGCGGCGGGCAAGGCCCCTGGCCCCTCGCAGCAGGCCTCTCCCAGGGTGGGGGTGGTGGAGGGAGAGCCATAGATGCACAGGACACAGCTGAGAAAGGGACAGACACACAGAGATGCGGACGGGGACAGGGACCCACCAAGGGCGGGCTTCCCGACTGCCCATCGCCCACCCGGCTCACCCAGCCCGGGGTTACCCCACCACCAACAGCCCTGGGAAGTCTGTGGGGGGGGCTCTCTCCGCAGGTGGGAGGAGCCTGCACCCCAGAGCCACATCCAGGGCCTCACGGGGCAGGAGGTGTCTGTCCACTTGCTCTGAGGACCACATGGCCAGGCAGCAGCAAGCTACCCCCCACCCCACCACAGGCGCAGACCTCGGGCTGTGGGCTCCCGGGCAGGCGCGGCGCCTCGTCCTGCCAGCAGGTCAGACTGGAAGACACAAGAGGCGGAGGCAGGACCGAGGAGGACAGGGGACAGACCACGGAAAGACCAGAAAGACAGACAGGCGGATGGACCCCGGGTGGACACAGAGACAGGTGGGGCCTCGGCAGGCCCTCAGCCCCAGCCAAGACTCTGCCCCTAAGGTGGTACGAGAGAATCTGCAGAGCCATCTGAGTGGACAGGCCGGACCAGGAGACGCGCAGGGGCCAGAAAGGCCCAGTGGGGACCAGGGCAGCGGCACAAGGGCTTCTGGTGCCCCGGCCCCACCAAGGGTCCCGAGTGACCCCCCCCCAGCCCAGGATCCCAAGAGGAGCATGACCAGGGATGAGGATGGGATGTGATGGTGGCGGGGCAGGGACCAGCACGGCTTCCAGCTGACCCTGCGGCAGTGCTCACCACAGGGGCCCTGGTGCTGGACGGGGATGGCCCGCTGCTGCCGACACTCAGCCTGCTTGCGCCAGCACTCGCTGTCATACGTGTGCCCGTCCTGGCCACACACGGGCCTGTAGGCCCCGTCGCAGGTCACTCGGTCACAGGAGCAGCGGGGACGGCCACGGCGTGACAGGCACACGGCGTGGAACTGGCAGGCCTCCGGGCACTGGTCTGGGGGCAGAGTTGGGGAGGTGAGGGGGCGGCCAGCGGCAGTCAGCGGGAGACCTGGCAGGGGCCCTCCCGGGTCACTGCCCACCTCGAGGCTGGCACTGGCCAGAGCGCACTTTCTGCAAAAGGAGGCCCCGCGCAGCTCCTGAGCGGCTCATGGCGCAGTCGCTGTCATAGGTTACACCATCGTCGGCACACACGGGTGCCCGCTGCAGGGGGCAGCTCTCAGGCCGCAGCAGCATCTCCGGGAGCCGTGTGCGCGGGTTTACGCGGCAGACGCTGCTCGGGTCGCTGGGGGCGCCCTGGCAGGGGTCTGCAGGGAGGGAGGGAGGGTCAGGGCCATGTGTGCTACACGCCCTCCCCCGGGCACTGCCCTCCCCAGCCCGCTCACCACAGGGGCCGTCGAACTTCTTGGTGATGTCCCGTTGGCGTGCACACGCCTGGCGCCGCAGCTGGCACTCGCCCGCGTAGTCAGCGCCATCACTCCCACACACGGTGTTGGTGGGGGCCCCGTGGCAGGTGGCCGGGCAAAGGCATGAGGCCGTCTGGCCGTCAGCAGAGCGCGCGCAGGTGCTGCCGAAGCTGCAGGTCACGTTGGAGCAGGGGTCCCGGGACCCTGCAGGCAGGGTCCTGGGAGTCACAGGGGTCCTGGGGGATCCTGGGGTGGGGCGCAGCTGTGGGGGGTACCCCCCCACGGCGAGACAGGGTGGGGTCATGGGGGGAATTCCAGGGCAGGGAGGGGGGAGGTCCCAGTCCCCTGGCGGTGGAGCTCACCACAGGGCCCACGGCTGAGTAGCCGGATGCGCCGCTGCTGGCTGCACTGTGCGCGCTGCAGCTCGCACTCGCTGCTGTAGGTGGAGGCGTCTGAGCCGCACACGGGTGCCACCACGGCGGGGCACGCACTCTGCTTGCACACGCAGGAGGCCCGGCCAGGTGCATTGGCGTGGGGCTCACACACGGCGCCAAAGCCGCACAGCATCCCTCGGCAGGCTGCGGGGCAGGGGCAGGGGGTGTCAGGGTCGGCAGCTACCCTCAGCACACCAGCTCTGGGTGTGCAGGGGTGGCCTGCATCACAGAGGAGGCCCTGCTCGCCTCCTGCACACCCTGGAGTGTCTGCACATGTACTGCGTCCCAGGAGAGTGTCCGCACAGGATCTCTGCCCATGCCCAGAGCCCCTGCGGGTGCCCCAGTAGCAGGTGCCCTCTCCCACATAGCCTGCATGCCCCAGGTGATGGGTGGGGTGGGGGCTTCCTGGGAGCTGGCGTTGGGACCACAGGAGCCCTCTACCACCTCTTCTCCCCCAGACCCCACTCTGTGGCCTTGCTCCCACGACCCCCAGAGCTCGCAGTGCCCACAGTCACACCCCTCACTGCTGCCCCCAACCCCACCCCCACTTCAAGCTGACTGTGGCTTCCCTCCCAGTGCCTCTGTCCTCCGAGCCCAGGCTCAGGATGTGTCATCACCCAGGCTCCTATACACACACACACACACTATACACACACACTAGATACCTCACATACTATACATACTAGACACATGCTATACATACTAGACACACACTATACACACACTGTACACACACAATATACACATACTACACACACCATACACACATTTTACCTACACATGGTATACACACAGACTATACACACAGACTATACACACACTATACACAGACACGCACACAACTACACACATACTATACACACACCCATACACATACACACAGACTATACACACAGACTATGTACATGCTATACACACACTATATACATACATACTGTATATACACAAACTATATACACACACACTTTCCATACACTATATATACATACATCATAGACACTATACACACACAACTATACACACACTATACGCACACTGTATACACACAGACTATACACACACGCTATACACAGAGACAGACTATACACACGCTATACACAGAGACAGACTATACACACACTATACACAGACACGCACACAACTACACACATACTATACACACACCCATACACATACACACAGACTATACACACAGACTATGTACATGCTATACACACACTATATACACACATACTGTATATACACAAACTATATACACACACACTTTCCATACACTATATATACATACATCATAGACACTATACACACACAACTATACACACACTATATGCACACTGTATACACACAGACTATACACACACGCTATACACAGAGACAGACTATACACACACTATACACATGCTATACACACACTATATACACATACACTGTATACACACAAACTATACACACATACTATACATACACTATACACACACAACTATACACACACTATACACACACCCAACACACTGACACTCCCGGTCCAGCCGCTGCCCGCGCAGCCTCCCCCACCATTCACATGGGCACTGTGGCCATCACTTTGGCTTCTGGATGGTGCCAGCAGCTGCAGAACCACCAGAACCTGGACTGGCTCCCAAAGCCAACCTGGTGAGGGTCCCCCCAGCAGGAAGGCAGGGCTGCTGGCTGTGGCCACTGGAGCAGTACCCCCCCGGCACAGGGGCCCTGCACCAGGGATGCGGGGGGGCATCTGGGGCTCAGCTGTCTGCATCTAACAAACGCTTAAGTGGGGTCCACTTAGCCTCGCCAAGTTGTAGGGAGGAAGGGCATCAGGCTCGGAGCACGCCCCCTCTCCCACGAGGGCAGGAGGCAGGGAACCTGGAGCCAGCTGTTCCCCCAGCCTCTGTGAGTCTGTCTGGTGTCCCCATCCCCACCCCAGAGGGCTCAGCCTGTTCTGGCTCTGAGGGTGGGTAGGTTACCCCCATGCTGGGCCCCAGAGCTAGGGGGTTACTGGGCCAGCATCTGCTGGGTGTCCAGCACAAGCACCACTGGGAGTATCCACACCATGAGCACAGGAAAGGAGCCACTGCTTCCATCGGCCTCCTGTCTGCCTCAGCACAAAGGGAGCTCCAGCATGTCCACTCACAGCCCCTCCTCTCCTGCCCACGGCCCCTAGGACTCCCAGACCCAAATCCAACAGGCATTGGCTGATGCCTGGCCAGCTGTCCTCTGACCAGAGGCTCAGCCAGGGTCCTGGCCCCCTTGCCGAGGAGTGGGCCACCTCCCCCATCCAGGCTCCTGGCTCAGCTCTTGGGGTCCTGGCCCCACAACCAAGGGCAGCTCCTCCCAGATGTCCCTCCACAGCCCGGCCCAACCTTGGCTGCACATGCCACACAGACACCTGGAGAGGAAGGTGGTGGGTGGCCGCTAACCCACAGAGAACAAGGCTGGGGCAGTGGGCAGGTACGTGGAAGGTGGGCAGGGCATGAGATCCGAGGGGGTCTTAGGGCAGTGCCAACTATGGGTCATTGCACGTGGCTTAGATCCTCCACAAGGAGACCACCAAGCCAGGCCCAAGCACCAGCCCCTCATCCGTGTGGAGGGTGCGCAGGGAGTGGCCCTGGTGGCCACAGCCAGGTTTGGCAGCTCTGCTGCTCCCTGCTTCTGCCCCCAGTCCAGGCAGGAACCCGTCCTCAGCTCAGGAGCCACCGCCTCCAGGAGGCCTCCTGTCCCACACTCAAGGGTCAGAACAGGGAGAGGCTCCTGCACACGGCTGAGGTCCACCACACAGGGATGGGATGGGCCCTGGAACACAGGAACAAGCACAGGCAGAGACCCCCTGGGGGGTCCCATGGCAGGTGTGTCCATGGGTCCCCACAACCCCCCACAGCCAGGAGCACATAGCATCCCGCCCAAGCTCGCGCAGCAGGGGGAGCCGAGGCTCCATCACACCACGGATGCCTGGCAGACCGGGCTGAGACTCTAGTCCATGCTCCAGGTCACTGTCTATGCTGCCCCTCAGACGTGCAGGTGACACACCTGGCCCCTGCGAGCCCCGTGTTCCAGCCAGGTCACTTCTGGGCACCCTGCCATGCCACACCTGCCCTGTCCAGCCTCCTTGGAGGCTCCTCCCTGGCCACTCAGCTTCCCAAGCTCTCTCGCGGGGATGCTGGAGGCGGTGGTGGCTTGTATAGCTGCCGCTAGAATGGGTATATTTAACTCCCCTGCCTGTCTGGGGCTAGGATGGGTTGGGGGGATGGAGTGGATGCCCTGAGGCCTGCCTGTGCCCACAGATGTGTGAGGTGAGTGGGGGACAGCAGGGGGTGGACAGGGGGCCCCCCAGTGCAGCTGTACAGAGGGTGAGTGGGAGTAAGAGCAGGACACACTGCAGCCTTCAGGGCTCCAGGAAGCAGAGCTGAGACTGCGCGGGGAACATGCTCCCACCTGAGCCCAGCCCTCAAGTCCACACTGCTCCAGGAGACCAACACTCAGTCCTGGCCCCAGCCCAGCCCAGCCCAGCCCTGCCTGCTCCACCTGTAGACTTCGGTTCTGGGGTGGCCAGGAAGGGGGCATCAGATGCGACAGTCAGCTCACGTGTCCACCTCTTTGGCCTCTGTCCACCTCTTTGAGTCCCTGCAGATGCTGCTCTGACCCAAAGTGCTCCTGCGTTTTAGGGAGGGGCAGTGCGGCCCCCACCCCCACCCCAGCCAGTGCGCCCCTCCCCACGCCCAGACACCGTGTAGGGCTGTCCCCAGGGTCTATGGGGAGCAGCCCTCTGAGGGCCAGGACAGGAGGCCCACAGCCCAGCTGGCGGGTCCAGGTGTCAGGGACACGCTGCCAGCTTGTGAGCACTGCAGCCTCAGGGATGACCCAATGGCCACCAAAGACAGAGAGACCCCTCCATCTCACACCCCTGAACCCAGCTCCTGCTCAGGGTACATCCAGGGAGAGCTCTCACCTTGCCTGCCTGGGGGGGGACCCCTGGCTGCCCCAGTGCTTCCCTCCCCGCTCAGCACAGGGCTGTGGACAGGGAGGGGAAGTCCCGCCTCTACCCCTGTGACCAGACAGTGTCGCCCAGGGCACGCCCTAGAGGAGAGCAGGCCCCAGCCCTGCCCCACACAGACGGCACCTGCCCGGCAATGGAGCCGTTCTGAGAGCAGCCAGGGCTGTGCTCCTCCCCTGCAGTGCGTGTGGCCTTGGCGTGACCCCCCTTCCATTAGCCTAATGACAGTGGCCCACCCGCCAGCAGGCAGCTGGGGCTCTGGACACACCCACAAGGCAGGTCACCAAGGTCAGCCCACCCCTCCATCTCTGCGCCCTCCCCACCTGAGCCTGCTCAGTTCCAGGGACAGACTCCAGCCCTCCAGGCCCCTCAGACAGCTGTCGTGGGTCAGAGGCCCTCCCCTCCTCCACAATCCCAGCCCCCAACTTCATGGTATGCACAGCTCAACACCACCCCGACTGGGTCCCAACGTGGGGACTCCAGACCCCAGCACAGACCCACATCCAGCCAACTCACCATCAGCAGGTGTTGGGGGCACTGGTGTGAAGTGAGTCCCCGGTTTATCTGAAAAAAAAAAAAAATTTGCATTTGGAAGTTAGATCCCTCTGG
This sequence comes from Sylvilagus floridanus, assembly GCA_949820135.1. Classification (NCBI taxonomy): domain Eukaryota; kingdom Metazoa; phylum Chordata; class Mammalia; order Lagomorpha; family Leporidae; genus Sylvilagus; species Sylvilagus floridanus. The sequence continues at coordinate 65,920 of OX463225.1, read as the reverse complement.
GCAATTCCTCCACCCACACTCCTGCCTGGCCACACCCCCAGTGGGTCAGAGACCCGGGCTGTGGAGGTGTCCAGCCCAGCATCCAGACTGGCTGAGGCCTGGGGCAGACGAAAGCAGAGACCTTGGCCTTTCTCTCATCCTCCACTGGCCTTGTCACAACTCACACCTGTCTCCTGTCAGGCAGCGGTGTGGCTGCAGGTAATCTACCTGCTCCCCTCCAACACGCTAAGCAGTTTCTGCCCCACAAGGGCCCAGGGTTCCTGGATGACCCGCCTGAGCCAGGGACAGCCCCAGCCTCACTAAGACACCCTGCCCCCAGCCCGCGGGCGGCAGGGTGGCCACGCCCAGCGGCCACCTACAGTTGTTGAGGAAGAGCAGCACGGCGAAGCCCAGCGTGCAGGAGGCCAGCAGGATCAGGCAGACATTGCAGGGGAGCATGAAGTAGCGCACCAGCAGGGAGACGCCGGGCGGCCGCCGGGGGTCCCGCTCCAGCTGCAGCGGAGGCATGGCGCGTTCCGCGCGTGGGGGTCCTCACGGAGCGCCCTTGGGCCTCTTCGGGGCTACTCTCCCCATCGCGGCACCCCTGGACTGCGGCCAGCAGCTGTGGCCTGTCACAGCTCCAGGGGCAGCAGACCCCGCGCCCGGCCCCCCAGCCTCATGAGAAGACCCGGCGGGATTCCCCAGGACAGTAAGCCCAAATGCGGGCTCAGGCAGGCGGAGGAGGGGCTGGGGTCCCGCGGCGGGGGCGGAGCGGCGGGCGTACAGCACCGGCAGAGCCGCCGCCCAGGCCGCTCTCCCACCTCCCGCAGCGGCGCCGGCCCGCTCGCCCTTGCTGGGGCTGGGGCTGCGGGCGAGGGGCGCTGCGGAGCAAAGACAAAGGAAGCCGACTCCGGGGACCAGGCGTCCGTCCGCGGGGAGCGCAGCTCACGGAGATGGTGCGGGCGAAGACCGAGCCGGGAGAACCGCACAAAAGGAGGCGCGGGGCAGGCGGGCGGCACGCAGGAATCGAGGGAGGGGCGGGAGGTAGGGCTGGGGGCGAGAGCAGGAGTTGAGGCCCAGGGAGGGGTCGGAGGTGGGGCTGGGGGCCGGGAGACAGAGGAGAGCGCGGGCTGGGCAGAGGCAGGTGCGGCGGGCAGTGGGAGTGGCAGTGGGAGGAGGGGCCCGAGGCCGGGGCAGGACCGAGCTGCCGCCGGGTCCTGGCCCCTCTCACCCTGCGTGCGGGCCGGCGTGGCGGCGAGTTTATCGGAGCCGCCGCAGGGGCTGGTTCTGCGCGCGCCCGCGGGGTTCCTGTTCCAGTGGGACCCACCCTGTGGGGTGCGGCATGGGGTCCCCGCATGGGGTGCACACCGGAAGCTACAGCTAACGTGGAGGGCCCGGGAATCACATTGCCCGGCCTTCCCCTAAGAGCTGACAGCAACACCGCGCGCCCCCCACTCCGTTCCGGGGGTGGTGAGAAAACATGCAAATGAGACCCATGCAAATGAGCCGTATGCAAATAGCCACCGGGCCTCCCTGGTGTTCCCGCGGGTCTGGAGCGCCCCCCAGAGGCTGTCCCGGAAACCTGGGGCCCGTGACGTCACAGTGCCGGGGCGCCGCCTGCCCAGAACCTGTCCAGAAGTCACATTCCCCCCCTCGACCTCCGAGGTCGCTGCAAACTTGGGGGCACCGCGGGCCCGGAAGTTCTGTCCCCACAGTCCACTCTCCGCAGCCGGGTCCCCATTTCCCACCTACAGTGTTTCAGGAGACCCAGAGCATCCACCTTGTCCGCAACCTCTCCCAACCAGCCAGGATCTGGCCACACAGTCCCTTCTGCCCCTGCAGTGGTCTCAGGGGCCCAGCCAGGCCCCCTCCCCCGGACAGGTGGCAGCCACCAGGATCCTAGGCCCCCTCCCAGCCAGTCCCCAACGTGAACCCTGCCACACACGCTGGCACCCGCATCCCCCTTCCAGCCCAACTGTGGCCTCCTCTCAGTCCCTCCAACACACACACAAACAGCAGCACTGACCACGCCCACCACCCTGAGCAGCCCCCCCCCCCCGTCCCCCCTCTCCACGTCCTGGCCCCCACCGGACCCCTCCCACAGACCCCACCTTTCTCAGGGGCAGTCCTTCCTGCAGGGTGGGACCACGCACCACCACAGGAGGGGTCCTCACATCTCTAACGGCCCTGAACCCACAGTTCCAATGAAACCGTGCGTCTGCCAGGGTGTGAGCCCCGGGATCCTAGAAGTCCTGCCCCTCCCGGCTTCCCACTGGACCTTGGCACCGCCGCGCCACGCCAGCCGGGAGGTGCTGGCACCCACAGCACCCAGGGCAGGGCCTGAATTTTTATCTCCTGGGGCAAGGCTTGGCCCAGAGTCAGGAGGAAAGGACTTGGCGTGGAGCCCAGTGACGTTACCACGTCCTCCCAGTGGCTGCTCATTGCCCGGCTTAGAAAGGCCCAGAGACACAGCCGGGGTCAGCCCCAGCCTGTGCAGCCTCCGGCAGAGCCAGGGCGTGCGAGAGGAGACTGCTTGACAGTTTGGAAACCCCACGGAGGAGAGACCCTGGGTTCAGCCATGGGGCTGGCCTTCCCGGCGCTCCCAACCCCACCTGGCCGGCCACACCAGGACGGAGTAGGGCGCAGTGGGCGGAGCCAGAGCCCGGCCCCGCCCAACTCCCCTCCGGCGGGGGGGGGGGGGCACCCGCCCACCCCGCAGGGGCGGGATGCCCTGAGAGAGACAAAGGGCCATTGAGGCCCCAGGCCCAGCAGGGGAGGGGAGCCCAGGCTACTGCAGCTATTTTGGGATCCTCAGATAAACTCGGCCCCAAGAAACCCACGCAGGCTCCCGCCCAGCTGCACACAGAGTCCTGAGCGTAGGAATCAGCTCCCGTTCTTGGGTCACACAACTGCGCTCTCGCCCCGGGCTGGCCAGGTCTCTGGCGAGGGTCACCTGCTCAGGCGCCTCTGCGCAGAGACGTTCCCCAAAGCCCTGAGGAGCGGGACGGAGCCTGGGGCGAGCGGAGGGTCCCCTTCCCACGCAGACGACCCCTCCCTTCGCTTCGGAGGCTGGGGATCCCGCAGGGTCTCTGGGAGTCCGTCAGGGGCACCGCCCATCCCGCGCGCAGGCACCCACCGCGCATGCGCACACAGCCGGGGCGGGGGGGGGGGGGGCTGGCCGGCCGCCACCTGCAGTCGGACCTCTGTTGGACCAAGAGCGGGCTGCTCTGCCCGGAGAGGAACAGAGCTGCCACGGTGGAGCCCGGCCCGGCCAGCCAGAGCACAGGTGTCCGGCTCCCCTACTAGTGAGCGGTGTCCGGTCTCGGCCTGCGCCTTCCCCGCCCCCGCGGCCTTCGCAGACAATGGGCGTTTCGCGCCTGCACGTTGCTGCTGGGCCTGAGCCAGCCGCCAGACATTTCCTTCCAGAGCCGTTGCGCCCAGGGCCCAGGGTCAGTCGTCCTCCCAGGTGATCCCTGGAGGTGCCCACGTCAGAGCCTGGGTCCACCCACCTGCACCCTGCCACCTTCAGGTCCCCACCTTTGCCAGTTCACCTGCTTTGCAGGTGCTGGGGCATAAATGCGAACCTGGGGAGGGGGTGCAGCAAGCCTGGCTCATCGAGCAGTCCTTGGTACACAGGGCCCCCTCAGTAGCCATCCAGTGGGGGGAGGGGGCTGCACTGGACTGCGGGTTCAAGCAGGTAGTATCTGCCGCCGGAATGGTGGCCCAGGGAGTGCAAGTGTGTGACTTTGGAAGAACAGAACTCAAGCACCAGGCTGAGCTTCAGTCTGTGGCCGGGACCAGGGCTATGGCCAGCAGAAGGTGCAGCTGAAGGGAGAGGTGAAGAGGGGACACCGGTGGGGGAGGGGGGCAGGTCCCTGCCTCTGTCCCTCCCCTCCTCCAAGAACAAAGAGAATGCTAGCGGAGCCAGGTGAGTGCCCAGGTGTGGTCAGTGGCTGCTGTCTAGCCTTGCAAAGCTGGGCAGCTGGGGACAGGCAGCCGGACCCCCAGGTCTGACAGAGGTGGTGGCCAGCTGGGTGCCAGGATAAACAACTAAGGGTAGAAGGAAGCAGAGACAGAGGCAGCCAGAGGCTGGGCTCCCATCCTCACCCCTGGCCTCCTGGGGAACCCCAGCGGGAGGTGGAGGTGGCACAGCAGCAGGGTGCACAGTAATGATGAACCCTTCCCAGAGCCCACACATCAGGTTGAGCCACAACCTGTCCCCAGTGGACACTCACACCTGTGGGCATGGAGGCTCCGACAGTCAGCAGCGGCAGCAGCGAGGGGCAAGGGAAACTCCAGGTACCTAGCTCAGGGCAGGGGGCAGGGGAGGGCGGGCAGGGATGGATGAAACAGCAAGCAGGCTGGCCGCTCACAGGCACCTGAGGACAGAGGCCAGCCCCAGTCCCAGAATGGCTCGGACACAGACACAGACTGCCCACTGCCAGCCTGTACCTCCCAGCCAGGCTAAGCCAGACATGAAGGCGGCAGCACCCACAACCCCCAGTGCACATGGGGACACACGTAGAGCCCTGGGCATCCACACATCACGGGCACACAGCTGGGAACAGCTGGCTGCCTCCGCAGACAGAAAGCTCCCCCTCTCCCTCCCATGCTGCGGGGGAGGGGTCCTCCCCTTTCCCAGGTCCAGCTGGAAGCAGGCCCTGCAGGGGGCCTTCCTCAGAGGAAGTTCCCAGGGCCCTCCCTGGAGGCTCCACCTCCTCCTAAGCCCCCGGCACACTTGGCACACTTCCGGCACATATCCGCCTCTCCCAGGACCACTACTAAGCCCCCAATCTGAGGCCCCCGATACCCCCCACCTGACACTCCCCATGGATTCCCCCCACCCTGAGTCCCCACGCCCAGTGAGTGACAGGCATTTGTGGGGAACTTGGGGGCTCCGCAGTCCCCTCACCAGCTCAGCCACAGCCCAGTGGGGAGTCCACTCCGCAGAGAGAGGGCAGGAAGTCTGGGAGCTCCTGCAGCTCTGAGCTGAGGTGGGGGCAGCTGTTCCCCCACCCCCACGGTGAAGCTCCTGGAAGAGGCTTGGTGGACCTGGCCCAGGCCTGGGGTCCTGAAGTGTGGGGCCTGCCCCCAACATCCCCGGGCTGCAGCCTCATCCAGTCCCCTGTGGAGCTGTCCCCATGGCTGTGCCCAGGGGCCAGCGAGCCCTGAACAAGTGCTCCTGCATGCAGCGGCACCCCCCATCTCCCACCAGAACCCAGCAGGTGCTGTGAGGGCACAGGCAGGTCCCAACAGCACCCCTGGGGGAGGCGAGGGGAGTTTCAAAACCATTTTTCCCCTTCCAGTCTGCAGGGGAGAACGGGCAGGGTGGGTCTGGAAAACCCAGAGCTGTTTCCACAGCAGTCACCCGCCAAGGGGAGGTCATCTCCCCTGGAATGGACAGGATCCCCCACCCTACCCGGAGCCGGCCCAGGCACAGTCGCCCAAATGTCAAGGGCAGGACAAGTCCCTTCATGCTGGAAGCATCCAGCTCTCCCCAGAACCCCCAGGTAGGGGGAAGACAGACACATGCCATCCCCACCTGGGCAGACCCCCACCCCCAGAGAGATCCCAGTCGCCCAGAGTCAGACCTGCCTAGGGGAGGGAGAGGGAGGGGCTCCTGGGGCCTGAGTGGGGTCCACAGGGGCAGAGTGAGAATCTGGCTCAGGAGGGGGGGGGTTGTGGAGGGGAGGGCAGGCGTGTGTTCGTGTGTGCAGGGGGCGGGACAGGCATGTGTGTGTTCCTGTGCACATGCGGGGCAGAGCAGGCAGGGGGTGGGGTGGGGTGGTGTAGGGGGCAGGGCATGCAGAGGGAGGCTTCAGACAGCTCAGAAACCTGCCCTGCCCCATGAGGCCCCGGGGATCCAGCACTTTGCCCACCTAAGCCCAGGCCTGCCAGGACAGCTGGCCTGACCAGAAAGGAGGCAGGGTGAGGGTCAGAAACCATCTGCTGTAGGACAGAGCTGGGCAGGGCAGGGCAGGCGCCAGGCTCATTCTGACCCTGGCCCCCTGCCCTGTCCCCGTGCCAATTCCTGGCGGAGTTAGACAACACTTCCTTTCTCTGTGGAGAAGGGGCCTCAGGCTGCCCTGGTGGTCCTCAGCCAGCCGGTGTCCCTGTTGGGGGCGCTAGACCAGTGTTCAGGAGGTGGGAGAGGGAGTGTGTGGGCAGCGCCTGGACAAGCACAAGGTGGCCTGGCAGAGGCTGGGGGAGGTGCCCAGAGCCAGCTCCCTCTAGGGTGGCAGCAAGGGGCTGTGGTCTCCTTCCTGAAGAAGCAGGGCTGCCCCCCCCAGCTTAACCAAAGGTGGCGCAGAGGGAGGGGCACATACCTGTCTAAGTTATGCCAGGAATGTGGCTCCCCAGGCAGAGAGGAGGAGGAGGTGGAGCCTTCCTGGGGGCTGGGGGAGGGGCCTGGGCAAGGCAGGACCCAGAGAGCTGCTGGGGAAGTCCCAGCAGAGTGGGTACCAGGTGTGTGGTCCAGCAGCAGTGCCCCTTGGCCAGCTCCTAGAGGGGCCCCTCCCCCATCGACCAGCCCTGACTCCCCACAACCTGGTAGGCTGGGCTACCCACACCTCAGCCTGCACCCTCTGGGCAGTGCAGGATCACAGTCAGGTGGAGAGAGGTAGGCTGGGTTCCCGGCCCCCTCCACAAGGATTGGGGCTGGATGTCCTTGTCTCCTACTCCCATCCAGGGACTGTCCCCTCTGCAGCTTGGCCCTGGCTCCAGCACCCATGTCCCTCAGGCCTGGGGGCCCCTACAGGCCACACCTTGCCGCTCCCTCCAATCTGGTACCCCCCTAGCCTGCCCCTCCCAGGTGCCCCAAAGGCTGCACACAGGCCTGGGAGACCCAGGCAAGCTGGGGGTCTGGCTGGGGGCTAGGGCCCAGCTGCCTCTGCTCAGCCTGGGCAAAGACATCTGCAACAGGCCAGGGCCTGACCCTCCCTCACGCCCTCTGACCCCACACGAGGCCGCAGTTACTGAGTCACGGACCCTCAGGCTGGGCCCGCCCAGCTCCCGGTTAATGATTGGCCCTCCGATGCAGACCGCAGTGCCCTGGCCTTCCTCTGGCTCTCACCAACAGCCCTCAGCCCCACCCCTCATCCCAAACCAGGCATGGCCTCCCTCAGCCCATCTACACCCCAGGCCACAAGCTCCCAGGGCAGGACAGGACCGGGTTGCTGATCCTGGGCCAGCCCTGGTTGGGAGGTTGAAGGCTGCCCATTCCGGACACCCCCACCGAGCCAGCACCATAGCAGTGCGGTGGACAGCAGCTGATCAGACAGATCCAAGGGACAGGAAGTCCCGACCCTTGTCACTGCCCTGGGGAGGAAGTGTCTGCTATGAGGGAAGACAGGATGTGGGGGCAACTCCCTGCCACCACCCCCACCTCGGGTCTCAGCCCCCCCCAGGACTGTCCTGATCACGTGACTGGCGAGGGGGTAGCTCAGGGCTCTCCTGAACAGACCCGGAGCTGAGAGAAGACACCTGTGACCCCTCCTTGGAAGCATTCCTCCACAGAGGGCTCCCTACCCTGCCCCCCACAAACGCTACACAGATGTTTGGGCTTCACACAGCTGGTGTGCATTCACCTGGCACCAGGGAGGTGGGTGTGGGAGCCAGGGGTGGGGGAGGAAGCAAAGGTTCCTTGGGCTTCAGAGCCAAGACAAGGCAGGGAACCAGGTCAGCAGCTCACCCCCGGCCTCCTGTGCACCCACCCCAGCTCCACAGAACCCCCCTGCCAAGCCCCGACAGACACACACCTACACAGAACTCCACCTCCTCCAGGTTGCGCAGCGTGATCCGCATGAGGCTGGAGTTGAGCCTGAGCTCATTCTTATGGGCCGGCCACAGGTCGGGGGGCGTGGGGTTCACAAAGAAGATCCTGGTGTCCCCAGTGGACACCTGGTTGTCACAGATGAGGGGGTCTCCGAAGCCTCCGATCACCACCTTGTTGCCGCCGTCCAGCAGGCTCTCCTGGGCCACCACGTCTCTGCCCTTCAGGTATCGCCACACCCGAACCTGGAGCAGACATGGGGCAGGTGTCATTCACTCTCTCCCGCCCTGGGGGCTCGGGGCCCAGGCTCAGGGCAAATGTTCAGAGACAGGCAGAGCTGCAGGAACCCACAGGCGGTGGATAGTCACCCAGGAAGACGTGCAGCCTCTTACCGCTCCTCTGGGCCACAGCTCCCCCCACCTCAACTCCCACACCCACATCTCCACTCAGGCTGGATTGGGAGGTGGCCAGAGCCCTGGGGGGGGGGCTGCCTTCCATACCCTCTCCTCCTCTTCCCCCTGCCCCCACCCCAACATGGAGCTCCCCCTGGCCAATGCTAGGAACACCAACCCTACATGGAGGGGTTTAGGGTGAGGGGCCAGCCCTGTGGGTGCTCCGACACCCTCCACCACAGGCCTGCGGGTGTGCAGTCAGGCCGCCCATGAGCCCCAGAATCAAGTTTGGGCAGCACAGGCAGCCCCACCCTCCACCTTCTGCTCTGGGGCCCCTGAGGGCACCTGCTCTGACAGACACGCCCGGGGCCAGGCAGCCCTCCCTGGAGCAGCTATCCAGCAGACTGGGGTCCTGGCACTCCCTGGGAAGAAGCCCGCTTCTGGTGCCTGGGGATACTGGGACAGGCTTTGGGGGACAATGGGTGGCCTGTCCACCTGCCCAGCACTTGCAGCCTCAGGACTGCAGCCTCTATGGGCACCCGTCCAGTCCTGAGCCCGGGAGGAAGAAGGGGTATCACTGGCGTGGGAGAGGGCCTACGCCTCCATCACCTCCCCCCACCCCAGCCACACCCAGGAGCAGCGGGGAGGAAGTCGGGAAAATCCTGCAGGGGCTTGGCAAAGTGCCCTGGTGGCGGAGGGGAGGGGGCGGCGGCGGGATCCCAGCTGTGGCCGGCACAGGCCTCTGGGACACAGGCTGCTACCCCTATCTCCCCAGAGGGGGAACGATTCGAGCTCTGGTCCCGGGATGCGGCTTGGGGGGGTCAAAGGAGGGCGACCCTGGGTTCCCCGAGCCCTCCCTACAGACAGCCCGGGGTAGGGAATGCACCAGTATGCGCCCCAGGAGGTCCCAGGACCCCCTTCCCAGAGCCGGGGTGACGGCCCCCCCAAGAGTGGGACAGAGCACCTGCCCTACCCCCTAAACATGGGGCTCAACCCGGCCACGCCCACTTCTGCTGCGGCCCCGCCCCCAGCCACTGCGGGTCGCCCCCCCCACCCCCGTCACCCCTCGGCCCGGGAAAGGCCCGGGAGGAGCAGGAGCCGCTCCGACCCCGGCCGAGCCCCCACCCGTCCCTACTCCTCGTCTCCAACCGCGGGGGAGGGGCTCACACGCTCCCGAGGCGGTGTGGGCTCGGGGGTAGGGGGGTTCCGCCAGACCGGGAGGCGCAGGGCGCCCGCGGCGGCACAGCAGGAACTTTCCGGGGCGCTCGCAAGTTTTGCGGGAGCCGAGGGGGCTGCGGGGCGTCCGGGGCCGGTTCCCACGGCCGGGGCGGGGGTCCCGGGGGCGAGGATAAGCCCCCGGCGGGGCGCGGAGCGCGGCCCACCTTGCACGAGTAGGTGAGCTGCACTGGGTCCACGTTGAGGATCTCCTCCACGGTGCCCGTGAGCACCACGTTCGCCTCCTCCTCCCGCCGCTCCAGCGCGCGCTCCGGGCACGTCCCGCGGGCGCCGGGCAGGCTGCACGCGGCCAGCAGCAGGAGCAGCAGCAGCGACCGCAGCGGGGCCGGGCCGGACGGCCGTGGGCTGGCCATGGCGCAGCCGAGGTCGGCGAGCTACCGCCGGGAGAGCGCGCGGGCCGGGCCGCACCGCGGACGGGACTGGACGGGACGCAGCCTGGGAGGCGGCGGCGGCGGCGGCGCGGGGCGGGCCGGGGGCGGGGCGCGGGACGGCCCCGCCCCGCTCCACCGCCCCCTCCCCGGCCCGGCGGCCCCGGCTCGCCCGGCGCCCGCAGACCCGCGCCGGCCGCGAACAAAGCGCAGGGGCCGCGGCGCGGGGCGGGGGCCGTGGGGGAGGGGCGGGCCCAAGCGACCCCCGCCCCCGCCCGCGTATCCCCACCCCAGGAAATGCGGCTGCAGTCGGGTTAATGCGGAATCTGCCGGCGACGTGACCGGACTCCCAAGGGGTCCTAGGAGGCGCCGCAGCCGGGGGCGGCGGGGGTTCCCCGGGCGCGAAGCTGCGCGGAGGGTCCGGACCCTACCGCCCCTCCTCCGGCGCAGAGAACGGGGCGCCGCACCCCCCGGCCGGTCCCGGCGAGGAGTCCGCCGCCTCTGACCGCGCCCCCGCCGCAAGGACCGTGCGGGCGGCGATTGGTCCCCCGGGCGCGGGCCCGCCCGGCCTGCCCGGCCCCGCCGCGGGGAGGCGCGCGCCTCCTAGCGTCCCGCGGCGCAATTGCGGACGCTTCTGCGGCCCGGCTAGGCGGGGTGGAGAGAGGGCTGGGTGGATTCGGGCTCCAGGGAGCCGCGTTGGACGCGAACCCCTGAAGATGGAGGCGACGGAGGGGACCCCGCTGTGTTCCTAGGCTGCTTCCGCGCCCCTCCTCTGGGCCGGCCCGAGGTGGCGGAGCCAGAGGCGAGGATTGGGAAGTCGCAGCCGCGTGTGGGCCTCGAGGGTCTGCTCCTGGGGCCTGCGCAGCGGTCCTGGCACGGCCAGGCCTGGGGTCCCTGGCCCAGACACGAACCCCCACGGATCAGAAAAGTGGCTTCTGGTTCTCCAGCCAGCTCCCAAGGGATCTCGTGGTCCCTGGATCTCGGGGCCTGCCTGCTTCGGCTGTGTCCTGTGCCATCCCTGGGCATTCCCCCTGGGGAGGGAGGGCAACGGGAGCATCCCCTGTGGCTTCTGCCTAATTAGCTGCCGCTCACCCCCAAGCTCCATCAGGGCAGGTGAGTCCCGGATCCAGGTGCCCTCATGCACTGTCCACACTCTCCTGAGGGGGTGATGCGGACCCTGATGGTGAGTGCTCAGGCCCCGCCCTACACCTCCCAGGACCAAGGCAGGCAGGACTGGGCAGTTCGGAAGGTTCCTGGCCCCCTGCCCCATGGGGTGTGGACCTCTCCCCACCTCACTGGTTCCAGGGACTGCCCTGTGGCCAATGGGCCCTGAGCAGAGCTGCTGCCTTGCTCCCGCCTCCCCCCCACCCCGGGAGCTTGTGGGGTGAGCAGTGAGGGGCTGCCTGGCTCAGCCTGGCCAGGTCGGCTCTGGTGCACTTGACTTTCCTATGTGAGGCTGTCCCTGTCATGACCCTACCATGAAGCCCTTGTCCCATAACTTGGCAACCAGACCCCTCCCCACCGCCCCCACAGGGCTACAGAATTGGGAACTCACAGAGGAGGGGTGATAGGCAGAGGGAGACCCGGGAGGCAACTACTTCTGTTTATTAGCAGGGCTGGGTCCCCGCAGCTCCGCCCCGCAGGCGGAGGTTCAGGTACACGGTGCACTGAGGCTGGAGGCCGTACTCCCCCAGCAGGTGCTGGTCCTCCATGGGCCTGTCCTGGAAGCTCAGCCAGAACAGGTCCAGCTGCAGGCCCTCCCGCTGGGCCACCTGCAGCTTGAGCTGGGCCACCGTCTGGGTGAGCAGCACCTCGTAGGCGCTGCTGCGGCCCTTGTCATTCCGCACCAAGATGCTCAGCGGGTTGTCACACTTCTGCACCAGCAGTGCCACCGTGCTTCCCGGCCCCAGGCCCTGGTCGACGAGGGGGACCCCCTCCAGCAGCGCCGCCCCCCCGGGGTGCACAGCCAGGAGCTGCTGGAAGGCCGGTACGCCAGTCTGCTGGGCGATCCGCCGCTTCAGCTCCGACGCCGTCATGGACTCGCTCAGGGGCACTGAGATCTCCTTGCTGCCCAGCATCTTCACCTTCAGGTCCTTCCCCTGTGGGCATCGCCAGGACTCAGAGACCCAGCGCCAGGCCTGGGTCTGTGCGCACCAGGCGCTGGCCTCAGGTGCAGCCCCCTGCCCCCTGCGTCCACCGTTGAGCCCCTCCTGTCCCCACCAGAGGAGACCCCACCAGACAGACGAGGGGGAGGAAAACCGGACGGACCACGCACCCCCGACACCGTGCGTCCCGCCTTACCATGGCCGTGGCTGCTTCTGGGTGCTGCTCAGTCCCTGGCAAGGCCGCTGCCCCTCAGCCTCCAGAGCGTTCCCGGCCAGCCTCAGCCCATTTATAGGCCTCAGCTGCTGACGTCAGGGGGCGGTGCTGCCGCCCAGCTGGTGCCAGGGCCAAGCAGGCTTTGGTTTTGGTTTCCTTTTCCCAGGGCAAGCCCCAGAGGGAGTAGGAGAAACAAAACAGAAAGACCGATGTGAGCCGGCATAGTTCCAGGGGTGGGGGCACGGCAAGGGGCCCCCACAGCGCCCTGGCAGCCTGCTTAGCTGTGCCCAGCAACACCCAACACCAGCACCCGGGGTCCTCGGCAAGACGCTCTGCACTCTCTGGGACGTGGGCTGGGGACTGGAAACTTTCATTTTCCATTTGCCAGATTGCAAAATTAATGAGGCCAGGAAACGTCACGGTGGTTAATTCCAGAACTACAAGGGACGCCAACAGCCCCCCCCCCCGCCCCGCGGAGACCTGCGTGGGCTCAGGACACGGCCTCTGGTCAGGTTGTTTCCAGGTGAAAGAGCAAGTGTGTTTTGTTGCCTTTCGAAGTGAACTCAGAATGTTTGCACATGTGTTTGATAAGGGTCTCTGTGGGCATAAAGAATTCTTACAAGTTCAACAATGAAGAAAACCACAATGTAAAAGGGAGCAGTGGAGATGCCCACACAGGAACGCCTGCTTCAGGTCCTGATGCCACCTCCAGTGCCAGCTCCCTGCTGGTGCCCGGCTCAGGTACCGCCCTGGCTCTTGTAGGCATTTGGTGTGTGAACCAGTGGAGGGAAAACAGCTCTCTCCTGTCTCTCAAATAAAATAAATAAACATTTTAAATGTCTTTTACATGATTTTCACCTGAAAAACAAAACAAGAGCTCTCACCATTTTCACTGCCTGTGGAGCAGCAGGTCATCGACCGCATCCTTTGCTGACAAGCACCAGTGCATGGCCAAGCTCCTGAGGCGGATGGGAATGACAGCGGGAGTGCAGCCCCGCCAGCCCCGCCAGCCCCGCCAGCCCCGGACGTCCAGTCGAGGTTGTTCCCAAGTGTCTGCTGTCACAAACAGCACACACCAAAGTTGGCTGAGACTACATAAAAATGCGGTAAGAAGAAAGAAGTGAATGAAATTTTAAAGAATGGAAAAGCAAAGTGTACACGCCATGATTCTGAGTATCAACCTTGACCCTGCCCCCCCCCCCCCCCCGGCCCAGAACTCCCTGGGGCACCATCTCCGCTAAGCTGTCAGTCACAGGGAAACAGAGAAAAAGCAGACACTTAGTGAAGTGAGCAGGCGTGACCACATCCACCGTCTCACTTTCACGCCCACAATCTCACTGCCCATGTCCACGGTCTCACTGACCATGTCCACCATCTTGCTGACCATGTCCACAGTCTCACTGCCCATGTCCATGGTCTCACTGACCACATCCTCTGTCTCACTGCCTACATGCACCCTCTCACTGCCATGTCCCCGGTCTCACTGCCCATGTCCCCGGTCTCACTGCCCATGTCCCTGGTCTCACTGCCATGTCCCCGGTCTCACTGCCCACGTCCACGGTCTCACTGCCATGTCCCCAGTCTCACTGCCCATGTCCCTGGTCTCACTGCCATGTCCCCGGTCTCACTGCCCATGTCCCCGGTCTCACTGCCCATGTCCCCGGTCTCACTGCCATGTCCCCGGTCTCACTGCCCATGTCCCTGGTCTCACTGCCATGTCCCCGGTCTCACTGCCCATGTCCCTGGTCTCACTGCCATGTCCCCGGTCTCACTGCCCATGTCCCTGGTCTCACTGCCATGTCCCTGGTTTCACTGCCCATGTCCCTGGTCTCACTGCCATGTCCCCGGTCTCACTGCTCATGTCCATTGTCTCACCTCCCATCGACAAAGAAATCTCAAGGACAGAGCATCACGAAGGGGCCGGTGCTGTGGCTTGTAGTCGGCTAAGCTTATGCTTGCGGCTCCAGTGTCCAATATGGGGCCGGTTCCAGTCTCGGCTGCTCCACTTCTTCTGATCCAGCTCCCTGCTGTGCCCTGGGAAAGCAATGGAGGACGTCCCAAGTGCTTGGGCCCCTGCACCCACATGGGAAACTCAAGGAAGCTCCTGGCTCCTGGCTTTGGATCGGCCAGCTCTGGCCAATGTGGCCATTTGGGGAGTGAACCAGAGGCTGGAAAACCTCTCTATCTGTCTGTCTCTCCCTCTTTCTGGGTGTAACTCTGCCTCTCAAACAAATGAATAAAATCTTTAAAACAAAAACCACTGGGGACACAGAAGGTCCCGTGGCACCGAGAGGTCAAGCTTGTGAGGAAAAGCGCGCAGGTGGGCAGCGCCTCCCAGGGGGCATCGAGGACGCAGCATGCAAGTCACAGCCGACCGAATTCGTTCAGAGAAAATAAACCCACAGAAGTGCGTGACCAACAGCCGGCGTGCACAGCTGACACATGGCAGAGGGCCTGACCCCAGGGGGTGGGAGTGGGGGCAGCAGGCGGAGGTGGACTCCTCCACACTGGTCTCTCAAGTGGCTGCTGGGCCTCTGCACCTGGGCAAGAATGCAGGGTGGGGTGTAAAGACAACAGGGCGTGAGGCCGAACTGAGATTCAGGGGATGAATCCCGAGATTTTCTTCTCTCTCCGGCAATGAGCGAGAAAGGCTGGGGCTTATGTCTTTGTTCTGGCAGGTCCGGGACAGGGCATGGGAGAGGGGTGTTTCTCCATGCAAGAACGTACAGTAGAGGTGGGTAGGGGGGTGGGGTGGGGGTTGCCTGTCCCATCGAGCTGGGATGCAGTCCCCAGCAGCGTGGCCAGCCCAGGGTCTCCAGCCCTGTTCTCTACAGCAGCAAAGACGCAGTCAGAGGTCCAAGGCCCAGGCCAGCTCGCCCTGCCACCGCTGCTGTGCCGTCCCCGCCCTGGCGCCCGAGTGGCCTTTGAGCCGTCAGTTACTCAGCTGCCTTCCAGGACGGGGGCCTCAGGGGCCATGAGAGACCAGAGCGGCCGATGGGCAAAGCAAGGCAGACCCACGTCCGAGGGAAGGACCTTGGTCCTGAGCTTTGGAGGTCAGACCCCCACAGCAGCCACCATGAGCACGGCTCAGACGCCCCCCAAAGCCCAGGGGCCAAGTCCTGCATACACGGAACTCACCCCTCCAAGCATCAGCCCGGCTCCTGGGAGGCAGGGCCATTGCTTTAACAGAGAAACCTCAGCGTCTTCCTGCCAGGGTTGGAATTAGAGAAAGGCGAAGCTCTGCGGGATGTGGAGTGCAGCTTGGAGCTCACTTCTGGATGCTGATCCACCTGCAGATAAGCCCGGGCGAAGTGCTTAGGTCTGTGGCTTTCAACAGAGAGGTAGGAGGATACTTTTGAATTCATTTATTTATTTATTACTTTTTTTTTGTGACAGGCAGAGTGGACAGTGAGAGAGAGAGAGACAGAGAGAAAGGTCTTCCTTTGCCGTTGGTTCACCCTCCAATGGCTGCCGCGGATGGCGCGCTGCGGTCGGTGCACCGCGCTCATCCGATGGCAGGAGCCAGGTGCTAGGTGCTTTTCCCTGGTCTCCCATGGGGTGCAGGGCCCAAGCACTTGGGCCATCCTCCACTGCACTCCCGGGCCACAGCAGAGGGCTGGCCTGGAAGAGGGGCAACCGGGACAGAATCCGGCGCCCCGATTGGGACTAGAACCCGGTGTGCTGGCGCCGCAAGGTGTGGAGGATTAGCCTGTTGAGCCACGGCGCCGGCCTTGTTTATTACTTTTTTAAAGCATTATTTTATTTATTTGAAAGACACAGTCATAGAGAGAGGTAGAGCCAGAGAGAGAGAGGTCGTCCATCTGCTGGTTCACTCCCCAAATGACCGCAATGGCAGGAGCTGCGCCGATCCGCAGCCAGGAGCCGGGAGCTTCTCGCAGGTCTCCCAAGTGGAGACTTGGGCCGTCTTCTACTGCTTTCCCAGGCCACAGCAGAGAGCTGGTTGGGAAGTGGAGCAGCCAGGACTCGAACCAGTGCCCATATGGGATGTCGGCACTACAGGCTGCGGCCTCACCCGCTACACTACAGCGTGGCCCCTGGGGTTTCTTCTAAGTCTCCCACCCCCACGTTCTTGCCCAGGTGCAGAGGCCCAGTGGTCACTTGAAAGACCAGTATGGAGGAGTCCACCTCTGCCTGCCCCCACCCCCACCCCTCCTAAGGTATTACGATGCCTGGCTCCTGCCCTGGGGTCTGGGCTTCCTGCCGCGTGTTCTGTGAGTGTGCCGGCAACCGCTCACCTCTTTGGGTTTGTTTGCTCTGAATGATTTGGTCGGCCGCAGGCTCCTGCCCTGCCTCCTCTGCTCCTGACCTGGTGCTGCCCTGCATGAGGTGGTGCCGGCCTGCACTCCCTTCCTAACTCCACAGCCTCACAGTCCTGGCCCCTGTGGGCCTCATGTCCATGTCTCGGCCCTGTGGTCCCTCATGCTGGCACCTCAGCCACAACCCCTGAGGTGGGCAAGGGGCCCTGGCCGGCACCTGCCATCTGCTTCCTGACAAAGCAGGCCCTGGTGGGGCTTGGCCCTTGGGGAGGCTGCAGAGGTGTGCGGAGGGTGGGGCGGGGGTGGAACCCAGAGCCCAGGACCCTGGGCAGGAGGATCCATGGTTCAAATCCACAGCAGCCTGGTCAGGGAGGGGGAAGAGCTGCAGATACCCAGACTGGACATCGGACCCCACGTGAGCACAGGCTGAGCTGGGGGCCACACATCCCCAAAACCCTGCCCAATCACTGGGTGCCAGGCGTCTTCTGAATGCAGACTCCCATGGGGATGCAGGTCTAGCTGTACTGGGGGTGCTGCTGTGGGGAGCTGCAGCTTGGACAGTGGGCAGCCCAGGCCACAAAGGCACTGCCTGCCCCTGCCCTCCTGGATCCAGATGTGGCTGCAGCCTCTTCTGCTTGCTGGGGTGCCTGACGTGGCCAGAGCTGCTCATGGGAGCCCCAGCACAGGGGCCAGCCCTGCCCCTAGACAAGGGGGCCTGCCCTGCTCCCCTGGGAGGAGGGGCTCAGGCCAGAGTCCCCAGCCTGGAGCACAGCCACAGCTGTGGGGCAAGGTCTCCACTGCCAGATGTGCAGGCAGCCATAGTACCCAGCATTAGGGAAAATCACCCCGGACTTGAGCACCAGGCCAGGAGCCCCCCGCACTGGGACACCCCGAGTCTGACAGGATGAAGTAGAGGTTTCTCTCCCAGGGAATCAGCGGCCATCTCCTGGCCACCCCCCTCAGACTCAGACCTGTGTGGCTGCAGCCGTCACACACACCTCGCTCGACTTCCATGGGACGCCATCTCCACCGAGATTCCCAGATGACACCACTGCCTGGGAGCTGGGACCATGGCTCCATCGTCGGCCCTCCACTCACTCCTTCACTCCCTCACTCGCTCTTCATTCCAGGGTACACTGGTGTCCAGGACAACAGGGATCTTCCACTGCAAGGACCATGTCTGCCCAGCTTGCGTGGACACAGGACGGCCCACGTGCTTGAGCCCCACCACCCAGGTTGGAGACCTGGTGGAGTGCCTGGCTCAGCTCTGGCTGCTGCCGGCATCCAGGAGTGAACCACCAGATGGAAGATCCATCTCTCTCTCTGCATTTCAAAAAAAAAAAAAAAAGCAAATAAATAAAAATTAAAAAAAAAACAAACAATCCAGACCCAGAAGGCTGGTGCGGGGGAAGGGAATTAGACAGGAAGGGGGGAGGTGCTGGTGGGAGGCAGGGGGCCGGAGGCAGAGCAATGGAGGCACGGGGCAGCCTCGGGCTCCTGACTGGGGCAGGAGCCGAGGCCTGTCCCGAAGTCATGATCCCGTGCGCAATCACAGCTGTGGCCGCTGCTGGCCTGCAGGCCCCTCTAGGCACCTGCAGCTGCAGGGATGGCGGGCTCCCTGTGGTGGACACAGCCACTGCCTGGGGTGGCCTGTGGCTCCTCCCCTGGCATCCTGCTGGCCTGCAGCCTGCTCTGATGGACAGAGTGTGGAGAAAGTCTCTCTGTGTGAGTGGGATCCCAGGCCTCCACTGCAGGCTCCCGGGACATTGGCCAAGCCTCATGAGGGAATCGGCAGGATTCCTGGACATTCCTGGATGGCCCAGGGATAGCAGCAAGCACGTGGCAGTGCCACACTGGCCCCTGAAGGCCCAGCTGACCTGTGGCCAGGGGTGGCTGCATGACTGGGGCCCTGGGCAGCCACTGGCACCACCCAGATGCACTCACTGTAGCCGCAGAGGGTGCTGGGTTGGCCACATGGATGTGCAGAGGCCCTGGTAACCAGGGCAGGGGAGGGCACCGGGGCCTGGGGCAGGGTCTTCAGGTCTGGGGACTGGGCCTTGGTGTGAGGGGAGCAGTGGGCTGGGGTCAAGTCTGCTGAGCAGACGACGTCCGAGGTCCTGTGAGGGCTTCGAGGCTGCAGAGAGCAAGGCTGGGCAAGGCTGGGCACAGCGGCTAGGGGCCAGGGACAACGCCTTCAGGGGAGGAGGGGCCTGCAGGGTTGGCTCCAAGCAGCCTAGGTCTGCGGGTTCGTCTGGAGGAGGAGCCTGTGTGGGCATGAGCAGCAGGACTCGCACCCAGCACAGGACAGCAGGCGGCAAAGCCCACAGACAGGGGGACCGTTGTGAGAGAGGCTGTGGGGGATGTACAGTCACTGCCCAGAGGCTGTACAGGCTGGGAGGGGCGTTTCTACCCCCTGGCCCACTGGGGAACTTGGCTGGAACCTGGACATCAGCCGTCTGGGGCTGCTGCTGCCGAGGACCTGGCGCTGTCTTCCGCGTCCCAGGGTCCTTCAGTCCTCACTTCTGTCACTTTACAGTTCCTGGAAACCCTGCAGCCCCGGTTGGGATCCATCCTGCTCCCCAAGATGGAGCCAATTCAGCGCTGCTCACTCCCGGGTCCACTGCCAGCTGCCCCGGCAGGAGGGCCAGCCCCTGAGTGAAGAGGGCAGAGCGCAGGTCTCTCGGGTTCTGGGGCACAGGTGGGAGAGGGTGGAGTGGACATTGCTGGAGAAAGGGGGACCGGGCAGTGAGGATGGCTGCTGGGGGTCGAGGATCACTCCTCCCCTTCCAGCTGTTGACGCCAACAAGCGGCCTCCAGATCCTGGCCAGCCACAGTTCTATTCCACGGCTCACACATCAGGACCGGCACAGAGGCTGCGCACTGCCTCCTCTGGGAAGACTGGAAGGTGGGGACAGCAGCCGCAGCCAGGAAGCCCTGGCGAGCCCCCCTCCCACGTCTGGGTCTGACGCTGCTGTTGGCTGGGACCACCAATGGCTGTCGGGGGGCAGCAGGCTCTCCATGGGCTTCCTCACAGCGTGGCAGCAAAGCCTACGTGTGCAGCATCTTTAAACCCCAGTCTCGGGGCCGGCGCTGTGGCATAGAAGGTTAAGCCTCCACCTGCAATCCCAGCACCTCATATGGGTACCAGTTCAAGTCCTGGCTGCTCCACTTCCCATCCAGCTCCCTGCTGACGGCCTGGGAAAGCAGTGGACAATGCCCAGGTGCTTGGACCCCTGCCCCCACATGGGAGACCCTGGCGGAGTTCCTGGCTCCTGGCTTAGACCTGGCCCAACCCCAGCTGTTGCAGTCATTTGGGGAGTGAACCAGCAGATGGAAGATGGTTCTCTGTCTCCCTCTGTAACTCTGCCTTTCACATAAATACATCTAAAAAAGAAAAAAATAATAAAGCAGCCTCAGAAGTCAGCTGTTGCCACTACCCCTGCCCTTACTGGTCAGGGCCATTGCAAAGTCTCACCAAGGGACACTGGGTCCCAGGGATTCAGCACCAGGACCCTCCTCCCAGCACCGGCTAGAGAGGCGGCCAGGGCAGAGCAGAGGGGCTGACAGCAGGGGCGCAGCCTGGGCAGAATCCCAGCAGTGGCGCTGCAAGGAATGCAGGTGGGAGGAGGTGAGCTCACCTTGCTCTGCCCAGAGCTTGGTGCTGGGGTGAAGGCATCTGTCCCCTTCCAGGGGGTGCCCGGCAGAGGTGAGCCCTGGCAGCCGCTGCAGGCCAGTCTCCCGGCTGCCCCATGAGGCCGATCGCTGGCTCTGAGGCAGAGGTGAGCACTGGCCACCACTGCAGGCCACAGCCTGATCCCTGGCTCTGGTGGTCACCTGTGCTCTGTGCCAGTCCCTGGACACTTTGGCTGTGGGGATCTTATTCCTGCTCCCAGGAACCCACTTGCAGGTAAGGAGGCGGGGCCACCTGAAGTGTGCACCTGACAGCTGGGGGGCCTGAGCAAGGTCCTCGGGTGCTTCCTGGGCTCTGGGTGCCAGCAGGGGCACCTCCATGGGTTTCTGGCCAAGTCCTGCCCCTCCCCCTGCTTTCTGGGGTCCCCACCCCACATGTTCATCTGCAGATTGGCTTGGGCAGCATTGCTCGTGGCCAGAACCCCCGACCACTGTGCGACCAGGTGTGTGTGTGTGGGGGGGGGGGCTGGCCACCTCTGCCTACCTCAGCACACAGAAAAGTCCAGGAGCATGGGCTCAGCCTCAGGATTCAGGCTATGACTGGCAGGTGAGGTCCCGGACACCTTGGGGCTGGGCCAGGCACTGTCTGAGAGACCCGGGAGCTGCCAGCCTGGGTCCCTCCGGCACTCCATGGGCCCGGCGATCCTGCGGTTTCCCCAGACCCCTTGCAGCCCCTGGGCCTTGCGCAGCGTCTGCCCCTTCCCTTCCCCACCCCCTTCCCCTGTTGCGGGCTGCGACTGGCTTGTTCCTGCAGGAAAGCAGACAGACCGGGACCCTGGGTACCCCAAGACGGTGGCGCCTCCATGGCGTGCTTCAAAGTGAAACAGCATGACGAATACCACGGCTCTGCTTTTTTCCCACTATGCCCCCTGGACAAAGCCCAGAGCCAGCCTCGGTTTCCTGCGGCGCGGCTGTCGATGTCACCCTCCCTGCGGCCGCGGCGCCTCCGTGGGACCAGGCTCGGTCACTGCTGCGGGGTATCCCTGTGCACGTCACACGCTGCCCAGGGACCTTCCGGCGCGGGGAGGCCAGCGACCGCGCTAGGCAGGGCTGCGGAGCGGGAGGTGGGGAACCCGGGGTCGCCGCCGTCCGGGCAGCCCAGCGCGGAAGGGAGCCCGAGCCTCCGCCAGCTGCGGGGTCTGCGGCCCCTCCTGGCGCGCGTCCCGGAGCCCCGGCAGAGGAGGGGGCCTCCTTGCGGGGGGCGGGCGCGGCGCGGCTTTGTCGTCGGGGGGTTTCGGGCGGGGAGCCACGGCGTGACCGACGGGTGGTGGTGGCCGCCAGCCGAGGGTCGGCCGCGCATTGGCTGGCGAGTGTGGGAAAGAATGCGGAGCGAGGCTCTCACAACCGGCGGGCGGCCTTAAATAGCCGGGCGGGGGCTCCTGGCGGGGCGCACGCCCGGCACTGGGGGCTCCGCGGGCCCGCAGACGGCGGGGAGGCTCCCAAACGAGCCCCGGAGCGCACCGCAAGGCGGGGGGAACCTGACCGGGTTGGGGCGTGCGGGGAGGGCAGAGGAATGCGGGCTCAGCCACCGCCTGCCCGCAGCCCTCCAAGCCGGTCCCAAAGACGCGGCGCCATGCTCAGCTTTGGACGCGGGCGCCACGGGAAGGGCGTGCGTCCGGAGCCGGAACGCAGGGCCGCCGCTCCCACCTGGTCGCCGCGCCGGGAGAAGGCAGAGATCCCAGGGGGGCGTGTGCGACCCTCGCAGACCCTGCGGCTCGTGCGCGCCACCGCCGGTGCCTGCCGCTCCTGAAGCCGCCTCCGGCAGGTGCACAGCCTGCCTCTGCCTCTGCCTCTGCCCGATGAGCGCTTCCTGGCCGGCCTCGAGGGCACACGGGCCGTCGCGCTGCCACCAGTTCCGCCACCCCACCTCCCCGCGGCCCTTTCTGGCGCGGCCTGCTGCTACTGAGCCTGAGGGGCCGCACGCTCGGCGGGGCCTGGCTGTGGAGGCGCCGTCCTCAGACCAGACAGCAGCTGGGCTCTTGCTAGGGTTGGGACTGCGGTCACGACCCACACTGTCCCAAGTTTCTGGCCGGGACCTCACCCCTGGGACTGTGTTGTCTTTGGACAGACCGCAGTGCCACTGCCACCCACAGGCTTCACCCCGCCCTGCAGCCCAGATGGGCAGAAGGTGATTGTCACTGGCTGTGCAGTGCTGGGAGGCAGCAGGGCTGTGTGGTTGGGCCGGGGCCCCCGGGGCACTGGAAGGCAGAGACTCGCAGTCCTGGGCGGAGGAGAAGGGGTAGGGATTGGCCTGCTTTTTCCTCTGGACAGCACCAGCTGCCTGCACAGCCAGGACAGAGCCTGCCAGGATCCCCTGGCCGGGTCGGCAGACAGGGGGTGGGGCCACTTCCTTCACAGAGCCACCTGCTTCCGGGTGTGGCTGAGGGTACCAGGCAGGACCAGGTGCCAGCGTACCACCCCTCTCCCAGCCAGCGACCCTGAATGGGTCAGGGCAGCAGGTGCAGTGAGGACCTCCAAGGCACAGGAGTTTGGGCGAGGTCTCAACCCCAGCTGCACTGAGACCATGGGGCATTTGCCACCACTCACCATGGGCTGGTCCACACCTTCCCCAACAGCGGTGGTCACCCCAAGAGCCCGGTGAACCCAGCTGTCTGCCAATCCCCTCCTTGCTCTGGGCACTGGCACCGGGCAGCTGCGTGAGCATGGGATGGTCTGGGCCTGCTCGTGGCTGGGCTCCACATACCCTCGGGGGAAGGGGGTGCCCCTTGTTGCCCCAGCAGTCTGCCCTGGACACTGGCACCCAGCCACCCTCCACTGTCTGCAGAGGGGGGCACATAGCCTCTCTCACGTGCCCCTCGGGCTGCCCCATGCTTGCTGTCACCAAAGCCGTCTGCAGGGGGGAGCCCTGTCATCTCTCAGGCTCTGGGGAGCCACAGTGCTTGGCACTTCCCCACCTCTGCTCTTTGGCAGAACTCTGCCCTGCAGGCTCCCTGGTGCATTGCCAGCCAGCTGCACCCCCACCTCGTGCTTAGTACCTGCCCTAGACAGCAAAACCCAGTCCTGACCAACCTACCAGATGGGCGAGTTTGAGAGCTGGAGATGGCAGGCGGGGGTTGCTCTGGGGCCCCCCCAGGGAGGGCTCAGCAAGCACAGGGCAGCCTGAGGGGAGCATGCGAGGGGCTGTGTGTGCCCCCTCCCAGGCTGCCCGTGTCAGCAGTCGAGGGTGGTGGGGTCGCTGACAGCCAGGATCCCGAGGGACCTGCTTCCCTTCCACTGCTTGGGCTGAGTGGGGCGGGCCCGTGGGCTTCTGCAGGGGTGCTTTGGAGGTGAGGGCTGTGACCCCAATGTGGTGCCCCCCACAGGGCCCTCCCACACCCTCGAGGGGGATGGCCTCTGGGTGGCTCCCTGTCGCTCTCCACCCCTAGCTGCTGCTACTGCTGCTTCCATTTCAGAAAAGATTGATTTATTTGAAAGGCAGAGTGATGGAGAGAGGGAGAGACAGATCTTCCATCCTCCAGCTCATTCACCAAATGGCCAAAACAGTCAGGGCCAGGCCAGGCTGAAGCTGAGCTGGGAACACCATTCAGGTCTCCCACATGGGTGCAGGGGCCTGAGCACTGGCTGCTTCCCCAGGCCATTAGCATGGAGCCAGAGGGGAGAGGAGCAGCCGGGAATCGAGGTGTGTGGCTGTGGGGAGCGGCTGCACTGCTGCACCTGGATGCCAGCCCCAGAGCTCCTTCTGAGAGCTGAGAGATCGCAGCTCACACACTCTCGGCTTGGGTGATTTCAGCTCATTGGCAGCACCTGGAGCACCACACACAGAGGCCACGGCCCACACACGAAGCCCACAGTCCACACACAGAGGCCACGGCCCACACACGAAGCCCACAGTCCACACAGAGGCCACGGCCCACACAAGAAGCCCACAGTCCACACACACAGGCCACAGCCCACACACGAAGCCCACAGTCCACACACATGAAGCCCACAGTCCACACACACAGGCCACGGCCCACACACGAAGCCCACAGTCCACACACACAGGCCACGGCCCACACATGGAAACCCACGGCCCACACATGGAGACCTACAGTCCACACAGGGAAGCCCACGGCCCATACATGGAGGCCCATGGTCCATACACGGAAGCCCATGGTCCACACATGGAGGCCCACTGCCCACACACAGAAGCCCACAGACCACACATGGAAGCCACAGCCCACACGCGGAAGCCACAGCTCACACACAGAAGCCCACAGTCCACACATGGAGATCCACAGTCCACACATGGAAACCCACCACCCATGCACCAGCCTGTCTGCTCCAGGCCCCTCAGAGCCCTGACCCTGGCCCTCAGAGTGGCTGGCCCCTAGCCCACCTGGCCGGTGCTCATCACCCTGGACATCACAGTGAATAGCGTGTGGTCGTTTTGGGTCTCCAGGCCGAGTCTGGTCGCAGCCCTGATGATGGTGCAATGGGCAGACTGGCTTATCCTGGGGGGCTTCCTGTACCTTGGGACTGCCCAAGGTGGGACCCAGGGACAGGACTGTCCACATCCATCCAAAGCAACTCGACTTCAAGCTCCACTCTCCACACTTTCTGAAACACTGGATAAAATTCTGAACGGCATGAGCTTCCCAGGAGGGCAGGCAGGAGGCGCAGGGGTACTTGGGCGGGCCCCTGGCGTGCACAGTGCCTCTGGCTCCTCACTAACACCATTGCAGGGGAGGAGGCTCCTTGGCTACAGGTTCAGCTGGGCTGTGCCTGGCACCCAAGACTTGGTCCTGAGAAGCTGGCTCCTGGTTTTGGAGTTTTTGGTCTCAAGGTCAGCGGTGTGAAAGGGGCCGCGTGGCTTCACGATGGGGGGGCCCATCCCGCTCTGTTCCTCCCCCCAGGGGTTAGTTAGGACCCTGGATTTCCCAGACCCGGGTAGGGCCAGTGGAGCCGCTTGCGGGTCCCAGTGGAGTCCTGCTGCCCTCTAGTGGCGCCCAGCGGTAACGCAGGTGAGTGCCTCTCCCCTTTCCAGCCATGTTCTGGAGTCCCTATAGCATTCTGGTCCCGTGGTCCATCTGTCCATCTCTCTACCCACTTCCCGGCCATGCAGTCCATCTGTCCACCTGTCCACCCGCAGGTTACACCCTGGAACCAGCTCTGCTCTCTGCCAAGAACGTACAGTGGCGCCCTGGGTTCCCGGCCTGGGTGAGCCCAGGAACACACCCACGACCCGCCAAAGGCTCCTGCTTGGGGTGGGAGTGTGGGGGTCTCCCCGGCCAGGCCCACACTGACCTTTGCCTCCTCCTCCCAGCACTCCCACAGCTGGGCCCCTGTTCTCCCACGGGGACATCAGACCCCCCCAAAGCTTCAGGTCTCAGCCAGCCCAAGGATGGACACTGCGGGGGCTAGCCCACCCACTCTGTGACCCAGGACACAGCCCTGGGGTCCACATGAGAACAGCATGTGTGGCCTGGCCCTGTCCCATAACAAAACTAGGAAGCACTCCCCAAAATGTAAGTCTTCACTTTGGGACAGGCAGAAGAATGGGAGAGGGCATGGGGAGGAGTGTTATGTCCTCAGAACTGTGTCTACAAAACATACTGAACCTGTTAAAAATTAAAAATATAAAGGGCTGGCCGGCGTCATGGCTCAATAGGCTATTCCTCCTCTTTGTGGCGCCGGCACACTGGGTTCTAGTCCCGGTCGGGGAGCCAGATTCTGTCCCGGTTGCCCCTCTTCCAGGCCAGCCCTCTGCTGTGGCCAGGGAGTGCAGTGGAAGATGGCCCAAGTGCTTGGGCCCTGCACCCCATGGGAGACCAGGAGAAGCACCTGGCTCCTGCGGCGGCCATTGGAGGGTGAACCAACGGCAAAGGAAGACCTTTCTCTCTGTCTCTCTCTCTCACTGTCCACTCTGCCTGTCAAAAAAAATATATAAAGGGCTTAGAAAAAGTTATAAAGGGTTCCTACTCCAAACAGAACAGAAGTGCTGACCATGGAGGAAAAGGGGTACCCTGGGCTGAGTTAGGGTTAAAGCTACTGTCCGTCAAAAGAAAGTGGACATTCGAGCCAGGGAGAAGGCACCACAAATATGCTGGAGAAAATCATTTCAGGCTTTTGTATAGTGGACCATCCTTTTAAAAAAAGATTTATTTATTTGAAATGCAGTTACACAGGGGGAGAGAGAGAGAGAGAGAGAGAGAGAGAGAGAGAGAGAGAATGAATGAATATGGATCGCTCCCCAATGCCCCCAACAGCCAGGCAGAAGCCAGGAGCCAGGAGTCCATCCGGGTCTCAGGCACTTGGGCACTCTCTGCTCCTCCGCTGCTCTCTCATGCCACAGCAGGGGGCTGGGTCGGAAGTGGAGTAGCCCGGACCTGAGCTGGAGCCTGTCTGGGAGGCTTTGCCCTCTGCGCCACAGCCTGGCCTCAGGGACTTTTTTGGCTTTTTTTTTTTTTCTTTGAGAGGCAGGGAAAGAGCGCATGAGGTCTCATCCATGATCCATGGGTTCACTCCCCAGATGCCCACAATGGTGAGGGTTGGGCCAGGATTGCAGCCAGAATCCAGGAACTCGGTCCAGGACTCCCATATGGGTGCAAAGACCCATTCCTTGCGCCATCAGTGCTGCCTCCTCGGGTCTGCATTAGCAGGGGAGTCCAGAGCCAAAGCCGGGTGTCAAGCTCAGGGCCCCTGATCAGATCTCACCCCAGGCAGCATCAAGGCTCACCCAGCACCTCTACAGACACAGTGCAGTCTTGTCACAGACCCCTGTGACAGCTGCAGAGAGGAACAACTCCGTCCTTGTCCATGGAAAACAGTGCAGCCAGGTAGAGCCCACTGCAGGGAGTCCACTGGAGGGCGTCACATAGTGTCCACCACAGAGTGTCCACTGAAGGGCATCTACGTAGCGTCCACCGGAGGGCATCCACATAATGCCCACCGCAGGGTGTCCACATAGTGTCCACGTAGCGCCCACTGGAGGGCGTCCACATAGTGTCCACTGGAGGGCGTCTGTGGTGGAATGAGAAGGCCACAGCATTCACAGCAGGGCAGCCCTGGCAGTGAGGCAGGAGTGAGAGGCACAGATGCACATGGCCTCATGGGTTCCATCCTGTTTGTGCGGCTTCCAGGCCAGGCCAAGCTGGCTGCTTGTGGGTAGCTGTGGGGTGAACTCGACCTTGGGGAGGGCCATGCCATGGCAGCTGTAAGCCTCTGCCCCACGGCCTCCCCCTGCTGGCCCCTCCTCAGCAAAGCACCCTTCCAATCCCCTTGTTGGGTGCTCACTGCCTGCTGCAATCCCAACCCCCACACCCCTGTGCTGGCCTCTTGCCCCGAGCTTGGGCCCTGCTTGGGCCTTGTGAGCCCCAGGCCAGGATGCTGGGGGTGGGGGTGGGGGCAGGGGCCCACTCTGCCGCTTGGGGACCCAGCCCTGCCCTGAACTGACTTGAGATCCTGTGCGGGGCTTCTGCGAGGAGGAAGGCTCCCTCCCCTCCCCCACCCCGCCCGAGGCCCAGGTCAGCAGGGCAGAGAAGTTCCAGAGGCTGGGGTGGGGTGAGATGGGGAGGCCTGGAGTGACCCCAGGGCACAGGAGGCTGTGCTGCTGGTGCCTGCTCAGTGTCCTCTGACGGATGTCTGCACTGACCTTAGCCTGGCCCTGTGCAGGGAGGACGTCCCTCACTCAGCCGGAGGCCCCTCAAATGCCATCTATTTGTGGCCTGCACCCTGGCTCTGGCACGTGGCCCACGTGGCCACAAGGACGAGGTATTTTTGGCTGTAGGGGTGGAGCCCAGCACCATGCCGCCCTGGGACATCTCAGACACCCGGCTCTACTGCACCAGCCGGCCGCCCACCCAGGTAGGACACCATCAGCTGCGTGTTTCTTCCCAGGGCACCCCGGAATGGAAAGCCCCTCCCCTTGGTCTCTGAGGGGCCAGGGGCCTCCGGAATCCCCTGGACTGTCTCGAGTGACCTCCGACCTCCTGGGCAGTGGTGGGTGACCAAAAGCCAAAGGGCAGCCCCTGCAGGGGGCCCAACTCACAGACAGGGGCAAGAAAGGGGCAGTGCACAGCTGGGCAGGCCTGGCCCAGGTTGCAGGGTCATTCCTTGCTCCACGGTCTCTGGTGTAGGCCTTTCCCGCCGACCCCGGTGCTGGTTCCTGCCAGACCGAGTGTAACCTCAGTGAGCTCAGAGGGAGCCTGGCACAGGGGCCATCTGGTCAGCTTGTCCCTGCCAAGGCTGCTGCAAGGTCATGGAGGGCTGGTCACCTGCTGGACATTGTGCCCCTCTCCTGTGGCCAGCTGTTCTGGGGCACGCCTGGGGAGCCCATGCAAGGGAACCGGCCTCCGGTTGCAGTCCCTGAGACCGGCCCTGTCCTGTAAGGTCCAGGGGGACATGGAGGGAGGGAGGCGGGGAACATACCTCTGGCAGCAAAAGCTGGGAATGAAAATCTTCTTCTGAGCGTGCTCTGTTCGTGTGCGACCCCTGACCTCAGGGGTGGGCAGCAGGCCACCATCACTGGGAATAGGGAAAGAGTTGGGCGGAAGCTAGCAGGCGAGCCCGGGGACTCAGCTCTGCTCCCTTTCAGGTGGGGGATGGAGCCCCCATGGGCAGGCGGGGCGGCCTCAGCCCCCTTCTGGCCCCAGGGGCTGCCGCCCCTGGCACACCTCTGCTGATGCGACATGGAGAACTTCCAGTACAGCGTCCAGCTGAGTGACCAGGACTGGGCTGAGTTCTCAGCCACTGCCGATGAATGTGGCCTTCTGCAGGCCAGCCTGGCCTCTGGAGACGAGCCCTTGTCCAGTGACATTGACCAAGGAGACAGCAGTGGCAGCAGTTCCCCGGGGCCCCTGCCCCTCCTCTCTGGGCAGTTGGCTCCAGTGGGGAGCTGTTGGCAGGGCTGTGAGGAGGAAGACGACGTGGCAAGTCGGCGGCTGGTCAGCAGGTCTCTGTGCGAGCCTGCCCTGGCTCCAGGGCCCGGTCAGCAGACACTCAGCACGTCCACACGGTCAAGAGCTTGGCCGCCCCTCGGCTCTGGCGCCACTGCTCCCAGACAGTGCTCATCCCTGCTGGGACCAGCGTCGGGACACGAGATGCAGAGGCTTTTGCAGGGCCCGGTCCCTGGCCCCCCTGGCGAACCCCCAAGGAGTCCAGAACCGGCTGGATGCAGCACTACCCTGCAGAGGTCCCCAGACAGCCCTGGACCCCCACCCCGGAGCCCTGGCCGAAAGAAGAGGCGCAGCATGGGTGCCAAGGGGGGTGGGTGCATGGGAGCCCTGGGCCCGGGTCCTGCCCAGCTGGGCTCCCTGCCACTCACTGAAGCCAGCCTGGACAAAGGCCTTGGCCTGGCTGGGCCCAAGGGGAAGGGGCTCAGGGCAGGGACAGCAGCATTGACAGCAGGAGCCAGGCAGGACCAGCTGCAAACAGACCCCAGAGGAGCTCCTGAGCTAAGCATGCATCGAGAGCCGGACTTGATGCTGCCGGCACCAGACTGTGTGCTGGAGGGCCCTGCAGGCCCATTCAGGGCCCCCGCCAGGACTGAGCTGTGTCCATCGTCCACACCTGTCAAGGAGGTCCACGCAGACATTGCAATGCTGAAGCCAGATGTCACTCTGTCTATACCCACCTCTGAGCCTCAACCTGACGTGGCTGGGTCTACACCCACCTCTGAGCCTCAACCTGACGTGGCTGGGTCTACACCCGCATCCAAGACTCAATTCGATGTGGCTGGGTCTACACCCACCTCTGAGCCTCAACCTGGCGTGGCTGGGTCTACACCTGCCTCTGAGCCTCAACCTGGCGTGGCTGGGTCTACACCTGCATCCAAGACTCAACCTGACGTGGCTGGGTCTACACCTGCATCCGAGACTCAACCTGATGTGGCTGGGTCTACACCTGCCTCTGAGCCTCAACCTGGCGTGGCTGGGTCTACACCTGCATCCGAGACTCAACCTGACGTGGCTGGGTCTACACCCGCATCCAAGACTCAACCCAGTGTGGCTGGGTCTACACCTGCCTCCGAGTCTAAACTGGATATGGACCTGCCTACAGCTCACCTCGTGGTCAAGCCAGAGGATTTACCTATACCTGCCTCAGTGCCAGCGTCACCAACCGCTCCACCTCACTCCGTTTCCGAGGTGGAGTCTTACGTGGGTGTTTCTGCAGCTGCTCCTATGGCAAACGCTGCAGCACCATCCCCAACTCCCGCTCCCCAGGCCGGGCTGCAGACGGGGAGTGCTGTCAGGGAGCAGGTCACAGGGGCGCCCTCGGCAGAGGCTCCTGGACAGCACCCGGGGGGGCCCTCCCTGGGTCCTGCTCCAGGTCCCAGGAGGAAGAAGGTGCGGTTCTCTGTGGCCACGTCCAGCCCTGGGGAGCCAGGGTCTGGAGGGGTCTTGAGCCCACGCTCGCCAGTCGCCAGGACCGCGGCTGGGGGCCGCCGGGGGCTGGGGACCTGGGACGCTGCGGCCGTTGGGACCCACCCCCCCCAGCCTCGGATCCTCAAGCACCTGCCGCCCCCTGCCCCCTCCTCCCCGGGAGGCTCAGGGACTGGGATGGGTTTTGCGGTGACTCTCCCGGAAGCCTACGAGTTCTTCTTCTGCGACACCATCGAAGAGGGCGATGAAGATGCAGAGGAGGCAGCGAGCAGCCAGGCTCTGGCTCAGGCCCAGTGGCCAGACATGTGTGAGTTCTTCTTCTGGGACTGCAGCAGCCAGAGGCCGAAGTCCCGGCAGGGCTCCCCGGCAGCCCCGGCCCCAAAGGCCGAGCCTGTGCCAGCCCCGCCCCCCGGAAGCCCTGTGCCAATGTCCATCCCCGAGGCCTATGAACACTTCTTTGGAGAGGACAGATGTGGGGGTGTGCTGATGCCGTCTACCCCGCTTCAGCCGCACATTTTGGAGCCCTCCAGGTTGGCCCCCTGGGAACTGAGGCCTGGGCCCCCCCCAAAGCCTAGCCCTGGAGCAGAGGAGCCGCTCAGCCTGGTGGTCCGGCAGGCAGGTGCGTGTTGCTGGGGCCCCACAGCCCCGTCCAGATCCCGGGAACACCCTGTCCAGGGAGCTCAGCCAGGAGGCCACTGGGGAGGGCCAGAGCAAGTCCCTGGGTCTTCCGCCAGTGGGAGGGCCTTGGAGCCAGGTCGGGAAGGAAGGACCAGCTGCTGCTGCTTGCTGGACACAGGCGGGAGCCCAGGGCCGGCACTGTGACTGCTCGGGGGTTTGGTCTATACGGCCTGCTGCCCCAGCCTCCAGCAGCCTCAGGCTCAGGCTCCAGGAGAGGACATCTCAGCCCCTCTGAGACGACCACAGGCCAGGAACGGAGCACCCAGGGCAACTCCCCCAAACTGCCGAGTCACCACCCAGTGTCTCAGTGATGACCCATCCTGGAGAAGACGTGACTCAGAAAAGTGTGTCTAGGACACACGTGCCTCAGGACAGGACAGGCATGTCCACTGCAGACGTGTCTTGGGGAGCAGTGCCAGGGCAGGCATGTCCAGGGCAGACCTGTCTCAGCAGAGCAGCTGACCTGGAACGTTGCTTCTCTCTCCTAGGGGAGCTCCGGGGTCCCCTGACCTCATTCACCTTCAGCCAAAAAGACATGTGCCTAGTGTTTGTGGCCTTTGCCACGTGGGCTGTGAGGACCTCAGATCTACAAACCCCAGACGCCTGGAAAACAGGTTTGAGGGCCGGGGGTAGAGGGCGCTGTGCCTGTGAGCTGGTTGGGTACGCAGTGGGGGGCGTGGTTCCCCTTGGCCTCACCTCCGCCTTTGCTGGCCCACTGCCTCTGCGCGGCTGACCTTCCCTGACCCTGGCCAGAGCTGGCCCTCAGAACCTGTGCTCCTCTTGCAGTCCTGCTGGCCAACATCGGCACCATCTCCGCCATCCGCTACTTCCGTCGGCAGGTGGGGCAGGGGTGTTCCAGCCCCAGCCCCAGCCCCAGCCCCAGCCGCAGGCGCAGCCGCAGCCGCAGCCCCAGCCCTGGCCGCAGCCCCAGCTCCTAGGAGCCAGCCCTATCCCAGGAAGACGGGGACAAGATGACCACAGGTGCCCTGACAAGGTGCTGTCCTCGTCCTTGCCCTCTGACCCCAGGAGGGGCCAGTGGCCTTAGATCCCACCTAAGGGTGCAGCCAGGGGTCAAGGCCATGGTTGCTCCTCACACCTGGAAGGGAGGCAGTTTGGAAGTTGGGTGCTGAGGGGCGGAGCAGGGGGGCCAGATGAGCAAGCAGAAACTCGGGTGTTCGGTAAACCTGAGTTCCAGACACGCCGTGTTGGGGGAATCCCTGTCGTTCTGATCTGAAGGAGCTTCAGCTGGGCACCCTGCAGACGGCAGCAGAGCTGGCAGAGCAGCAAGGCCCCCGGGGTCCTGGCAGGGGCAGGGCTGGGACGCCCGTGTCTTCGAAGCTACCTATGGGTGTGTTCCAGGGACTCTGGCTGCACGCACTGGGTTGGGCTGGCCGGGGCCTCTGAGGCCTCTCCCATCCCAGAATCCCCAGGAACCCTGGGCTGCAGCCAGAGAGAGCGAGCAGAAAAGATGGTATTGGGTGGGGGAAGGATCCCTGGGACGGCCCCAGGGGCCCCTTGGGGCAGCTTGCTGGGGCTGAGGGTCTAGATGAGTCAGACGGGTTGGGAAGGTGGGTGAGGGCGTGGTGGTAGAGCAGGGGCTGAGTGGGGCCTAGCCCAGGGCGGTGAGGGACCCCTGGCTGCTGGAAGGGAACAGAGCACCAATAAATCTCTTTCTTCCTGGTTTATGGTATCAGTATCTCCCCCCAGCTCCCCAGCCCCCACCTGGGAAACACTGGAGCCCAGCCCTCCTCGCGCCTCAGGTCACACCACCCACTTGTCACCCTCATGTCTTTTAACCTCACAAACCCCGACCCTGACCCTGCTAGCCCCACCCCGAGGCCTCTGGGCTTCCCCACCTTGCTTCTCACCCTCACTGCCCCCTCATCTCCAGGTGAGCCTGGGCGTGGGGGGCAGCGCTGAGGGAGTCCAGGGCCTCCCCGGAGTCCTGGTCAGTCACAGTGACCATGACACGCCCCCACTCCCCTGCAGAGACTGGCAGAGCCTTCAGAACTCAGGGGCCAGAGCCTGACTCAGGATCGGTGCAGGTGGAAGGGGCAGAGTAGCTGCAGATGTCCCTGGCTGGGGCTGGCCGGAAACTGGGAACAGCGGGCAGTGTCCCTGCAGGGGGCCTCAGATCCACTGGGTGAGCCCACCCTCTGCTTCAGGCCTTCTGAGCCGGGGCCACTTCTGGTGGGAGGGAGACGGGGCCTGGTCCCAGACGCTGTCACAGCTGGTGCCCTCAGGCCCGCCATCTGGTGGACAAGGCAGAGATGAGTCAGCCTTTGGGTAGCAACACCTGGAGCCTACCCTCAGCGGGGTGGGACCCTCACTCACCTGGGGGAGGTGGAGGGGGGCTGGGCGGCTCTTCCCTGGCAGAAGAATCCTGGGAACCCAAACCACAAGTCTGAGGCCCCGGCAGAGCTGGGCACTTGGCAATTCCCTGCCTGTTCCTCAGCCTCTCTGCGGCCCCTCCTCCACTTGCCCCTCTCCTGCTGCTCAGAGCCCCAGGAGGCTGCCACGGCTCCACCCCAGCACCCAGGGACCGGGGCCTCCTCTTGCCAGGCTGGGGCTGTGACTCACGAGCTGAGGGGACCCTGGAGGCCGTGGCCCTCGGTCTTTGGTGGAGCCTCGATGCCTCTGAGGGACTCGGGGCTGCAGGACCCCCTTCTTAGAGGGCACACGGGAGCTGGGGAGCCCAGAGCCAGGGCCGGAGACAGGCACAGACACGGGCACTGCGGGGAAGGGGCTGGAGGGCTCTGGTCCTGGCGAACTCCGTGCGGCACTGAGGAACTGCCAGGAGAGCATGGGTGACTGGAGCATGGACTCTGACCTGCTCGGCCTCCCAGCAGAGCCCAGGGTGACGTGCAGCGTCCAGCCCAGGCTCCAACCCTCGCGCTCTCCACATCCTCCCCCGCCTCAGGCTGTGGGCACGGCCGGCACGGGACTGACCTCATTAAGGCTGCGGACATCCATGATCTTGCGGTGGGAAGTGGCAGGGGGCGTGTAGGGGTCTGCATAGAGTGGGGAGTGTGGTGCCTCCACTGGTGGCTCTCCCTCCAGGCCTAGCCTGCTCACCTATGGGAAAGACGGTCTCAGTCTGAGAGACAGTGGCCAGCAGGCGGAGTGCAAGGGAGCTGGGCGCAGGGTAGGACTGCACGCTGGGCCCACCTTGCTCAGGTCCAGGTGCAGGTGCCGTGGTGCAGCTGGGCCCGGCCCCTCCACCCAGGCCTTCCCCCTGGGTAACCGGCTGCTGCCCGCACGTCTCAGCTCTGCTCTCCGCCAGCCGATGCTGGAGCACTCAGGGTTGGCCTGGTCATGGGGAGACTGAGAAATTTCCCCAAAGTTCCGTGGGACCCCTCCCCATACAAGTCCCCAAGGATGTCTAGAGTACCCTCCAGTTCAAGCTCCCCCTCCGAGGAATCCAGTCCAGATGGGGGAGGACCCAGGCCCCTCCCAGGCCTCATGGATTCCTGACCCCCTGGAGTCCTCACTCAGGCTGGACAGCACCAAGCCCTTGGGGGCGGAGTGTGGCTGGTGAAGGTAGGGGGCTCATGGAGGATCAGGAGTGTGAGTCTGGGCCACCCTGTGACCTGGGCAGGAGGGCGTGAGCCAGCTGCCTCGACCCCTTTCCCCAGCTTACCTATGTCTGGTTCCGCCCTCTGCCTCTGGCTTTTACCACTGTCCAGGACCTGGCTGCAGGGTCCCTGTTGACTTCTCACCTGTGCAGGCCCCAGGGGCCCCAGGACACCCTCAGGGCCGGACAGCAGGGGGGCCCCATCCCGGCAGGAGACTGCCTGGAGGCAGAGCAGCCAGTGGCTGTAATCCTCGTAGCTGGCACACGCCACACGGATGGTGTTGATGAGCTGGCCTGCATGGACACACGAGGCCAGAGCCTGGCAGGGCAGGTGCACCACACAGGGCCTGCTCAGCAGAGCCGGGGCCCTAGCAGGCTCTGGCCTCCCGCCCGGGGCCCCGGCAGGAGGGGCAGGGTCCAGATCAGCACCCACCTTCGATCAGGAAGGAGCGGATCTGTTTCTCTTTCTCCTCCAGGTTGATATGGACGGCGCTCAGGGGGAGCTCTCCCTAGGGGACAGTGACTAAGGGCAGGGCCTCTGTCCTGCCCTCTGGAGCCGGGCTGGGCACTCAGCCTGGCATGGAGGCTGAAGGAGGCCAGGCTGCCCCCTCCCATCCAGCCTCCTGGTGGGGCCTCACCACCCCATGGGGACGTGGTACGGGGCCACCGGCAGCCCCTGAGTGTGAGTGCAGACCACCAACAAGCTTTGGCCCCAGAGGACACGCACACATACACGAATACATACACATACACACCCCTCAGGCGCCTGGAAGACATCACTCAAAGGCACCTGGAGTGAGCCCCACCCCCGCCCCCGTCCCAGCATGACAGACCGATGGCTGGGCACCCTCCAGGGTGAGACGGGTCACTCAGGTGAGGATCCTCTCTCCCCACCGGAACCAAGACCAGACTTACTGACCAGGGCAGTGGGGCCTGGTGGGCAGGGCCCGTGTGCTCTGTCCCAACAGGCCCCGAAATACAGGTTCCTCCTGAGTTGCTGCCCCCTCCCTCCCCCACACACTGGGCGCCTCCCTGGGTGGCTCCACCACGGATGGGAGGGGCCTACCTTAAAGCTAAACCCGTCTGGTTCCTCCGAGAAGATGGCCAGGGACGCCGGGTACAGGACCAGGAGCCGGTCCCATTGCTCCTGCAGGGGGATCAGAGAGGATTCTGGGCCCTGAGGGGGGCTCGGACCCCACACCCACATCCTCCTGTCCCCTCCTACCTGTAGGGCAGAGGGGGCCCGCCTACCTGGACCCTCCCATCCCTTCCTGACCACCTGTGAGGGCCGAGGGGGCTCGGGACCCCCACCTGGACCCTCCCGTCCTCTGCTGTGCACCTGTGAGGGCAGATGCTGCAGCTTGACCCTGGAGGCACAGATGGGGGCACCTGCTGGTCCCGGCCCTGGTGCTGTCTGCAGTCGGGTCAGATGGCGGTGCAGTGTCCAGGGGCGCTCGTCCCCAGGGGGGCTCTGGGGAGAAGGAGGTCTAGGGCAGGCCAGGCAGGGGTGGGGGTGGGGAACAGGTGCAGGGTTTCCTGGCACTGACCTGAGGTGGCGCAGGATGGCAGCGGGGCAGCCCCCTGGCGAGGGCCATCTGCTTCTCCAGGTGGAACAGCCAGCGGCTCAGTTCAGCCTCTCCAGGGCAGAGCACCAGGAGTGGGGCAGGCAGGGGGCCTGGGGAAGGGGGCAAAGCAGGCTGGGTGGGAAAAGGAAAAGACCCTGGGACCCTGACCAGACCCCACCCCCACACCTGTGGTCTGGAAAGCATGCTCAGGAAAGACCCCCTCTGTGGAGCTGCCCCAGACCCTGGGACCCCGGTCAGACTCCCACACCGCACCTGTGATCTGGAACGCGTGCTCTCTGGACCCCTCGAGCGGACAGACACTCAGCTCGGTCAGCGGCAGCAGCCCCTGCCAGGGCACAGGGAGGAGGGGCTGCAGGGGCTCCCAGAGGCCACGGCCCCCTCCCCCAGTGCTCCCCTCACCTGGAACGTGAGTCCTTCAGAACCGTGGGCCTGGAAGTAGAGGTGGGCAGGAAACAGCTCCAGGTAGCAGTCGCTGGTGTCCTGGGGGGAGCAGTACCGCAGGTCTGAGGAAGGGCCCGGCCGCGAGGCATCTGGGCACCTGGGCGCGGCCCCCAGCCCGGCCCCCACCTGGCTGTGCTGGAACCGCAGCTGGACCTTTGCGTAGTGCACGACCTTGCCCAGGGCCCTCACGGGCACCCTCCTCCTGGCCTTCTTGTACACGCTCAGGAAGGGTGGCTCCAGGTTCTCTTCCTGGTCCTCCGGGTCGAGGGTGTCCTGAGGGGGCAGAGCTCAGGGATGCGACCTGACCAGAGCCAGCAGCCCAGCAGGGGGACACATGGCCACACAGGCACTAACCTGCAGCTCAGGCATGTGCACAAAACATGCATGCACACATGTACAAGGACACATATGCACATTACACAGGGACATGTACATGGACAAGGACACACATGCACACGTGTGCATGGACACATACCTGCACAAGGACACACATGCACATGAGGACATATGCATGGACAAGGACATACATACACAAAGACACACATGCACATTGCACGGGGACACATACATGGACAAGGGCACAAGGACACAATGCACACATGCGCATGGACATATACATGCACAAGGACACACATGCACAGAGATGCACACATGGACACACCCCCATGTGCATGAGGACACGCGTGCATACATGTACAAAGATGCACGTGTACATGAGGACACACATATACATGTGCCCAGGGACACACGTGCAGGTGCACGCAGACACACATGCACAGGGAATACACACACTGCACAAGGACACGTGTGCAGGTGCAGACCCTATCCACCATCTTTTCACGCAGCACAAGTGCAGGGTAAGTACACGACACACATGGTGAGTCCCACAGATAACAGAGATGCCACGACTCCTGGCACAGCCCGGTCAAGCCTCCGGCGCAGCAGTAAGGGTGCTGCTTGGTCAGCCCCTGCTGGCCTGTGCCTGCTGCTCCAGCTCCCCATGGGGCACCCCAGGTCTCAGCAAAGGCCAGGGTCCTGGCAGTGGCCGGGGGGGGGGGCTTCTCCTCGACCTGTGCCCCTCCCCACTGCCTCCCCATGCAGGCACAGGCCCACTCAGCCCTAGCTCCCCACCTGGGCCCCTCTCCGCTTCTGCAGACCCCAGTAAGCCCCTCTCTCACTGGCCCCTCCGTGGCAGCCACACTCTGACTTCCTGTGTCTCATCGTCGGCTTCTTGCCATGGCAATGGGAGCACCGTGACAACCAGATGCCATGGCAACTGGGCACTCTGCCTGTCTTCCAGGCTGCTGTGACCCTAGGACCTGGGACAGGGCTGGGATGTGCGGGGTGCCAAGGCCCACGTCTCCAGTGGCGGGCAGGAGGGTGGTGCTCACACAGCCCTCCACTGGGCACTCCCCAGGGCCTAGGCCCTGGCTGGGGCTGCAGAGGCCAAGGGGTTCGCTGCACAGGGGTCACGTGCCCCTGGGTGTGGGCAAGGGCCACCTGCTCAGCAGCTGTGCTCTGGTCAAACTAAGCTGCCTCTT
The DNA here is from genome assembly GCA_949820135.1 of Sylvilagus floridanus. Classification (NCBI taxonomy): domain Eukaryota; kingdom Metazoa; phylum Chordata; class Mammalia; order Lagomorpha; family Leporidae; genus Sylvilagus; species Sylvilagus floridanus. The sequence goes on along the minus strand of OX463225.1, from coordinate 27,746 downwards.
GGGCAAGCCCAGGAATGCGGACAGCCAGACACAGCTTCCCCAGCCTCCCTGCCTCTGGGTGGGGCCTCCTGCACCCATGCCGAGTGGGAGCTCATGCCAGGATGGCACCCAAGAAAAACAGGACATCCATGGGCAGGGCCACACAGCTGTCCCCACCGTGCAGGGGATTAAGCCTGGCACAGAGCTGACCACAGGAGCCAAGGCTTGGCCAGGAGAAAACGCTCTATGACTACCTAGAGCTCATCCCCTCGCCCCGGGTGCCCCCCCTCCTGGGTCCAGGCCCCTCTCCAGCTGCTGTGACCTGGCAAGGTAGGGTCAGTAGGGACCGCAAGCTATGGGAGCCCCTCGGGGTGCCCGTGTAATGTGGGTCTGGACAGATGGACTTGGGGTCTGGGATGTGGCCCAGAGGGTGACCCTTCCCAGGGCTGGCACGGCCAGCAGAAGCTCCCCAGCCCCGAGGGGCAGTGGCAGGGGCCAGGGAAACCAGGCACCAGGCAGAACCTGCCCACCCTGGTGGGCATGTCCCTGGTTCCTCCTTGAATCCAACACCAGCCACCCCCATCCCCCTACCTGGGGATGGGGTTTCTGCTGAGGAGCCCTTGGTCCCATGGGGGCTGGGGTGGCGAGGGGCTTCAGTGCCCTCCACCAGGTCTGTGGACAGCCACCTGCAGCACAAGGCCCTGCACAGGCACTGGCCAGCCCGAGCTGCACTGCAGTCCCAGGACCCTGGTACAGTGGCAGGGAGGCCCCGCCCACAGCCCGCCCTGCGGGGTGCTCATCTCTGAGTCAGCCCCGCCTCAGTTTCGCTCTCCTGTTTCGGCACCGGCACTGGAGCTCCCCAGGGTGGGGCTGCCTCTCCCTCCCCACCGTGATCTGGGCCACAGCCCCTCTCCAAGGTCAACCCCAGCCAGGCACCCCACAAACAGTCACCCATACATGGGGACACGGCGACAGAGGGGTGCTCACCGGCCCAGGGAGGTAGTGGAAGATCCTGTCGGCTGTGCTGTCCCCGGCGCCAAGCAGGCTGGCCAGCTGCTTGCGGCCGTCCTCCCTGCGGACAAGCCCAGGGGCTCAGAACCGGGCCAGCCGGGCGCAGACCCAGGGGGACCCAGCCCCGCCTCTCACCTGTTTCCCTTGAGTGACGACTTCCTGGAGAAGGACGCCCGGAGCCTCCTGGGGGCCTGGGGGACGCACTGGCTATTCCCCATGGGTGGCGGCGATCGGCCAAGGCTGAGCAGGGCGCCGAGTTTGGGTCCCTGTCCTGAGCCTCCAGCCCCCACCCTGCCCAGGGGGCGGGGCTCTGGGCGGTCCTACCCCTACCTGAGGGCCAGGCTGGGAGGAGCCCTTCTGGGAGGGACTTGGCTCCTGAAGCCAGCCTCAGGTGTGAGGCCAGGGGCCACCTCCCCAGAGAGGCGAGGCCTCATCTCAGCCTCCAGCCTCGCCCCGCCCCTTCTGTTTCCACATAAACCCCAGGTGGTCTCTGAGTAACTGCTGAGGGGAGTTAGGGTTAGGGTGTGCTAGCAGCAGGGGGGGAGGGGAAACCAGGACCTGTCCCCCCGCCCCCAACCCCAGGCTGCAATCCAGATCCCAAAGGTGCCCAGGACGTAAGGGTGAGCTGGGGCCCACCCTGCGCAGGCAGCTGCACCCAGGCCTGGGCGTGGGCAACCACTGGGGCCTCACAGCCCATTGCACCCTACCAACAGTGCAGGACATGGGGACAGAGGGGGCCAGGGATGGACACTCAGCCGCAAGCCCATGGAGCCCCAGAAACACGTTTATTGTCCACATCGGCCATATTGCTGTGTAGGATCTGTGTGCCCAGCCTGGCACAAGACCCAGGACATGGGGCCGGCACCCCAGGGCCAGGAGCAGGAGGTGTGCAGAGCAGGCCAGGGTTGGCCCCCCCCGCAGGCTCTCCGGTCACCCAGGGAGGTTAGGTCCCCAGACCCAAAGGACGGTGACACTTTAAAAGTAAACAAACCGCTCGTCCGCAAGTAAACAATAAACCAATAAATAACCAATAAATAAACGGCACACACAGAGATGAACACCGAGACAGACAGACGGCGCAGGGGGGCCGGGAGAGGGGGGCATAAGGCACGTGGGAGGCCTCCATGCGGGGGCGCCGGGGCTCAGAGGCTGGTGGAGGACACAGACAGCGTGGGTGAGGATGGGGGTGGGAAGTTGAGCAGCTCCAGCACGGCCACGCCCACACTGCTGCGCCGGGTGAACATGCAGGACGCGGCCACCCACTTGTTGGCCCGGGGGTTGTACTTCTCGATGGAGTTGAGGCTGGAGCTGCCGTCGTTGCCCCCTACGGCATACAGCCAGCCATCCATGGCCACCAGGTCATGCGTGCTCCTGGGGGTGGCGGGGGGTTAGCTTGGGGCAGCGCAGGATGAGCCCTGACCAACAACCCTGGCCTGCAGACCCACCTACGGATGCTCATGGGTGCCACGCTCTCCCAGGCTGCGGCCTTGGGGCTGTACCTCTCTACCGAGTTGAGGCAGCTGGTGCCGTCATTGCCCCCTGCCACATACAGGGCTCCCTCCAGCACAGCCACGCCCGCCGAGCTGCGCCTGCTCAGCATGGAGGCCACGGGGGTCCAGGCGTTCACCTGGGGCAGGGACAGCACCTGCTGGAGGCAGACTCTCCCTGGGCAGCCTGCCCCTCCCTGGCATCTCTGCGAGACAGGGGAGGGAACCGCTGGGGGACACTGGGTGGGGCAGCTGTGTTGGGGGTGCGCTATGCACCTGGGGCTCATACTTCTCCACGGTGGCCAGGTGTGACGAGCTGTCGTAACCGCCCACGGCATACAGGTTCCCATCTGCAGGAAGCCAATGGACCTTGGTGCCCCTGCTGGGTGTGGGGGCCGGGGGGGCAGGGGGTAGGCACAGCACACAGGGACCCTGTCACCCACCGAGAGTGGCCACACGCACGTAGCGCCTCCGGGTGCTCATGGCAGCAATGGACGTCCACGTTCCGGTCAGGGGGTCGTAGCGCTCGGCACTGTGGGCGCCAGAGCACCGCTGACCCTCGGCAGAGCCGGCGGGCCCACCTGGGACCTGCTCTCACTCTGCACAGCTCCCAGCTTTCCACCTGAGCTAACAGATAGAAACCACCGGGGGGCACAGCCACTGGATCTGGCCGGGCGTGCACCTGTGCTCAGCCCCTAGGTGGTGGGAAAGGCCTCAGGAAAGTGTCCAGGCCCAAGAGGCCTTGGGAATCCCTCCTTGTTCCCCTGGGCAAAGGCAGCCTCACCTTGGCAGCCTGAAAGCCAGGGGCCCCCACCCCCACCCCAGCCACTACCTGTTGAGGCAGGAGGCCCCGTCATAGCCACCTGCCGCATACAGGAGCCCGTGCAGGGTGGCCACGCCCAGGCAGCTCCGCCTCGTGCCCATGGACACTTCGGGTTGCCACGTGTTGGTCACAGGGTCGTACGACTCCACAGTGGCCAGGTCTGAGGTCCCGTCATAGCTGGGGAGTGGCCAGGTACCGGTCAAGGCCAGGCGGGCTGGTGCTGAGCCCTGACCCGAGGCTGGCCCCGTACTCACCCACCCACGGCGTACAGCCGGTTCCCAACGGCAGCCACTCCCACCCGGGCCCGGCGCGTGGACATGGAGGCCACCACGTGCCAGCGGTCAGTGCGCGTGTCGTAGGCCTCACAGTCCCCGTGGATGGCAAACAGGCTCCCGCCTCCTGAGGAAGGGGTGGTGATGTGGCTCCAGTGCAGCGAAGAGCGTGGGGGAGGCGGGGGTACGGTGCATGCTTGGAGCCCCTGGGTGGACACGGGCAGGGACGGCGTACCCACAGCGAAGAGCACAGGCCCAGCACCCTCGCAGCGCCGGGGCCGCGTCCGGCTGCTGCCCAGGACGCCCCTCTGCTCGGGCAGCAGGTGGAACTTGAGGGCCTCGATGATCAGGTCCTTGCAGTCGGGGTGGTGCCTCACCAGGCTCTCAGCGTCCACGTGGCCCAGCAGGAAGTCTCGGCTCAGCAGGGGCAGCCGCACACACTTCATCAGCTGGGGAGCGGGGTGGGGCACCAGGGTCAGGCAGGACCCTGGGCAGAGCTGGCTGCAGGGCTGAGACACGCCCCCCCACCAGGGACTCTTGGGACAGGTACAGGGCGCTCCCCACTCAGGGCCCGGACACGCGGCTGGGCCACACCGTGGGAGCCTCACCCGGGGCACGTGCTGCCGCCTCGCGTCCACGTCGTGCTTCACCCAGCTCAGCACAGCGCGGTACACGTCCTCCTCCGAGGGCACATTCAGGCTGTCGCTGGAGACCAGCTCCAGCACCTGGGGGCGCGGGGTGGGGGGTGTCAGCGGGTTGGGGAGGGGGTGCAGGGGCAGGAGCGGCTCAGACACTGGACCGCAGGCCCGGGTCCCCCGCACCTGCTTCAGGGGCAGCAGCATGAACTCCTCCGTCTTGGCCACGTCCGCGAAGTGCTGCAGCACGTAGCTGTGGGCCGCGCGCAGCAGCTCGCCGCAGGCGTGCGCGTCCGCGAAGCCCCGTATGCCCAGGCAGTTGGAGGGGTCCAGCTGGCTCAGCAGGAACTTGCAGCAGGCGTCCCGCACGCCGTTGAGCTGCAGAAGGCTGGCGGCCGGGAGCAGCGTCTGCGGGCAAGGAGAGGAGCTGGGGAGGCCCCGGGGCGGCGGCGGCCGCCGGGGTCGCGGCCCGACGCCCTCACCTGCACGTTGCCCTCGCCCACCACGATCTCGGCCGTGTAGGCGAACTGCACCAGCTGGTCCAGCGCCTGCGGGTCAATGTCGTGCAGCGTCACGTGCGTCTGGCGGCTCTCGCTCATCTCATCTGTGGGGATGGTGGGTCAAGGGCGCGCGGGAGCCCCGCACACTCCCCGCAGGAGCCCACACAGCCCCAGGAGGCCCGCACAGCCCTGGGAGCCCGAACATCCTTCGAAGTCCCGCGGGTTCCGCACATCCCCGGGAGCCCGCGCCGCCCCTGTGGTACTTGCTCGTGAACATGGCGTGGAAGTAGGGGCTGCACGAGGCCAGCACCACCTTGTGCGCGCGGATCTCTGTGGCCGCCACGCGCAGCACCACGTCGCACAGCAGCCCGCGCTGCCGCATGCGGCTCATGGCGACGAAGGCGTCGTGGTAGTGGCGCTTGGAGTTGTGCGCGACGCTGTGGCCCTCCATGGGGGCGCCGGGCCGGGGCTGCCGGGGCCGCGCGCGCTCCGCCTCGGGGCTGCGGGCGGGCAGGGCCGGGTCAGCGCCCGGCGCGGGGGGCCGCCCGGCGCCCCGGCTCAAGGTCGCCGCGAGTCCATGCAGCCCGCGACCCTCGCTCCCTCGGCCCGCGGCCGGGACCCCTACTCACGCCGGCGGCGGGGGCGGCGGGGGCGGCGGCGCCTCGGGCGCGGGCCCTGGGCTGCCGTGCTCCGGACTCTGCGTCCTCCCGGCCGGGCGCTCGCTGCGCGGCTGCATGGATTCGGCCGCTGGACCGCGGAGGACGCGCGTTGAGAAGCACCGCGGCCGCAGGGCTGCCGGCCCCGCGTCGCCCGCCGCCGCCGCCCCCGAGCGACCGCAGCCGCTGTTTCTCGGCGCCGCCCGCCCCCCGCCGCGGCGTTCCCGGCGGCGTCAGGGACCCGGGGAAGGGACGCGGGGTCGCCGCCGCCTCCTGGAAGCGCCCCGGGCTGCAGCCCTGCTTGGGCGCCCCCTGCGGGGAGCCGAGGGTCCCCGCTTGCCTGCCTGCCTGTGAGCCCACCCCGCTCCGCAGCCTCGGGGGCGCGCCCTAGCGAAGGTCCTGTCTGGGCCGCTTCCCAACCTCCCTGCTTCCGCGTCACGGCCCCGGCGCAGCCCGCACCGACGGGGAGGAGGGGGACGCCCGCGCGCAGCCCCGCGCTCTGCGCTTGCGTGGGCAGGGGCGCCCGGAGAGTCGCCACGAGGGCTTGGCCGTCAGGGACCCCCGAGGGCGCAAGGCGCTTTGCGCCGGTGCCCCCGCGCTGCGCTCGTCCACGCCCGGCCCTCGTTTGCTATTGATGTGTGAGCGCTCTTTGCATGGGTGTCTCCGCCGTCGTCCTTCGCAGGGCGCCGCGCCCACGGAGGAGGACAAGCAACGGCGAGCGGCCGTCGGAGTCCGGCCCCAGGCGCGCGGCACGAACGCACCCTCCCGCTCGAGGGCCGCCGGTGTCGTGGACCGAGAACCACAGAGCCGCCCCTCGCGGCGGGGCGGGCCCGGGGGCGGGGGCCATTCGGAGGACGTGCGTCCGGCGCACGGCCTTCTGGGGCCGGAAGTCGGGCGCACGCGGCGGGCCGGTGTCATGGCCTCGTCGCGGAGTCGTAAGAGGTGAGGGGACTCGCCTCCCGCGCGAGGGAGCGCTGCTTCCTCCCCTTGGCGGTGCTGGCACGGTAGGGATGGTGCGAGTCCGGCTGGGGGCGAGCGGTGACTGCAGCGTCGTCCACAGGCGGTTGGCAGAGCTGACGGTGGACGAGTTCCTGGCTTCCGGTTTCGATGCGGAGTCGGAGTCGGAGTCAGAGCCCGAGGCTGCGCTGGAAGCTGAGACGCGGGAGGCGCGCGGAGCTGCCCGGAGACTGGGTGCTCCCGGCGGTAACACCGTCAGGTGAGGGCGTGCGCGCAGAGGGCGTGCGCCTTCGCCCCGGCTCGCTCCTCCCCGAGGCCGCTGCCCCGTCCCGGGGTCCCGACCCCCGCCCGCTCCGCTCTGAGGACACTGCTCCGTCCCGGGTCCCGACCCCCAGTCCGCTCCGCCCCGTGCCGGGTCCTGACCCTCAGTCCGCTCCGCCCCGAGGCTGCTGCCCCGTCCCGGGGTCCCGGCCCCCGGCCCCGCTCCGCTCCGAGGGCGCTGCTCCGTTCTGGGGTCCAGATCCCCGTTCGCTCCGCCCCGAGGCTGCTGCCCCGTCCCGAGGTCCCGACCCCCCGGCCTTCCTCCACGGCAGGCCTCTTCTGCGGCGGGCAGGGGTCTGCGTCTCAAGCAGGTGGTGGCGGCTGGCCGGTGGGAGGGAGAAGCGGCAGCCACGAGAGGGAAGACAGCGGGCGGTGGAGGCAGCGTCGGCGTCCCGCTCCTGCTCCTGCTGCTGCTTTTCTCCGCTTTCTTTCTTTCTGCCACTTATCTGAGCGTTGGGGCAAGAAAGGGAGGGAGGGAGAGATTTCCATTCGCTGTTTCACTCCCCATGTGGCTGCAGCAGGCTTGTCTGGGCCGATCCAGATCCAGGAGGCCGGAGCTCCATCTGGGTCTCCCACGCGGTACGGGGTCCAAGCACTTGGGCCATCAGCAGGGAGCAGGCGTGGGCCGCTGATGTTCCCAGTGCTGGCTCCCCCTCCCCCGCACGTCGCCCCCAGCCCCGCGTGGCTGTGGGAGGAGAAGGTGGAGGTGGGATGAGGGCGGATGGTGGGGATGGCAGAGTGGAGGCGAGCAGCTGTGGGAGGAGCCTGGACCCGGGGCCAGGCCCCTATCCCGGAGCTCATGGGAGGCGGGACGCTGAGAACGGGGTGCAGGGGGTGTGGTGGGCTGCCTGTCGCCTGAACCCTGCGAGGGAGAAGTTGCTCACGTCCGAGGCCAGCACAGCCTGCCTGGGGCAGTATTTGGTGTTCATGCGTTGGGCTTGAGGTGACCGTGTTGAAGCAGCGCCCGGGACCCTGTGTCTGCGCCCTGAAAACTGACTTCCTGGGCACTGTTTGTGTGGTTGCTCCAGGGGCAGGTGTAGGCTCCGGGGAGGCTGGTGGTGAGGGGGACGAGGAGCCCCACCCTGCCCCTGCTGGGGGTCTCCCCTGGACCCACTGACTGCCACCCTCTCAGGAAGGGGAGAGGCCGGGCCTCTGAGCACAAGGAGCAGCTGTCTCGCCTGGAGAGCAGAGACCCCGAGTTCTACAAGTTCCTACAGGAAAACGACCGGAGCCTGCTGGACTTCAGCGACTCGGACAGCGAGGATGAGGTGGAGCCGTCCCACTCCCTGCCCGACAGGCTGGAGGTGAGGCCCAGGCAGACCCAGGCTGGGGTGGGGGCGCCTGTGTCTCTGCCCTGCCCCAGCCTGGTCCTCTGACTGCAGGAAGCGAGCGGGGAGGAAGACGGGGCAGAAGAGGAAGAAGACGGGGGTGGGCCCTCCAGAGGCCTGCAGGGGGAGAAGGGCTCTGTGCCTGTGACCCTCACCCTGGTTGAGAGGTGGAAGCAGGCAGCAAAGGTGAGGAGCGGCACTGGGTGGGGGGCAGCGGGGGTCCCTGAGCAGCCTGCCTGGCCTCGCTTGAGGCCCCAAGCCCACCACTCAGTTCCATTCAGCGCAGTCCTCTCGTGGCTACAGCCCACCCCCCACGCTCAGTGGGTCCAGGGGCTCTGCCTTTGCCCTTGCTGTTTGTCGGGGCCCCCGTGCCCCAGGGCCCATTCCCTGGGTGGCCTCAGATGGCTTCTGTTGCTGTAACTGAGTGTCTCAGGCAGGAAGAAGGCTGCTGGCTCTCGGCTCTGGATGTGGGGACAAAGTCGGTGCTGGTGCTGGGGGGGGCGTGGCCTGGGTGTCGGGAACGTGCTAACCCAGACCTCTACAAAGCTGCCTGTGACCGCTTCTAACCCGTTAGCACCTCCAGACCCCGTTCACCTGCGCCTTTGAGGGCTCTGCTTCTGGACACGAGCTCTGGGGTGCTCCAGCCACACCGGCCTGCTGGCACTTCACGAGGAGCTGGCTGTGGGTGGGGGGCTGCTCTCAGGGCAGGGTCTGCAGGCTGGCTGCCCATCGTTCTCCGTGTCCTCCCTCAGCAACATCTCACTCCGAAGCTGTTCCGCCAAGTGGTGCAGGCGTTCCGGGCAGCAGTGGCCACCACTCAAGGCGACCAGGAAGCTGTCGAGGGCAGCAAGTTCCGGGTTACAGACAGTGCTGGTAAGCTGGGCAGGGCCCCCGGGCCGGGCGCTGTCACCCCTGTCCTGGCGGTGACATCTGGGTCCCTCTTGTTGCAGTGTTCAACGCCCTGGTCACCTTCTGCATCCGAGACCTCTGTGGCTGTCTGCAGAAGCTGCTGTTCGGGAGGGCACCCAGGGACAGAAGCAGGTGAGCCGGAAAGGGGCTCGTGGTGGGGGCGGGGTGTTGGCATGAGGGACCCCTGGAAGAGGCACTCGGGTTGGCTGGGGTGGCCCTACCCTCTCCTTTCCCTGCGTTTCCCAAAGGGGGTGGTGTGTGCTCAACTCTGTCGGGTGTTCCCAGGTCACAGCGTAAGTCTTCCATGCTGCGTGTTGCTTGTGCCGGCCTCTCCCAGGAGGCTGGCACGGGTGCAAGAGGCCTTGGTGCCAGCGCAGGAGTGGCAGTGGAAGGTGGAGAGGGTAGCAGCGTGGCCATGGCCCTGGGAGAGGTGGATGTGGTGGGCTGGGGGTGCGCGGCCACACAGCAGCAGGGGCTTCTCAGGGGAGGACGAGAGTTCTCCGGGGGCTTTGGGGTACAGCAGCAGCCTGCAGCTAGGAGCATCTAGTAGTGGTTGGACCCTACTGGCCGTCAGCAGGGTGTGAACTTGTACAGGGGACACAGAGGGACAAGGAGCTAAGTGGGCAGCGGTCACTGTGAGGGGGTAGCTGGGATGTAGAGCTCGGTGCAGCCTCTGGGGGATCCTTTCAGGCCCCTGGAACTGGTGTTGACCACTGGAGAGACTGGAGGGGCCTCTGCCCTTGTCCCCGTGTTTCCATGGATTTCATGTGGCACAGTCTGTGGGTACTGTCAGTGACCCAAGAAACTCAGGGATCATCTGCTTGCTTCCCTAGGCCAGAGGACAGCGGCTCACAGCTGCGGGTGGCACCCTCGAGGGCCCCTGCAGAGCTGGGGTGCCTGACCTGGTGGGGCTGGGGCAAAGGGACTGCAGAAGAGGCTGCATCGGAAAGAGGCCCCCAGGGCAGGGGTCCCATAGGGCTCGAGAGTGCGAGGTGTGGTTGGTCTCCATTCCCTGGCCACACTTCAGAGGCCCTGTCTGCCTGCGTGTTGTGGGTGTGGGCCGAGGTGTGGGCTTGCCAAGGCCGCCGCAGGCTGAGCCCCGGGGCCTTGTGCTGATGGGGGTGTTCCCTGCAGGACTCTGCAGCCATCTAGCAGCCCGCTGTGGGGTAAGCTCCGCGTGGACATGAAGGCCTACTTGAGCTCCGTCGTGCAGGTGCCCAGCGCCCCCGGCTTTTCCTGGGTCCCGGGCCTGGGGGTGTGTGGGCCTCACTGTCCCCTTCCGCCTCCCCAGCTGGCGACCTGCCTGGCGGAAGCAACGGTGACAGCGGCGGTGCTGCAGCACGTCAGCGGCCTGGTGCCCTACTTCCTGACCTTCCCCAAGCAGTGCCGCATGCTGCTCAAGGTGGGGGTCTGCCTGCCCCCGTCTCACATGGCCCCATGGCCCTGCAGAGCCCTGTCCGTGCAGGCCCCGCCCCTACAGAGCCCTGACAACGCTCCCCCTCCCTGCCCCACACGGGCCCCTGCCCACACGGGCTCTGCAGGTGGAGGAGCCCTGCCCACCCAGGGCCCATGTGGGGTCATGTGTCTTGGTTTCTCTCTGACCAACCTGAGGCCCAGTCTCTCTGAGGCTCTGGGAAGGGTGGGGGAAGGGCTGTCTGCCAGCAGGGGCCCAGCTCTGGTGCTGGCTCTGGGGGCCACCTGACACCTCCTGCCCCCAGAGGATGGTGGTGCTGTGGAGCACAGGTGAGGAGTCCCTGCGTGTGCTGGCCTTCCTGGTCCTGCTGAGGGTGTGCCGCCACAAGAAGGACCCATTCCTGAGCCCGGTGCTCAAGGTAAGGTGAGACAGAGTCCGTGGAGGGGGTGTGCTTGAGGGCTGCAGCTGCTGCCTTTGCAATCCATGCCCCATACCCCTGGATCATGGCTGCTCACTGAGAAGTTGGGGGCAGGGACAGACGGGAGGAGCCCCTGGGCCTGCTCGGGCGCTGCCCAGCTGTCTGCTGTGCAGCTCTCGGTGGCTGAGGGTGTCGGGCAGAGAGGGATCGCAGTGGGGGCCTGAGCCGGGGCTCCTCCAGTGCATGAGACCTGCAGGGGCCCCCGCACAGCCCAGCCTGTGCAGGGCCTCCTCTCCTTGCCCGATTCCCTAAGACCACTCCTCACGGTGCATGCCAGGCTACCTGACCGAGGCTGGAGGGCACACATGTGTTGGGCTCCCACCAGGCAGTGGTCCCTGCCTGGGCCCAGGTCTGACCAGGGTCTCCCCGCAGCACATGTACCTCACATATGTGAGGAACTGCAGGTTCACGTCTCCCGGCAGCCTGCCGCTCATCACCTTCATGCAGCGCACGCTGACTGAGCTGCTGGCCCTGGACCCTGGCCTGGCCTACCAGCTGGCCTTCCTCTACATCCGCCAGCTCGCCATCCACCTGCGCAATGCCATGACCACACGCAGGAAGGTACAGGCCAGGAGTCTGCCTACGGGGGCCTGGGTGGGGGCTGGCCTTTGTTCATGGGGCCGTGGGTGGGGCTGCTGCTGCCTGGGACCCCTGTGCGAGGTAGAGACGCCCTGTGTGGCTGCTGCCGTGGCAGTGTGGGGCTGCCCTGCTGAGGGGGTGTCGTTGTCTCCGAGCAGGACACGTACCAGTCTGTGTACAACTGGCAGTACGTGCACTGCCTCTATCTGTGGTGCCGAGTGCTCAGCTCCAGTGGCCCTGGCGAAGCCCTCCAGCCTTTGGTCTACCCCCTCTCCCAGGTCATCATCGGCTGTATCAAGTGAGTCTTTCGGGCCAGCAGGGCTGTCCCAAGGACAGAGAGGAGGACGGGCCGGGGTCCCCACCTTCCTACAGGTGGCTTAGCCATGGGGCCAGCACACTGGTGCTAGGCCCGAGTAAGCTTTGTGGGGTTTATGGGCCACAGATGGTTTGGGCGGGGCCTGGGAGGCTGCAGCCAGGAAGCTGGAGCAGCAGCCTGTGTGTCCCTCTGGCCAGGAGGGGGCGTCTCTGTCCTCCTGAGCCCTGGCTTCTCAAGGCTGGGAAGGGAGGCAGGAGGGAGTGGCCTCTCTGTAGGAGTGTCAGAGCCGGGAGGTGTGTCCTTAGCGCTGGGGCTTGAATCAGGCTCTGCTGTGTTTGGGGGACTCTGGTGCTGCCCTCCCCCCTCTTTTTATTTAAAGATTGTATTTACTCACTTGAGAGGCAGACTTACAGAGAGAGGGAGAAACAGAGAAACGTCTTCAATACGCTGGTTCACTCCTGCAACGGCTGGAGCTGTGCCAATCCAAAGCCATGAGCCAGGAGCTCATCTAGGTCTCCCAAGTGGGTGCAGGAGCCCAAGGACTTGGGCCATTTTCTACTGCTTTCCCAGGCCATAGCAGAGAGCTGGTTGGGAAGTGGAGCAGCCGAGACACGAACCAGCACCCATATGGGATACCGGCACTGCAGGCAGAAGCTTCGTGTGCCATGGTGCCAGCCCCTGGGGCTGTGTCTTAGTTTTGACAGAAGCACTGGAGGCCCCCTCTGGGCCAGGAGTCAGGCTGTGTGGAGCCTCTGCTTATTGTTCCTTTCTGTCCCCCAGGCTGGTGCCCACTGCCCGCTTCTACCCCCTGCGCATGCACTGCATACGTGCCCTAACGCTGCTGTCGGAGCACACGGGCACCTTTGTCCCAGTGCTGCCCTTCATCCTCGAGGTGAGTGCCTGGGGCCATGTGTGCACACCTGCCACTCAGGGAAAGGGGCGTGGTGTGCAGTCAGGCCAGACAACCTCCGCCTCCACCAAGGCCCCCGAGTGGCAGGAGTTGTGCAGAGACCCCGTCTGCCACCCTGGCGGCATGGCCCGCACCCTCCGTCTCGGCCCTGCTCTGGAAGCCCTCGATCTGAAATGTGCTTGGCTCCCCGCAGCACTCAGGGCATAGCTTGCTCCTCTGCGTCTGCCTGCAGGGAGATCTGGGAGCCAGCCTCCATTCAGCCTGGGCACCCCTGGCGATCAGCCACTGCCTGGGTGTGAATCTGTGGCTTAGCTGTTGGCAGCTGCGCTCCTGCGTGGGCCCCCCCAGTCTGCCCTCCCAGGTTTACCTGCCCAGGACCCTGCCCAGGTTTCCTGGGGGTGGGGGAAGGGTCAGGCTAGGCTTCTGATCTGCTCTCTTAGAAAGGCCACGGCCCAGGCCGGCGCCGTGGCTCAACAGGCTAATCCTCCGCCTTGCGGCGCCGGCACACCGGGTTCTAGTCCCGGTCGGGGTGCCGGATTCTGTCCCGGTTGCCCCTCTTCCAGGCCAGCCCTCTGCTGTGGCCCGGGAGTGCAGTGGAGGACGGCCCAAGTGCTTGGGCCCTGCACCCCATGGGAGACCAGGAAAAAGCACCTAGCACCTGGCTCCTGCCATCGGATGAGCGCGGTGTGCCGGCTGCAGCGCGCCGTCCGCGGCAGCCATTGGAGGGTGAACCAACGGCAAAGGAAGACCTTTCTCTCTGTCTCTCTCTCTCTCACTGTCCACTCTGCCTGTAAAAAAAAAAAAAAGAAAAGAAAAGAAAGGCCACGGCCTGGTGCTCAGCTGTAGTTTCTGTGGAGGATGTAGAGGGGAAGCTGCCTGGGCCCTCATCAGAGACCCTGCTGTGTCCTCTGTTGCCACAGCCCAGGCTGCAGCCACGAACCCCATGAACAGGCCGCTGGAAAGGGAGGCTGCCGTGGCAGTGGGAACCCAGGGCAGATGCTGGACGGCCGTGGGGCTGTGCCAGGCTGCTTGTCCCTGACCTCCAGATGGGTCTGAGGCCCGGGTGCTGGTCCCAGGGTTCGCATGAGCTCCACACAGACCTGAGGAAGGGTGCGGATCTGGGGCCCAGGTGTGAGTCTCAGGCAGGGTGCAGGTCTGAGGTCTGGGTGTGGGCCTGAGGACCAGCATATGGCTGGGGTTGCCAACACAGCTTCCTCTTGGGGCAGGTTTTCCAGCAGGTTGACTTCAACCGGAGGCCAGGCCGCATGAGCTCCAGGCCTATCAACTTCTCCGTGATCCTGAAGCTGTCGAACGTCAACCTGCAGGAGAAGGCATACCGGGTAAGGCTGTCTCTGTGGGTGTCCAGGGTGGGGCCCTAGGGGTTCATCACTCCCAGCTGCCTGAGGCTGATGGTAGCTTCTAGGAAGCTGTGGGCCACTTCCTGGGGCTCCTGCCTGTCAGCCCAAGATGGGGATATCCTGAGAAGCCACGTCCCCCTCCTCTCTTGCGCGGTAGGATGGCCTGGTGGAGCAGCTGTGCGACCTCACCCTGGAGCACCTGCACAGCCACGCCCACAGCATCGCCTTTCCCGAGCTGGTGCTGCCGGCTGTCTTACAGGTGTGTGCTGCTACCTGGTGGCCCTGCCTCTGCCCAGACCCCTGGCGCCCCACTTCATAGCTGACCGTCTAGTGTGTAACAGCTCAGCTGCTCACACGCTCAGGGTCCAAAGCGGGAGGTGTGGCCTCACAGGGCCAGCAGCATGGCCTGGCCAGCTTGGAGCTCCCACATTGATGTTGCTGGGCAGCTGGGCACTCCACCCTGAGGCCGCGGGGGAGGGGAGTGACCCCTCCTGGAGGAACCGTGGGTTGGCTGTAGCCACTAAGGGGCTCTGGGGCTTGGTGAGTTGCTGAGGGTCTCAGGAACATGCTGGCTCTCCCTGGGTACTGGGATGGAGTGAGCCAGCCCCAGTCCCCATGACCCTGGCTTGGGCTGCCCACTTTTCTGACTCTGTGACTCTGCTAGTGGTTTTTTGTTTTGTTTTAAGGTGTATTTGAAAGCCAGAGTTAGAGGTTGGGGGTGGGGGGAGAATGGGGAGAGGGAGAGAGAGAGAAAGACAGACATCTTAACATCTGTTGGTTCGCTTCCCAAATGGCTGCAATGGCCAGGACAAGCCAAAGCCAGCAGCCTGAACTCCGTCCACATCTCCCATGAGGGTACAGGGGCCCAAGCACTCTGCCAGGCGCATGAGCAGGGAGCTGGATTGAAAGTGGAACAGCAGACTGAGCTGGCGCTCATGTGGATGCAGATGTCGATGGCTTAACCCATTGCACACAATGCCCACCTGCCCCTTGTATTCCTGGTGTGAGAGAGAAGGTGGGCAGGCTCAGAAGCCCAGCCAGCCCCACTGTGGATTGAGTCAGCCTCACTTTAGGTGGAATTGGGGCCCTCCTTTCTGATGGCCCCATGTTCTTGTCTTGAGGAGGTGGGGTGTGGACCTCGAAGCTGTGGTAGGTGGTGTCGGCTCAGCTTACCTGTTCTCAGGTAGGCTCACGGAGCTGTGCACACGCACGCCTGTGTCCTGGCCTGTGTTGCCCAGTAGTCAGGACACCTGTGCTTTGGGACCCAAGGCTCCGTCGGTCAGCAGACATTTTTGATGTAGAGGCAAACAGTAAATATTTTAGGCTTTGCAGGTTGTGTGTTTCCTGTTGATGTTTCTGTCTGTGAAAGGCAGGTTACACATGAGCAAGGTCTAGCCACTTGTTCTCCAGGTCTAGGAGCAGGCATAGAAGCGCTATGAGCTAAAGTTTTGTTTTGTTTTGTTTTGTTTTGTTTTGTTTTGTTTGACAGGCAGAGTGAACAGTGAGAGACAGAGAGAAAGGTCTTCCTTTTTCTGTTGGTTCACTCTCTAATGGCCGCTATGGCCAGCGCGCTGTGGCCGGTGCACCGTGCTGATCTGAAGCCAGGAGCCAGGTGCTTCTCCTGGTCTCCCATGCAGGTGCAGGGCCCAAGCACTTGGGCCATCCTCCACTGCATTCCCGGGCCACAGCAGAGAGCTGGACTAGAAGAAGAGCAACTGGGACAGAATCCGGCAACCCGACTGGGACTAGAACCCGGGATGCCGGCACCACTGGTGGAGGATTAGCCTAGTGAGCTGAGGTGCCAGCCATGAGCTAAAGTTTTGTTCAGGGTGCTTGGTAACGGCAGTATTTGGCCTAGAGCAAGGCTCAGTTTCGCCCGGGCTGCCCTTGCTCCCCCTTCTCCCACACACACTTGGGTGGACAACAGCATGGTTTTCCATGGTCCTGGGCCAATCTTTTTTCCTTAAATATGCATTTTATTTATCTGAAAGGCAGGATGACACAGAAAAGACACACAGGTCTTCCACCTGCTGGTCCGCTCCCCAAAAGGCTGCAGTGGCCAGGGATAGGCCAGGCGTAGGGTTAGGGGTAGGCTAGGCAGAGCTGGGGGGCAGGAACTGCATTGATTCTCCATGTGGTGGTGGGGGCCAAAGCACTTGGGCCATGAGTTGCTGCTTTCCCAGGCCTGTCAGCTGGGAGCTGGATCGTGAGTGCCAGCATCGCGAGTGGCAGCTGAATCCCCCGGGCCAGCCTTGGTGCAGGACAGCCCTGTGCCTGGGCGTGGCTGAGCCTCTCCCCTCCTGCAGCTGAAGTCCTTCCTCCGGGAATGCAAGGTGGCCAACTACTGCCGGCAGGTGCGCCAGCTGCTGGAGAAGCTGCAGGAGAACGCAGAGCACATCTGCAGCCGCCGCCAGGGCGTCTCCTTCGGCGTGTCCAGCCCCCACGCAGTGGTCAGCTGGGAGCCAGCCTCGGGGGCCCTGGGAGGTGGTGTTGCCTGAAGTGTGGCCAGGGCTTGGGGGTTTGCCTGACCCTACACTTGCCCTCCTGTAGGATGCCTGGGAGAAGCAGATGCAGGAAGAGGGGACCCCACTGGCCAAGTACTACAGCCACTGGCGCAAGCTGAGGGACCGTGAGATACAACTGGAGATCAGTGGCAAGGAGCGGGTACGCAGGGCTGGACTTGGATCTGGCCAGCTGGTCGTGACCATGAGGTTGGGAAAGGGCAGGGGTAGCTGGGGAGAGATTGGGGTCCCCGGAGGCTCCAGTGCCTGGGCTGGTGGGGTGCTAGAAATCATATACAACTGCCCAGAGCCTCAGACTGGGGGCCATTCCCTCTCAGACCTGGTGGACTGGGGGCTTCCGGTGAGTGGACTGGCTGGACTGACACTGTCACCCAGTAAGCCTGTGGCCACAAGAGGGCAGGGAGGGCTTTGCCTTTCACCCTGGACCAACTGCAAGTGGGCTGGGGACAGCCTTGTGCTGAGAGGAACACACCCGTGTCCACTATGGCTGGGCAGGGTGCTGGTGAGGGAGTGTGTGGGGGCAAGCCCTGAGAGATGAGGGGGAGAAGAAGAGCAAGGCCAGGCAGCTGCTGTCCACCCTCGGGCCAGGACTGAGACTTGGGGCTTGGTCCGGTCCCCCCAAGCCTCCTGCCCCCACCCCCAGCCTGTGGCTCTGGTTTTGGTATCCAGCTGGAGGACCTGAACTTCCCGGAGGTCAAACGGCGGAAGGTGGGAGACAGGAAGCATGAGGACAGGATGGAATTTAAAGACCTCTTTGATCTGGACAGTGAAGACGACGCCCAGGACCCAGAGAGAGGTGGGGCCCACGGTGTGCGCAGCTGTGCGGCCAGCAAGTCTGTTCCAGTAAACCAGTTGGGCTCCCCAGCCACTGACAGCATGGGGGTGGGGGTGGGGATCGGGATCCAGCCCGGCCGTGAGCCCAGCCCACACTCCTGCTTCAGCTGCTCCCACTTTGCCGGTGTTCCTGGGAGCAGATTCACACGTGGACTCTTGTCCTTGGCCTGCAGAGACATTGGTGTCCCTGAGAGCCCCGCAGGGTGAGGGTGAGGACAAGGACGAGAGTGAGGATGGAGACCAGGACGAGGACGAGGAGGAGGGCAGCTCGGAGGGTGAGTGGTCCTTTGGGAGGAGGGGCTGTGGCTGCCTGAGCACAAAGCTATCAGGGACTCAGGGCCAGGCCGGGGAGGGCAGCTCTCAGCCAGGCCCACGCCCCTCCCTGGGGATGCCAGGCCAGCTGCTGTGTGCTCACTGGCTCTGGCAGCAGCCCTGATAAATTAATTAGTGCTGTGATTAATTAGTGATGAGTAACCTCCAAGACTGGCGGCTTCTGATAAAGCAGAATTTATGTGGCCTGGGTCTCCTTGCAGATGGAAGCCCAGATGTAGCGGCGGGGCTGGCCCCAGGGGAGCTGTGGCTGCTGGCCCAGGGGCCTGAAGACCACCTAGAGGAGCTGCAGCTCTCTGAGGACGACTGAGGGTCCAGTGCCCCGAGGCCCTGGCACATCCCTGCGCAGGGAGGCAGCATGTCATGCACAGGGCTTTATTTCATAGCACAACAGACCAGGCGGGCCAAGCGCTGTGCAGACTCCGTGGGGACTTGGGGGAAGGGTCCAGCACCAAGCAGTCTGCCTGCTGCCCCTCAGCCTCATGGAGGAAGCTGACCCTGAGGTCGGGAATCTCCGGGGACAGTGCTAGCTCCAGAGGGAGGCATCACCTGCTCCGGTCGACCTCTGTCTTTGGTTCATCTGCAGACCCAGCCAGGCCTCAGCGCCAGGCTCTGCAGGCACCACAGAAAGTGTTTTGAAACGTGCTCCTTTCTTCTAAAAGATTCTGTGTGTTTTCGTCCAAAACCAGAAGAAATAGGTGGGGGAAGGGGTTGGCGCTGGGGAGTTTGAGCGGCCCCACCTCCCCCTGCTCAGCACAGAGGCTGGGAGGGGTCTGGGGCTCCCGGGAGCAAAGCCCCAGAGCCATTCTCCTGCCTGGGTGAGTCACGGCTGGCGGAGGGCTGGGTGCCCCCGTAAGGGGAGGTGGCTGCTGGGGACAGAGGCTGCTCTCCTGTGGCAAGTTCCGGCTCGGGGCCCCGCAGGGTTGGCGGCTGCAGCGGCAGGGCCATGGGGAAGCTGGCCATGTAGAAGACTCTGCCCAGGCGCCTGGCCACCTGCAGAGACAGGGGCCTGGATGGGGCGCCTGCCAGGAAGGAGTCTGAAGGGCTGCCCCACATGACCCAGCTGTGCTCACCTGGGCCCGGATTTTGAGGGCGGGCCCCAGCTTCAGCCCCATGGTGGTCAGCAGATGCTCCTCAGTCAGCAGTGGCAAGGTCTCTCCGTCTATGCCTTGTTCTTTGAAGACCTGGGAGTGGGGAGCAGGCTCAGAACCTGCTACTCTGCCCAGCCTGGCAGAGCCAAGAAGGGCCACTCCCCTGCAGCAGGCTTGGGGGTATAGACAGGCCAGGTGCACCACGTGTGGTAAGGGGAGGGGGCTTACCTCAAACCTTCCACTCCAGAGACTGCCCCACCTCCTCCCCCCCCCGGGGCTCCCCCTCACCCTGGCATACTCTCCGCAGCCAGACAGGCCCCCCACGAAGCTGCACACATCGTCCACCGTCCACTTGCTGACGTCCTCAGGGGCTGTGGCATCATCCCCATCAGCGAAGAGCCCCCCTACAGCTCCTGGGTCAGGGGTGTGTGGTGTTACTGGGGGTCCTGTTGACTCCCACACCCAACCCCAGCCAGTCTGCTGGGCTGTTTACACACAGACTGCTGCTTAGACCACTACTCCCAGGGCCACCCCGGCTGAGAGATATAAGGTGCCCACCTGTGTGGAAGTAGGGGAAGCCCAGGGGTAATGGAGGGGGCAGCGAGGACCCTGAGAGAAGCCCCTTCTCTGCTCCAATCCTTGTGCCTGGGGCTTGGCCTGGGGTGGAGCCCTGGGCTCCAGCGGCTGCCACCTCCTGGTCCTCTCCATCAGAGTCCTTTGGGGGCTCATCCTCCGACCCATCTTGAGCCCAAAGTCCAGACCCTGTGGTGTCTTTGGACTCACTGGGCCTGGGATCAGCGGAGCCCGAACCCGCCTTCCGGGGTGCTCGGCGAGCCGGGTCCCGGGGCGGGGTTGGGGGGCCGGGGCCCGGGGGCCCTTGCGGCGGCAGGGCCAGCAACGGCGCCGCGCTGTGCTTCAGCACCAGCAGGGCTCCGCGCCGCTGTAGCTCGTCCGCGCTGTCGGGGGGCGCGCAGCGCGGCCTCGGGCGCCAGCAGCTGTGGCCGGTGCGTGCTCTCCAGCTCTTTCTGGCGAAGCAGTTCCGCAGACATCTCCAGTCTGGCCACGAGAACAGACAGCGGGGGTCATCGGGGCAGCCGGACCACCACCCCCCCCCGTCGGCCGACTGCGGCAGTACCTACCGGGCCAGGCTCTGCTTTCGCAGAAGCTCCTGCTGCCGGGCGAGCACCTCGGCCTGGGCGGGGGGCAGAAAGCCGTAGCCTGGTGGGCAGGGTTAGGGTTAGGGCTGTGGGAGCGCGTCCTCGGCGCCACTCAGACCCTCTTGGGCTCCACACCCTCCCAGGGTGGGCGCGGGGGCGGGTAAACACAAGGGACCGCGCGCGTTCCTCACCTGGGGTCTGGCACAGAGCCGAGGGCACCCCCAAGAAGGGAGGCCGGATGTGGGGGCCCAGGGCGATGTGAGGGGCATTCTGGGGCGACAGCAGGGGGGGCGGTTGCGACAGCTCCCTGTGGACGTAGCCGGTCAGCGGCGCGCGCCCCCCGCCCGCCTCCTCCGCTAATTGCTGGCCCCGCGGGCAGGCAGAGCACAGCTCATGGCGGCTCCGGGTCGTTCCCCGCCCCCGCCCCCGCCGGCGGCGCCAATTAATCTCGGCGGCGGCGGCGCGGAGGCGCTGGCCCTGCGGGCGGGAGGCGGCTGCTGCAGTAATTACCGCCGCCGCCCGCCTACTCCGACCCCCGCGGGCCTGTGCGCGATTAGCCGCGATGGGGGCGGCGGGAGGTAGCGGCTCAGGGGTCTGTGCCGTGAACGGCTCCGCCGTCTGCGAGCCCCGACTTACGTGGAGGTCCCCAGGCTGGGAGCCACTCCCCGCAGCCTCTCAGCGGGTGCCCCGGTCAGCCTCAGCACCTCTTCCCCACCGAGGTCGCGGGGGGCGGGGGGTGCCCAGTCGCTGCACTGGGAAACCAGAGCCAACCCTGACCCTCCCGCCTAGGGCGCTGCCCCACCCCCCCCACCCCCACCCCCACGCGCGCGCTTCTCGTCCTTGCTCGGGGCCACCTGCCAACAGCCGAGCCGGGCTTGGCACAGGAGTCACGGGGCGCCTGCCGGCGCGGAGGTCAGGGGCAGCCCCACCCCAGTACCTCTCGGAGAAGGACAGGGCAGCAGCTGGAGCAGCGCCGTCGCGGTGCTGGGCCAGGCCCTGCTTCCGGCGCTGGCCTGCTGAGGATGACGGCAGGTGGACTTCCAGGCCGCTGGGGCTCCTCAGCGCGGCAGCTGCCACCTCCTGGCGAACCCTCAGGAGATCTGGGGGGGGGGCAGCAGTGACCCAGAGGCAGGGCCTCCCAGGATTCCCCCATCCCTGGCCCAGGGACCCCAAGGAGAAAAGGGGGCGCCGGCTGCGCTGTAGGGTAGAGGAGACGTTGGAGGGGCTCCAGAGACCGGCGTTGGAAGGGCCCGGGAGCGTGGGTGACCACAGCGAGGTGGCAGGGAAAGCCCCCACTTCCACCCCGCACAGGAGCCAGGCGAGCAGAGCAAGGCTGCCCGGACATGAAGGGGGCGCTGAGGGCGAGCACTGGGCCTGCAGCGTGGGGGTTCGGCCTACATAGGCGGGCGCGGTGCGGGCCTGGGGCGCGGGCAACCCTCCCTGGGGGCCCCCCCCGAGCCCACACAAACAGGCGCGGTCACCAGCAGCCCAGCACGACCCGCCGAGGCCCCCGCCCCCCGCCGCCCCTTGAACCCCTCTCCCCCCGCCGTCCCCGCCTGCCAAGGCTCCGCCGCCGCCTCTGTTTATAAATTAATTACCCGGAGAGCGGAGGTGGGTCCTGCCCTGGGCCGGCTGCCAGCCCGCGGAGCCCGGCCGGCGCGGCTGCCCGCGCCGATCCCAGCGGGGCCCCCGCCCGGCGGCCGCGGTTATTTACCGTCGGCTCCGCGGCGGGGGCGGCGGCGCGGACGGAGATTGACAGCCCGCTCGGCTAGCAGCTCCCCAGCGGCCGCGCCCCCTCCCCCCGCACGGGCCAGCGAGCCGGCCCCAGGCAGGGCAGGCAAAGCAATTAAAAAGGAAGATTTTTAAATTATTAACATTTGGTGAATTATTCAGGCTCTTGGTGCCTGAG
Source organism: Sylvilagus floridanus (assembly GCA_949820135.1). Classification (NCBI taxonomy): domain Eukaryota; kingdom Metazoa; phylum Chordata; class Mammalia; order Lagomorpha; family Leporidae; genus Sylvilagus; species Sylvilagus floridanus. The sequence continues at coordinate 5,970 of OX463225.1, read as the reverse complement.
CTGCCCTGGGGGACGGCGCCTTGTGAAAGGAGAGGAACTCCTGCCCCCTCCCCACCGCCAGCCGGCGCTGGGGCCCTGGACACTGTGCGTCCTGGGGGTCGCCACAGCACGAAGGGGCCAGGCAGCCCCCCTCCAGCTGGGGCTTCTTTGGGAACCCTTGGGGCCGCAGCGGCCAGACCACCGCAGCCCAGTACTGTCTCTCTGGGCTTCCTGGTGTGGATTCTGCCCAGCCTCACACTGGGGGCCACAGTCCACGGCCACACTGTGCTCTGACCCTGTACCTCCTGGACTCCCCAGGAATAAAACAGACCCCCAAGTGGTCCGGTCTCCCACCCCATCATCCACACAGCCGGCCCCTGCCCAGCACCCATGGGTGTTGGGGGCTGAGAGGATCCCTCCTGGGCAGGGCACATACCGTGGCTGGGGAGGCCCAGGTGGTACAGCCGCTGAGGGTCCTCGCAGGCGCCAGCCTCGCTCAGGGCTGACACGAGCCGGCGGTAGTGGTCCTCCGGGGCCATACTGGGCCCCAGGTCCGGCAGCAGCAGGGCCTCTGTGCAGGGGAGCAAGGTGAGGAGCCCTTCCCTCTCCCAGTGACCTGCGCCCCACCTCCGGGTCAGGCTCCCACCTGGAGGGGACTCGCTTCGGGCCTTCTTCTCCGAGGAGCAGTCACTGCTGGCGTACGGGGAGCGGCCCAGCCTCTTGCCCAACAGGTCACCTGTGATGGGCAGAGTGGCCCCACCTGTGGCTTGGGCTGGGTGGGACCTGGCTCAGCCTGAGGGGTGCCCACCTTTACTCAGGGTGCCACAGCAAGATGGCCCTGCCCTGGGCCCTGGGGTGTGCTTGCAGAACTGAGGGGAGTCATGGGAATTCCAGACAGCAGCTCAGGGCCCCACAGGTGCCCTGCTGTCCCCTTCCAGGCTCTTGGGCAAATCAGCGAGCCTGCTCAGGGCCTGCTGGAGAGGCAAGGAAGAAGGCACTGCTCACACCCCGACTGCCTGCACCCTGAGGCCCCCAGGAGACCGCAGTCCCTCTCTGTTCGGTCCTGCCAGAGCCAGTACTTGGCCTTGGCTGTCACACACCTGCTCACTGCTCAGCCAGACTCCAAACTCTGCAGGGAGGCTGAGCAGCCTTCCAGCCCGCACAGCCCCAGCCTGCCTGGCCACGAGGCCCCGCCCCAGGTCTCACGTCATACATCCAACATCCAAGACCACAGCCCATCTTGCTCCTAACACCCTGTGCCCAGGGTCTGGGTGTCTGACCTCCAGCACGCCTTACCCTCAGGAGGCCTCCGAGTGGGTGGGGTGAGGGGCGGCCCTGTGTGACCCAAGCCCGCCACGAGGTCTCGGCAGGTTGGGGCTTCCAAACCTGGGCCCCCTCGGGAAGCTCCAGAACCTAATTCCTTCTTCTCTTCCCTTAATCTGTCATTTTTATCAGGCTGGGGAAGTGCTGCTGCAGTGAGAGCCCGATCAATCTGCACATTACAGCTGACAGAATGGTGCTAATAACTTATTGATCTCAGCCACCTCACTGCCACTGGCCCCCGACCCAGCCTCAGGCCCTGCCCCAAAGACAGGGACCCCACCCCATCGACAGCTCAGGGCATATGGAGCCAGCTGAGGCGGGGGGTGGTGTGAGCTGCACAGGGGCTCTGAGGAAGCTTGTGTCAGTCCCTCGGCCTCAGGTGTCAGAGCCCAACGGGCAGGAGGGGCCGTGCCCCATGCTTGCTGTGGGAACCTGGACACACGCACAACCTGCAGGGTCCAGACAGCTCAGTTTGCCACAATCTGTTTCCCTTTCTCCACAGTGGAAGTTCCCCCTAGGCTTTCTACTGGGGGTTGGGGGCTTCCTCTCTGTTCCTAGAAAGCCCGAGAAAGTCACAGCTTGGAAGAGGTGACACTGGGGGACAGAGAGGACCCAAGTGAGGCACAGCCTCCCCGGCTAGCTCCACGAGGAGGCCACACTGCTCTTGCAGTTATAGCAGCACACGTGCACCCAAGGGCAGATGCACTGCTGAGGAGTGGCATCAGGACTCTCCCAGCCCCACCTGTCCTGCCCAGGGCCCAGGGCATCAGTGTTGGGGCAGGCCAGGACTGAAGCCTCAGGCATGGGATTGACATGGGGCATGCACGTGTGAGCACTGCAGGGAGTGGATGTCATGTGTCTGCAGCATGGAGCATGCGGCCCCCAGCTGGGAGCAGCTGCGCATGTCTGTGCACACACACGGGCACATGCCGTGTACCTGAGTAGGTTTCCTGTGTGTGGGTGGCAGGGGAGGGCCTGCGGCTCAGAATATCTCAATCATGTGGGGCCCTCCTGGTTCTGCCTGATCGATGGAGCAATTAGATTTTATCAGCCGGCCTGCTCACCCGCCTCAAGACAGCTCCACCCACAAAGGCCTCCCCGGGCACATGGGGACCCTGGTGGGGATGCTCAGGCGTCCTGTGGGGGTGCTGGGCCTCCAACCTGCCTTCCTGCCAGCAACAGCCCAGCCCAGGGTCTCCGAGTCCAGCTCCCCAGTGCCTTTCCTGCCCTGCATTCAGCTGGAGCTGAGCTGTGCCCCTCCCTCCGAGCTCCTGGGCTAGTGCCCCCTGCCCACCCTCAAGGTCCGGGCTGCAATCCCCTCTCTGGGGACAGGCCCCTTCCCTCCTAGGAGCCTGGAGGAACAGGACTGGAGCTGGCAAACTCTGGAGTTGGTGCATGGGGGTGAACACACTCCTGCCCACTGGAGCCTTTCTAGGGGTGGGGGTGGGGCATTTCTGAGCCCCTGCAGCGGCAATTCCAAAGCCACCCCAACAGCAGCTAGGGTAGAGCCTCCTGCCTGCCTGGCTGGCTGGCTGGGATTAACACAATTACCATCACATGGGGCCCCAGGGGACAGCCGGCCTCACACCTCCCGCCTCCTCTGCAGGCCTCTCTGGCAGCCGGCCAGGGCAACCAGGGCTTCTGAGCACTTACTCAGGCAGGGAAGGCTCCTCACCTGAGGGTCCCAGGCCAATCTCCACACTGCCTCTCTGGAATTCACAGCGGCTCTGGTGCTCGGGCATAACGAGGTGGCGGCTGCGATGCACGCTGGATAGCAGGGCAGGAAGGCTGTCCTGGCTGCAGAGCAAGAAGGGAAGCAGAGTCCCTGAGCGCCGCTAGGGCCAGTGTGGACAGACAGCCTGGCCGGGCGAGCAGGCAATGCCTCGTGGGTCCTCTGTGATGCCACACGAATGCGCAACCATGAAGACCAAAGCAAGGGGGCACCGTGCACACAAACCCCACCACTGCCCCCAGAGGGTGTGTGCAGAACCGGGTGGCCCATCTAAACGGAACTCTGCAGAGGGAACGGCTGTAGCCCCGTTCCTTGCCAGGCACCCACCAAGCAGAGGGGAACCCGCGCGGGGGTGGGGTGGGGGTCACCCCCACGGGACAGGCCCAGAGAGGACTGTGTCCCCTGTGTGCTGCCAGCTCCTCAGCAACAGCGAGTGGAACCTGCAGTCCCCTCAGATAAGCAAACAGTGCGGACCAAGGTCCTGCAGCCCGCCGCGCGTGGCCCAGGGTGTGTGGGGCCAGGTGGGAGCCTCAGCAGCCAGCCCCAGGGAAGCAATGAATGTGCATTTAACTCTTGTCCCAGATTTTCTTCCACAGACTCTCCAGAGAGAAGAGGGAGGAAGCTGTGGCCACCTGTCTCCCTCTGGGGGTTCTGTGGGCAACCCTGGGCAGCAGAGAAAGGCGCCTCAGGGTCAGGGACCCAGGAGCAGCAGGGCCGGTGTCTCACCCATCACACAGACACCCCTCCCTTGCACACGCCCACCCCTGCCCACCTGTAATGCAGCGGCCTCCTGAGTGACACTAGTGGCCCGGTGGAACCTCCATCAGTGACCTGGGCACCGACCCTAAACCTCATTAAATAGCCCCCAGCCCCCCTGGCCGGGGCTGGCTGGAGCTGGGCTAATCCAGGGCTGGCCCCTAAGCAGATCAGTTTCAGCACCAAAGACTCCATCCGGGCTGGGCTCCCGCGCCTTGGAGGAAACCCAGATGCACCCTTGCTCCCCACCCCCACCTCCTCAGGAACGACAGCCCCCGTGCAGCAGGATGTCAGGTGGGGGTAAGTCCTTTACGGGATTAATTGGCAGGAGTCTCATCCCTGCGGGGAAGCTGGAGCCAGAAGTGCTGTCCTCAGCAGGTGGAGGGGGCTGAGGGGGCCCAGAAGCAGGCCCATGCCTGCCAGAGACCCCTGCACAAACTGCCTCCCACTGTGCCCAGGGTCTGCAGGAGGGGAACAGGCCCCTCTGAGATCCTGGGGGCAGCCCATCTGTCCGTCCTCTCTGTCCACAGCAGCCATCGCCACAGCCAGGGGCTCTGCCACCCACTGAGTGGGCACTCAGGGCCATGGCGCTGTGCAGGCGACCGTCTCGTCCACATTCTTGGCTTCCATCTTGGGAGTCTGCTCCTTGGGCCCCAAGAAGGCCTGGTCCTGAAACCCATTCTGGTCACCTGGTCACTCTCTAGCTTTACTCAAAGAGCCACAAAAGGGCAGGCACGGTGGTGCAGCGGGTCAGGATGCATCCGGGCCGGAGCACCTGGGCATCCGGGTCAGAGCGCCTGGGCACGAGTCCCAGCGCCGACTCCCAATTCCAGCCTCCTGCTAACGTGCACCTTGGGAGGCAGCAGTGATGGCCCAAGTGTTCGGGGACCTGGATGGAGCTCCTGGCTCCCAGCTTTCCCCTGGCCCAGCCCTGGCTGTTGCAAGCATTTGGGGAACAATCCAGTATATGGGAGATCTCTGTCCATCTGACTCTCTCAGTCTTTCTTATATATATATAGGTAAATAAACAAATAGACAAATAACATCCACAAAGTAAACTGTCACACACCAGGTTGGGACGTCCCAGGCATCCAGCAGTAGGTTCTTGCAGCCGTGAAACAGCCTCTGTGCCCGACACACACAAGGTCCTGTCGGGGAGGCTGTGGGGGAGGCGGTGCAGGGAAAGGGAGGGACAGGAGGACAATGGCAGGAGGCCCCGTGGGGAAGTGGAGGGAGGAGGGACAGACCCCACTCCCCACGGGCATCCCTACCCTGGGCTCCCTCAGCACAGCCCTTGCCCAGTCCCTGCCACCTAAGCACCCCAGGAGGGGGCCACGTCTCCACCTGCCAACTACAGCTGCAGGGAACACCTGCTGGGCTCCGTGGGGCACAAGAAGGAGGCACAGACAGGCAGCTCCTGCAGAGCCAGGCGGGGGACAGAGCCAGGCAGGGGGCCCATGCCACCCGTCAGCCAGCTCCTCTGAGGCCTGTGAACCATGCCCCTGCCAGCAGGCAGGACCAGGGCCCAATCCCTCTAGGCCTGGCCTCTTCCCAGGCTGCCACAGGCCCTGCTTCCGGCCAGCAGTGTCGCCCTCACACCCAGGCCAGGACAGGAGCAGCTTTCCTGGAGCAGAATGGCCCCTGGCTTTCCCTACAGGCCTTGCCAACCAATTTATCCTGTAGCATCCCAAGTAAAAGGCTCATAAAATGTCATCAATGTTCATGACAGTTCATAAAAATGATCAGTTGAGCTGGCAACTCCAAAATGAGGTGGAAATAAGTTTAAAGATGTTTTTATTGTAATTTGGCTCCAGGATCCAGACAACCTCAGAGACATAAATAATAACACATCTAGTGCACAGCCAGGAGGAGGACCTGGCCCCTCATAGCCGGGGTCGCAGAGAGCCGGTCCTGCTGCCAGGTGCTCACTGCCTGCCTGTGGGTCCTTGCTGTGTTCACCTAGAGGCCATGGGGAGAGACAGGACCCCACTGACCAGAAGCCTCAGCTGGGCTCTGCGGGTGGACTGACCGACCCCTGCCCCTCTGGGGCCTGGGACTAGCATGCCTCCGAAACAAGCTGGTCACTCCCTTGCTAAGGAGCTCCTAGCAGCCCTCACCTGGAGGACGATGTCCAACAGCCCAGCACCAAGGCCCTCGAGCATCCAGGTGAACCAGCCATG